>OU452233.1:4384041-4984041 GCA_911728455.2 Marthasterias glacialis | reverse complement strand
AGGGTGAACTGCATTTGAAACAAATTTTGGATTAACCCCGCCTTCAATTCTCTTTCATCTTGCGTGCTTTCTCGAAATTTTCTTTCTGAACTTGTTCTTTCTACTGCAAACTAATGATTACCGTGACTCGCTCCGTGTGCAACCTTCCAAGGGTGCGCTTTGCAGTTTCTCCATGGAAAAATGAGGATATTACCTGTGGATGTGTGTGTTTGTACCTCGATTTCATCACTTTCGCTGGTGTAACATTGAGCTTTCTAAATAAGAGTGAAAAACCACTCGTTTTGTCCAACATACCACTCTTGCAAAGGACCATATTATGGCGGACAACTCTCTCTTTTTTTTTTAGAGTAAAAGACAGGTATTTTCAACTTGAATCAGAGTGAAGTTCGCTCCAATATCACTCAAGAAGGGTGATGCACGGTGGGTTTCACTCTGAGAAGAGCCTAAATGACACCACTCGCGGGGGGGGGGGGAGTGAAATCGTCACTCTTTTACATTGAGAGAGAAGGGGATTTCGCCAGGCCTGTATTCGAGTCCACACTCCTCGACACACACACACACACACACACACACAGTGTTTATTTTTATTAAGTCTCCTAATGGAGACTGGCAGGAGGCTGGTTGATTGAAGCTGTTCACAACTCTAAACCATGCCCGGTGGCAGAGAGAGAGAATCCCCCAATGTTCCTTCTACTCTACCCCTCCTAAAATCCTCTAAGTAATTCCTGTGATTTCAAAAGCACGATGAAGACACAATGAGAATGGGGGATACCATGCCACTCAAAAGATAAATGTATACTACTTATGACTGGCCATGTCACACGAGGCAATTTACAGGCAACAACTTCCAGGCAGTCTCCAATAAGAAAAAGTCATTCACTTTTCAGTTGTCTCAATATTTTCTTGGGAATTAGTAAGTTACAGATAGAAGACTGTCTATTGCACTACCGAAGTGTTCCTTTTGCATGCAGTGCAATTGGTTGCCTGTACAAATTGCCATCTGTGACATAGCTTTTAGTCTGTGTTAAAAACAACCGGAACATGCCGCAAATATCATGTTATGAGAAACTGGGACAGACACTGTTCATATTGTATAAAATGGAGTAAGCCTGCACTTCGATGTGCATTTTCTCATTTTGTACATCGAGTCAGCTTCTACCTCTTGTCGCGTGACAGCCAAGCGCACAAGCAACCCCTAGTTCATTAATATGCAAATTTATCCAAAGCTTTTAATTATGCAAGCCTTATAGGGAATCGATATACAATCTAACGTCAACACTAAAGTGCACTCCATCATCAATCATTGTAACGGTTTAATCTAGTTCATACTCATAGTTCATACTGATTTATTGTCACGTGCAAAATATACAGTGAAATTCATTTTGGTATTGTGTGTCTAAAAACGTTTATAAAAATACACATTACGACAAATCAAATGAAATACAAACAAAAAATATACTAGTATATACACAATAAGAGAAGGCAACAAAACATGTAAGAAATACATCTCATAGAATAATACGCTTGCTACAAATAAAAAAGACTGCTGTCGAATTAAGCCCTATGTTAAAATCCCCTCGTTAAGGATACGTACAGCTGTGGGGTAAAAGAAACAGTGAATGCTGCTTTGTAATAAAACAAAACATAAATTCATGAAGTAAAGTTTATCCATTCAATCGGGTAGGTCGAAAGCATGTCACAAGGGGGTGTTCAAACGGCTAATAAAGACCGACAGTGTTCATAACTAGTCAGCAATGGACCTTTCCCATGAAACATGCTAATTACATTCACGCATGCGCACAGGCCCTGTTGGTTGGCAAACGCCATAGATGTGTGCAGAAAGCAGACGCACAAAGCGCGTACGCGTCACGCTTCCATAAGTCCCGTGCAAAGGGCGCGTTGTTCCCAAATTTTGCCAACCAAAATGTAAGTGCGCACGCGCGTTGTACAATTTACATATTTCATGGGAAAGGTCTATTATACTTAACTTACTGCTAATTTTATGCGTAGCACAATACATACGAAAAAGTCTATTAGTACGCGGGCGTACGCGCAACCGTTGAGCGTCTCATGCAATTTTACCCTTCGCGAAATGGAGCCTGAGGACGCGACAGGAATTGAAAAAAAAAATAGTTTCACTCATTTTTCCTGTATTAAATACGCTCTTTAACAAAAAGGGCATTAATGAATGGGCATAAGAGAGTAGTGTCTCAGTCTTAAACGGCCTTTTAAAACCTTGCAGGGTCGTGGCCGTGTGATCACACGGGCACAACCTTGCTGGTTTGACCTCGGTCACCACTCTTTTATTCCCCAAGTTAAAGCTGACGCCAGTTTTGAAGACGTCTTTTGGATGACGTCACTTTGTACAGTGTTTATAAATCACGGAGTGATTGTTAATTCATTAACTGAATGACATGATTCTGAAGGACGTAAAGGGGGGGGGGGCTACAGCTCGCAAGAGGCGGAGGACTTGGAGTGAAGACATTAAGTCGAAAAGCTTATGAGTGACGTAACAGGATGCCATTTTTTTGTGGTAGTGTGCACACGCTCAGGACTACGTAAACAGCGAAAATTTACCTGATAAGTCTGCTGCCACCTATCGTTCCAAAGTCTCGCTATACAAACGACGTCAGTTTGTTCATTAGTTAGGGCATGAATGATGACGTGATGGTTTGTGCTTTCTTAATTTATACATAATTTATACTCTTTAACAAATCAAGTACGGAAACAAAATTTAATAGAGTTTCTTAATATTATAATTTGTTAATAATATAAAGCTATGAAATATTAAGTTTATCTCTAGAGTATTTTGAGATATCTCTATAAAAATACCTTTTCACGTTTCCAAAAAGTATATGATATTGAGGTTATCTCTGGAGTATTTTAAAGGTATCTCTATAAAAAAAAAAACACCTTTCACGTTTCCAAACATTTCATAATATTGAGGTTATCTCTGTAACTAAAGTAACTAAAGGTAAGCCTATCTCTAAAAAAAATCTTTCACGTTTCCAAAAAGTATATAATACTGAGGTTATCTATGGAGTATTTTAAGGTATCTCAATAAAGAATACCTTTCACGTTTTCAAAAAGTATAAGGTTAGGACTTAGTAGTTCTTTTAATGATATTTCGATTGCTTCAAGGGGCAATAATATATGATGTCGAATATTATTATACATTCTTCTCTTGGGAAATCACAATAGTTCAGAGTCTATACTCCACATGTCGTTAGAGCAGCAGTATCAAATTTCGTTGGCAGCGTAGACCGTGCAAATTAACCCAAACTGTACCACGCATTGTGAGTGGTAAAGCTCGGTGTCATTAATTTGCAGGCTGCGTCATATCATTGCAAGGGCATTGGAGTCTGGTTCCCCGTGGTAAAACCCAACGGCTTCAACAAAACATTGCTTCCAAATTAATGACAACATGCCTCATTTGCTGTGGCGTAGGAAATAGGTAATATCAACGTGTAGCCTTCAAACTATAGCCAATACTCCTTACTAATTATGTGCCAGAGGCTTGTAAAATCGGAGGGGGGGGGGACACCGAAACCTGGAAGTGGACGAGGGAGGGAGATATATTGTATCAAATTATTCATGTGTGCATTTTTTTGATCTCATTCGGGGGGCAAGGGTTCTAAAGGGGAGGGGCTCGGGCCCCCTCCGCTCCTCTCTGGATACTCCACTGTTGTGACTGCTCAGTGGCACTCAGGTATTTTGTTTTTACAACTACCGTCGGAGTTTTCTTTATCTTACAATTTGAAGAGGTATATAATGTATCTGTTTCCCATGACGCTCTCTGTTTCAGAGCCGAGGGGACACAGTGGTCTTTTGACCGACTACTCGGCTCACTGGTAGTGCTACTCGGGCAATTTTTTCTTCTTCAAAAGATCGTCAAAACATACACTTGAAAATGTTTCCCTTTAGATTTGAAGAGATATTTAAGCTTCTTTTTGTGATAACACACACCTCCTAAAAAAAGTCAAGTTGATGTTCTTTTTAACCAAGTATCAAAGCCGGCGCCATACACCTTATTACTACCCGGGCCATCTTCATCAGGGTATAGGTATTAGAGAAAAAAAACCATCTCAACTCCTTGGGATTACCCAGCTCCAGCAGCCGAATTCGGTGACGTAGCCGGGATTAAAGAACCATAATTGTGTTGATTATTACAAACGGAATGGAGCGGAGAAACTTTAAAACTACAACATGACTAGATCAAACAATGACCATTGTTATTTCAATTCGCGACAGGACACTTAAAAAATATATCCATGCAATGTCGATTAAGTGGGAAAAAAAAGAAAAAAAAGGGGAAAATCAAAACAATTACAATTTTAAGAAAGAATGAATGAATGAAAGAAAGAGCCCTTTATTGTGAAGGAAACATCGTCATGTTGAACGGCTTGATAAGACTCGTAAACGTACAACGAAGAGACGTTCATATCGCGATATGATAGTTGTACCGTGGCCATGAAATGTAATCAAAAAAAAAAATATAATAATATGCGATGTATTGACATTTGATAACATAACCAACGCGTAATTATAAATTCGACGTCGTGAATTTAGTCGCATGTGCATACGTGTCAAGTCACACGGGAGGTCAGTCTAATGAATCATGCATAGGTATTTTTTTTCCCCGAAGTCTTCAACGGTTTGATGACGGCCGTTCACGGCCACCGTGGTGTTGCACTCGCTCTAATAATCGATGCACCCGCATCCCACGCTTCTCTCTCGGGGGATCGACGGAGGAGTGGAAGAAGGTAGCATTCTCTCATTCGCTAAGTAGCCAGCTCCGCGTATAGTGAGTGCGTACGGCTAGCATTGCTGGCTGGCCAAATCCCCCGAAACTGATCAACGCCACCCACTGTAACGCAGTCAGTGTGTGCGCTGTGCTCTGCTCCGCCAACCACGGGAATGATATTGTTCTAATCCGTACACACACTGGACGGAAGGGTCTACTCGCTGCCGACAGACAACGACGCCGGCCTTACTCTAGTACTCCACTCTGCCGTTGAGGGTAAGCTTGCTATTCTTTTTCTTACTCTCGGTGTATACATTTACCCACATCTTGACAGCCCTTTCTGTATTGAACCCGTGCGCAAAATTACACCCCTGTGTATATGAGGCGATCAATTTGAATGCATATTCAAGTAGGAACATGGAATGCATCGCATCTGCATTGTGCTATTTCGCATCGCAATCAAGATTTGCTCTGTGGTGAAGTCGTTTTTTTTGTTTTTCGTTTTTTTTTGTAAAGAAACACGCGAGCCTGTGTGTGGTTTACGGTTCGTCGCTGCCGTGCAAAATACCCAGCGTAAATGAAGGTTTTTAATGAATAAATGCAATCTAAGTTCGTCAATCCACTTTGGGTAATCTTTATTAAAGAGTATCGGCAGACTAGACCTACATGTGGGTATTAATTGACACAAAGATGTTGCATATATAATGCAAGACGAAAGTACATTTTGCAATTGCGTATTAATAATAAACGTATTTCCAATCAGAGGTGCATTAGTTATCCATAATGGATGAGAAATTCAAGATCTATACAATATTTATAAGGTTCCTTGATGTAATATTTTATAATAATGCTATCAAGTCTTATAGCTTAGCGTACAAAGAACTATTCAATAACATTTTTAAAAACCTGAGGTAGTGGCACACCTTCATAAAAAATGTGCACTTTTTCTTGTTGGGGTTGTTAGTTTGTTTGTTTGTTTGTTTGTTTGTGTTTTTTCCCCAGTGCAGTCGGGATAATGTATATCTTAGGGTCATTATAAGACACGCCTAGATCGGTAAATATTATATTATTATTTTTTTGTAGAATCAACCTTATCCACAGGGGTAACTTTATAATCCTGTATCAACCTCATGAGTTCCCAAAGATACTATGCTGTGTCGTTAACGAATGAGTGTTCCATCGCCCCCGGTGGTACCAAATTGGCAGAGTTAATTTTGTCAAGACATTTTCAAGACGTGGTCGTACAAAAAGTCATTAACATTTACCTCTTGACCTGCTGCACTGATACTTATGTGCGGCTATACCATTTCTGCCCATTGTCTGCCATTTTTCGGGAATCAAAATGCATGTAAATTGATGGTGTGCGTCCACACTGCACACGCGTCGCCGTAAAATGACCACAGCGCGGTGACGCGCGGGAAGCAGATTACCAGAATGGCTGTAGCAAGATTTATCTCGTCGATGATGACGTAATGTAAAATGAGTCACAATGAGTTTTAAATGATATGGCATCAAAATCACGTTTACTTACGAACTTAGAATGATTTGCGTCACAATATCGAGGTTAAGCCGAAAACGTGATGGCCGGTGGTAGAGAGAATCAACGATGAAATCACTGCAAGTCAGACCACAGTGTAAAAGCCCGTTTTCTCACTTTCAAAATCCACTTCTCGACGATCGTTTTTTTATTTGAGATTTTTTTTTGAGTGCGTCCCAAATATAATGCCGTTGTCGTTCCAAAGCAATATCTTCTGGAGAAGACGGTCTTACTGGTTTCGAAGAAAAAAAAAGTTTATGGTGATGACTTCTGCAGCCACACGTTGTAATCGATATCATTGAAGAATTAAATACAAATTAAACATGAACAACAAAAACGCAACTTTTCGAACGACAACTCGACTTCCAATAGATGTTAAATTTGCATCGGTGATAATCAAAGAGTATTGTTGCTTTCACCCATACACCGATGTGTTTAAGCACTGTATACCCAGTACTTTCCTAAGTTCTGTGAAGAAGAAAAAAATCCACAGGGAAACTCGACTGTTATTAATTTCTGAGCAGGTCGTGTTGTTTTGTTAACACATTATTGTTAAACAGAGTAACCATACGTCGTATAAAAACAGCATCCGGTCTCACTGTGAAATAGATATTTTCTATAAATTTGCGGACTTTGTCCTCGTGAAACACCACACCATCTTGTCAATTTTTTTCTCTCTCCTTTTGATGCGGCGATAATTATCAGCGAAACTATTCTGACCTAGATGGCGAGACCGGTGTGGGTTTTTTGCCCACGGCAGTCTTCAGCGTCATGACAGTATAATTACTGACGCTCATCTGGATACATTATGATGAGGCTGAATGGATACCACGGAGCAACATGAGAAAAGAAGAAAGAGGATGAAATATCAGACTGGGAAAAAAAACATGGCTGCGCCTAAGCAAACGTATCATTGTCTTATGAGTTTGAAGATAAAGTATATTCTGATCAGCTTATGGTGGATGTTTTTGTGATAGATTGCCGGGTATAAATCTGCTACAAGTGTGACGATTATGATAGTATCAGTCTCCCAAAGTAAAGACTATTACTAAGTTGTGTCCAAAAAGGCTGTCATTCTTGGGGGAAAAAGAGCAAGAAGGCTTTTGTTACAAATGAAGTATAAAAATAGGAGAGTATATCTGCATAACTGTGCGTATTTCTCGTTTAAGGGAAAATCATTATGAAAATAAATTACAAAATTGTAATTGTCGGGAGAACAGCTAAATCTTAGTTATAATCTGAGAGCTCATCGAATATAAAAAAATCATATGAGTAACAGTTCACCGGAGGAACTACTTATATCTGAAATACTGTGGCGATGCATAATCATCTAGTTTGTGTGCATGCATTACCCCATTTATATATGAAGAGTGTGAAGAGGTGAAAAGACGCATTTCATGGTTAATACCCACCCATTTACACCTGGATACAGACAAGTATAATATCTCGAGAACTAACCACCACGATCAGTCCGAACGGGATTCAAACCCACCTTAGCCATCAAAACAGCCCAAGGGCCCAATTTCTGAGCTGTGTGTTGAATTAAGCACAACAAATTATTAGCAAAGCGCAAAAATTTATGCCTTCCAGGAAAAGGTTACCAGCCAGAATGCCATGTCATTATTGTACTGTTTGCGACTGGTTTCCTGCAAAACAAAAGAAAACCTTTTAAGCAGCTGAAGAAAATATGACACAGAGCTTGACCGCTCAGCCAGAACACCCCACAATGTTCCGCAACCTCATCGGTTTTTTTTTCTCCACCGCCTTCTACTTTTCCTTTTCTACTATCGGTTGCCCCTTGTCTGCCAATCAATTTCTGTATGGAAAACATATCCACACCTCATCAACATTCTCGTTTCAGAATCCTCACGGGGAATTGCCTTGGCTGTACTCACATCGATCTAATATAATATCTCTACCCACATAGTGCCGTACCGCTCATTAGCATCTAACTTAAACAGCAGCGTCAAGAGAATGACGTCAGTACTTCAGATCGTCCCCTAAGATTAACGAACTCCACTTCTATTAAAGAAACCGCTGATTTGAATACGACGTGTTGATATTGAACGACATGGGAGCATACAAGCTGGGGGGGGGGGGAATGAAAACAGTTCTAGCAAAAATAATTTCTAGCGTAATGTTTTAAGTAAAAAAGAAGCAGGTGTTTTCTTAACACAAAAGCTATATTTTGCTATTTTGAAAACCAACAATTTGTGAGTGTGTATTTTGTACAAAAACAACGAGAACAACACGCATACACCCCAAATACATTATTCTTTAAATGAATTTGTTCTTGGTACACTTTGTCATCTAAGACTATAGGTGGAAGTCCATTTTGTAGAACATGGTGCATTGATTAACATATTCATTGCCGAAACAAACGACCAAACCCTACTTTCAATCACAAAGGGGACATTTTTTTGTGCCTCCACGTTTAGTTCACCGTAAAAAAAATTGTATGTTTGTAGACTTGTTTAATCTTGTGAAAACATTACCACGCAGCTAGACAAGTGACTTCTAGAACACTATAAATATTAAATAACAAGAAAATGTTACTATATCCATTTTACTGAAAAAAGTACGTATACTTTTCCACGTTTTCTTCTAGTTTTAAGTTATTATTTTGTCTTTACGGACTTTATTTCTCGCTAAATTAGTAATATGGACAACATGCGCAATATTATCTGTACCACCCGGTCGTCATGGTAACAGAGCCCCGCTGGTAACGCGGAGCGGCGTCGCGTGATTTATAAGGGATTAATCATGAACGGACGGTACTCGGTGGTGGTTCGAAGCACTTCAAAAAGGGCCGGGGAAGCTCGTTCACAATTGCAGCCTTCGATTCCAAAAATACTTCATAAATATATACTAATTACCCCCCGGAGCAGTATCAAATGTCATGCATATTCGGTTTTTTTCTGACTCGTCACAATTAACATTTTTGGGAAACAATATAATTACATGTAAAAATGGTTGTGTTTTAAGAAGCTACGACTCGTTAGTTCATCAGATGGGCGATAAATCTATGCATATTTTGACAGGAACGGTCGTGTGGATTGTAAAACATCAAAAGAATAACCACTTTTTTATGAACTATGTTTCAGTCACTTTCTGGTGGGCTGGCCGTATAACAAATTTATAATTATTACCAGTAGTTACTCTTATTCTTGGAGTTGATCCATAGGTTACTTGGAAGGACGTGTATGGATAATGTGGTGTTACAAATATAGATACATGTATTTAATTTATTTACATGATTTACATTACCGCATCAAAACCACTCATTAATGCATTTGTTTGTTATTGTCACTGTTTGTTTAAACTTTTAGTTATTTTTATTATAGCATTTTGTTCTTATTTGTTTTATTTTTTATTCTACATAATTGTTGTTATTCATTTTGTTCTCATTATTTTTTTATTTTTATATTTAATTGAGGTATAATTGTTGTTACTGTTATTTTCCCCCTTCTTACCTTGTTCATTTATTTTTTGTGTTAGTCTTATTGTGTTTATTATTTTTATTATCTTATTTATTTTTTATTTAGTAATTATTTATTTATATTTATTTATGTTTTTATTTATTTACACCGTGGTTTCTAATTCTAACTATTACTATATTATTAACATTATTATTGTTATTTATTTATTTTCCCGATAAAGAAGCTTTACGGCTCAATTTATTCCTCTCACATCAATAATTCACAGAACAAAATACACATGCATATATTAAACAAGGGAACCAGACATGAATACTTAAACTAAGAGCAGAACGGAAAACTCAAACTCAAATGTGTTGTTATCAATATCAATATTATTATTATTATTTGTTATTCCGGGGGTGGGGTGGCCTTTGTGCTTACGTGTCTTTAAAGTGTTTGACTTCAGTAGAGCTATCCCAGGAGGACGTTCACTTTCGTACTTAAATATATTTGTAGAGAACGGTATCTCTTACCTGGGGCTCGACTTCTGGTACCAAAACTTTAAGCACTCAGGTGTCTCATCACTCTTCAGTTGAACATGACGATAACGAACCCGCCACCCACGTGTCGTTATTATGGTATCTCCAGTTTGTAACTCTTACATTATTGATGGAACATGATAGTTTTCTTATATTAAAACCGCAATCAGCGTTTACTGCGAGGCATTCAGTGCAGATGAGATAGTATAAAGTTTCTCTAGGTGTGTGGGTGAACGTGTGGCTGGGGAATTCGCGGATAGCACTGACGCAGAGAAGCCCATACCTTCGCCCTTCGTGAATTTGGGCTTGATCTGAACCCGGGTTCAAAGTGTCGAGAAGACGACTGACCGAAACCGAATCTGGGTGTATTCCCTTACCACAAACTATACTTTCTGATGTTTGTTGGGGGTGTTGGGATGATTGTATGTTTGTTTGCTTGTTGGGGTCAGTCGCTTAACTGAGATTTTTAGCTGGAAAATGGTCAATATCCAGGATTTCGAATGGGGAAATAAGTAACTTTCTGCAGAATGGAACTAACGATTAAGGATACCTTTAAGTTTACGTGATCTTTTGTTCTCAAAAGGTTAATTCGACACAAGGGGTTAGGGATGGGTGGGGTGCGGTCGGTTGTAGACAGTTGTCCCCCTTTCCACCAAGCCTTTGGATAAGGCCCTGCTGGTTTGTCACTCGTCTACATCTTGATCCAACAACAGGATAAGCAAGAAGAAAAAACTGACCCCAGTGACGGGAACATTGGGTTAAATCCGCCCTCTCGTTGTTTCCTATCCAATCAGTGAACCTTATATACCTTTGTGTCAGTCAAAAAACGCATTATTTATATATTGCACGTTTGCTAGCACATGGTATGTCGTTGTTGTCACCGTACTGATCCGTGAAATTACTCCAGGTTGTCGAACCTTTAATAAGATACCGTTTTACAATCTGGACGGGTTTCTGCCTGGAAAGGAATAAACGGTCAAGAAAACCATAACACAATTTGAAATCATTTTACGCTGTTTTTTACTTGTTCAAAGACACGAGCGGTTTGAACCTTTAAGTTTGAAGACGTTTGTGCGCCACTTTAAGTTAGCCCAAAACCAAGTGTGGCCTTTGACTTAAATACGTACATTTATCCAGGGCTACATTTAGACACTGACTTGGGGATTACGTTTTGGCCGGGGCTACATTTAGGTATATTGTACGGGCTAGTATAGGCTTGGGCTCCATTTAAGTACAGGCTAGGTAACGTTTTGGCATGGCTTACATTTAGGTAATGTTTTGGCCTGGGCAACATGTAGGTACAGGCGAGGTGACGTTTTGGCATGGGATACATTTAGGTACAGGCTAAATAACGTTTTGGACTGGGCTACATTTAGGTATAAGCTAGGTAATGTTTTGGCCTGGGTTACATTTAGGTACAGGCTAGGTAACGTTTTTGACTGGGCTACATTTGGTCACAGGGTAGGTGACGTTTTGGCCTGGGTTACATTTATAGGTACATTGAACGGGCTAGTCTAGGCACGGGCTACATTTAGGCTAGGCATTTTGGCCTTGGCTACATTTAGCGAGCTAGTTTGGGCTCGGGTTTTATGGTGTCGCACAGACGTCTGCTGTCGTTGAAAACCTAGACGATCTGACATTATAATTTCCAAGAACCACTTTGCCGTCCCATTAAAAGCTACAGATAAAAACAAAATGAAAGCGGTAGTAGATCATGAGATAGTGGGAATAACTAGATGTATCCATTTGGTCACATCTGTGCCGGGTATCCGAGTCCGATATTAATGTGTAAACGAGTTTAATGGAGACTGGGAAAAAAACAACAACCGAGATCGGAGTTATCTTTTTGAGATTGAAGAGAGACAAGTCGACACTGTCCTCTCGTATGAACACAAACACACCGAGAATTAAAGAGCAGATGTGGACTCCGGTTGTCCTGCAGCCTATACGGTCTTTTTACAGGACATTAACAGAGCGAAAAATGGGTCAATTAACACGATTCAAGCCAGGGCGGTAACGGCGGTAACTAGACCTGTAAGCTCAGCCAATTTGAAACGGCATTCAATTTGTGTGCTGTATATACCGTACGTGTTGTAGTATAACCCTTCTCACTTTTGTATTCACACCATTTTTATGATCTGTGTTTTCGATACTGAGAAACCTAGATCGATATCATTTAGCATCGATCTCTGGACTCGCTCAGATGGCATCGTTCTGAATATAGAAATCACACAAGAAGTTCGGCTGAGTTTAAAAAAGAAGTGTTGGGTATGGGACAAAAAGCTATGAGGAAGAAAATCTAATGGCACAATGTGAAAAGTGATTGCAAGCTGTGAGTGTCCAAAAAAATGAAACGTATATTCCACATTTGAGGAAATCAATAATCTCCACTCTGGAAGATACAAACTTAGAATAAGAACAAAAACGCGAGTTTAATTTTTTTTCTGAAACTCGGTTTTCTTGTCGATGTGCCTTGATATGCTTTCTGGGCAAGTGCACGTAGTTTGATTGAGGCAACTATAGGTTGTTTGTTTGTTTGTTTGTCTGGCTGTTTTCTACAAGCTTCTGCTTATCAAAACAGCCCAACAATCCATTTGTTATTTTTTTCTGTTCATTAATATTTTTAATTTTTGATCTACACCACGATTACATGTATTTATCGTTATTTTTCAAGTAGTAATGTGTATTTGAAATTAAATTGAAATATTAACGTGCTTTTTCAATTCAATTCAACATATTACATTTATTTCCATACTCACATCAAAATACAGGATCCGATTGTTAAATAACAGTTTTATTAGCACAAATTAATGGCATGAGTAGACAAAGTTTGTAAACGAACAAAAGTAATAAATTACCAATGGAAAGTAGCCTTAGCTTCAGGTCCAAAATGGAGGAACCCTAAATGTAAAAAAAAAAAAAAAAAAAAAAAAAAAAAAAAAAAAAACAAAAAACATAAGAGTAAGTAAATGAATACAAATAAAATAAGATAAATAAAATATATACAATTAAAACAAAACAAAAACAAATATAAATTAATTAATCAATAAAAAAACAAAGCAATTAAAAAAAAAAAAAATGAAACTTAGCAAAGTGAGATAACTTTTTATTCCCTCTTTGAAATTCCCACGCTAAAACCACCTTGAAGAAAACAAAACAAATAAAAGCCAACTAATTAAATTATACAAGCAACGCAGTGTTCATTATGAAATGAAGAAAGGACATTGAACAAACAGATCGGCGAGGACAGCACAACCAAGTCAAGGTTTCAGCTAAGATGTTAATCAAATAAAAAACAGAGTGAATATTGCATTTCAGTACATCATTGTCTATGCATATCATTATATACACGTGTTAATTAACCGTGCTAGTTTATGGCTTTCGTGTTATGGCGTAACAAGACTTTTGACAACGCCAAGAGCCAATAGCGGCGTAGTGTTCAAAAGATCGTTCCGGCCTGTCAATCAAACTGTGCGCATTGACCAATTGGATCACGCCATTTGGTCATGTGACCTCGGTCAAACTCGGTCACAAGTACAGCGTAAACGTACACAAACTAAGGCGTGTGGGCGGGGCTTGTTGCCAAAGCCGGAATGGTCTATAAACATTTCCCATGAGATATGTAGATTGGACATTGCGCGTGCGCACTTACATTTTGGTTGGCAAAATTTTGGGAACAGTGCGCCATATGGCATGGGACTGATGGAAGCGTGACGCGTACGCGCTTTGTGCGTCTGCTTTCTGCACATTTCAATAGCGTTTGCCAACCAACAGGGTCTGTACGCATGCGTGAATGTAATTAGCATTTTTTTTTTAATGGGAAAGATCCATTTGATTAATTATGTGTATTATTTGTATGTAACAGAAGTATTGGGTGGGAGAGGTGGGGTTGAAACGCCGCGCTATTAACACCTATTGAAACATTAATTATACAAATAGTATGTAGAGTGATTCAGAAAAGAATGTAGCGACTTCGTTACTTGGTGTTGTTGAAAATTCATCGCAGTGCTTGAAACGAGGTGTGTTTGCATTGTATCCTCGGTGGAGCAGTTGCAAACTGGACAGTTGCCATGGTTGTTGGATGTGCAGGGATTCGTTTTTGAAAAAAAAAATAAAAATAAATAAAAATATGACTCAAGCTCAGATATGGCATATATTGTTTCCCTATAGAGGTTGCCTTCTGAATTACCCCCGTTTCGTTTCACGTTGTCCAATATTCTGGACTTGACAAACGTCTCGTATTGAACATGCATCTGTACGCCGTTTTTAACATTTATTTATTCATTTTTTGCCTTGGCATTTTATATCTCCAGCTTGGGGGTATTTGGCATTGTTGTTGCGCTCCTAATTCAGCCCCGGCGCCGTGGAGGAGCAGAGAATATGTGATTCCTTGGCTCTGACGTCGGTATTTTAAATACGGCGAGCAAATTTTCTGGACCTTATTTTGAGGTTGGGGGGATTTTTCAGTTGATTTTTTTCATGGCATCCTTGGGGGCTATTAATGGTTCTGCACGATGTTGGCCAAGAGTGAGGTTGATTTTTGTCAAGTCCCTTTCACTGCATTGGACGGATTGGATGACGGCCTAGATTTGTTTGTTCGCCATTTTTGTTCACTTGAATGAGCGTGCGGGTGTGGAGTCGGGCTCAGCAAACAATGCCTATCAATTTTTTGGGGCGGTGATTTAGGGCCGTCGCGTGTTTAATGATATGGTAAAGAAATGATGGCGCTGTCCAATATCGATCTAGGTTTCTCAGAACAATATATTACGCATGCTCTCTCAATGTAAAATAGTGAAAACCACTCTTTTTGTCCGCCATACCACTCTTGCAAGGAGCCATATGGCGGACAACTCTTTCTAGAGTGAAAAACATGTATTTTCACTAGATTCAGAGTGAAATTCACTCCACTTTCACTCAAAAAAGAGTGGTGAAGTGTGAATTTCACCCTCAAATGAGCCAAACTGACACCACTCTGGCAAGCCAGTGAAATTTTCACTCTTTTACATTTAGAGAATGCGCTTTATTCGTGATCCGGCCATCCTGGTTTTGTTTCCCCGAATATAACGATGTTGTGAGCGTGCAACACTTACTTAGGAAACTAAGTCACGCACTTTGTTACGGTCGGGTAAGTTTCGACACCACGTTGTTTATCTACTTTTGCTGAATAGATTTAAGTTCTGATAAGAACTAGTCTTGCTTAGTTCTGAAATAACTTATGCTGCTTAGTTCTAAAAGAACTTATCTTGCTTAGTTCTTTAAAAAAAACTCGTCCTGCCCAGTTCTGAAGATCTCATCATGCTAAGTTCTAAAAAAGCAAACTCATCCTGCTTGGTTTTGAAAGAACTCATTCTGCTTAGTTCCGCAAGAAAACATTTTGCTAAGCTCTGAAAAAAGTAATTCTGCTTAGTTCTAAATAGCCTGCTCTGTACGTCAGGAGACCATTTTGGGCAATTATAGGGCAAAACCTTCCTGTCATGAATGCTTTTTGTTCAAATAAAATATAAAACGGCTGGGTTATTATTTTTTTAATCTTTTTTGATAGAAATAACTTGATGATGTTTTAAGTATCAGACTAGTAGGATTTAAAAAAAAACCTCTGCATGATGGACATACAACCTAGTAAGGTTTGCGGCGACACCATGTTGGCCTCTGCACAAAATCTCTCCCATGAGTTGTGGTGGTTCCTGAAAAGAGCCAGTTGTGTAACTCCTCTTGTGTAACGCTTGGATCAGTGTGCTCTGAATGATTAGCAAGCTCCCATTGTCTTCAGGAGAAAGCTTTCTCATGCATGAAGGCGGTCACACTGATCGAAACGTCGACTGAGTTATTGTGTTGGTAATAGTTTCATCTGATACCTGCTGTAATTGTAAGAATCTGGAGAGAAAGGGTGTATAAAAAAATGTAAGCTACAATGCAGCCGTAAACATTAGGTGAATTGCAGATGAAGTACATTAACAGAAACCATCGAGTCTTCAGGAATCGGATGATCAAATTGTCAACTTGTGATCATTCCATCTTGCACAAAAATGCAAGTCTACAACCTGCAACGGCAATGCATTTTTGCTGTGTACTAACATTTTCTGCTAAAATGTACAAAAACGAGATTGGATTTAAGCACAAGCTGTCTCAAAAAGACGGCAGAAGTTGCGGTTCTGATCCGCCTGAAACTGAGATGTGCCGGTTCACCATCATCCCCGAGCTTCTCATCATCCCCAACAATCAGATTGCGAAAGGCACTGCATGGGCTACTGACAATGAGTGATAATAAATTGGCCAATTAGGCCACCCGGCTGTGTATGCAGTAATGATCTTTTTCAATCACACAAGACTCGAATTGAAGCATGGGGGTGGAAGTGTTTCAGGCCCGATGCGTTCACCGCAATCATTTTCCATCAGGCAGACCGGAGTGTTTCACGGTCCCCCATCACACCGCCACTTTGGGCCAAACACGGTGGGCGTTGCTTCTTCTTCTTCTTCTTCTTCTTCTTGTTTTCATTTGCAATGGTGTCTCCCTGCCATTAGCAGGTACGAAACTCAATTCAATTTGAATAAGGTCTGCGAGTGCCTGCCAACATTTGCTTAACATCATTGGCTTGGGCCGTGCGCGTTAATGATAACGCCAGTCGATATATTGCAAATACAATTAAGCGTCGGATGCTCACACGCTGCGCTGCACCACTTATCACGACCTGAAAATGGCGTTTCCAGTGAGCGTTGTGCTCGTTGCCCCAATCTTAAAGGGGATTTGGGGTTTGGGTATAATTATACGCGTGTACATTCTGTACCCGTACACATTCTGTACCTGGTCTGTCGTATAGTCTGGTTCCCAGACCCCCAAATCTCTGACTATTCTCTGTCGATTTTAGGGTCTGGTATCACGCAAGGGTCGCGTGACAAAAACGGGGGGAGGTATTCCTCCTTTTCAGAAAAGATCCCAAAATATGCTCCGAACTCGTTGTCGTCAACATTCGGACAGTGTCGTTGATGGTCGGACATTTCTTTTGTTGATACAAATTCAAAAAATTTGCAGACACATCCCCTTATCGTTTTTCTTCCCCCCCCCCCAAACAAATTCAGCACTACATTTGAATATAATTATTTGTAACATTTTTACAAACTGTGATTATTACAGGCTTTTTGAAAGCAAACAAAACCAGTCATCAGCGATCCGTTTTTTACGACATCGTCCACCGTTGGTGGCAAGTAATGAATATTTATATGTGGCGTCATAATCTATGTTTAGCTTTGGATGATGCCTGACCTAAGATTTTTAACAAGAGTGGTCAGGGAATCTTTGGTCGGGGAACCAGACTAGGTCTGTCGCCTCTAAATTCTTTACTGTGTGGAGAGCCGCTGGGACCACAGGAAAAAAAACGAGATCTCCACTTACGAGATCTCCTTTAATACACAAGGATTTTGGTTTACAAAGTCAATAGGAGAACAAACCAACACTTCCACCTACGGGGATATGAAGACAAACACAAGAACGCAAGGGGAGTGTCGTGGCCGAGCGGTCTAGATCACCGGACTCAAGTTCTGGTGTTGTCGGCAGCAGAGTGTGGGTTCGAATCCCGGTTGTGTCACGTGTGCCCTTGAGCGAGACACTTTACCTTAGTTGCTTTAAGGCCTTCGGATGGGACATCTAGACGTAGTCACCATGTACTAGGATGGGCAGTGCACGTAAAAGAGCCCAGAACACTTATCTTGAAAGAGTAGGGTTTTACCCCGGTGTTTCTGGTTCAGATAGCAAGCATCCTTATCTACAGGTTTCCTCAGGCTTCCGAGTACAGTGATTAAGTTCGCTTATGAGGCATCCTTGGTTTCATTGCCATGTGTAATGTGTAATAATAATAATATTCGCCGATCTATCTCTACCATTCAAAGCCTCAATTAGTTATAGGCCTACACTCTAAAAAATCCAAATTAAAGCAGGCTGAAGTGAAGCTGCGTCTTCTAACCGTTTGGATTGATTTGATTTGATGTCGTTGTTACCAACCATGAACTGTAAATTGCCATTGACAGGGAGGGACATAATGCGTACTGTATTACGTCAACATGTAAACTATCAGTGCTTGAACCGCATTGCTTCCGAAGCCAAAATGTCTTCTTTCCAGTTTGTCACATTTTTTTTTTGCCCGCGATCAACCCCTCTTTATAACCATATTTACCCAATTCACCTGACGTCATCATTACAATGATTTTGGCTGCGCCATTTTGGAAGTCGATGACTCGTTGTGTTATACACAGTGTTGTGTACATTTTAGGCGAAGCGGCGCTTACCTAAATGACTTCCAAAATGGCGAGCGTGGCACAGTCGCCGCGTGTGACGTGCCTGCAAGGGGTCCATACAGCGGATATTCCGCCCCGTATGTCCCGCACTCATGAACCAGTCTATACCGATGTCAATAAAGGTAGATTTGATACTTTCTGCCCTCCATAAGAAGCCCAAATATAGGTCATAGGTCACCCATCCCATATTGTCCTGATGCGTTTAGCTTTCTCTAGGCTCGGTATGATCTGGTGGCCGCATTTCCCGACCCCCCCCCCCCAAAAAAAAAAAAAAAAAAAAAAAAAAAAAAAAAAAAAAAAAAAAGAAGCAAGTATGCGAACATTACCATTTTATTTCATTTACACAACCACCCTACCGTAAAATTCGTTTTTAAATTACTTGTCAGTCATACACAATGCATCCGCAGAAACTTCAACCGTGCGACTAATTACACCTTGAATAGATAGCCTCTCCCGCGGTGATGAGTGGCGCGCCCGTGGAGCCATGTTGTCATGGTTACATCTTTAGCAAGGAAAAACGCATGAAATTCAACACTTGTGTTCCTGCAATGCTAAATGAAAACCGAACTTGGTCTGAAAAGGCCTTTCATTGTGTGTGTGTGTGTGTGTGTGGCGCAGTAGGCAATCTGCTATAGCTTAGAATATTATTTTTGATTGCTGACTTTTTTTTCTCGTGCGTTTTGATTACCGATACATGATATCTGACATTCATAGGCCTATCTATGTTTTGTATTGTTTTGTTTGCACCCTCACAGCGTCGACCTTTGTAAGTTTTCTTTAGGCTTGGAAATTCAACTTGGACACAACCTTGCCTTGGGAACTTGATAATATTTGCTGTTATTGTTATGTTGAAAAGAGTGAAAAAAAAATGTTTTTGATATTTTTTTTTTATCTCTGTGTAGCTATGGGTATCTTGAAGTATCTGCCATACCTTATTTTCACACGAACTTCTCGTAGATAAATAAACGTTCACAGGGATGATACTTTGTCTTCGGATTGGGCGCTTTTGGGCTATAAAAGGCGTTTCTTATGAAAGTAATAATGGTTGGAAAGATATTTATCTCTTGACATGGTGAGGTTTTTGTTTAATAATTTCGTGACAGAACACGGTGCGCCATTTTGTACAACCAAATTTTTGACTCCACAAAATGGCGGACCGTATGTTTGTATGTAGTGGTTCCGCTGGTTGTATTTCCAGAGGCGAGTGTATGTTTTTTTGAATTACTATTCACGAATTACAACACACTGTAGATGTTTTATTGCATAAGGAAACGAGCTATTCCAACAGCAAAATTTTAAGATATTTGAAGGCAGCCTAGCGGCAGTGCTATTTAAAGCCCCAGCTCAACATTGGTAAACTGACTGTAAATGCTTCCATCCTTCGCACAATTTAAGACATTTGTAGTAAAAACCAAGCTGTGAAAATGTCAGCTCATTTCGTTGTTTCGTTTGCGAGCAAACGGTAAAAATTCACTCAGCATCTCTGCACTCATTCCTATAGGCAGAGTTTTCGTCTCACTGAGACGAAAACTAATTTCGGATCTCATTTATTATTTAAAAACGAAAACACTTCAGGCAGAAATATGTCAAGGCCGAAAGTTTTCTACCATCATGATTATCTTTATACCATGTAAGGTATGTGTAAATCTGTGAACATTTGTGTTTTTCTTCTAAACAATGTTGAACTGGGGCTTAAAGAGAGGCCGAAGACTAGGTAATATTGCTGTTCCACGCACTCGTCAGTGTTGCTGTGTTAGGATCTAATACTACACTGTTATTGTTTTAAGTGAATAATACCATCTAGTAAATATTTGTGTAGTAAACACTGAATTGATACACATTAACGTATGCAGGGCCCCAATAGAGAGTTTTAACCATGTGTGCATACCCTGGGTACAGAAATAAATAAATAAACGAACACAACAAATAAATAAATAAACCACTTTACGTTTGCTCCGTACAATCGAGTTCCAACCTTTGTCCCCGCCGTAGAACTATAGCTGCAAAAATAATGAGCTCAAGAAACCCGTGCGCACAACATCATATCAAGGGGCCACAAGCATGTCACCCAACACCTCTGGCCTCATTTATTTCAACCATCGAATGGGCAAAGGTAAACATCGAATCGCATAAAGATGTCTTCTTTATTAAGTGGACATTGTTGGACAAAGTCGCGCACTTTTAAAACCGTCCGCGGCAGAGGTTCGTAGAACTACACTGTAACGGTACCGAGTGTGTTAAAACACCCTGATATCAACTTAGTTAAAATGACTACAAGTGATTTCTTGATCTACTTATGTTTGTTTTACATTTGTTTCAATGGTATCCCAGCATATCGAGGCCAAAAAGAATTGTTGACATCATGAAATGAGCCAATACACATCAATGTAAATTCCTTCTGGGGTGGGAATGTAAAATTATGCAAATCGCCCTGTGCTTTCCGAAGTGGTTGGCACTTAGATCACTCTGTACGCACTTGGACTCCATCCACAGGCCCATACTCGGCTGCATCGTGGCTGAGGTCAAATGTGACAAAGTCAATCACTAATTAGGTTCTTGGTTGGGGTATATGGGTGCAGTGAGAAATCCGATATGCAGGAATAGTGATACACCCGGTCCCTCCTAGAAGGTATAACTATAGCCAACGCTCAACTACACGCTAGACTTGCAGAGTCAGTTGGTGCTTGGTACTCTGCTCAGATTATTTGCAAAAGAAACAATACAAACTCAACAGATTACTGTGATGACACCAGCGTTGGTTGAGCGTGAGCGGTTTCAGACGAGACGCTACTGAACAAAATAAATTAACCAAATGAAAAAATAAAGAGGAAAAGGTTTCTTCTTAATAAATTACCCAACATGCTAGACTTGCAGAGTCAGTTGGTGCTTGGTACTCTGCCCAGATTATTTGCAAAAGAAACAATACAAACTCAACAGATTACTGTGATGACACCAGCGTTGGTTGAGCGTGAGCGGTTTCAGACGAGACGCTACTGAACAAAATAAATTAACCAAATGAAAAAATAAAGAGGAAAAGGTTTCTTCTTAATAAATTACCCAACATGCTAGACTTGCAGAGTCAGTTGGTGCTTGGTACTCTGCCCAGATTATTTGCAAAAGAAACAATACAAACTCAACAGATTACTGTGATGACACCAGCGTTGGTTGAGCGTGAGCGGTTTCAGACGAGACGCTACTGAACAAAATAAATTAACCAAATGAAAAAATAAAGAGGAAAAGGTTTCTTCTTAATAAATTACCCAACATGCTAGACTTGCAGAGTCAGTTGGTGCTTGGTGCCCTGCCGATGATATTTGCAAAAGAAACAGTACAATTTCAACAGATTACTGTGATGACACCAGCGTTGGCTGAGCGTGAGCGGTTTCAGACGAGACGCTACTGAACAAGATAAATTAACCAAATGAAAAAATAAAGAGGAAAAGGTTTCTTCTTAATAAATTACCCAACATGCTAGACTTGCAGAGTCAGTTGGTGCTTGGTGCCCTGCCGAGGATATTTGCAAAAGAAACAATACAAACTCAACAGATTACTGTGATGACACCAGCGTTGGCTGAGCGTGAGCGGTTTCAGACGAGACGCTACTGTACAAAAGAAATCAACCAAATGAAAAACTAAAGAGGAAAAGATTTCTTCTTAATAAATTACCATACATGAGGCAGATGTAGAATGTTGGAGTACACACAAAAAAAGTACACGGGAGGACCAAAGAACTAATTAGCTTTTAGGTTTTCCAGACCAGTGGAAGACTTTTGAGGACTCTAGGTCGCAGCAGACTTACCAGGTATATCCATTGTTTTCGGAAACTTGCGCATGCTCATAACTACGTATAATCAATGACAATTTACCTGGTAAAGTCTGCTGCCACCCATTGTTCAAAAGTCTCCCGTTTCAACAAAAAGTCAGTCAATTTAACTCCCAGCTCACTCGATTTCGTTTGAAAATGACTGATCCGCTGCATCAGCAGTCGACAGCCAAAAGGAGTAATTCAATTTCAACAGCTTAGCATTTACTGGTCAAATAAGATCATTCAAATTCATTAGGTTAAAAAGGTTATTCAGTTTCGCAAAAGCCAGCAGCAAGAGGCTGGACAACCATTCAATTTCATCAATTGTAAATAGGGAGTAGAGAAATCAACCGAAGGATAGTGAAAATGTAGTCTTAAACGAAATTTTGTCTATATTTGAATGTAGTCTATAAATAAAATGGAAAGACTGTAACGAACCTGAATCAGAAGACCGAAATAATCTAGGCCCAAAAACGAAATTGATTGATAGCTAAAAAGAAACCATAGTTTGAATGAATTATGGAAACACGCATGGTTGTTGAATGCGTGGTAACAAAACTGAATTAATCTTTGCTGAGAACTGACCGGGAAACTTTACCGGGAAAACCTATAGTAAATCATTCACATGTTCATAAAAAAAAATAGTGCTCAGCAAACTGTTTTTTTGCTGAGCAAAACTAACAGGGAACCAGCCACAAACTACATACAGTAACTGGTAACTTGGTTGGTAATCTGTTTCAGCTAAATAATATTAAATTAAAAGCCAGATTAGAAAAAACAAAGATGTAAAACATAGGCCTAGATACTTTGTATCCAAGAATAAATCATTTCAGGCTATGAAATCGGTGCAGCCCGGGAAAACAACTTTAGCAAGTCATGGATTGTTTAACTTTTGCGAAAAGCTCCATAACATAAACAGAAGTGATTTGCAAAAGAAGAAGAAAAAAAAAAAAAAACAGACGCAGGACTCGGGAAATTACTGAGTATACAATGCTTAACATACATCGGTGTATTCTTTATCCCGAATGCAAAAATTAACATTTACTACAATGGTTGCGGTACCCGCTGCTAATAGAATTCGAACTGCCTCTAGCTGCCGGGGAGTCTCGGTAGTCTAGTTGATAAGACATCTGCTGTGGAAAGGCGGGGTCGTCGGTTCGAATCCCACCCAAGGAAAAATGCCTGTTTTTTTCACAGGACTCGGGAATGTACTGAGAATACAGTGCTTAACACACATCAGTGTATGGGTTAAAAAAAATAAGAAAAAAAAATGAAGAATGCGTCCAAAATTATGCAGAGGATTTTGTTGTTAACTTATATTAATAGTGTTAATTAAATAGGCCAATATGCTCAGCATGTGAAGAGAGAAAAATAATTTTAGTAGAAGTTTTTAGCGATAAGTGAATTCATGAAAATGTATTATTAGGAGCATAGAGCCAGGCCCCTTCGCCACTTGAAGAATTGGGGAAAAAAAGACGATGTCTTCCCCTTGGTGTCTATGTCTGAAAATGCTTAATGATATGTCTGCATAAGTTCCAGTCAGTCTGGTCTATACCTCCCACGCAGCCTTTGCCTCAAGATTGTAAACTGAAACCAAGCCGTAAAAATGACATAGTATACATCTGCTGAAGGCAGTATATTTATTAAATAGTGTTTACAAGTCAATAGCACGATTTTATAAAGAGAGATCAGGGAAGAAGACGGGGAAAATGGCAAGGGGCTTTTTGTGGGTTTCCTTGCTGGGGTAGATTTTGAAAGGGTTGGGCCCGTGTTTTGAATACTGTGTACACGATCAAAAGGTCTGGCTAGCTACCCCCCTGGGAGGTATATAAAAACTGAGCAAAATGGACCCTTCTTTTGATACTGTGAACAATGGGTAAAGAATAAGAAAACTTACAATATCCCTGTAGGAGCGCAGCGTTTCCGTTAAATAATAAAATAAATACGCAAAACTTGTCGTAGAAATGATACTGGTTTGGGAATGAATGTCGAGTGGAAAGGATTAACTGATCTTAATCCGGAAGCTTATAATACTGAGTGTAAAGTTATCCTGTTTTTACTAATCCCCTTTTATTAATCCAGATCGGAATAAACGGATGAATAAATTAATACCAAAATAACGAAGCATCTCGAAATAAACGCTGTTTTCATTGGATAAATCTAAGCTCAGTTAGTATACCCTTAAAGACTTGTTTTACCATATTTTACGGGTTCCTTCGGAACCACATGTTATACTCAATAGCTATGTAAACCACATGTTGTCACCGCAAATCCTTACTTTACAATATCTGTTTGACTGAGCGTACTTGGCAACAGTCAACATTTTTTTTTAACCTATGAGGACATGTCTAGCCTCCAATTCGAGTAAAACGATACCCACGAGGTCATGTCTAACCTCCCAATCGAAACAAAAGATACGTATGAGGTCATGTCTAACCTCCCATTCGAGCCAAAGATACTCACGAGGTCATGTTTTATCCTCCCATTCCAGCCAAAAGATATCTCCAATTCGAGCCAAAGATGCCTAAATGAGGACATGTCTAACCTCCCAATCGAGCCAAAAGATACCTATGAGGTCATGTCTATCCTCCCATTCGAACCAAAGATACCCATGAGGTCATGTCTATTTTTCCATTCGAGCCAAAAGATATCTCCCATTCGAGCCAAAGATGCCTAAATGAGGACATTATGTCTAACCTCCCAATCGAGCCAAAAGATACTTATGAGGTTATGTCTAACCTCACATTCTTCATGTCACGTCCAATAGTCTCCGATGTGCAATTATATTAGTTTCTCTAAGTGCTCTGCCTCACAAGCCTCGATGTCATGACAATTTTTGTGCTACAATTATTGTTTGGTTTCGTTTATCAAGAGTATACGGAGAATAAGACCAAAAAAAAAAAAAAAACTTAGCAGCGATCAAAATGAGAATGGTCTCCTGCAGCTCTTGCGTCAGCAACCTCACGGTCGAGTACGACTCCAAAGAATGAAAAACAAAGCTTTTTTTACAAGTTGTATTGCTTGGCAACATTTAAGTATCTGTACACAATGATCTCTGGCAAGAGGGGGAGGGGGTGGAAAGTGTGCTGAAAAACTCCACATCAGCTCACCGAAGACGGGTTTGCAATGTTAATGGCCGTTCATTATTAGAAGCCATATAGCACGGTGATGCCGCCAAGTCGCTGCTAAGTGCTTCGAGTTAATTATAAATGCACGTGGTATTATTTGAACGTCATCACGCATCAGTGTGGTTTAACTTTTACGACTTTTTGTGATTATGTCTTAACATCACAGATGAACGAGCTGGAGACAATGACCAATTAGTAATGTCTGGTGGGCCGGCTGTTAAAGAAATTATATCCACTGATATGAATGTTGCGTTGTTGTTGTTGTTGTTGTTGTTGTTGTTGTTGTTGTTGTTGTTGTTGTTGTTGTTGTTGTTGTTGTTGTTGTTGTTGTTGTTGTTGTTGTTGCTGTTGTTGTTGTTGTTGTTGTTGTTGTTGTTGTTGTTGTTGTTGTTGTTGTTGTTGTTGTTGTTGTTGTTGTTGTTGTTGTTGTTGTTGTTGTTGTTGTTGTTGTTGTTGTTGTTGTTGCTGCTTTTTTATATTTTTATTTAATGCATCCTGATGTAATAAAACTAAGGCTTAGAGGTAGAAAACAAACACGTCGGATCCCTTACATCAAAAGATAGATAGAGTCATCTGTGTAAAGCAAGAAACCCGACCAAAATGGCCAAACCCTGTGCAATTGCTATGTTTAAAAACATATTTTGTTTTCAAAGTCTTTTACAAGGCAGTGTTGTTGCTGTTGTTGTTTCTGTTGCTGCTGCTGCTGCTGCTGTCGTCGTTGTAGTAGTAGTTATTGTTGTTCGGTTGTTTCTGTTGCTGCTGCTGCGGTCATAGTCGTCGTCGTCGTCGTCTTTGTTGTTGTTGTTGTTGTTGTTGTTGTTTTTGTTTTTGTTGTTGTTGTTGTTGTTGTTGTTGTTGCTATCAAAGTATTTCTCCATTGAACTTAATTCCTTTAATTGAAGTTTAATTTTACACCAACGATAATTGTGCATGCAGATTGACCAGCGTTCGAAGGGTGATCGATGTCCCGAGAAAAGAGGGTATTTCATTCACATCACATCACATATCATACGCTGTGCGTACACAGAAGCGCGCTCATAATTGCAGCGAGACCCACCAGCTTAACAAAGGCCTGACAGGCTCAGAGCCCATAAATATAATCGAGTTGAATAGCTGCCATAACTTATCACGATTTGTTATGCGCCAAATGTACATGCAATTTGCAAAGATTATTTGCCGAGCGGTTTATTTCGCCGTCAACGCTAATAGGCACAGAGAGCAGAGCGGCACGCCTGCAATTTGGGATAAATATTTGATTCCCGTTTTGAAGCCGCGGCGGCCATTATAAACGACGGTACCTCGATGCAGGACAGCCTCATCCGTGGGTTTAAACGCAATGTAATTAGGGAGAAGCGACCGGGAGGTAGGTCGATGCGCTCAGCGTTGATGCTGTTATAATGGTGATGGTGACGAGTCTTGTGTTCTTAAACATACAATGCATACAGATGAGATAGTGAATGGGTTCACTGATAGAACCAACCCTTTTCGTTAGCCGCCGCGCCACCTCCGTGTTCCATTCTCATTTAAGTGTTGTTGACAAAAAGCACCATGTATAGTTACAAAAGAACTCGATGTAGAACAAACATGCAGACGTGTAAAACGACTTAGCGTTGACTGTTCGATATCATGGAGATACTGTAAAATCCACTTTATATATATATAGAAAAAATCAAATGAAAACCATCAGATAAAGACATGCCTACAGAAATAATTACCAGCAGAGAATACAAACCAGGCAACGTAACTGTATAAGAACCTAATACGGAGATACCATTTATTATTAAGCGGCCACTTAATGCTCCAGCTGAACAAAAAATATAAATGTTGACAGACTTACATATACCTTACATCGTATAAAGATAATGATGGTATGTCCTTGAAATGTTTCTGCCTGAAGTGTTAAAAATAATAAGTGAAATAAGACCAAAAATTAGTTTTCGTCTCAGTGAGACGAAAACTCTGCCTATAAAGGAATGCGTACACATATGCTGAATGCATTTTTTAAACAGTTTTCTCGCAAACGAAACAACGAAATGAGCTGACATTTTCAAAGGTTTGTTTGAGTACAAATATCTTGATTTGTGCGAAGAATAGAAGCATTTCCAGTCTGTTTACCAATGCTGAGATGGGGCTTCTGTGTGCCAAGATCCAGCTGGAAATATTAAATGAACCACCCGTCAATAGGTTCGTTCGAACGTTTTACATCAACTGCGATCTGTACACATTATTACGCATACTTTTTTAACAGCCACATTTTATTCACTGTCGTGTTATAACGTGGGGACACTGTGATGTCATTATATACGGCCACACTGTGGGGACACTACGTTCACACTCCGTCATGACACGTGGTTTTCTTCCAAATTCACAGTGTCACACGTAGATAACGCAACAGCGCTGGTCACATCGTGACCACTCAGTGGTAAACACGGATGACCACGATTGGAACACACAATGTTCGCATAGACGGTCTACACTATGGTGTCTGGGGGATTTTTTTCTTACTACTCTCGCGTCCGTTATAATAAACGGACGCGAGACTAACAAAACCCAAGTGTATATGCGGTACAGGGTTGTAAATTTACATACATTTTGCATAATATAGTGAGACGCAGCTGCCCAGTTTTTCATGACACTTTAGCCTACCTAGCTCCATGCTTTCGGCAACATGCAAAACACGACCTTTCCGCGTAAGCTCCCATTTCTGAGGTAAGCGGAGCCGTGATTGTCCCCTGCAGTGGGTAAATCGAGCCGACCATTCATGACATCATGCTTTGGGGACCGACGCTGTTTTTTTTCGCGATGAATAATTAAAAGAGTTCTTGCAAAGCCGTAGGAGTGCATAGCGTCGCTTGGGACACGGCTTTGTACTGTTAAGGTTTAAATGCAATAAACCGACTTCATACATTTCAGGGGAATTTGAGAGGGAGAATTATCTTAGTATGCAGACAAAAATCCATTTGATAATTCATGAAAATATGACTTGGACGGGGAGAAATCGGCCGCGTGAACGCTTTTTACGCTCTTATAACGACCTAGTCCAAATATTGACTGGTTTTCCTAGTTGTTGAAAACTGATTAGGAAATTACCGAAGCATACGAAAATTTTGAGAAAAAAGTAATGGACCTTTCCCATGAAATATGCTGATCACATTCACGCATGCGTACAGACCCTGTTGGTTGGCAAACGCCATCGAAATGTGCACAAAGCAGACGCACAAAGCGCGTACGCGTCATGCGCCCATCAGTCCCATGCAAAAGGGCACACTGTTCCAAAAAATGTTGCCAACCAAAATGTAAGTGCGCACGCGTGCGGTCCAATTTACATATTTCATGGGAAAGGTCTATTGGATTTGACTCCAATTTGAGTTATTTAAATAAAGTTGATTAGAATAACTAGACAGACTGACTGATATTCAGTTGTACCCAGCTGACCCTTAATTGTTTGTCAAATCTAACTGGTTTCTAGTCAAATTTGACTGATGCTTTTTTTAGAGAGTCATATACATTTGTGTAGCTTTTACCTTGCAATGCTTTGCCGAGACAGCCGAAGAAAACTACTGTTTTGATGTGTGAGCATGCAGAACATATCTAACTAAACCAAAGTAACCTAAAAAGTCAAAACAATACTTGCCCAAGCAAGCATGAAATCGTTAACCAAGCAATAAAAATCTCAAAATCAAAACAGCAATAAAAGTTACTTCCAAATTACTAAGAATAATTGTCTGTCCAATTTTGTGTAGTGTTATCTTTTAAATCATTACCAACCGTCCATCTTTTAAAATGATATTCACTTCCAAATCCCAAGTGTCCCGGATGAAGGCTAGTTATTACAGGGATATCGCCGTGTGAAGCAATGAGCGCCTTGGTGATAGCCTCGGACGCAAGCCGCTTCGCTTTGTTTAAAGAGTTAATGGCGTATCATGCGTTATGTTTACTGTGTTGAATAATGATCTCAAAGATTGGATCTCAGAGTGGCAGCACCGAGGCCACCATTGAAATTACCTCATAGGAGATTGCCCACCAAGGACAACCATTAATTTCTTAAACGTCTGTATGGCCGTGGAACGGTTCAGTAGAAACATATATGATATAGCGTAGGTTGGATTGAGGAAAAACGTTTAATCAGAGGCCGTGGAATTAATCAACCGGTCAACCTGTTGACAGATCGCGAGTGCAAGTGCAAACAAACAGAAACACTCACGCATTAAAATGATTGACAATTATTAAGAATTTCTTTAGCTACATTCAAGTGTACCTTTATCATGCCACAATTATTGGATCACCTCAAAAGAAACAAACTAACAGCTGTGTTTGTAGTTTAAAACATCATTAGATGAAGAACAAAATATTTCGTGTTTATATAATGGTAATAATAATAATAAAACGTTTTGTTTGTTGTGCGCTTTTTCAAGTCAAGGCCCTCACAGCGCCCTGTCCAACGGCCCTAAGAACTCTTGAATCTGTCTCAACTCCTTAGGAGAATATAAAGTGTTTTTTTTTTTTTTTTGACGTTAAGAAGTGCGAAGATATCACCGCAGTCCTTAAGGAACTTCACTGGCTCCCGGTACGAAAGAGAATTGAATACAAGGCTCTCCACACTTGTCTATAAAGCACTCCGCGACTCCGCACCTGGTAACATAAAACATCTTCTCGAAATATAAGATGCTGTCACTATCCTCTCCGTTTTGCTGCCTCAACCCGTCCCGTCGTCCCTAAATCTCGAGCGAGATCTTGCCTCCTCACACACTGCACCAGTCTTGTGGAACAATCTGCTCAGTGACGTCAGAAACATTAACTCTCTCAACAAATTTCAAACTCAAATTTAAGAACTTTATGTTTGTTGCAAGTTCTTAACATCCATGTTATTGAGTGTATTTTTCTTCAGAGAGCCTTGTTACTTTTTAAATTCTTTTCTGTAGCGCCTTGAGTAATTTTGAGAAAGTGTGCTTTAAAAGTTCGTATTATTATTGTTATTATCGTTCTTATTTTTGAACTTGAGGCTGGGAACTGCTGGTCAATGACTTGAATAATATTGCTGTTTCTATTTCCCCCCCCCGCCTTTTACTATAATCTTTCCTTTCTGGCGTGTTGTGTATCCACAAGCTTGTTTTTGTATCATCACAATATGGAAACTACTGCATGAACTGTATATATATATTCAAGCTGATAGCATACAATTTACGACAGTGCTCCGTACCCATGTAACAAAATAATGCTGTTGATTTAAGCCATTATGTGAAATTCAAATTTCTTTTGGCTCCTTTTTTGCCTCCCTCGTGGGGGAAAAAAAATTCATCCTCGGAAAACGAAGGGGGGAAAATGAAGTGCTCTTCATTCACGGCAAGGTGACTTTCCCGGAGTCAAAGCCCATTGTTCGCCGTATCTTTCCGCGCTAGTAATTTGCCATTCTAGTGAGACGTCGAATCTGTCTTGACAAACCCAGGGGAAATCGGGCAGCCATCTCTCTCGCTCCCCCCCCTCCCCGACCCCCCCCCCCCCCCCCACCTTTGACGGTACGGGCAGGGACACGTGTTTCAATTTACTGGAGGGTAGAGAGAATGAGCTCGAGCCGCACATTAAAAAGAAAGTAATTGTCAACCCTGAAGTCAACTACAGTCTCGTCACTTTGCAGACTCGTAGGGAGACTACGTCACGTCCAATCTAGCAGGGGGGTTTCTTCACGGAATCGATCCACCGCTGGTCACGTCAGCCATACAAGGTCTAATTTATTCCATCCACGATAGATTGGTTTACTTTGGCGTTTTTGGTCTTGACCCTGGACGTTTTCTGTTTTTGTTTTTCCTTTTCTTTTTTCCTTTTTAAAATTTTTGTTTTATATATTCATCCATGAGTTGTTCACATGACAGCAGGTTGTTCTGATTATTTCTAGGTGTGTCCATAATTAGGTTTTTACTCTGGACTGGATATATTATGTGAAACACAGCGGCGCTCCCATAAATACATATTTGAAGGGGTCTGGAACGTAAATTCAGCAGGTATGGGTGTGTTTGTAAGGGCTAGGGGCTTGGGAAATAGGGGAGCTCAAGATTAGAAAAATAATGAAACATATGAACTATATCTTTTACAGAACATCGGGCTTTTAGGGTGTGCTAATCCCCTTTTAATGCACAAAAAGCTGTTCTGTGCCACATTTTAAATCATAATAATAATAATAATATGGAACATTTATACCGCGCCATGTCTGTCAGAATTGACACTCCTGGCGCATGCATAGTATTTATCTTGCAAGGTATTCGGAGTTATGTAGTATGAGACCTGTTCCTTTAGCACCATGTAACGGTTTACAAGGTGCTGTGGCGCAATCTGCTGCCGATCAAACCAGGAACACCGGGGCGAACCCCTTCTCTTTTCGATAAGTGCACTGAGTTCTTTTACGTGCATTACACAACACACGGGACCTACGGCTTTACGTCCCATCCGAAGGACGCAGCAATAATGGTTAAGTGTCTTGCTTAAGGACACAAGTGTCACGACCGTGATTCGAACCCACACTCTGCTGATCAGAGACACCAGAGCTTGAGTCCGGTGTTCTTATCCGCTCGGCCACGCCTTCTCTTTTTGTTTGTCTCGTTGTTATTTGATTTATTTTTTTTTATATTATTGTTATTACTATTTTTGTTTAGGTCGGCAGGCCCTGGAAAGGGGTTGGATCCCCGCCCTTGAATTCACCATTGTTATATTTTCTACAGCTGCTGTCTTATTTAAAAAAAATAAAAAAAAAAAGAAGAAGAAGAAGAAGAAATGCATAGTTAGTTAAGTTCCAACATTGTAACTCAGTCAATGGCTTTCGGGATACTGACTTTAAATCAAAGTGAATTATTATTCTATTTTTAATTCATTCAAACCATTTTTCTGGTATTGGAACTGGCGACTGGCATTAATAGCCTAACCCGTAGGCCTGAAGATACCCGTGTATGGAAGACACTGAAGAATTTGTTCAAATTTAGAATTGTATTTTAATGTTTATTTAATTATCTATTTATGTTTTTTTGTTTTTGTTTTATATAATTTAGATCCCGTAACTAAAGATCATTAACCATAACATTTGTTTATTTATCTATTTATTTATGTATTTTCTTTCTCTCTTTATTTAATTATTGACCAAACCAACAGTGGACGAGCCTCCAATTACAGGAAAGGATGATGATAATAAACAAAAACATAACACATTTTCTTAGTTGAGAATAAAAAAAAACAACAGTTAGAAAATTAAATATAGTACATGGGAAAAAGAAAGGAAAAAACGTGTAGAACTTTGACTGCAAAAATGTATATAAAAAACATACTAAAACACACACACAATATTTCAATATTATAATGATAATGATGATGATATCAAAATGAATATAAAAATGAACTTCCTGCCTGGGCTTTGTTACTGAGGAGAACTCACAAAGTAAAAACAGTTGGGCAGTTTGGACAAATATACTATAGAAAAACATGATAGGACACTCTGTGTAGAAACATGATACGCTGTCGTTTGGTAGGTAAGATCGTTTGCGCGATAAGAGAGGGCCTACTAAATGGAAAAACTTAGGCCGAACGATCCCACCAACTAAAAAAGGTGAAAGCAGATCGAAGATTTGGTGTTCGGCAACAAATTGTGCCAATAATCCTAGCAAAAATTGACTCATGGGGAACGGCGTCATCACACGGTAGGTAAGGTAAAAAGGCGTTACATCTGCTACCGTGCAAAACGGCACAAGGAGTGTCCTATCTTGTGTTTCTAGCATCTTGGATTACAAACCCAAATGGCTGGGTGGATTACAAACCCAATAGACTGTCCGAAAACGAGTGACAGTCACAATGTACGACTAAAACATTCCACCGTGGTCCCAGTGGGTTCTATGAGGATACGGCGGTTCTTCTGTCAGTGAACACATTTTCTGATTTCAAATTAGGCATTTCAAGAAACAATCAAATGTTTTGATAGAAAACCCTCTCAGCTCAAACAGATTCCGTAAATATACATAGAGAAATTTCTCTGGGGAAGTCTACAGCTCAGTCCAGCTGAAAAATGCAGTTTCCATGAGTGAGTTAAAGTCACACAATGCCTTCAAGTTTCGTAAAATGTTACTGTTTGGAATTGCTCCTTATCCTTTTTAAGGGTTGTTCATGCAAAAAAACATCTGTGTGTTACAATTGGTGAGTAATTAAAAAAATATATAAGTTTGCCTTTCGGAAATACAACCAGCGGAACCACCCTCTACATAGAAACATACAGTCCGCCATTTTGTGGAGTCAAATTAAACAAAAACAACGCAATTTCTAGGGTTATTTAGGTGGATCATTATAATATTCTAAACTGTTGAAATATCTTTCCAACCATATCCATTTCATATCAAGCGCTTTTTATAGCCCAAAAGAGCACCCAATCCGAAGACAAAGTGTCCCTTTCGTGTTCTGTCACGAAATTAAACAAAAAACACATAATTTCAAGGGATATTTAAGTGAATCATTATATTCTACTTTTAAAACATCTATCCAACCATTATTCTTTTTTTTTATAACGAGCGCTTTATATATCCCCAAAAAGCGCCCAATCCGAAGTCATCGTGTCCTTTTAAAACTGAAGTCATCCCTCAGCATCTGACGTCCCTGGGAAACTATCGAGAGGTGGTTTGACCCGAAACTTCCCTGGCTGAGCCGGATACACATAACCACTTACACATCATGCCTTATTTATTCTGACCAAGACGCTGATAGACACACGGTCGGAGGAATTCTTCATATTTTTTTTTATTGATCGCACAATGAACATCCCACCCCCCGACAGGATTATGCAAACCTGCTGAGTGGTCTGTTCGAGGAAATGCACTATTGGGTAATATGCGGTCTGGATGACGAACCCCGTATACTTAGCGTTGTGCAAACCGTGGGTGTAGGGAGGAGGAAGGGGGGACTGTCTCTTGTGCTCAGAGCTGGAATGATATGGGATTGATGGGTTATGAACATGACGTGCATTATTATAATTTGGGAATAGTACTTCGTACCTGTACTGGTTATGTGATGCAATCTGATTTGTCAATAATACTATGACGCTGTTCTTAGCGCTTTATCGCACACAAGGGCGTCTCAAAGCGCCCTAAAAAAAAAAGAAGAAGGGAAAAAAAATGATGCACCCTCTTGCCCCCCCCCCTGAATTTTATCCCAGTTTCACCGCTGCTTTGGAGGAGGATCTGGGAGGGTCAGTCAGGGTTTACTATAAACTATTAGTACGGTTTTTTCCCACCATTGATTTTATGTGGTTTGGGCACTTGCTGGTTTGCCATGTTTAATCATTTTGGAAAGGCTGCGTGTGCGCATGATTGATCTGATGTTGGGTGTTAAAGATTCGAGTGATCTTGAAAAAAAGCTTTAAAAAGATGAGCCTCGTTAGAGGGGAGTTTTCTTCGGCTCTGCGGATATTTCACGCTCTGTGTCGAAAAAAAAAAAAATATGACAAGTGAAACGCAATATTTGTCACATCGAGAGTGCCGGCAGTTTATACACCAGTACGTAACCGACAAAATCATAGAATGTGTGAACACAGTGTTAGAATCGGTAAAAAAAAAACCAATAATAATAAATATATAACATACAATTAAGATTGAAACGATCTGAAAATTACGTTTTGCTTGGATGGCATGGACTAAGTGCTTCCCTAGGCCATTAGCATAACATTGATATAATGGAACGCTTAATGGTAGGCCTATTAGTGGATGTGTAGACTTTGCACAGCACACGGGGGCTTCTGTTGGGAGTAGGCCCAGTCGTCTGCTGCAATTGGGGCACCCCGTCTGCAAGAAAACAACGAATACGAGCTGGCAAAGAACCTTTGGCCAAAATGTCATAGCTCTGCTTTTCCGCAGATTTCTTCGCTTACTGGCACACTTCTCTGCTCGCTTTGCAAGGTTAGCGCCAAATTTCTGCGCCATCTGCGTGAGCGGAGGATGCTTTTTTAAGTGATGTACACGCACGCGCACATTACCATGCTAACCTGTCGAACACATTTTTAAGCGAATACACGTTAAGCGTGCTTATCAGCTTAACCCTTAACGAGGCTATTAAAGTAAGCAGAATTCCAGGACAATGGGCCCTGGTTTTATCGAAACCACAGCAATGTTTGCAAGCTCGTCGTTGTGACATCTTGGTTTTCTCCCATTCAAATCAGGGTAACCAAACCGAGGCTGGAAGGAGAAGTAGACTGGTTCCTTTTTGTAGAAAGAACATAAGCTTTCATTGTTGTTATTGGATACAAGATATATGACCAAGATGATGGCAGCATGATAATTGGTTTCTATCGGTAGGCCTATGCATTAGACCTACTTCGTACCGGTACGTTTGTTGGGACGGCCGTAGCATAGGACTTTCAGTTAATAGGTGAAAACAGGATGTAAAATTTCCCAAGTGTCATTTGAAGCTTTGCATGGTGTGGACAAGATGAACTATTACTATAACCTTGTGTGTTCAACCATGCATCTCTTTTGGAGGGGTGTTGGCTCGTGAAAAGAGCCGTTTTATTCTCCACTTATCTCGACGTTCCGAACAGTATACTCTGCTTGTCTTCAGGAAAACTGCTGGTCTGCTGATGATGCTTAGGCTTTAAGTAGGGCTGGAGGGATGCACATTTGGCGGGAAATGGGATCCAAGTTGTTCTTGACCGGTGAAGCATTGTCTGATAATGTATGACATGTCTATCTACTAAATAAACGAACAAGACACGCAATCCCACGACACCCGCGGGTTATATAACATTTCTCTTTATTTTCACAATGTTCAGCGACGTCCCCGTTGGTTTTGTACACGAAAGCGAAGCGAGGATGTCCTCTGTCTGTCAAAACACATGGATCAATTCTGTTGAAGTTCAGATTAGCCCGTTTGTAGGCTTTCTTTCCCTCTTTCTTTAGAGTCCCATTTACGTTGCTGTCGTTGCTCTTAGCTTGTTGTTATTTCATGAGATTATTGGTTGCCCACCAGTACTGTTTGTCATGTTTGACCGTAGCCCAACAAGTAATCTGTAATCTTTGTTTGTAATCTGGCAATCGGAATTGGAACCCAAAAGAAAAAATCAAACTGTTAGGGAATGATAAACCAATTCGCACGGGAAGCTTTGTGGGATTCGAACTGCGGTAAAAGAGAGGATGAAAACGCACGGGAAGAAAAACTATTCACAGACCTATGGGTTATATTGTGGCTGACACTGCTTAGAAATCCTTGGTTTTATCACCAGAACAAGAATTGTTTTGAGTAGATACCAGTGTTGTAGTCAAGAACCTTAAAGTCAAGTGTTAAGTACCGGGGTTGCCGGGTAGCACTCGACTACGAGTACTTAGGCCATCGAATACGAGTACAAGTGAATCGAGTACCGAGTATTCTGATATCAACAGTACCGAGTCCAACAGCCGAATATTAAGTACTTGGATCTCTGAGTGCGCCGAGTACGAGTGCTTTGTAAAAGAAAAATACCGCAAAATGAAATAAAGGCCGAAACACATTTAATGTCTTTTGACTCATTTCTAGATGACATTGCGTGTTTGTTAAAATAAGTATCTTTCACAATATGAATACATCCATGTTATTTTCAAATATTCAAGTTAATTTGATTTTCCAACTGCGAGGGCAAGATTAAAAATAACGTGAGCACAAGATCTTTATAAACCGCGCAGTTGACCACTACATACACCGAACTGCCGCTTTAATCCATCAGACACAAGTCACACAGAACACGCACGTACGTTCACGGAGGAGTTTGCAATCGTCTGGTTCCGGAGGCTCATTTTCTAACAGTTGGTAAACGGTTGGTCTGTCCGCAGACCCTACCCCACAGGCAGCAAGTGTAACGCCAGAGTACAGCGAAACTTAATCGATTCTTTCAGCACATAGGGATAACAAGCATCGCACAAATTAATGCACGTATATAGGCAAGCGGAAAGGAAAGTGATATTTTGGTATACTTAAAATCGAGCCCGGGTACATTTTCTTGTCTTGTATCGAGTACATGACTTCGAGTACGGGTTATTTTTCAGGCGAGTATCGACTATGGACTTCGAGTACCAGTATTTGGCTTAGCCGAGTACGGGTACCATCCAAAAAGGTACTTGAGTAGCACTCGAGTACTAGTACCAAGTATAGGAGTACTACAACACTAATACTCCGGGCTGTGGTGGAGTAATACGAGCGTCTATTAACACTGCATGGCAGACTTTCACTTTCGTATTCGTGTACAGTACAGATGAATGGTCCGTAGACCAGGGCTTGCTCATGTGTGTATATATACATATCATTTAAGCGAACCATGAGATCTGCTATAATGAGTGAGGCCGTATGCAACCCACGGTTTTTAGCCTACTCCATCGCCTGCAGCAGTGACAAACTAAAAGCAGGTCAGTGTCAAAACGACTTTCGATCCATCACGAGGGAACCATTAGCTGACCGGTGAGTTGATCCATGGTATAATATTGACTCAGGACCGGAGCGGCTGATTGGATGAGGGCGAGGTTGATATCATCCCCAGTGGGGGTGTATGTGACGTCACAGTGGGAACGACGATCGATGGGTGAAGCTTTCAGTTTATTAGCGAGTAACGCAGGTCGAAAGGACCACAGTAAAACCGCATTGAAAATAATTGCGTCTCCAACAAAGGATTAAAACACCTTCTTCATCCATTAAATCATTTCTGTCTCTCCCTCTTGTTAATTTTATGCAATGACCGTCTGACACTGATGCTCTTCATACACAAGGTAACAGTCAGACATAACCCTCCCATCTCTCGCCAATCGCAAAATATATCTCCATCCCTATGCTGCGGAGGAAGTAACGTTGTCGCAAAATTACGAGCAGAATCTTCAATGAATTTGTTATGTGCCCGGAAAATGACGTACACGCAAGTTTTACCGGAAGTGGGGCGTGAGCAGTGAATGTGCAAAATTGTGTTTTAAGAAAACTGGGCGTGAACGTTTGAATGTTTTATTGCCATTCGTAAGTATTTTTTAGGAAGGTTAAATTGTGCATGGGAATGGGAAAACTAGTCTTTGGGGTTATTCTAGCAGCACAAATGAAGCAGTGCTGCCATATTGTTGTTGTCGGATGCCATTTTATTGCTTGAAGCCCCAGCTCAACCTTGGAAAACTGTCTGTAATGCTTCCATTCTTTGCACAAATCAAGATATTTGTAATAAAACCAACCAGTGAAAATGTCAGCTCATTTGGTTGTTTCATTTGCGAGAAAACGGTAAAAATGCATTCAGCATTTTTGTATGCATTCCTATAGGCAGAGTTTTCGTCTCGCTGAGACGAAAACTAATATTTTGGATCTTATTTCATTCAATATTTAAAAACGATAACACTTCAGGCAGAACTAGGCCTTTTTCTTGGAAAGTTTTCAACCATCATTATGTTTATACCATGTAAGGTATGTGTAAATCTGTGAACATTTATGTTCTTCTTCTTACCTATGTTAGGCTGGGGGCTTTTAGACCTTCTAAGACGAAAAAACACTTTGTGTGTAATGTGGCAGACGGGGAAATATTTGTGGGAATTGTGCCTTTGATGATACAAAGCATGGAATATGGCTCACAGTCAGACTGTGTCATCAAAAAGATGTTTGGGTATAGACCTTTATCATGCTGCCACCCTCTTGGTCATGTTCCTTGTATCCAATAACAATAATAGATACCAATATTCACTGTACAAAAAAGAATCAGACTATTAGCCCTTCCAGCCTCGGTTTGGTTACATTGGTTTGAATGGGAGAAAATGAAAATGGCCGCACCATGAAAAAGGTCTATTGGGCCTCGCGGATTTGTTCTTTGAAAAAATAGAAAAACAAGTAACTTACCCTAAAATGTTCAAATGGTTGCCATGGCTTTTTATTCTACCTATTTTTTTTTTTTTCATAGGACAAGTCTGCGATGGCCCTACAGCCAAATATCTTTCTCATGAAATGCTCTGACTGTGTGCAAGACTCTATTCTTGCATCATCAAAGGCACAATTCCATCACCCACCAGCCGTACTAGAAGGGCACAGAACCCTTACGCCCAAATTCCGGGCAACGACGATATTGTACTCGAATTGATTTTTTTTATGTGTGTTGTTCGATGTCATCTTATGGCCACAGTAACTGGAACTGGAATAAGTAGATTACAAATTGTTTTCTTGGCAGTGCTTTCCGTGTTCAATTCAAATGCGAAAGGTCGGTTTGATGGATGCTTCCCGTTCCCACGGAATGAAGGTATGGAGAATGGAGTTTAATAATTTTAAGAAAGCAGCTAGGCTTATATAGTGTCTGTCTGCTATTTTCGGTCGTTGGAAAATACTACCATTATATCCTGTTTCACAAAGCCATTCAGTTCTCTTTTTGGAGGGTTGTTTGAGCCGTCATCCTCCTCGCTGGCAGTGAGATCTTCTTTTCTTTATTTTCCAAAAAAAAAAAAAAAAAAAAAGGGGGAAAAAAAAAGAAAGAAAAAAGAGAGGACGTTTTGCTCGTTGTCAACACAAATCAGTTCGGCATTATATCCAGTACCACAATTTCCGTGATCACTAATATGTTCTGACAACTGACGGTTAGTTTAAGCTCTTTGTTATCAACGGAGTCCATAAAGCAGCTCCATTCAAGGACGTTGCCGTCAGTAACCGTCAAGTACCGACACCGGGCGGGAAACAAATGATCACCACAGATGTTGACTACCTTGGTTTTTTTTTCTCCCCGAAGTCTTAAGTCTTTGTGCAGGTGTAAGACACACCCTAAATCGTGACTGATCGACAAGTTCGGAATGACGGGAGAAATGACCGTGCAATTTTCGCGCGTTTTCAAAAAAACATTTTGGGGACCTAAGGCCGTGTCTGAAATTACGGCTACGTCCGGCTGGATTACCGCGTCATCATGCGTTGAATTATAGGACGTCCATAGTAACACCCTTAGCAACTGCCGTAGACGTAGCCGTGGCTGCCAAGTCGGACAGTGCCTGAGGTTGTCGTGTATGTTGTTACTTTGTGAAGGAAACGAACTCACGCATTTTAACGGGGCCCAACTTTCGAACCACGCGAGACTTGCACAGTCTGTAAAAATAGCAAAGCGAGTAATATACACTGTAAAAAATTGCCGCGTTTTTACGGATAATTTTTTACGGAACTCGTCTGTGAAACTGAAATTATGGATATTTTCCGTATAAATACGGGAGAAAACACTCGCTCCGTTTGCATATATAAGTTGTATTTACAGTCTCCAAAAAAATGTCAATTATTAAAAAAATAATAATTTAGGAACTACTTAAAATAATAATATCTTTCAATTTATATTTATGTTGAATTGTTGTTTTAGTTCTCATTTTAAATAAACAAGAAATAAATATTATACTATTGCTATGCTTAACGACTACGAATGTGTGACAACAGTTGTCCCGTAAAAATTACTTATGGTAAATAACTGTTGAAAAATCAAAAACCTAACATCTAAATTCGACATGAAAGGGTACGTTGAAATGTAAATTCAATATTATAACTTCAAAAAAATATTTTAATGGATATAACAAATTTATTAGTGAAATAAATTTCCTAAGTATTCATTTGCTAGCAATTGCATGATCCGGACGTGGTAGTTTTTTTTACCTTTGCATTATGGGACATGAAGATCTGTGGATTTCGCTTAGTCTGGTTCCCAGACCCAAAAATCTCTGACTATTCTCTGTCGATTTTTTTTACAAGAGTCGTCAGGGACTCTTTGGTCAGGGAACCAGACAAGATTTCGCTGCGCTGACGTTTGGTAAGCAAAGTACCCGAATACAGTCTACGTGTGCAGACAACATCACTGCGGTGGGCGCGCGAACATGGAATTCGTGAACTGAAATTTGTGAATTTACACTCTCCACCAACCATCAAAGATCGCTCTCTTCCAAGTACCATTGTGACAAACGTACTACTACTACTACTGCACTAGTACTGTAGTAGTGTTTTGACACACTGTTCAACCTCAAGTCAAGGACAAGGTGAGTTAATTTTATCGCCATTTAAATAAATAAATTAACGTTACATTCATAATTCTTTATAATTATAATTTTTATACAATACAATTACAAGTACAACATTACAACAAGTACAATACTAGTTACTACAACGTTGACATGGTTGAATTCTACATCAGTGGTTGAACGTCGTGAGCATGCATGATGCCATGGTGATTTAGTACACTAGTCCAGATCCAGTGTAACAACTAACATTTAGCACAGTAGCAGTTTAAACTTTAGGCAGTAGCACTAATGTAAAAACATGGGATGTGCCTTGCTAACGTGCATGAACGTGTGAGCATGATGTTATTTGTTAACGTTACACATTGCACTGGACTCCCTCCCTCCAACTCCAAGGACAAGGTTTCATCATGCATGTCATGACAGCCATGGGCCATGTCCTTCATCCATGTCACCAAGCCTTATCGGAATTCAGCATGCATTGTGTTTTGGAAAACAGTGTGTACAAAGTCTATGTGGGCATGGTGGGGTGGGTAGGGGAGGGAGACGATCGCTAGCATTAGATAAATTGTTTTTGTTTGCATGAAAAGTTGATTGTATTTGTATAGTTAGGCCTATAAAAAATGGTTGGATGATACATGAAAAATCACATTTATGATAACAAAAATACAACGTGTTTTAGGGCTGAATAGTGCTGTTAAAAAAGTACCAGCACATCGACCCGGAGGTCGCAGATTGTAGGGATTTATCAGCTTTGCTGTACTTGTAATACTTCACGTAGAGCCAGACTATACTGCCACTGGATATAGTGCCAAGTCCTTTTTTATTTTATATCCAGAATCTGATGACAGAGATCAACATGATAAAGAGCTTGCATCTGTACAGCAGGGAACCTTTACAGATGATGCATCCTTGGACACACCACACAGACCAAGTAACAACCGGTCATCATCCTACAAAGTTCCATGGCACAAACTACCTAAAGCTTTGATGGCGAAGTGCAAGGTTGGCGAAAGACCAGAGCCAAGAGACAGGCGTAAAATGATCAAGATTATCATGGATGATGTGAACGAATTACATCATTTGGTCAAGAGAAAGGACCTGCATAAAATTGCACAAGACATTGTTGGAAAATTTAGCAAGTCCTTTGCTGACATCATCAATGGTGAAATCCTTGGTGATGGTGCCTCTTCTTTACTCCAACAATTAGAGAGCAGAAAAGAAAACCTGCAAAGGTTAACAGGTTGCAAACGCCACAAACCATGCTGCCACAGCTACAGGTGTAAGTGAGGATCTGCCAGCTCATAAGAAAGCAAAGATTGAGTTAGACAGCTTTGGCTGTATTAAACCTCAATGGATGCCAGACCTTCCAGAGGGTGAGTCACAAGAAGCACAAGAAGGCCTACTGGTTACATACAGTCCAAGTCATTCTCTCATGTGGCACCTGGGCCGTGGAACAATCTACCATCTCATAGTCATATGGCAATTTGCCGTGGTGCCCTTAAAAAGCTGCAATACAAATTTAAATTTTCCTCATATGGTGCCCTTTACTTTGGGGAAATTGCCGTGCCCTTTGGACAATAAATTTGAGGCCTGATAGTGAATGTGATATTTTTTTCACAATAAGCAGTAGCAAGTAAAATTAATAGCCAAGGTTGTTCACTTTATTTAATTCATTTCACAACCGTACAGGAGAGTTGTGTTCTGCTACAAGGGTGTTCGTGATTATTGATCGCAAGGTAATCAACTGTGCTGTAACCTCTCTCCAGAAAGCTCTGTTGATGACCTTTGCTTGTCTCTATATTTTCAACACAGAGTACAGTGGAGAAATCTCATCTGTATACGCTTGATTTTATCGAGAGGTATGTACAACCATTACAAACTGTGTAAAACAAGTTTTTACCAATATTACAGTAATAGAATGATTACTCTGGCTGACTAACTCAAAGCATTTAAAGTGAAGAAACAAATTTGGTACTAGACTTTTGCTCTCGTCAATGTAGACAGATTAAGCATGGTAGGGGTCACAAAATCCACTGTAATTTTGGCTAAAAGGCATGAATGGCATTCATGAAATGCATTGAATTACCTGAGCAAGCTACTTACAAGTCATACATCAGCTCTATGCATTAAATTAAAGTGGGTTAATTATTGGTATAAATTCACAAACAAAATTGTTTGTTTTGATGGTTATGGTGGTACATCCTGACAAGGTATTTTGCCTGATGTTATACAAATGGTTGAATACCAAATTGAGAATGTTGCCACATTGGTTGAGTTCAAGGAATAATATCAAGACACTTCAATTTGTTTGTATTCACAGATTCTTTGTTGGCATAAATCCTGGGGAGGGAACCAAAGCTGTAAGAGGAAAGAAGAGAGGGATGCCAGTTAGTGGGAAGGTAACTGCACTGGCCAATGCAATGGCAATGTTCGAAAATGAGTGGAACTTCAGCGAACTGTAACTGATTTTTGAAATACGATCTCCTGCAGTAAAGCTTGGCGATGGCAAAACAATTGTGATGATCGGCCTTTTACCAAACTTATGTAGTTGTTACTTGCATTGGACTTACATTTTGGGATATTTTGTGGTCACTCGCAGTACCTCTGGGTGCATTAGACGTGCCATAATGCCAAAGTGGTTCACTGTGTTGACAACTGCAAGGGGGTGTGTTTTTCAGCTGCTCATTAGTTTTTTCAATCGGTCACAAATTGTTAAGACTAGTGACCGACACGCACAAATATAGCATTCGCGTGCAACTTAATGCGCGACTAGTTCATTGATCACGCATACAGTGTAGTTGAGGTATTCGTCTATATAAGTGAACACGTCATGACAGCGTTTTTGGTCGAAATCTTTTTCTAAAAACAGTTCTTACCGATTTTTATCCCCATCGGCATTGGCTAAAACGCTTAAGTACCTCAACTATGCGGGATGGTGAACTAGTCATGCGTTAAGTGATACACCAAGTGCTATTTGTTTGTATCCGGTAAGTACATGTAGTCTCAACAATTTGTTACTGGTTAGTAAATGCTAGTGACTGGCTGTATGGCACTCCTTGCAGTTGTTAAAACAGTGAACTGTTTTAAGATTTTTTTTTTTAAATAGCATGATGTATGGTGGGGTTTAAAACACATTGACTGGCCTCACCAGTCTGTGAGAGCCTCAGGTGGCATACACACACACTGGTGCCCGCGTACCAGTCAAAAATAAATATACATGTAATAGAAACCCACCATGTGTGTATGACAAGCCAAATGCCCAATAATTCAATAAACAGTGTTTATCAGCGATAAACACTGTTTTTCGGAGATAAACACAGTTTTTCAACCGATAAACACTGTTTTTCGAGAAAAACTCTGTTTATCACTTGATAAACAAAGTGTATCTCGATAAACACTGTTTTTCGCCGATAAACTTTGTTTATCGGCGAAAAACTCTGTTTATCGGCGAAAAACAGTGTTTATCGAGATAAACTTTGTTTATCAAGTGATAAACAGAGTTTTTCGCCGATAAACAACGTTTTTCGAGATAAACTTTGTTTATTGACCGATAAACATAGTTTTTCTCGATAAACAGTGTTTATCGGTTGATAAACTGTTTTTCGGCGATAAACAGTTTTTTGAAAAAAACTATGATAAACTTAGTTTTTCTCTAAAAACAATGTTTATCGGTTGAAAAACAGTTCGAAAACCAGTGTTTATCAAGTGTTAAACAGAGTTTTTCTTGGAAAACCGTGTTTATCGCCCAAAAAACAGTGTTTATCACCGATAAACACTGTTTATCGAATTATTGGGCATTTGGCTTGCCATATGTGTGTGCCATATTACCAATTGACTGCTCCATTTTGTGAAGCAAAGCCTTGTGAAATGGTTCAGTCAAGATTTGCCTGAACTTGCATCTTTGGCTTTGTACCAACAGACAGTTTTTAGAATGTATCCTCGGGCCCAAAGGAGAAATAGGGGTACAGTACTTAGCTTTCAGATGTTTTTTTTGTATTTCCAGTAAATAAGACTTGTGAATAAAACTAGTGATACATGTACTTTGTGTAAGCAGCTACATGGAGGGGGATTATACAGTAATCAAACATGGTTCACTGTACAAATCTCTATCCACACCAGTAGTTAAGATTTTATGGTCACATTCTCAACAGTGGCACCAAGTCGATTTTCATGTTGCGCAAAGCAACTTAGATGGAGTAAAAAGTACCATGGAGCTTAAAAATATAAACCTTTTTGATAAACAACTGCTAAGATTTAATGATTACCATCTTGTTTGATACCTTTACCATTTTTAGGGGTACATATCCATTATTTGTGGATATTGTGGTTGAGACATCGTTTTCAGAATATTGCATTTGAAGATTGCTTGTTAACAAATTGTTTAGAAATTTACATGTTTGTACATTGTTAATGGTTCATTTCACGGGGTTGGGACACTGTGACATATTACTAAAGCATCAATACATTTGGCTCAATTATTTCAATTTTGTGTTTTTCAACACTCCATTATTACATTGTATGCAAACTCACTCTGTGTACTTATTACATGACACACATTTCTGCTATTTCTGCTGTATTTGATTGCTGTTTATACTGTACAGTAACAAATGTTTTCCCTGGTGCATTGTGTTAATTTCTGATCATTCTACCTAATAATTCAATTGAATAAATTCTCAAAGGTTTAAACTACATATTATGCAGTTCTCATGCTGCTTTTATTTTACACATGACTAACCATTTGTGTATCAAACCTGTACAGGAAATAAACTGCTTTAGTGGAACAAAAGAAGAAGTCTGTTAATTTTCCCGTATTTTATTGAAGATTTCGTTAGAAATTCCGTAAAAATTACGGAATCCTTTAAAAGTTCCGGCAGCAAATTTACAAGATTTTATTTTAATTCCGTAAATTTTCTGGAACATTTTCCGTAAATTTACACAATTTTACCGTATTTTTATAATTACGGAACCACCAAAAAATTTCTGTTAATTTTGTTTTCAGGAATTTTCCCGTATTTTGTTTGAGATTCCGTGAAAAAATTCCGTAAAAAACTACGGAATTTTTGAAAAGTTCCGGCAGCAAAATTACTGGACTTTTTTTTTATTCCGTTATTTTACGGAGTTTTTAATACTTTTTTTCCCGTTAAATTACACAATTTTCCCGTATTTTTTTAATTACGGAACTAAAAGAAAAAGTCCGGTAATTTTGCTGCCGGAACTTTTTCCGTTAAAAAACGGAATTTTTTTTAACAGTGTACTAACAAAATATTTACCAAACTATAAAACTGAGTCACTCACAGTGAGAGTTTTTCATTCATATTTTTGCTCAAAAATTAAGTATGGAAATTTACGCTGACGAAGTAAATGCAGAATGTGGGTGGGAGTTTTGCTTCAAATGACCTGTAGCATAATAGAAAAAAAAATGTAGTTCAACATTTATTTATCTATACTTCGTTTAAGATCGTTCGTCTTTTTAAAAATGAGAACCGTTAAGGGGCACCCTTTGTTTGTGCCCCACTCCCTTCTTTGTGGATATTGTAAAGTTAATACTTTAATGTCGATATAATACAAACAGCATAGAGGCTTGCCTGCAAAGAAATGGCCCGTTGCTCCGGAAAATGTCATTCAATTTTTTTTTCTTCATGGGTACCAGCTCGAAGTTTACGGAGACGTTAACGATGTTTTCCAGCACATTCAGTTTTGACCGGAAGGCAAAAGGACTGTTCAATTCTCATGATGCGATCGCAACACAAATGTCACGATTCCCCGGTCGAGTTGAGTCAGTAGGTGGGAACGAAAACACGCTCTGAACATTGGGGTATAGTGTCCCCCTCTCCCCAACGCTACATCGCCACAGGCAATTCTGTTCTGTGAAGGAACACAAAGAAATGGGTCTGTGAACAACTTGTCCTCACCTTAATGTTTAACACGGTCTCTTTCTCCCCTTCCTCCACACACCCAAAAAGGGAGAAGATTTAGGCTTTTATGAACCAATTTTCGTTGTCGAGCAGTCCATTATTTGCTATACACACAGTGCCAGAAGGTGGACTGATTTGTCGTGTTTGTAAAATGCTGATCTTGTCCTCGGTGATGACGGAGACATCAGTGGCGTAGCCTGGGGGCAAAATGGGGCATCGTTCCCATCCCCTGTGGAACATCTTGCTTCCCTGCTTGCACCCTGTCTGTAATAATGTAAAGCGAGTAATATATTAACAAAATATTTACCCAATTATAAAACTGAGTAAAAGTCACTCACTGTAAGAGTTTTTCATTCAAATTTTTGTTCAAACATTAAGTATGGAAATTTACGCTGACGAAGTAAATGCAGAATGTGGGTGGGGGATTTTGCTTCAAATGCTCTAGCTCTAGACATCATGGAATTTGGAATAAGTAAGATTGAAAACTTTGCAAGGTAGGAATACAGTCTAGTAAGTTTGCGGAGACACCGTGTAATTATCTCTATCAAATGAGTTGGTGTGGTTGTGAAAAAATCCACACCAACTCATTAGAGAGACAATGACACGCGGGGTCTCCGTAAAACTTACTGCAATAAATTTGAAATAGTCGGGCAATTTTAACTGAAATTGCCCCCCTCTACAAATATTTGTGCCCCTCCCCCTACCTCCCCCCTCCCCGCAAAAAAGAAAAGAAAATAAAAAAACAAGAAAAAAGAAAAAAAGAAGCTTGCTACTCCACTGGGAGACATTGAAATGACATTCAAAAAGTACAACCATTCCTTGACGGTGAATGACTATCGTTTACAGGTAGAATGGTTTACAAAACGGGTGCATTTTGTGTGCGCTTTCGAGGCTCATCATGAAGGAAAGTTTTTGCAACATCAACTTATCAAGCCCGCCCCCTACTATAAAAAAAAAAAAAAAAAAAAGAGTGGGGCTAAATCAGAATCTTCTACAGATGTTTTTTCACTCTTTATAGCATGACGTCTTTCATGTTTTATTCGAGAGCTTCTCTGTCGGCGCCGTTTCGAGCCGTCTCCATAGCTCAATGGTCGGAACAGCTGGCTTATTGTCATTTGAAATTTAAAGACTGGAGTTTTTTAATTTGCTGTACCCAATGGCAAAATTGAAGCTGTCCAATGTCGGTGATGTGACGGTGGGGGGGGGGGGGGGGGGGGCTACACCCAGTTTAATTTGTAATGAATGAAATTTTAATAAAACGCGGAATCTCGGACGCCACGGCGAGATCTAGGACGTTGATTGCGGATAAAGGAAGCTATCAGAGTGCGCAGGTACATTGATCCTATCTTTGAAACACTGCTGACTTTCAGTTGCACGTTCTAAGCTTGTATGGAGTTTGAACGGTACAAAAGTATCATAGCAATTCAGTTGGGTTGTGTGCATCGAAAACGTTACTAAACTTTCTTTAAAAACCAACAGCAAAGAAGACAGGTGATGTATGCTACCGTGTAAATTGTATTTGTGCTCGGTCTTGCACTGGAGTACACTTTTTCTCTGCACTCGAACTCGTACTCATAAACAACTCTTTCTCTGTTTTCGTACTCAAGCAACCTCACTTTTCTGCAGTCGTACCCAAACTTAGTGGCGTGTCGTGGCCGAGCGGATAAGAACACCGGACTCAAGCTCTGGTGTCTCTGATCAGCAGAGTGTGGGTTCGAGTCCCGGTCGTGACACTTGTGTCCTTAAGCAAGACACTTTACCATTATTGCTTCGTCCTTCGGATGGGACGTAAAGCCGTTGGTCCCGTGTGTTGTGTAATGCACGTAAAAGAACCCAGTGACACTTATCGCAAAGAGAAGGGGTTCGCCCCGGTGTTCCTGGTTTGATCGGCTGCAGATTGCGCCACAGCACCTTGTGAACCATTACATGGTGCTATGTAAAGGAACAGGTCTCATACTTCAAAATCGTAACTCAACATATCTCGCAGGAAACAAATATTGAGCGCTCTGAGACGCCCATAGGGTGTGATAAAGCGCTATATAAAAACTGCGTAGTATTATTATTATTATTATTATCAGACGGTGTTTTTGCTCTGTAGTGTCGTAATGAGACAAATGTACTTATACTGATCCTGCTGGTACTCGACTAGGCTTCCTTTCATTCTCGATTCGAGTATGTTTGTTCTGCAGAGGTATATTTTTCTTATCAAAATGTACTTGTGCTTGCTCTCGTATTCGAGTACATTTTTTTGTAAAGGCCTAATCGTACTTGTATTCGTACTCATACGACTCGTTCTGATCCTAATATACTGATAGAACTCGTACTCGACCAGGCCGCCTTTGTTCTCGAATTCGCGTACGGTTTTCGTTTGTAGTTGTACTCTTTCTCGTTCTCGTCCAAATGTACAATGCGCATTCGAGTACTTGTTTTTATTATGTAGTCGTACTTGTATTTGTACTCATGTACTCGTTCTGATCGTACTATACTGTATAGTACCCGTACTCGACTATAGGCCTTCTTTGTTCTCGTATTCGAGTACATGTTTTTGTGTGTGTAGTGTCGTAGTCGAATTTGTATTCGTCAAAAGTAGGTGCCCACTTTCTCGCATTCAAGTACGTGGTTTTTATTTCTGTAGTCGTATTTGTACTTGTACTCAAAAACATTTTTTTTTCTGATCGCAGTCGTATTGATAGTACTTGAACTCGACCAGGCCTTCTTTGTTCTCGTATTTGAGTACGGTTTTGTTTTGTCTGTAGTTGCACTTGTACTTGCACTCATCAAAGTGCGCTTGTGCCCTTTCTCGCATTGGAGTAGGCCTACGTGTTTTTGTTCTGTAGTGGTACTTGTACTTGTACTCAAAGACATGTACTGATCGTAACTCACTCGCGACTAGGCCTTCTTTTTGTCTTACAATCGAGAGCGGTTTTTTTTTGTCTGTACTCGAAATGTAGTGTACTCGTGCTCGTCTGTACTTGAATACTTTTTTTTCTGTAACACGATAGTCATAAAGATGTTCCCACATTGATTGAACTTGACTTTACTGTCAAAAATATCTTGCTTTTCGAGTCGTACGGAAAAAGTACACAATTGCAACGCTGTTACAATCTAGCTCTAAGCTCGACGATTCTCGCTGAGAAGGTTCCTGTGTACGTTACTTTAAAAGAGTTTGGCCTTACGGTATTGCGACCCACCTGCTGCCTTGAGGGCGTGGAACGTAAAGGTACCTGCTGCTAGGCCCTCTGGAGACGGAGGGAATAATCTCCCTTTCCCGAGTCAATTACCTAAATTCGGGCTGACATAGCAATTGGGACGGCTTATAAATATCCTGTCTGAAGGTTGGTAGACTGTATAAAGGGTAACCTGTGGTTGCAATTTCAATTAACCTCATCAGTATTGATCCCGTAGATCGAGATCGCGGCTACCGAGTACCTTTTAGAGTCCTTTGTCCAGATTGAGTGCACTTGTTACCATGACAATCTTACAGTTGGTGGTAACTTTTTCACCATGAAGCAATGCTGGAATCCGGAAGTAATATCAAATCTTTGATTACCGATGTAGGGATTGCCGCCCAAGTCGGAACGTGGAGGCAAAATGACCGCAATGGTTTGAGATGGATCGCGACAGTCTGTCGTGCTCTCCCCAAGGGAAACAGATGCCTCTGTTGACGAGGTCGTCCTAAAGCATCATCACCTTCAAAGTTTTTTTTCGTTGAACTGGAGTCTGCCTCTGCGGACGGGCACTTTCTAAATTCTTTTGTCAAATTCGAAGTTGGAAAACCACGGTGCAAGGACCAGCACTCCTTTCTTTTCCATGGTGAAACTCATCACAGTTTTTAACAGTCTGAGAATAGTCAAGATCGTTAAAAAAATAAACATCCATTAATTTGTAAGATTAGTCATTTGAGAGAATGGGGACGAGGGAGTAATAACCTTTAAACTGAACGGTACACCGTGGATCTGTAGATCTCAAGGCTCCTTGAGAACGAGGCAGTAAACAGTAAAATGCCCGAATTTCCAAACTGCTTTCAATAGCTTTACTGTAAAACTGTCAACACTACATTCGTATCGACGAGAAAACACTCTGTGTATACACGCTGAAACGTCTAAACCGGAGATACAGATATGGAGCGCCATAAGTACAAAGTATGTATTAAGAATACATTTTAAAAAGTCATGACTCAAGCGCGTATTTTAAAGCCAGACATATCGCGTACATTTATGAAGTACAGCTACCATTATTCCAACTATAGAGTGATGTCTGTTTCTCGTTCCTCATGGCAGTAAAACTAAGCAAAAAAACAACAGGTGCATGCTTAATCCATCCCCCAACATCGCCCGGATCCAAATTCTAGGAACCCCTGCGAGCGTCGGGGGCACTGAAAACACCTGCAGGTCCTATTGGCTTTCGCTCTTCTTGGCCCGAGTAGAGATGGCGGGACCGATCGGTTTGCCTGATGTAGCGCATTGGTATCGATCATGGTAATTCGATTTTGGCTGCTCTGGTGAACCTATAGTAGTAAACCGACCGTGGGGATGGAGCAGTGGTGGTGGTGGGGGGGGGGGGGGGTAAGCAAGGTAGCTCTATCAGTGTCTTCTTCAGATTTATTTTGTTTGCCCTTTGGAAGTTCCACACGGACACCTAGTGAAGTGTGTGTTTAGGGTTCGAGGCCGGGTTCGGGAGTTGCTGCAATAGATCACAGCTATATATACTCACCGACCTGCGTACAGCCAAATATGACAGGATGAGGAATGCGCGGCGTGGTAATTGGCGCTTACCCAGGTTTCTTCCTAATAATTAGTTATCATTTTAATCTCCTCCTCTCCATCATGCAACGCCCGTGTGAGAACATCGATTTCATGACACTGCGTTGTATCCAATACGGCCATGCGTTATGATACTTGGTTACCATGGAGTTACCTGCCATAATTATGGTGTTTCTAAATCGTAGGCCTATTATTGTTCAGCTTCAGTCTGAAAGCTTACTGTTTATACTAGAACCAATTTTTGTGTGTGGAATATTTCCCTCTGAAATGTTGTCGTATTCGAGAAAACTTTATCTGAAAACCTAAAAATTAAGAAAAAAAACAAACAAACAAAAACACGCAACAGCTGATTACGGTTGTGAAAATCGTAATAAGGGCAATGTGTTTGACATGCTGAACAGATTGCACGATTTTTCACTATTTTTCCTAACAGACGACAGATTGAGCCCAAATTTTAACATGTTTGTTTTTCATGTGTATACTTTATCACACAAAATAAGAACACTGCACATCAGCTTTACCAATCATTTATAGTGCCTTCCAGCTCGGGGTCTCAGGTTCAAATCCCGCTCCGGTCAATCTTTCTTTGTTCATCTCCAAATTTACGTTATCATTCGTGTTTTATTTTAATTTTTTTAAAACTTTTTTTTGGTCTTTCTGATAAAAATGGAACCAAGTCACCTGCTTTAATTGACCCATAATGAGGTTATTTGTCATGGAACATTTTTGTGGCTCATTATATGGTTTGAAATTAACAAAAATAAAATTGACTATTTTGATGTGTCTGTTATGCGTTAATACACTTTAATTGAGCCCCGAAAATGTGTGCCATCTGATTGCGCAATGATCCATGACGTAGGCTGTGGTAAAACATTTCAAAGACGGCTCTGGTGCCAAGTGGTCAACGATGCATTGTATTTTATTGTCACACATGGCCCTGGTCAGCCGTTCCACTGTCTACGTCATAGATTTTATGTTAATGAGGAAGGGTGGGCGGAGCACGGCAACCCCCTAATTTTAGAAATCGTTATTTCTACGATTATACGCATGTAAACAATGTGAAAAAAGTGAAAATATACTATAATAGGCATACTTTATTTTTTTTTACCAATAAAAAAAAAAATTCATGGGACCTTTAAGAGGAGTATCAATTCCTACCTTCAGCTTCCCTGAGTTATCTTCATTTTGACATATTTTCTTCTTGCATCCTCTTACCAAGAGTGGCTTTTAGCCTTCTTTTGGAGAACTTGCATAAAAAAAAACTCAGAATGGCCTTGCACTCTATTCCCATTGGCATGTAGATACCTGTGTATAGAAGATGATGGAGAAAATAATGTTCAGTTTTAGATGTGGAAGGGAAATCAAACCAAGGGTGGGAAATCTCACCCAGTCAGACTGAGCTCACTTTTGACGCACGTTTATGGACGATGATTGTTTTGAAACATAAGGTTCTTTTGTACAGCAGATAATGAAAACCGTAAGGGTGCCCGGAGAAAATAGAAGTACCCTTTTATAAAGACGCGTTACGTCATTATTTTGTTCCGTCTTCTCACAGGCACCTGTCGCATTTGCCACTATACTAAGGTAAATCCACGGGGCTCTTGGCTTTATTTTGAAAGCAAAGCTTCTTTCAGTGACCCATAGTTTTCTAATTTATATTCTTGATTAGACAGTGTGGCAAGACAAACGACATTAGTCCTCATGCTCCGTCATCGGTAGGCATATAGACAGTGTTGGCTCGATAGTCAATTCGGGGCTGAATGACGGTAGGAAATGAGCGTCTACAAAAGAGTTTACTTTCATCCTGGAGCTCTGCGGCCGTTTCAAACGTTGCCACACCGAAGCCGTTGCGAATTCCCTACACGACATACGCAAACGATGTGTTTTCATTTCCCTTGTGTTACAGAAACAGTCGTTGGCTTGATAATGTTTCAGCGTGCTACTAATCACAGGCTTGATTTGTACAGGTGTTGGCCAATGCCTCTTTCCCCGAGGTACGTTCAGAGAGTGGTTAAACATTGGGGATGGGGAGAGTTGTTTATTTCATGATCATTTGCCTCGTAACAAAAACAAATTTCCCTCACATAGAGCTTCTCCCAGGTGCACAAGTTAAGAAAAAAAAACCTTCGTCAGGTCAACGATTTTCCTGTGACTTACTTTGCCCATCAGAAGGACACAGGTGAAACTGTACTTATTGGGATAGTTGGACGAAAGTTAGATCATTATTTCGTGAAAGAAAACCACTGACAACAAGTTATTTCTTTAACGTCTGCAACTTAACAGGTTACGCGTTAAGTCGTGATTTTGACTTAATATTTATCTAGTTTTTTTTTTAATCATAATAATCCAGGCAGTCGATTTCACGAAACTTTACGCAACTGCATAAGTCCTCTTGCGCCGCATTTTTGTTGCCCGTTTTACACTTTTAATGATAAAGCAATCGGGACAATTAACACCATGTCGGTGTTGTCACATATATATATATATATATATATATATATACCGAGAGAATCAATCTAACACCCCAGTTTTTGCAGTGTGGGCACTAAATGTTGCGCAAGTGGACTTACGCAGTTGCGTAAATTTTCGTGAAATCGCCAGAGGATAGCCCAGAAGTTTTAATATGGATGATTACTCTAGCGTCCGCAGAGTGACACCGAGCAGTGTCGATTAATGGCAAACTGATGCACGAGCAAAATCCACATTATACATTAATTCAAACAGATATCTCAATCGCATTTCACTGTATGAATACGCAATTCTTAAGGACACTATTTTCTTCATGTTGAATACATTGCTTGTGAATTTATGTTGTATTGTTTAATAGCTGATTCATGCCGCGTCCGCCCACTGGATCTTGAATCTTGCCTTCGCCGCTTAGGCACGGTTTGTCAATTTAACACTACATAATTTCTGATGTTGTCAAGCTCAACATCAGTGTGATGTTAGCGATGATAAATAATGTATTGGGTTTGCAACCATTACATACAGAGATCATTACACGTGATGGACTGTCATGCCATAAAATTGTGTCAAACAATATTCATGCAGTGACGAATGCCATGCCGTAGTCAGATCACGGCAAACCTTTGTCATAGCCGATGAATACTGAGCAGACGACCTTATTGCGGTTTGTTATGGCGGGAAACAAAGAGCGGTTGATTATGGCAGGAAACGTTTCTTAAGTTCTAGTGCATATAGATCCACCCGTTTCATCGTGAGTCATTCTTAACGCAAACCGTGTACACTCAGAGTCTACCGTAGCTTGTTTTTTGCGAATGGCATTTTACTTCGTCCACACCAGTCGAAGAAAACATAATGTAGGCCGTATGTAATGTCAGTGTGCAACGGTAATTTATAAAGTTACATGTGCAATAAAGAATATTCATTTCAACACTACTGGCTTTAATTTTGATGGAAACTGTTGGTGGAAGCAATCCTGCCATCCACTTTATCCTTTATTTTAAAACATTAATTAAAGCAAACATTTAATTAAAATTTGATAAATTATAGTGAATATGTAGTTTCAAATAAATAATAAGTAATAACAAACTTGGTGATTTTGTGCAAAGCAAAAACTGTGGTGTTAGATTGATTCTCTTGGTATCTATATGTGACAACACTGACATGGTGTTAGTTATCCCCATTGCTTTATCGTTAGTAAAATTAACACCATGTCGGTGTTGTCACATATATATATACCAAGATAATCAATTTAAAACCCATTTTATGCATCGCACCTTTGCTGCCCTGTACGTAATTCCTTCCGAAAATGCAGACAGTAAAAGCAAAATTTTCATCGAATACCATAATCACATTGGTTTAGCATCGATCGCTTCGGTGACACAAAACATTGACTCACGCTCTACCTTTAAGTCTATGACTTCACGTCCCGAGGCTGCGCGCGCAACGCCCCCATGGCAACCGGCAATCTCCTACAACGCCATGGCAATCGCAATGCAAAACCATAAAGGAAGGACGAGCGGATCTGTGTGTTTGTGATATTAAGAGCACGGACAAAAGGTGGTCATAAAAGCACACAGTGCCTGTCTGCTGCCCTGTGCGATGTGATGAATAAGTTAAGAGAGATTAAAACCTCCATTCACGAGGAAATGAAGGGCAATTAATCATGAACTGTTTGTACGTACTCTTTAGTAGTACTAGAATAAAACAAAATGTAAATATACCACTCATGTAATAAATTTAGTTGAGTGAATTCTGCGCTCTTGTACCTTTTACTTTGTGTCGTGGCCCAGCGGTCTAGATCACCGGACTCAAGTTCTAGTGTTGTCGGCAGCAGAGTGTGGGTTCGAATCCCGGTCGCGGCCCTTGTGTCCTTTTAGCAAGATGCTTTACCACAATTGCTTTGTACTTCGGATGGGACATAAGCCGTAGGTCACGTGTACTAGAATTAGTATTGCTTTTCATTTTGCTATCAAGCGCTTTGAGGAATCTATTATTCATATTGCGCTTTATAAAAGTTGTTTTATTATTATTATTATTATTATTATTATTATTATTATTATTATTAGTGCACGTAAAATAACCCAGAACACTTATCGTGGAAGAGTATATGTGAATTACCCTGGTGTTTCTGGTTCACATGGCAAACACCCTTATCTACAGGTTTCCTCAGGCTTGAGAGCTACAGTGATTAGGTTCACTTATGAGGCATCCTTGGTTTGCATTACCAGAAATATATCATCGTAATAATAGTACTTAGGCGTCGTCCACACTGCAGGATGTATCCCTCTGTCAGACTTTTCCATGTTGCTCTGTCCATAGCCAATCTAGTCCAGGGGCCGATTTCACAAAACTCTTCCTAACTTAGGACACGTCCTAGGCAATGCTAAGAGATAGGATTAGTCCTAAGTTAGGACGAGTAACTTAGGACTAGTCCTATCTCTTAGCATTGCCTAGGACGTGTCCTAAGTTAGGAAGAGTTTTGTGAAATCGGCCACAGGTCTTCCCTGCAAATTATGACTGTATATCATCCCTCCATCTGTTCTTTGGTCTGCCTCTTAATCTTTGCCCTGTGCTTGGTTGCCATCACGTGATTCTTACTGTCTATCTGTTGTCTGTCATCCATGCTACGTGTCCTGCCCGTTTCCATTTCCTTGTTGCTGTTACAATCTGTTTTTGTCTCGGGTTGTATAAGGTCTGGGTATCCAGTCTCTCAGTGTAAATCCACACTTCAAAAACTGGGTTGTTAAATTGTCTTTCTTTGTATGTATAATGTGACAACACCGACATGGAATCAAGAGAATCAATTTAACACCCCAGTTTTTGCAGCGCAAGCCTTTTTCTTTCCATTGCTCTCTGGGTTGTAGCCAATTTACTATGCATTGCTTAGTTATTGACCATGTTTGACATCCATAAGATGTCATTAGACGTATATGCATTGATCGTACACATTTCTTTTTTCTTTAGCTATATTGAAAGATGTTTGTTACGGAATATTTCTCGGTACCTTCAGAAAATACTTGCGTTTTATGACCAAATATTATCACTTTCGACAATAATCATCTTGGCTCGAGTAGTCATTTGAAAAGGGGGTGTTCACCTTCAGATATAGTGGTATATGTACGTTTTAGTGTGTATATTTTTTATGTGTTTTTAATGTTTTAGACACGCATAACCATAAGGATTTTTTTCACTGTATATTTTTTTATATGTGTGACAATAAACAGTAATTAATTGAGACAAAATAAAAATAATTATTTAAGTTGGTAAACGGGCCGACATTTGAACTAAATTGTTCCACCCATAACGAGGGCTCCATTGAAACAAAACGAAACAAAACAAAACATAAGAAAACAAAAGTATGCTATTTTCTCTTAGTTCAACTAAAAACGTTGGGTTGAATGAACTGGTACGGGAGACTTTTAGAGAAAGAATATGATGTCTTAATACATCTTGATGTTTGTACAATAAGTTGGCCTTAATTTGTTGATTCTCGCCCGCGGTTGTACACGGCTTTAATGGGGGCTTCCTCAGAGATTTTTTTTGTTTGTTTGTATTATATATTCTCAGCACACACACCCGTGATGTTGTAGACGAAGTAATTTTTACGAAATTGATGTGGCGGTGTCGTTTGTGTTGGTTTGCGGTGGGGATGAGTTGAATGAGTTTCTAAATCTAGGTGGTACTTGCTTCCTCACTGTTGTGGCAGCCGAACCTCTTGACTTTTCAATCAGCTATGGCGGCTTGGCGGAATTACTCCCCCCCCCCACCTCCACATCACCCTCCGTCAGCCCCACCCCCGTCACCGTTCCACTTTCTCCTGAGATTAATGACACAGGATGTCCCCAAGGTTTCCCAGTTTTGTTTCGCTCATCGGTTTGGTATACGTGTTGCGTCTTGACTGAATTTTAATATCTGTTCACTTGCGGGTAAGCAATTCATAAGCTGTGTTCAACAATTTTAGACATGATGCATCCATTTTTTGTTTGTTTTTCCCTTTTCAAATTCTAAATCACGGGAAAATGACCACAGGGTTGTTAAGGTCATAAATTTCGAACTGACCTGTGTTTAAATTTAAAGTAAAATCATAGTAATACGCTTGTTGTTGGCACCGTGGTCGATGTGTTCTACATGCCCCCGATCCACCAACAGGATTCTGTTTTCAAAATGAAGAGCAGAGACGAAGAGGGTTGGGGAGGGCAAGGGGGGAGGGGTTTCTTGTAGCGTAATAAACAACCCTAGAGATAAGGGGGAGATCAATTCCCAACACACCTGCAAGCCAAACAATCAACGTCCACGATTTTCGATCTCCTCTCCAAAAAAGCTACTCAAAAAATAACATAGTAAAAAAGACTCGACTGTGGCGGTGTTTTTTGTTTGCAGTTTGAAGTCGATGTACTCAATTTAAAAAAAAAAAAATACTTGTGTAATATGAAAGTTTCCTCGATACCTTGAAGGTATCGTATTTAAGATGAAATTTTCTTCTCAGGAAATACAATAAAGGTATCAAGGAAGTCTTAAAAAGTAAGGAAAGTTTGAAACAAATATATACTCGGGCTTCTTTGTTCGATTTGAACAGTCTGATTAAAAAAAAAGTGATTTCTCTAGTGTCCGCAAAGTGACAATGACTGTTTTGTCGACTGACGGCAAACAGGTGCACACGCAGAGATTCGACGAGATATCTCGATGTTAGTTTATCTGAAATCTTGAGGAGCTCATTCTCTTATTTTGTACTCGTTGCTTGTTAATTCATGTTGTGTTGTTCCAGTAGTGATTCGTGGCGACTTGAAAAAAGTCTGAAAAAGAATGAAATGAAAGTTGTAAGTAACATAAATAAATGAATAATGAATAGAAAAATAGTAAAAACATCATTCAGCCAAACACTATAGTTTTAGTTGTGTATCTAGGGTATAGCAGATATGGCACGAGCCCTGGACGCCACTTGAAGGGGGCGCCGTCGAGCAGTTTCTATTAAGTCCGACAAGCCATCCTTGGATAGTGAAGAACAAATTTTCCTCGGATGTTTGCTCTATCTTTCGGATGTTTGATGAGGGGCGTAATGTCAGTGCCTCACCACAGGCGCTATAGTCTCCGTAGATACGCCGCTGCTTTGCATATGGTTTTGTAGATTGTAGGTGTATTTTACCTTTGCCGAATTAGAAGCGAACGCGGGGGGAAAAATGCCAGAGAAAACATAAACCGTTTATGGTGGTGTTTTTTTCTAAAAACCGTGTATCCGTCAAGTTTCATAAGCCCTTCACACTGGTTGGTTGTATGGTGTGTTCAGTGAAAGCAAGATAACTTTTTGTTTTCTTTTGACACGTTTTTTCCAGCAAGTTTTCTCCTTAAACTTAATTGTAAATGTTTTTCAATTGTTTTTCTTTATATCTTGTTTCCGAGGACATTTTTTAAGGGACAAGGGTTCCGAGAACCTGTTCTTGCAAAGTCGTTTGGGGGAAACATTTGCTCCTGCGGGCCAGTGTCAACATTACCAGAAATTCTGTTCAGTAACGTATTCCAAATCATATTTACTTTAAAACGGGTCAAGCTGACCTGGAAAATGGTTATTGCCCTTACGGACCCTTCTCCGAGTCAATTCTGACCCCACCCCTCCCCCTATTTTTTCTTTTATTGTTTTATCAATGCGTGTGCTGTTTTTTTTTAAGAGTGACCATAGAGCTTGCCATTGTTCTTGTTAGCAACCATTCCATTATATAATCTTTCAAAATATTCCAGATAATAATCCAAGAATATTCAAGATAATAAATACGCCTGTTTTGTTTTACTCTTTTTCTTCTTCTATGAATGAAACATATTCCTCAGTATAGGGGAAAAACCTGATCTACCTCTCCCCTGTTACAATCAGTCTTTATCCGTATGCTTATACATAAACAGAACACCCCAGTGATATTCAAGAGCATATAATAAATGCGATAAAGGTCTATATTGTTTTTCTTCTTGCGGCCACCATGCGATCTAATTGCATATTCTTCTTCGATAGCAGCTAATTGGATTGTCCGGGGGGATTTGGTTAGGATTTACACACACTATGTAAATTACAGACCGTTTCGGACATTCCCCTTATGTGTTCCCCGGGATGCAAGTTATAGCTTTTGCTTCTTGTATGTATACTAGGATTGCTATCAGCATATAGTTTCTGAAGAGATGCGCTTTATACATATACATATTTCTATATATATATGTATTTATATATATATGTATTACACATAGACTACTAGTCAACAAGACGACTTCTGCGCAGACATAATCGAAGAACGGGGTCCGGATTTCACAGATCCAATTTCAGCTAATTGAATGTAAATGAAGCATGGAAATCCCTTCCAAGTTTATTACTGGATGGTACGAGGACTGTGGGAATACAGAAAAGTGTAAGAAGGGGTGCATGACTAATTTGCTGTTTTGCAACTCAAGGCCCAGCGGTTTCGTGGCGTTAGGGCAAGCAGACACGAAGTCCCGTCATAAAGTTACTTCGGTTCGGGAGAATATATATTCATGCACTTGTTTGTCTTCACACTGCAGGGCTTTTTTTCACCCCTTCTTTTTCTTCCTGCTAAATCAATAGCTTGTAATCGATATTGTTAAAGAGAATGTGCCACAGTGGGTTTTGGAATGATTAGAGTGACCGAGTCTGTGAGGTTTCGGCACTGTTTACCGTGATGGATCTCTGCCGTGCCCATGCTTCGGTTCCCGGTGAGCCAACTGTGTCTACAACCAGATACCATCACCTTGCCACTCTCGGACGAACACAATATTATTTCCAAACCTCTACTTTTTTGGGGGGGGTACTATACTTGCTTCTTTCCTTTAGGAATCAGGGTACAATGGCGCTGTTTACCGCGGAATTCTGCGCTTGCGGCAAAGCGCGTAATTATAATCAGCCGTAAGCGCAGAACTCCGCGGTAAAAGTAATAGCGCCGTGAAAATTGGGGGCCTGTTTAGCCAGACCGAGACTAAAGGGAAAATAGTCTGGAACTTTTTTGGGGTAAAATGAATATTAGTTGCCAATCCTGTACTGAACTGGGTTGAAAGGTGGCAATAACCAAGCAGACAGAAAATTACCACAATACGAGAATCGCTGTATTATCATGCAACGCCATCAACTCCAGAGGAAGGAAAGTTTTGTTTAGTTCCTGGTTGGTCAAGACTACGAGGACATCCCAGGACAACTTGAACAGAGCATAAGACCGTCCCAGCGAGATAACAGGCCCTGGAGTCAGGCCACGAAACCAGTGGCGTAGCAAAGGGGGCAAAGGTGGCCAGCTGCCCCCCCCCCCCACACACACACACACCAGCCGTGCAACATCTTGCCCGCTGCTTTCCCCCATCAGCCTGCCACCGTAAAAATTGCTATAACAAGGCAATTTTAACTGAATTGCCCATCTACAATTATCTATGCCCCTAGCCCCTTTGCCCCCTTCAAGGCAAGAAATTGGCTACGCCACTGCACGCAACGTGAACGCAGAAGATAAACGCAAAGGACTTCTAGATGTCTACACGGTAGCGGTTGACCTCATAATCAATTATTAAAGCTTTAATAAACTACCCAGCTAGTTAATAATGCATAGAGCAATATGCCATCTCTTTTTTCTTAAAGTTAATGTGGTACTTTCATCATTAAAAATTAACAACAACAAATATTATTCAGCTCTAAGGTGGCCTGATACACAGTACAATCCGAACAAAGCAACAAATAAAACAGTATATATATATTTTGACAAGAGTTGTTAAGAATTTACCCTTGCGATATTAATAAAAGGTAAATCACCACTAGTATAGTTAGTGCTATAGATTTGTAACAGAGCAAGCTTGGGGAGTATTCAATAGATTTCCATACGGCATGATAAATGGCATCACGGTATCTTATTGAATATCCTATGGCATGATGTTCCCCCTGGATCAACAGCGGGGAATAATGAATACTTCACTTACCAGTCGAGGCGAAGTGGGAAAGTTGATACCGTTGACCTAAACATCGACGAGATAACATGGGTGTGTTTAAGCCAAAGTGTCTGTGTCCCGGTGTCAAGCCAAAATAAGCCCGGGTGTGAAATAGTGCCAGTATAAACGTTTAAAGCAATGTTTAACATCGGTTATCGGTAGGAATACAAGTATTCGCACTTAATGTGACCAAACATACTGCAACAATTAATAACAAATCTGTGGAAGTTTAAGCTCAATGGGTCACCTCAGTCATAAACTAGTGAAAACAAGCCTAGAATGATTTCACTCTTTTTCAAATATCGAGTTATGGTTTCGCGAGATCTAAAGTAATTGTTTTACTCGTTTCTCAAAAACTAGCATTTCAAGCAAGAGTTCTTTAAGGGAATTTTTGTTCACCACGACCAACTTAATGCTATCAAAGTTATGTGCAAACTGGTGAACATATTTTGATATTGTTCACTCTTATCAATGTGCTTCACACTCTAAACTCAAACTGTTATCTGTTTGGTCAAGCGTCTTTTTGACGTGACATTGTTTACGGAGGCTTGTCTAAACTTGTCAACTTTCTAAACCAAAGAGGTCGACTTATCGCGATAACTTATCTCTCACCAAGTCGACTTACTTAAGTTGAGATGTCGACTTGTACTGGTAATATATCTCGCCATGTCGACTTTCTTAACCAAAGAGGTCGACTTGTCGTGACAATTTATCTCACCCAGACGACTTTTTATTGAAACTGAGATGACGAGTCGACGTCTTAGTTTCAGTAACTCAAGTCATATAATTATTCCACATTATAAGTCGTCTTGCTCGGCAAGATAAATTATCATACGTTATTTAGTTATTTTGGATATTTAAGCGGTGTGGCAGTCCTATCCTAGATCTCCGTTTGAAATGCTTAAGCTTAAGTATAGCCTAGTGTCGACCATGACCGTTTTGTTTGATCGACAATTTGTTTGAAAAACAGACCTTGACGTTGTTTTTCAGCTATTTTGTTTATCCTTTATGCAAAGCTAAAGGGCATTTGTTAAGCTACGTCTTCGGTTTCAGATCCGACCATAGGCCCCGCCTTGCTTTTTGAAGCCCCGTACCGAAAGCGTACGATTTCAAAATTCCTGATGACGGAGTCGGAGCGGCAGCCAAACCCGAAACCTTGGTTTCGAAAATACCAGCAAATGAAAACCGAACAAAGGCAGGAAAGTCTGGTGCTTTTATTGTATACTCTCTTAAATTTAAAAGGGTGAAAAACCACTCTTTTTGTCCGCCATACCACTCTTGCAAGGAGCCATATGGCAAACAACTCTTTTTAGAGTGAAAAACATGTACTTTCACTACATTCAGAGTGAAATTCACTCCACTTTCACTCAAAAAAGAGTGGTGAAGAGTGAGTTTCACTCTCAAAAGAGCCAAACTGACACCACTTTGGCAAGCGAGTAAAGTTTTCACTCTTTTTTCATTTTGAAAGTAAATAGAAGCATTGTCCTTTTCAACATCGTGTACTGGGAACGTGACAAGCTTGATTGTTTTACACCAGCGTAGATGATTTTTGAGTGGCGATGAATCACGTCCAAGCAACAAAACACAATTATTTATTACCACAATTTCCTGTGCAAAAACTCTTCATATAGCTCGTTATAAACAACGCTATTGTAAAGAAACAATTTTTCTCGGAACGAAATAACAGTCACTAAATATTTATTTTCCATGGAAAGGAAGCGTGTCAATGTTGATTCGAGCAGTATTAAGTTGCCTTTGTCATAACTTCAACCGCGTTTTTAGTTTGACAGATTAAAAACCATTAGGGAAAACGCGTTGGAGTATGCTTGGCTAGTGGATTAATTGTTGTTTTTACACAGTGCGCCAAAGTGCGCATTATACAACAAGTAGGGACAAACAGAAAACGGATATTAAAATTGTGAAAAGGGGGTCATCAGTGGGATGGAGACGTATAGACAATGATAATAATGTGTGTAGGCAATTGTGTTTAATTGAGCGTGGACATCTCCAGCGAATTCCCAGCAATAAAGTGAAACGATCGATACTTGAAGCGTGCTGTTAGTCTTTAGGGTAGAATGGGTGTCTCATAACTATAAATCGCCTAACCACACTTGACTATTTTAGGACTTCTTGTTGTCTAAGTGCATAAATTGTTTCATGGTTGGAGTACATTTTAAACAGGCCTAAAACTTTAAAATTGTCTACCAACTTTTAACCACGCCCAGGATTTTGTAAAACTGAGATAATCTTCGTGTCAGCCTAAGTTTTGTCTCCATCCCACTGCTGACACCATTTTTTAATTTCCCTAGTGTGTGATATCAATTGTTGCGGCACCCAAACTCAAGGCACCCAAGGCTCTTTATAAGTACTTAATCGTATTTGTGCAGACACCACAGTTTTTGAAAAATTGTACACGCTTCTATGTGTGAGACTTATTTAGAAAAAGAAAAGATCGGTTTAAGTTGGAAATCAAGTGAAGCGTTGTAATGCGAAGAAGACAAAAAATCACAATTTTACGTCTTATGATGACAGACTGCTAGCCAAATGCATTATGCAGTGCAAAAATGCAAGCCACAGTTTTAGTAAAACTGACGGTGGCCATGCAAACAGGCCAACTTGCAAGAGCACATGCAATCGTTAAAGCAAGGTTTGGCAGTTGGCCATTGTGCAAAGCAACCGTTAAAGAGAAGTCAAAATACCAAAAACGCAAGCCCAAAGTACGAGAACGCACGCCAAAAGTACAAGAACGCAAGCCAAAAGAACGCAATCCAAAGTTGAAGTAAAGGTATCAAGTGAAAACATTCAAGCCGCCGTCCCATGAAGTATACAAGTTCGTATTAAAAAAATGCAAGCCACCGTTATGTTAGGAAGCAACCATCATTCATTATGGGCAAATACACCCACTCATTAAGCATACCATTACCGCAATGTTTTTTAGCCTCCAAATCAGTTTACACTTCAGCAAGGAGTGGACAGCGAACCCGTAATGTGTACTCTCGATAATGCAAACTGGAGCAAACTGGAGCATAAAACCATCACAGGCCTTATGTTTTCTCCACATCTTTGTTTCCCACCAAGTTGTCAGGGTATAAGTGACAGTCGTTTCGCTTGGTTGAGTCATGCACGAGAAATGGCATTCTCCGCTCTGCCACCCCGCCGTCCGCTATACCCAACACCTCCCTCCATGAGTCGTGTCATCATTTGGCATTACCAACGCAGTCAAATTCAGTAGAAAAACGCAAGCCTAAAAATAGCAACTTCCTGTAGGTGTTACATCACGCGTTCATCGAACCATTATTAATTGGAGTGGGGGTGAATGCACTGGCTAATTTGCCCTCAAAACCAGGGTACAATGTTCATTACAGCAACTCTAAATTATAATCAGCATGGCGTTCTAAAATCTCATGTGATGAACAGCCACAGTGCACATGTGCCCAGGTGTGGATTTCCCAAAGCGCTAGGACTAGTCTTATCTCGAGTTAGGATGAGTAACTAGTCCTAACTTATTGGACTAGTCCTAAGTTAGGACTAGTTCTAAGTTAGGACTTGTTAGGTGAAACCCACCCCAGGGCTCACGAAAAATTTGAGGTCCTACGAAACTCGAAAGCCTACCAAAATATATACAAAGAAAATACTCACACACACACACACAGTCGTGAATCACCATTATGTCCGAGGACTTCTATTGTGAATTCTATTGTTCCTGTACTGAAGCAATCTCCATTGGTTTTGTACACAAATGGCGTCCGAGGACCCATGAAGACAAAGAACTGACTAGTGAGGACCTATTGTCCCTATTGTAAAATGTCCTTGGAGCATATGGTCAAACATGCCCTCCCCCCCCCCCCCACACACACACACACACACACAAGTGCAATCGGGGACACTGTATTGTTCCTCTTTTGTCTGTACTCTTAACTTTTTCGCAACACCTCCCATTTGTTTTGTACACGTTTGGTACATGGGGACACTTGGCGAACCGGGAACTCAAATTGTTCTCACAAACTCACTATCACACACCCACACACATGTCGACCCAGGCCCTCTCTTCGTTCTTCTCTTACTTTTTAGCGACGTCTCGAGTGGATCTGTACCCAAAATCGAAGTGAAGACGTCCCCGGTCTGACAAAACACCCGGTCCCCTTTTGAGTCATCAATCTCAATAAGTAGACATGCTCACACATCCACGTTCACACAAGACTTTCAACAGTTACTGATCCGCATCTGCTGTACCTCAATGTAGTCTTAATACCTTACTGTAGCCCCTACCGGGAACCTAAAATCGTATCCAAGGCTTAAGTGGTTTACGAGCCCTTTGGTACCTAAATGTAACCCAGGCCTAAATGTAGTCCCTACCAGGAACCTAAAATTGTTTCCCAGACTTAAGTGTTTTTGCGAACCCTATGGTATCTAAATGTTGCCCATATCTAAATGTAGCTTCTACCAACAACCTAAAATGGTATCCCAGGCTTAAGTGTTTTACAACCCCTGTAGTACCTAAATACAGCCCGGGCCTAAATATAACCCAAACATGCACCTAAACTTGTTTTATTTTGGTGGTGAACAAAGAGCATTGACTGCAGCGGGATTGGAACCTGCGAAAAATCCGGCTTAACTTACCAAAGCTCTACCAACTGAGCTATCCAGATCTATGTTGGCGGTCTCCCTATTACTATTATAGTCAATATCTGTGTCAGAAGTCATTCAACCGGCTACTGCCGTGTAGCCAGGGATCACACCCAAGTTTACGATACAACCATAGAGCTTTAATATAGCTCTGTGGATACAACCTAACAAAGATTAGGTGCAGAGGGTTTGGGCTATTTTTATATAGGTACAGGGACCGATCCATTAAGCCCCTCCCCAAACGTGTTGGCCAATCACACTCTTGGCTACGCTACTGAAAGTCCGACACGATAAAATCCTATTGGAAAATGTCAACATGAGTGTGCGTACTTACAGCGTTCATGTCGAGCAGTGTGGCATTAAAGAGACGTACATTATGCTGTCCACGTGTACAGTGGTGATGTATACTAGCCAATGATGTGATTGGTCAATATCTTAAGGGGTGTGTCGTAATGGATCGGTCTATTAGCTTATTAGCTGCGGTAATCAACCGTACAACAAACATCAGAGATATTTTATCTCAGTGGTATAATTTAGCCGGCAAAGATTTGTAAACAAAATGTACGACAAAGTCACATTTGAAAGATGTTTTGTTCATCAATTTTCTCCACCTGTTTTAATTTCATTATGAGGGAAGCTTTTCCTCAAACAATTATGTTGTATGTGTTCTTTGGCTCCACACAGTGATTAGTCTGGGTTATAATTGCTGTTTTTTATATTTGTTTGACGTCATTAACAATTAAGTCTAGTTCACAGGTAGGAATCCGCAAGCTGTTTTCCTCCTTAGCCTTGATTCCATGTGGACTGTCTTCATGGTATTGGAAATGTATCTCTACCTCTTGTATTTTGTAAATTGCGTAAATCTGAAGGCGTGGGAATAATGCAAAATTTAAACATTGATTGTTAAGTTTTTCTTGTTCAAATATGTTAAAAAAAAACTGTGTACTGTTTTCATTTTTTCTAGATCAGATAAAGCCAGGGATCGCCTGTAGAATTCTGCAATCATGGAATTGACAGCACCTCGCTTTCTTCTAGCCGCAATACCAGCCTTTCTATTAGTTCTCGTCACGGTTCCAACAGCGTCAGAAGCTCAAAGAATAGTCTCGTTCCCGTCCACGTCCGGACAAGAGACTAAGGACTTCCCCAGGAGGAAGGAACTCCTTCAGGCGCTAGATTTCCTTGAGGAGTACGGACGTGGGAGAGAAAACGACTGGAATGACGGAGACATAGAACTCGACGACGGTGCTCTTTACGGGGATGACGAACTAGATGCCTTCTACCCCGAGGATGCAAACGAGATATACCCAGATTTTGCTGACAATTTAAGACAGCCGGACGAGGTTTTTGTTGAAGATGACAATGAGGTTAATGACCTCCCGTGGATGGGGGAAGACGGGAAGTACGCCGTACAGCCTCTGACCGAAGATCAGGAGCGTCTTGAAGAGATGCTACGGAACTACGACTACGAGGAGCTCCTTGATATCGCCTTAGAAGAGGAGGAGATTGAGGAGGATGAGGCTCTGCGGGATGCTCTTGAACGGGAAGAGGAAGAGATCTTGGACATCGTGGCAGAGGAGATGGAGGATATCGTGGTGGGCAACATCCTTGAGGATATATGGGCTGAGGAGGAGCTACAAGAAGATGCTGAGAATCAACTCAAGTGGCTGCTACAGGAGGAAGAGGAGAAGGAGTTGAGAGAAGAAGCAGGTAAGCTCTACTCAGAATGTCATTATCTCCAAGGTCTAATTGGATATGGAGAAGAACTAGTGTAATGAACTCAACATTAGATTAAGCAATTTAAAAGTATTAAGCAATTGGGACTAAGAACCAGTTTCTCTCTACTTAATGCCGAGTAAAAAACGATATTAAGAAATTAAGGCTGATACCTCAATTTTGAAAACGCGTCACCTCCCCCAAAATTTCGTTTCAATCGTCAGTTCAGATGTTTGTTCGCCGTCATTGCGAAACAATCAGGAGACATTTCGGCAAGGCGAATGGATAGGGCGACTTTATCTTATTAGACAGTACATGTCGGGGTGACACTACGGTTGAATTGAATTTGACGTTTCCCTCAGAGCACTGTCTTGGATTACAAGGCCGTGTCCGAACTTGCAGCTTGCGGCTTGCGGCTTGCGGCTTGCGGCTTGCGGCTTGCGGCTTGCGGCTTGCGGCTTGCGGCTTGCGGCTTGCGGCTGCTGCTAAAGGTTATGTTAAGGACTTTCTTCAACGCATGTTAACTCGGTGATCCAAAAGCAGCCGTAGCCGCTAAATTGGATACGGCGTAAGGCATCATAATTTGCATTCAAGAAATTTTATAGCACAATCGAGAGTTCATCAATATGTTAACAAAATGAAAGAGCAGTTTTTTGGAAAAATCAAAGATGGTTGCCGGATGAGTAGTTATATTATTTGAGGGATGGTTGTTGTTTTGTACTGTTTTGCACAAGTTTTGTCTAGTGATTGTCAACAGATTTCAATGAGTAATAGTTGTGTTTCTTCTACCCTCATTTTAATCGCCCCTCCCCTTTTTTTCAATAAGATAGGCCTGCCGGCCCACAGGGGAGAAAAAGCGCGGGAATACATTAACCTGATTAAAACCACACTACTTGAAGTGTCATGTCTGTTGAGAGTTCATACACACATTTATATTTATAGGGCACAGTATATCATCAACTTTGTCTGTTTTTCCTTTTTTTCAAGTGCATCAATAAATCATTATTTTTTGAATGTTTGATTTGGGCACAGTCTGCTACGAAGTCTTGCGTGGTCATAAGTGAATACTTGATTTGAATTCCACAGACTAACTGCTGCTTTGTCATTATTGTGAGGGCATGGCTTTTCGAGATTTATGTTAAAAAGACAACGCAATTTCTAATGAACTATGTGGTATAAGGGTACCAGACTTTAGGCTGATTTTGAGGTTGATGCAGCACAGCTTGCTACTGATTGTGTCGGGAATCTATAAATTTAGAGCGTTCCTTAGTAACCAGGCAAATCATTGTACAAGATTTTATTCACATTCTACTCTCAGATGGATTATTCGAATCCTTTACGTTTTCAAGGCAGCGGCGAAACTAGGGTAAATTTTAAGGGGCACAATGGTGTGCTCCATTTTTTTTTCTAGGGGGCACTTCTGGCCAATTGAAAATATTCACTTTTTAGTTTCCTAAACAAGCCCTCTTTTCAGCGCTCTTGTTATGCCGTTTACCGTTTTTTATAAAGATGATCTGACATGGAGGTAAAAACAAACACTGTAAATAGAAAAATAGTTTACAAAAAAAAACATTGAAATTACTACATGAAAGCTTACACAAATGTAAAACTTTACTCTGGTGATTGTTAATCTCAAAAGTCCAGATTTCAAATGGTGGGGGGGGGGGGGGGGGCACGGGGGGGGGGCGTGGGGAGGACATCAATTAGTAGATACGTGCCCCCCCCCCCCCCCCATCCCCTTAGTTATACGCCACTGTTTCAAGAAACATGTCACCAAACAATTTGAGACTTCTTCAACTGAACTACATACAGGCTTTCCGGTTTTGCGAAAAGCAGTTCTGGAAGGGTGACTTGTTTAGCTGTGGTTAAACATCAATTTACTTTTATAAGACAATTACGACTACTATAGAGCCTTAATAATGCTCCTTTCCCTTATATCGGTGTATTCTATGCAAATTCCGGATGCAAAACTCACGTCATTAAAAAAAAACAAAAAAAAAAAAAACTGTCGTATAGAACCTTCTGATAGTCTCTTCTGTTTTTTTGTTTTCTTTTTTAGATCCATTTGAGTATTTCTATCCAAACGGAGCAGAGCCGGGCGATGTAGCCGATGACGGGGGCCAAGATGAAGCTTTCCCCGGGGACGTGGGCGAGGGAATGGAGTCGGCCTACGCGGACTATTCCGAGGGTATCTCCGTGGATTATACGGGCGAGTCCTTGGACGAGGAGGAGGAAGAAGATGAAGAGCTACTTGAGGAGGCAGCTGAGATCCTGAATCTTGCAGAAGAAGGATACGAAGGTGAGACGAAATAGATGCTGGTTGCACCTGCCAAAACCGATAATAGGGTAGTGTGCTACCTTCGTTGAAAATAAATCAGCTGTTCGCTTTATAACTTCATGGTCGAAAGTATTTTTGGCTTTGGTCGGTCGTAGAGTCAGCAGAAATATTAGTGATCCATCAATCTTTCCATTGCCCCAGTCCAAAACTGTAGAACGCTGTTATAACGAACAGGGATCCACAAACACTATTCGGTGTAGTCAGTGGTCGATCGGAAAAGCGATTTGCCGCCTGCACGGTACAGACGAAATAAAAAAATTGCGTCCTAGAGAGATGATCAATTAAGTTGTTTTTGCGCCCTCTTTTGACCGTTATCTGTTTAGTACATTGTATTGAACATTATCGTGGAGCAGCCATCTTGTTTTTCTTCCGTACAAATCAATGAAGTCAAAGTGCGGCTGGGAAGGCAACATTAATTCTTGCTATTGCAACATGGGATTATATGTCAACTATGGCACTATGTGAAGGTCTAAGCCGCGACCGAGGGCTGAGGCTACAGACCAGACATTGACGGAACACTCCTTCACGATGCCCATTTACGGATTCCCAAATCGTAAAGAAAGCTCATAATATAATAACTTTATGATTAGTTAGTGACGTGTTAGTTTTGCTGCACAAGAAGTCAAGGTAGTCGCTGTGAGTGGAAATTCTAGCCCGTGTGTCTCAAGCTTAAAGAAGTTTTCCAATAATTGTACGAATTTGTTCTCATTTGGGTCCCGTTCACTACAATGTTCAACCTTGTGACGTCATGCATTGAGTGCCTGCAAGGATTTAACCAGCGACGACCGAGGCCAGACAAGAAGTCTGGTGTCTAATGCCTATTTACAGGTCATTTGGAATGCACAAGGCGCCTGACCAAGATGGCCACCACCTAATGAAATTAACACACCTTCATCAGAAAATGTAGTGATGATAATAATAATCGATTCTTAAAAAGCACACATTTCCCAGTAGCTAGATCAAGGTTCTTTACAACATTATCCCTGTTCATCAGACATACTTAGAGCATTTCTCAAACTTTCTCAACTCCCTGGGGAGCTTACAACTTCAAGCTGCTTAAGTAACACAATGGTATCTCACGGCCCTTGCAGGTTCCCATATACACCTGGGTTATGGGAAGCAATTATGGTTAAGTGCTTTGCTGGAGGACACAAGAGTGTCATGACCGGGGAATCGAACCCACACCGATGGTTCAGCCATCAGAGCTTGGGTTCGATGCACTACATAGCTCGGCCACGACACGCCAAAACGTATATTTATACTAAGAATAATTGTATAGCGTCATTTTTTTACCGCCCTTTTTTATTGTTTCTGTGTGTATGTGTGTGTACACTTTTGACGGATCCGGATGCTGGAGAGAAGGAGGCAGCGTCCCAAACGTGCCCTAGCACAAAAATGCACAATCAACGTAAACCAAATACTCGGAAGCGGTGCTAGTGTTGCCTTTCAGTACACCATAAAAGTGAACACCTCTGGGACACTGACATTGTAAGGGAGCACGTCTAAATTTAACCCCCCGAGAGCCGCAAAGAACCTGGTGGTTCTTGACCATATAAGCTTTCACAAAAGAAATTACTTGCCCTCATGAATAATCCACATACCAGGGGTCAAATTTGCGTACCTTTGCTCATTAAACCTACTCTAGCTCAACACAATGGTTGTTACGTCTGGATGGGTCTGTATGGTCCAGGTACAGTAACAAAAGGCTTGATATCAGGGCTTTGGGCCTTTTGTCAAGTGGCTGACAATTAAGGGATTACAGGATTACTGGCCCGCTTCCCAGCTGGATTAGCTGTTTACAATGTTATCACCATCGCAAAAGGAAGATGAATACTGTGTACATCAGGCGCGGTTGACCGGCTAGTGCGGTCAAGCTCACGCTGAATTTTGAATCTCCGAGTGTTGGACTTTTACTAAATACTTTGGGTTCAATTTCTCTTATATTGGGGTTTGATTTCACCCAAGATATTGAAAATTACAGCAACAACTCAGAACAGTCCATCTTTGGTTGGTTTGGCAGATCAGGTGTCGATTTAGATTAGTCTGCGTTCTCTAGAATTCTCCAAATCTAAAACAAGAATGAACCTTGGGAACCAGACGAAAACAACAAGTACGGTGCCTACTTTAGTTCACCAACACAGTTTAGTTAGCACCATGGACCTGTAAACTGTAGTGTACAAGCACAGCATGCGTGGCATGTACTCAGTAGTTATTACTTTTATTGGTGGTTTGTGGACTCATCGTACTTTTTGTCATGTCTGCGTGTTTGAATACGTGGCCGTTTGTGGAACCTTTCTGAAGCAACGGACTTGGTATGTCTAAAAGCTACACGATCTACTCTTATTTGCAGAACGCAATGGGTGTTTTTTTTGTTTTTTGTGTCGCATTATTTTTTAGAAGAAAAAAAAGACGCAAAAAAACACCCCAAAACAATAAAGGTGGCACATTATGGAACACCATATCAGAGACCATTTGTTAAATGCAGAGGGCAAACATAGCTGGGTCCAGGATTTATTCTTGGAATTATAAATCCAGATATACGGAGAAAAGACAATTCTTATCCTCCGTGGTCCTGTGCTGTGTAACTGTAAGTCCAACATTATTTTTAATTCCAAGTCCGATTCATTTCTGCACCAAAGAATTTCAGAGCGAAGTGGTAAAAAAGTATTTTTAAATTTATATTAAAACATTTCACATCAAAGCGTTCCTTACATTTTTTTTGCAGTCATAACTTATAAAACCCAATAGCACTCTAGCTTAGCTGTTGCAAGTTTTTAAGCTGGCCCATCCTAACTAATCCGGGCACAAAAGGCCTTTGTCCAAATGATCCAGGATTAACAATCACCCATCTGTCCCTTTGTGTACCAAAAGCTGTGCAGCAGGCGCCTGGTGATCATGAATATGCATGTGACGTAGCCTGGCTGTGTGCATTGACCTGTTGATAATGATGCTCATTACAACTCTGTCAAGAACCGAAAGGTTCTTAGCGGCTCTCGGGGGGTTAAATAGAGACGTGCTCCCTAATGGATACAACGGGCTTGGTTTCCCGCTTTGCAGTTTCTGTCACTCCGTGTGTTCTTTATTTCTCATCCCCGTGCAAAGGACAGTGTAGCACTCAGGGGATCGATGGGGAAAAGGCTGTGTATACGGGATGTGTCTTTCGATTGGAGACGGTATTGCAGGCATATGAAGATAAAGCAGAGTCCGTGAGATAAAGGTTAAAAATAGCAACCGGGGAACGTACGCGGGGAGCGATTTTTTCCCCGAAAGACATGCGTTGTAAAAGGTTGTTTGCCTTTCCCATTATATTTACAGGAAATGTATTAACGTAATGAAAACGCTTTTTCATTCGAACTGGATATGTGGCTTACGTCACTAGTCTACTGACTAACAAGTCGAAGGTTATTGATTTGAAACCTGGTCCTTTTTTTGTTTTCTTTTTATCACCTTATTTTTTTCTTCTTTTGAGTCTTTGTTTGGCAACTTTGCTCTTTAAATTTGATTGTAAATGGTATAAATTATTTTTCTTCATATTTGCGGTTTTTGATGATTGTTTTTTTTAAGGGGCAAAAGGGTCCGAGAGCCTGTTTTTGCAATGTCGTTTGCGGAACATAACTCGCCGGTCGAGGGAGACATGAATAAGTGTAGAGGACCAATGAGTGTTTTGTTTCTTGTCGTGTTAGCACGAAGCCGGGGGGAAATGGCGAGACCCGCTGCAGTTGTTGAAGTTCTTCACATAGGAAGCAATTGTACTTATAGTTGGTTTGGAGTGAGTCACTGTCCACTGATCATAATGATGATTGGATAGTTAAAGGCACCGTGCATGGTTGGTTAGGATCAGGAACATCGTTGTTTAGTTTCAGTCTGAAAGCTTACTGTTTATGAAGGTCATACTACAACCAGTTTTTCTGTGAAATGTTTCCTTCTGGAAGGCTGTCATGTTCGAGGAAACTGTATCTGAAAACTTAAAAAAAAAACGTAAAAAAAAAAACACAAAAAAAAGTAACAGCTGATTTCGGTTGTAAAAACCGAAAGTAAGGACAACGTGTTTACATGCTGAAAAGTATACACGGTTTTTCACTGTGTTTCTCCTCACTCAGACGACGGAATGAGCCCAAATTTTTACAGGTTTGTCTTTTGCATGTATATGGTGAATCAGACAAAGTAAGAACACTGCACTATTACTTTTACCAATCCTGTAGTATGCCTTCAAAGGCACGCTATAGTAGTGATGATCACATAAACCGAATGATCAATCTAGATGATTTCTTCTTGGGATTTGATAGTGTATAAACTCCTGGCATCTTTGAAATTTTTTTTTCCATACTTGGGCTGTAGGCCGGATCGCGGAAAAGTCCTCATCTTCAGCCTTATCGCAACTGCCAGAAGCCATAGTCTTAGTTGAAGTCGCCTGATTCGGAATCGGTCACATTTTATAGCTCAGTGTTGCCTTACTTGAGACGTAAAGTGGTTACTCTCAAAATGTAAACGAGTGAAAATGTCACTTTCTCGCCCAAGTGATGTCATTCTGGCTCTTTTGAGAGTGAAACTCACCCTTTGTGAGTGAAATTGGAAAACTTCACTCTGATCCAAGTTGAAAATACCCATCTTTCACTATAAAAAAGAGTTGTCAACCATAGGGGTTTTGCAAGAGTGGTATGGCGGACAAAACGAGTTGGTTTTCACTCACATTTAGACAGACGAGAACCCAACAGAATTACCATGCGCGTTCTATCGAGAATTTGTATACACTCGTAAGAGGTCGTTTGAATTCTCCCCCCCGCTAGAGGGCCACGGAGTGCTCCGAACGGTGTAGGCTCAAGCAGGAGATTGTGGAAGACTTCACTGTGCGTTTTCGATCTTGTGAGGTTCATTTTCTTAACAAATTGTTGATACTTGATACAAATGACGTCATGTGCATAAGGTCTATAACATTTCAGCCCGTTTTTGTAGGCTACGTTCACTGAAGCGTACTCCACGACAACCATTGTACTTGAAACGTAAGGATTAGTGTTATGGATTACGGATGACTACTTGGCACGCAATTGATGATCCCCACTTCAGAGAATTTTGCAAGTATGACCCCCCCCCCCCACTCCCTCCCACCGGACTATGAAAAATTCGTTGCAACACAAGGAGCACGTCCCTGGCTCTGCTTCCACAACTAAACTCCTTAAACACGCCACTGTGTAAAGGTGAAATACACTGACACGCCATTATTAAATGTCCGCCCAGGGTATTGCCTGTCGTCCATCAACGACGTTACTTAGCACCGATAAAACATGTCAACGGAGCTCCGTGACAGGTAAGGAACTGGGTCGGGGTATTTCATCTTGTCACTCTCTTCAGGTAAAAACCCGTTTTCCTTTTATTCCCCCCCCCCTCTCTCTCTCCCTTTCCCTTCGTCCCTGACAGAGGATGATGACGAGAAGAAAGTGCTCGCGGAGAAACTCCTGCAAGGTATCATCAGTGAACTGACTCAAGATACTGTTGACAAGGAGGAGTATTACGGACCCAGTTACGGAGGGGAGGAGGAGATTGACGAGGAGGAGCAATCTTCGTCTGTCCTGGATGCGGGGATGGTGGATGAGGAAAGCGCGTATGAAGCTGAGGAGAATGAAAAAGAAGGTGTGTTTACCGAAGAGAAGTTCGGTTTTGTATACTGAATTTTGTTTACATTTTGATTTGTTTTGCCGTGTTATTTCAATACAGTAAAGTGAACTAGGTGGAAGGTTGTCACACTTTTACAGAGCCTGTTTTTAAAACCATTTTACTATGGCAAATAAAATGTGTTATTCATAATCTTTAAAAAAAAAAAAAATAGATAAATAAATGTAAAAAAAGTTCGACGTTCACCATTTTGAATGTTTCATTGAATATTCACATTTTGTTGTATGGACCTTAATGCACTGACGTCATCACGTCGCCATCTTGGAGGTAAAACTATGATGGAACAATGGAAACGCACATCCTGCGTACTTGCAAAAATAAGCAACCTTCCTTTTACAGCCTCAATGTCACGCTTCGAGGCTCGTGAATAACGCCAGATACCGGTGTGGAAGGAGATTCTGTCCGGCAGGAGATTCTGTCCGGGCATACGGCGAATTGTGTACTAACTCCTTCTGATAGCGCCCTCTTTTGAATAAACTACTCCAGCCCACGCTAATTTACCGTTTGGTGGACACATTACCCTAGGACAGAATACACTATGACACCGACCTTTAGAACGTGGCGGTTTCCTGGCAGATATATCTTTGACCTTGCATGCCATAATGCCGTGTGTGTACCACACTCATGCGTGTAGTATCGCTGCATGTCGATCCAATGAAACCATTGGGTTTGTAAAAGACCGGTGCCCATCTTTAACCTTACGGATAAAGATGACAAAGGGGGCCAGTCTACCTTTATTTCGACCTCTAGCCGAGGGCGCCCTACTCAAATGGCTTCATGTTTATAGAGAGGTTGCATGACCCCGGTAAAAGTTCGGTTATGAGCCGTGTTGGGTACAGCCATGTACAAACTCAATGGCTGGCGCGTCGTCTGCTGAATGATTTCCAGCGTCTGTTTGTGCACGCAGCATTAGAAAAAGGTCTCGGTGACGACACGTGAAACCTCTATATAAGAGCAAGTTCGACCATAGTTAGCCATAGTTCGACTAACTCTGATCGAGCTCACGCTAGTCAACGGTGGTTGGACTTGTCTAGTCGAGTACTCGGGACCAGCCTATCGAGGTTGGTCGCATCGCTGGTTACCAATAGCCGTTCATAAGCACATTGCAGAGGGGACCATTTATCAAAAAAGTCATAACGTTGATTTCGCCGTTTTCTCATGGTCCGTTGACGTGGCATGAATAGAGTCGTTTGCACTTCAACTTTAGTGTGAATCAAAGATTATAGAGCGCCGAAGGCGCAAGATGGGGAACGAGGCCTTTATCTATTGTTGGAAAGTGAAATACGCATGGGCGCCATTACGGCAAGTGAATGCTTTGTTTCCTATTGATAGCAATTGTCATTGTCTACACTGGTCCGCGCGTATCTATTGTTGTATCAGTAGAGTCACTTGCCGAAATGGCGTGCAGTGAGAATTCACATTTCAGCCAGAGTTTCCCATCTTGCGCCTACGGCGCTCTAAAATCTTTAGTGCGAATGCTCTACGTACGTCACTAACCAACCACTAGTTAACCTTTGCTCTGTGATCGAACTTGCTCTAAGCTTATGTGTCAAAAGATGGAGCTTTCCATCATCTATTACCCAATTGTCTGCTCCTTTATCTCCAGCAGTGTACGACGAACTATTAGAACTGGTGGATGAGGAAATCGACAAGGTTGTCGAAAACATCGCCGATGACATCATTCTGGAGCTGGAGAAGGAGGAACTGGAGACCGGCGACTCGTCAGACGAAGCAGTAGGAGACTACGCTGATGAGGAAGGAGACTACCCGATGTCAGAGACTAGCGTAGCTGAAGAGGAGAGTGCTGGGGAGACGTCGGAGGGGTCAGAGTTTGCTTTAGGTAAGTAAATAATTATTTTAGAATAAGATTTTTCGGATGAAACCGAAATTACAATGTAAATAATATATTCTACTATCATATCTTCGCGTGTGAGAGACAATATAAAAAAATTAGTCACTAAAATATAATAGCATTAAAAAAAAACAACAGTAATAATCAACTAAGCATTGGTAGTCAAAGTCATGTGGAAGTTTCTCCAACCTAGTTACTTTTACTTTTTTCGAAGGTTCTAATTTTGTTGTAGCGTTGATACGGGCCGAAATGTCCGCGTGCAATAGTGTCACATAAAGTGATTTAAATTAAAGGAAAAAAAACATTACTAAAAACTGATTTTTGGTAACAAAATTGTTATGTGATACATATAAAACGAAACACCGTTTCAATGATATTTATTAATCCAATTCGCCTGACGTCATCACACGATAAATCGCGCAATTAGACGCGCGTACCACATCTTAATTACACGCATTTGGACTACCAAAATGGCAGACCACTGGCAGACAATAGCTGCGTATGACGTCAGTGCGAGGAGAAGGGGGGGGGGAATATTTTAAAACTTTTGGAGTGAATGCACTGACCTATAAGTACTTACGCATATCCCTTTAAAAAAAGGCAGACACTAAAATCAAACAGCATTCAATTCATGTCTGCCGCGAGGGGTTTGAGATTTTAACGGCTCCACGCGTGACTCACATTAGTTTATCATCTTCTGGGAAGACTAGCCATGTCGTACGAAGAGAATCCTCTTCACATTGTCTGGCGAGATTAAAGTAGTATAATATGGTGAGGAGACAGCAGGTGGCTCTCCTCAAGGGATGCTGAGTCAAAGATGTTCAAGTATAAAGGGAGATGTAACCTCTTTCGGGGGTTGGTGAACTGACCATTTACATCGAGTATTGGCAATCTCTCCTCCCCGCGGCCGCAGGTGGGGGCATTTTCTTGACGAGTTCTTGTGTACGGAAATGGCTTTTCTGATGTTTGGAGGGGTAGAAGGTTAATTTTCTTTCAAGGTTGCAAGAACATAATGTGGGCGATTTGAAGGGCAAAGAGACAGCAGTGATTCTTGTAGCTTTACACCTGTTCCTTATCGTTTATTTTCAAAACAACAATATTATGGGGTTTTTTTCCGGTCACGACACGCCACAATGAGGACGATCTATTAAGCTTCTAAAGCCCCAGCTAAACATTGGTAAGAAGACAAACGAAAGTGTTCACAGATTTACAAATACCTTACATGGTATAAAGATAATGATGGTAGGAAACTTTCCTTGGAATATTTCTGCCTGAAGTGTTATCTTTTTTGAATAAAAAATTAAAAAAGATCCAAAATTATTTTTCGTCTCATGTGGGACGAAAACATTGCCTACAGGAATGCGTACAAAAATGCTGAATGCATTTGTACCGTTTTCTCGCAAATGAAACAACGAAATGAGCTGATATTTTGACAGGTTGGTTTTATTACAAATATCTTGATTTGTTCAAAGAATGGAAGCATTTACAATCAGTTTATACCAATGTTGATCCGTGGCTTTCAGACAATCAGTCGATTGTTTCGAAAAGTTCTTTGTTCTCTTACTTTACCCATAACTGTTTTCAATAATTGTTTCATATTTTTATTGTTTTGCAGATGAAATCAACGAGTGCCCCTCACTGCAATATTTTATTGACGACTGTAACATAGTTAATAACTACGCCGATCTTGGGGCGGATGGATACAAGGAACTGTTTACTGGGGCGTGTAACCGCCACCAACTCTGCTATACATGCGTAAGTTGCTTTCAAATTCTTCGGAAGAATTATTAAAGGCTGTCAGAGAAAGAGACATGGAAATCATTTTTTTTCTCTCTCTCTTTTGGTATAGGGAAGTTACTTTGACGTGGATGCAAAGCTATGCGACGAGCTCTTTAAAGCTGAGATTCTGTCACGGTGTCCACCGACAGACGCCGACTGCAAACAACGAGCTAAATATTTCTGGCTGGTGGCGAGAAACAACAGAGTCCACCTCCCGGACTCGCCAGCCGTCTGCGGGGATCCTTGCTTACTTGAATTCCTCGTACAAGTTTAATAAGGTACGGGGCACGACTGTGATATGTCTTTTTTTTTTGTCTTTTTTTTCTTCTTCTTGTTCTTCTTCTCTTTTTTCTTGACGTTCTTGTTCTTGTTGTTGCTGTAAGATGTTTTAACTAGCTTGATGATGTTTGGTCATTCCTTTGGCATTTCTTAACCCTTTCCCATTTCGTCTTCTTGCTATTACTTTTTGTCAAGCAACTCTTGGGTCGCAGTGAACCATTTGATTGGCCCATCAGAGCTTTTCTCGTATTAAGAGCTCTCAGTCTGATTTTTTTTCCCATTCAGTTCGTTGACTTTGTTAATGTCTGGTGGGCTTTTGTTCACATTTGCTCCTTATATAAAAAAAAAAAAAATGTTTTATTGCATGAACAACTCTTAAAAAGGAGCAATTCTAAACAGCAGCATTTTAAGAGATTTGAAGGCAGATCGGGTTGTAGGGGTATACAGTGCTGATCACCCAATCCTTGACCAAGTGGTTCTCCGTTGAACCAGATCTGTTACGAGTCATATACCTTCACCAGCAATCCTTGTGTCCGTCTCCTTCTCCTACATATTTTTTTCTCTTTTTTTTTATACATATCTTTTTCTGCTGTCGTTTTTTCCCCCTTTTTACTCTGAACTGCAGTGAACCATTTGATTGGCCTATCAGAATGACCTCTTTAGTTAAACACTAGTGTGGCTATTGTTCACAGTTGCTTTTATATTGAAAAAAAGGGCAATTTCTCCCTTTAAAAACCTTGAAAATGTGTCTTGTTTATTTCAGATGTATACATTAGACCACTAACCGGCTCAACACCCTGAACAAAAAGATGTCTCGGCGTTGCCACCCCTACTCTAACAAAGCAAGGTTCTGACGTCATTTTCAGCTTTCACATCGAAGGAAAAATATAGGAACAGCTATAACACCGACGTTATTAACTTTATAAAATGTTCATCTCACGATGAAACAAAAATGGTGTCGATGTTCAGCCTTCTAGAGGTGCTAAGGGCCTCGCTTGGGGGAACGGTGACGTCATCAGACCGGTGACGTCATCAGACCGGTGACGTCATCGGGCCGATGACAATCTTGTTTGCATGTTGAATGCTAAACGTATCTTGGCAGGTGACAATGGGTGCACAGTGGCCGGCTATTGTGAGTGCTTTTTGTGAATAAATTGTTTGAGAGAGAAATAAATAATATATAAATTCAAAAAGGTGCACTAGAAGAGGTCACATTCCCAAAATGTGAATTTATAATAGTTGATTTCAAATAAAGCATTCCATGACATATCATACGCCTTATGTATAAAAACAAAATGGAATTTCTGAGAATGGTGGTTGGCGATTGCATAGCAAAATGGTCGTCTTTTGTTATCAGGCGAGAAGCGCCCTCAAGCTTATAATATAAACATTTTGAAATTTGTACTTCAGGAATTTTCAGCAATCTTGGGCGGGGAGTCGGGGTGTGGCTAGGCATTCCTCTCTAGTTTGACATTCGCAAATGGGTTCATTTTTCGACTCGCCAATGACGTGCAAACCGTTGGCAACACAATTTAATTTTCTCTTTCATTCATTGTAAAAGTAATTATTATATACCAAAGCTTCGTTTTTGAATGTGCAATATTGAAATATTTATTTGATTTCGCGAGTTATATCTACAAGATTTCATGTGATTTCAGTCTCTATGAGTATTCAGTATCATATTAAGCACGATGTTGTAATGGATGTATTCATATTTTTGGTGGAATTCTTGCCATAATTATTCAGACATTCATAAATATTGCCATTGATTCGTCCCTTGTGCGTGTTGTTTTTAATACAGCCCATCTATGTACGAGCCTTGAATTTATTATCACTCTAAAGAAAAAATGAAAGTATTAAATCGACACTTTAGTCGATGACAACATTTTTATAAAGTTAGATTCAACTAAATAGTTGTCAGAGTAACTTTTCAGAAGCTGAGACATAGCTTTTAATAAGTGTAAATTTAACTCTTCAGTTGAGTTGCATTTAACTTTTTAAAGTGTTGTCACTGACCGAACTCTTTTAAGTGTTGATTTAATACTTTGATTTTAAGAGTGTAATTGTACTGCTTGCACCGCGTACATCTGTGAAAGGATTGTCTTGGAATGTCAGATTTTAAAGGATTTTACGTATTTTGTGGATTAGAAGAAACCATCTCTTCACAAAAAAACAAAAACAATGTTGTATCATTATGTGATTGATGACCCAGCGGCCATCTGTGTTTGGGTTCCCCGCAGTTCACAGTATACTTTAACATCTCCAATAATCCGTAAAAGGGAACCAGCCTGCAACTGGACAGTCTGTAGAAGGGAAATGACATTACCTTTAAGACGTTTGTCAGAAGTGTACGCTGTGCTCATCAGCCAAAGCTATTTTAATTGATGTATCATTTTGTGTGGTGATTTAGAACAATGTGTCAATAATGTGCTATTCATTATGCGATTATCATTTGTATGGACGTTTGTGCAATACTATTTTGGTGACCACCGTTCCTTTCTACACATATATTCTACAAAGAAACTGCTCAGTTCAAGTCTTTTATAGCCATAGCTCTGCGCATAAGTCTGTGTTTCGGGCAATATTGCAACAATAAACGTGTTGTTCGCTAGTTTGGACAGTTTTCACGAAGCACCTTCATAATAATGTAACGCAAAGTTGGTAACAAATAATGGCTAGAGAGTAAATGGATGGTTGATCGGCACGTGACTTAGGAATCTGCACCAAACACTTGGGGGCGCCCTAGACCGCTACAAGCTGCTACAGCCGCGTTCAGACCGTCAAAGCCGTGAGTCTTGCCACCACTAGGTGGTAAAAGTACAGGCGGTCGTCACTGCCCAAAAAACTTTTTAACAGTTGGCCCAAATGCTATCAAATTACCTACGTCACTGATAAAATAGTTGTGCAACCTAGCCACACAGAAAAAAAGTACGCATTCTTTGAAAAAAAAAAACAGTTTAAATTACTGTTTTGTCAAAAAAAAGGGCAAATTTATTGGCCAACCCATGTTATACATTTGTGATGCTTGGGGCCGCCTATACAAAATGGTGGCCACTGTTTGTACAAAAAAAAGAAAGATCTATAATTTAGTGTAACGAAATTCGGGTTGCCTTAAAAAACAAGTATCAATCAAATTAAACAAAGATTTGTCACCGGTGCTTGGTTTGTTTCTGCGTCCGAACAGTTTTTGTGTTTTCTTTTTGCAAGATGTTGTGATAAAATTCATTTCTCAAGTTCATTTGTATGTTCGGCACAAACAGACAATTTCCGTTTGGAAAGGAAACTTGACAACTACTGGCGCTGGTACAGTATCCACTTCACCAAGCCATCGTTTGAAAACGTATTGAAACAAATTTGAATAATGTAGATCGCGTTATTTATGAGCAGTCTTTTTCCTTGTATCTTATTAAGGTTTTACTCATGAATGTTCATTACAGTTACCATACTATTTTTGTTTGCACAATTTTTTTTCTTAGTGTCACGATTGACGTTTATCTATTGGAGTATTGCTCATTTTATAGGCCGGAGGGAATGGTTGTGAGGATTACAGCAACGTTTTCGTTTGGACTGTAAAATGAGGCGAATGACGTCACTAAGAGAGTAATTGTATTATTTGCATAATATGCAAATAGACAAAATTAGTCTGGTCACCTGAATGGGTGCGTTGGAAAGTCATTGCGCCATACGCAAGATTATTGGTTGCACGCGCAGACTCTAAACTCGTAAAAAAATAAGGCCGTGTCCGAATCAATGGCTTCGGCAGTGGCTGTGGCTGGAGAAATGCAGAATTAAACAAGCGATAACTCGAGGTTGAACCCCGGAGAGCCACGGAGAACCTCAAAAACCCTCGAGGTTACCGCCTGTTTCATTTAGCATTCCTTCCTTACCATTAGCCGTAGCTAAAGGCTTGTTTATAGTCGGTCGCGTGATGGTCACACAAGGGTAAAATTGACGCACGGCGCAGTTTATAGTCGACGCTGACGCCTCAGCGACCATATACTGCAGTGAAATGCTCATCGTCTAGCGATCACAGCGTCGGGCGACTATCATCGAGCGACCATTACTGTAAACCAGCCTTTAGTTGACTGATTCGGACGTAGCCAAGAAGGCCCGGTGTATAATGCTCTTGAATTGTAGACTAATTATGAAGTAAAAATTGTAAATTTAGTATTGAAATATTACGTCTGTGCGGCCTATATAGTGATACGCACAAAAATGTTTACATTTTTTTTCTCGTTGTAAAGGTGTGAAACTTTAAAACTATAAAGCGAGTGAATTTCGTTGAGAACGAAACAGCCTGCGGCCAGTGTGTACTTAAATGACACGGCAGTATATAAAGTAATCGATTTTTTTTTTGTGGACTTTGTCTTGCAAATTATGATATTTATGTTAAATATCAAGGCTTTAGATAAAAGTAGAAAGTGTAGCCCGTTTGGCCATCGCACTGTTTATGCACGATTGCGCAACAATCAAATAACTCTGTAACCGTAGCTGTATGCCCAAACCAGACGCTTTTCAGTAATGGTGACATGGCCGTGAAGATGGCGACAGCCGAAACATCAGCCATGGCATTTAACAATTGCTTTGATGTCGTAAGCAGTCTATGTTTACCAAATACATTGTAAGTCTATACCAGCTCAACATTGGTAAGAAAGAAAGTCATAACTGTTCACAGCTCCACACGTACCTAACATGGTATACATATAAACTTTCCTTGACCAATTTCTGCCTGACGTGTTACCGTTTTTAATAATACAAAAATGAAATAAGATCCCAAATTAATGTTCGTCTCATTACGAAAACTCCGCCTAAGAATGCATACAAAAATACCAAATGCATTTTTACCGTTTTTTTTGCAAATAAAACAGCAAAATGAGCTGACTTCACAGCTATGTTTTATTACAATGTGCATCTACAGACTCTTTTCCAATGTTGAGCTGGGGCTTTAAAAGTTCTAATTCTTTTCTATGTGACGAGAAAATAATACAAAGTTTTTCGTTTTGACAAGAAGTGGCTGGTTTGGGGAGGGAGGATCACAGTTCCCTTGCGTAATGACATTAATTTCCTTTTAGCTAACCACGAAAAAACAACTGATAACTATAATTGAAATAACGTCTGTGTAAAACTACAGTGAGGCTTTATCCACCAGAATTTATAGCGCCCTCTTTTGGGTGTAATGTGTCTTGCATAGTATGTATGAAATTGGGCCGAGATGAGTGATCCAACAAATGCAAACCCATTGTAAACGCAGTCTCAAGACAGTGGGAGGGCGCTATTCGGTTCATGATTCATTATCAGGGTGCACCACACTAGGCTTCCATAGCAATCAATGCTAAATGCTAAATCTTCAAAAATACTCAACAAATATTTAAAGGTCTCTCCGCATCTAGAAAACAAATAAGATAAAAAAAAAAAATTCTGACGACTGAACTTCACTTTTCTTTTCAATTTTCAGAAGGTTAGCCGTTGAGATTTTTTGGTAGGCTGATCCAAAATAAAAAATACCCCTGAACGAGTAAACTGGCTATAGACTCCATCTTGGAAAAATTACCCTGTACAATTTTTAGCAAAATATGGCAATTTTTAGAGAGCCAGTGTGAACAAAATGCTCCAGGTTGAAAGTCAACAACCCCAGGGGCACAATGTTGGACCATTTTTCAACAATCCATAAAAGCAAGGACCTTCAATCTTTGATTTACAGAAAAAGTTGTGGGTTTACATTTTAGTAGTGAAGCTCGGTGAGTGGATTTCCAGTGTAGTGCACCCTTGCCAATCCAAATAGCGCCCTCTGGTATTATGCTTACAACATTCTCAAAAAGGCTGGTTCTCACGCTTTAACAAAAACAGCGAAGAAGAACGTATTATTACAAGTATTGTGTTACAACTATAGTTTAAAATAACTCTCTTTTGTGAATCCTCCATATCGATTTGGAAGGCTGCTCGTTTTATCAATACATGGCGTTCCGACTCACTGCCTCCTGCTAACTATAATGGTGGACACACAGGCCGCGTGCTGGTCTTGCCGGCCCAAATAATACAGTCCCTCTTTGACGGGGGATGGCATGCAAAATACTGTAAAAACGTACAATCGCCGCGAAATTGTCTTGATCACTAACTTGTGAAAAAAACTGTTTGCTTAACGATATAAACAGATTTATAAAAAAAGGGCCTGTACAACTGAGTGAAGCAAGATGTTGTGTGTACGCCAGTTCTTACTAAGAATATGATATAATTTTAGTGCATTTTGTTCTCTATTGCAATAATAAAAAACTTCTTACCCCGTACCGTAACAATCAGTTTGCGTGTCTTGTAGGGTGTGGTCTTATTCGTTTTACTTTTGTAACGGTAATTTTTGTATGGTGGCTTTAAGGGGACATCCAGGTTTATGGCTCTTGGGGACGTCGACATTTGAACTATTATTGACGTCGTTTTGAAATTGAATAATTATTCACAGATTCAGGCTCAATTATTAAGCGGCTTAGAGAGGCTGTGTCGTCATATAGCCGTAAATGGAATAACCCAGTTACTGGGCGCGCGTGCGTGCCAGAGGTCACGCTACAGTTTGACGAAGACAGCACCCTTTGTGATTTGACCGCATCTGGGTGAGAGTTCATCTTTTCACGCACAGCTACGGCTAGCTAGGCCTGCTAGACTCCCCTTTCAAGCAAGCAAAATATTCCCAACAGCACAGTTTAATGGATGATCATGTGAGATCTTGACAAAAAAAATGAATTGGTATGAAACAAAATTATTTTAAATGAACTCGCTTTTAACACGAAGGGGGAGGGAGCACGGGTGATGAGGCTGGGAAATTACAAAATGACCACTGAAAGGGGCAAAACTGCCCTATTTTGAACTCGTAAAAATGATTACGACTTTTAAATTCAAACCCCCTTTTTCAGATAATGGTGGGCATAATGGTCACAGTAGGAGGGCGCTTTTTCGGTTCAGGTTTCATGATCAATCCAAAATGGCGCCCTCTCGTATTATGTTTTAATAGTTTTTTAAAAGGGCTCCCAAGTTTAACAAAACCACTGATGACATAAATATTGGTAGTACGTTGCACGTTTTATTATAGCCTAGCAGCAATAGCTATTACAACTTATTATCATTATTGTTCAAAAATCTCTATTGTGAACGCAACATTGTATCGATTGGCTACAGGCATTACGTTAGGCGATCCTTTCTTGACCTGCAGCGTGTAGCACACGTATACAGCATGTACAGACACTTGGCTGATTTTTGCTGAATCATTCCTAACTTCAAATCTATCGTTCAAAATCTCTATTGTGAACACAGCAATATTTTGATTGGCTACATGCATTACGTTAGGCTCCACTGAATGCCCTTCTTGACCTGCGGCGTGCAGCACACATTATAAACAAGACACTTGGCTGATTTTGCTGAATCATTCCTCAGTTTGGGTTGGTTGGACTTCCATGTCACACAGGCTACACAGGTTACTCTTCTACATCGTTTAGGACGAGTGGCAAACACTTGGTCTGTACTGCACTCTATAACACCTACAGGTATGTGCTACTTTCATTATTTTGCCTAGACAAAATTAATGTAAACATAATCACTTATGATAATCCAGCCGTGTTCAAGGGCGCTGCTTTCGTCCCTGGGCACAACCCGTAACTATCTGAAGTCTGCCTTGTGAAGCCACGGTGAATAATTATAACCATGTCATAACGATAACAAATAATGCACTGGCGATATTCGTACAGTGATGATAGCCTAACGCTCATGGCGCAGAGAGCGATACATCATGACTGCAGGAAAGTAGGAGCGGGGGTACAATGTAGAATACCCGGTAGTCAGAACAGGGGCCGATTTCGCTAAGAGCTAAGATTGATCTGAAGTGCAAATCAAGTTTAATTGCTGAGCAAAATTGTGATGTAATACAAATCACTATGGTAATACTGACAACCCATCTTTAGATGAATCTTACTGCTTTGTGAAATCGACCCCAAATCTGAAGGGGCATGTTTATGTTGCAAACATTCAAGTTTTATAATTAGTTTACCACCAGTGCACTCTCTTGCCCAACTGCCCCCCCCCCCCACCAAACACAAAAAGTGGGTTTCCATCATGACAGTCTGTGCAGTGGCTTATTTCATTTGGGAATGAAAGCAGTTAGTAGCAGACTTTTTTCCGAGGGGGAGTGGGGGGGGGGGTGCTTTCGTTGTATCAAACCATTCATTTGTGCGTGTTTTCGATCTCACTTTTGGGGGAGGGGGGCAGGGGTTTGAGCTGAGGCAACCGCACCTCCCCCACCCCAACGCCACCCTGGCTAGTTACGCCACGGTCGAGTCTGTATAATGTGGGTAGACTTATAAGGCGTGGAGACAACTTAGTGTGTTGTGGTAAAATTAATTAGTCCAAAGTGGAGGAGCGGCATAGAAAATTTTGCTCAACTCCGTATTGCAATATTGCCGTTCAATGCATTTATGAATCTCGAACACGCCACTGTAACATCACAACAAACCTATGTAGCAAATGGAGCAGCTAGCACACCAAGGCCATACTGTCAATCTTCATTGACCTGTGCAATAGAATGGTGATCTATAGTGGCGTGTAAAGTCCAATCCATTTCAGTTCATTTTCATTATCTCCTGTGCAAGTGTCTTCCGCCATTACTGGGACGCTTCCGCGCTCTCGAGTATTCGTTGCAAGGTTCCTCTGCGCTGTACCCGGTTGTTGTTTTTTGTTGTTGTTGTTGTTTTTTTGTTTGTTTGTTTTTTTTTTTTTTTTTTTTTTATTTTTTTTTATTTTATAGGAAAGTGACAGGCTTCCAGGAGTAGGACACAGGCTTAAAAGGGCTGTGTTGTTATGTCTATAGCAGTAAATGGAATAACACAGTCACTACGCGCCCATGCGCGACTTCGGTCACATCGCAATTTGACAAAGACGGCACCCTCTGTGATTTGACCGCAGGCGCACGAGTGTCCAGTATCTGGGTGAGGTTTCGTCTTTCCATGTACCGCCACAGCCCTATGACAACGCAGCCCCTTTATCTCGCGTTTACGCTTGCGTTTGCTACAGTAACGTCAACTTCATTGGTCGGAGCTGCCCGCCGTGCGTTACAATAATGAACGCTGGGCGTAATCTTTTGCTTCAAGTAATGGCTACAAAACACTGCCACAGGACGTTCCAAATGAATTAGAAAAAGCCTGAAAGAAATTGTGCATGTTATTTCAAATGTGATAACGTGAGTTTACATTAGCCCTTCGATATCGTGATCAAAAATGGTACAATTATTATTGTCTCTTTCTAGAGCGGAAGTCAGGATGGGGAGTTCACACAGCGTCGAGTTGCAGGGAAAACGGGTGGTCATTGTCGGCGGTGGCTACGGTGGTGTTACGGCGGCCAATAAGCTCCTCGGGAAATGTCAGCTGACACTAATTGACGCGAAAGAGGCTTTCCATCACTGCCTGGCAGCCCTGCGCGCCTGTACTGAAGACGGTAAGAAGATGGGTAATGGTGGATGAAAGTTGCAAGTCTCGGAAGTGCATCACACTAAATGGTCTCACATTGCAACCATGCTAAATATTCAGAAATACTCAAAACAAAAATTGTAAAGTCTCTCAGCCTCAAAAAAACAAATCAAATATGTTTTCTGACAACTGAACTTCAATTTTTTTTTCAATTTTTAGTAAGTTACCAGTTGAGAATTTTTGGTAGGCTGATCCAAAATAAAAACACCCCTGAACGAGTAAACTGGCCAGACTTCAACTTGGGAAAAAAAATGACCCTAAACTTCTCTATAAATGGGAACCATTTGTAGAGGGCCAGTGTACCCAAAATGCTCCAGGTTGAAATTCAACAACCCCAGGGCCACAATGTTGGGCCATTTTTTCAACAATCCAAGAAAGCAAGGACCTTCAAATCTGTGATTTACAGAACAAGTTGTGGGTTTACTGGGTTTTATTAGTGAGGCTCGGTGCATGGATTTCTCTCTATTTGGTGTAGCGCACCATTGGGGGGCACCCCACTAAATAAACTCCAATAGCACACAGTGCAAAACGCTAAATATTCAAAAAAATACTTAAAAAAAAATACTTAGAAGGCCCACATCGTTTTCAAATAAAAGAAAAGTATTCATTGAATCCTAAACTTCCACCCTCTGGTCAATTTGTCATGGGTAGTCCCAAAGCCCGTCAGGTTTTTTCCGTCCAAGTAAAAACACCCCTACACTTATTTAAATTGCAAACTGTCCGAGCATCGATCTGGAAAAAATGGTCCTACACCTACGAGCAAATAGGATCATTTTTTTTTCTAGGTAGGGCCCAGGTCATCCAAAATACTTCAAGTTAGAAGAAGCCAACAACCCGAAGGTCACAATTGTGCAAAGTTTTTACACTGTGCCCCCTTTTAATTGGCCCTCAAATCTTTCTGGTGTGGAATATTTTGAGGGCCTACAAAATATTCATGATGCCGACGGACTGTTTTCTCCCGATTTAGTGGGGTGCACCCTTGGGCGGGGTAGAAAATGTAGTGAGCCACCAATAGTTTGCCGCAAAGTGAACCACCAGTAGTTTCGTACTACCATATTATCTGTGTACAGCACAGATGAAGAGTCCTGTAAAATAGGGCTAATTTTCACATTGCATGTTCCTACGTACATTATGGTTCTGGAAGCAAAAGCGTTTCTTACGCAACAAAGATTCCAGGATTAGGAATTCAAGTTCTTCATCAGTTGATGAAAGTATCCCCAAAGTTGGATAATTTTTTTGAGAAGGGGGAAAAAAGTTATCATGCCTTTCTTTCCTACATTAATGTTCGTAGGTCTCGCCAGAAAAACGTTCATCCCGTACGAGCCTGCGTTCGGCGAGAGCTTCAAGCGTGGAACCGTCGAGTCCATCGATGCAAACTCGAAAGAGGTGCGCCTGTCCGGTGGCGAGTCGATCAGCTACGATTATCTGATCATAGCAACGGGGAGCCAGGGCCCGTTTCCCGGTAACATCGAGGGTGGGGAAGACACTGATGTCTACGTCTCGCAATACACAGCCATGCTGCAGAGGGTAGGATATTACGCAAAATAAGTTTTCCCTGGCCTTTTTCAAGGTACCGTAATTTGCTCAGTTTGTAAAACTGATTTCCTGGTTTTTCCGGTTCAATTATGCTTGTCATTACCTTTGTGAACAACCCCAGAGCGAACCTGAACTGAGGCAGGTCTCCTTAAACCAGTACGCTGTAATAGTTTACGAGATTTGGGGAGTGAACTTTAACTTCTACAATGCCTTTGGGAGGCTAGTACAAAAAACATTTAAAACATCGGGAAAAACTGGTGTTTTATTTTTTTTAATTTGGTTATGTCCCCCTCACCTTTACGCTTCTTGAAGGTCAAGTCGGCCAACGATATTGTGGTCGTCGGCGGTGGGGCCGTAGGGCTTGAAATGGCGGGCGAGATTGCCACCGACTACCCCAAGAAGTCCGTAACTGTCGTTCACTCCAGAGACTACCTCGTCGAGGGTGACTTGAAGCCGTCATTCAGAGAGGGTGTCAGGCGCCAACTCGTAGCGAAGGGAGTCAAACTCGTTCTTGGTAAAATAATCGGTTTTGAAAACTTAAAGAGAGTTGAACAAAAAAAAGATAAATGGTTTATGTACGATAGATTCCTCAAAGCGTTAGTTTCATTTTAGCTGTGGGAGCTTTGGAATGCTGGATGGTAGTAACTCCTGGTAAGTCTGCTGCCACCCAGCGTCATGAAAAGTTCGAATTTTTGGTGCTTTTCATTCCCCATTATTATATCATTAGTCATGTTTCCTGTTGCACTCCCTGTTTTGTTTACTGTTTTGTTTACTGCCTCATATTCCTGAATTGTTTGTTTGTTTGTTGGGTTATTTGTTTCTTTGCTTGTTTTTTGAGGGGGTGTTTGGTTGTTTATTGGGTTGTTTGTTTGTTTGTTTGTCTGTTTGTTTGTTTGTATGTATGTTGGTTTGTTTGTTTGATTGTTTGTTTTTCATATCATCGACTGAAAGAAAAACTATTTTACTGAACTGTGGAAAGAATCAAATTGGACATTTCAAACAATGCCTTCTCTAATTCTACCTAGGTTTATTTAAAAAAAATCAAATATAATACTTCATAATTACGAATTAATGTTGGGATAACTCTTTCTTCTATTTGTTTTTCAGGCGAGCGGGTAACCAACCTCGACAACATCCCTACGGATGGGTCTGTCAGAAGTACGGTAAAGACCGACAAAGGGACTGAGATCGAGGCTGATCTTGTGATCGTGTGCATCGGGCAGCCGTGCAATTCATCGGCGTATTCAACGTCACTGCGTAAGACAAACCCAATCATTGTCAGTTTCTTTATCACACACGTTTTGGGGACCGACAAAATCCCTTAAACATTTCAACTCCTTAGGAGTATGCAGCACCGGCAACAAAATGCTAGTGGATTGCAACTGTCTACATGTTCATCACTTCATCATTATAAATTTATATCCATATTTTTTTTTTTCGATTGAAATACCAGAAACCAGTATGACGGACCGCGGGTACCTTAAGGTGAATGAGTACCTACAAGTTGAAGGGGCAACAGACGTCTTTGCTATCGGGGACTGCTGTGAAATCGACGCAGCCAAAATGGCATACCTCGCCAGTTCTCAAGGAGAGGTAGCTGCTGGTAATATATTGTCCAGCGCCGAAGGGAAACGTCTTAAAAACTGGAAAAAACGTGAGTATTCTTCGCACAACTACCACTGTAAACATTTGTCTATACTAACCCTCCTACTGTCTGATTGATTGATTGAATGAGCGGTTTATTCATAAAAATTCTTTTGGCAGCCATAGGCTGAATTACAACAATTTTACAATAAAAATATAATCAGAAATCTAAAATACAGTAAAACACACAACTTGGTAAAACTTAAATGTAACGAAAATGGGTAAAAGAAGTGTCAAAGCAATTCCCCCGTCCTACCCGCAGGACTCTCTCCCCTCCATGGATTGTAAATGAGAGAAAATATATATATATTATTACCATTATAAAACCATTTTAAGGGGAACAATATAAATTACCACGTGGTTTATAAAAACGATTACGGCCATCAAAAACTGCTACTATTGCCATGATCACCATCATCACCAAGAAGCATTTAGAACAATTAGTGAAATGAAAGCAAACAAGTTAAGGCAACAACAATATGGTCCGCTATGGTTTTTTAATGGTATAATTATTATAAACTTTGCCCGCCTGCAATATGGTGTATCTACACAGTAGGCCTTCGCACATAAAAATAAAAAAAAATAAAAAAAACCAGGCCTACACGGTTAGTTCAGTGCACGGTTGTTCCACCATACGAAACCTGTTGAATGGTTTTAAAATGGATGGCAAACTCTCTGGAAAATTGATGTTAATTTTGTGCATCGGGGATAAAGATTATCATTTGTGTGTGTGAGTTTGTTTAGGCATTCAAACCGGGGACTTATAACAAAAGAGGACAATAGGGTCCCCGATTGGAAAAGGTCCCCAGTTGGAAATCGTGTTCAAAACCAATGGGAGCTCTTGCTAAAAAGTTAAAGTACAAACAAAAGAGGGACAATAGGAGGTCCCCGATTGGAGGTAAATACACACTTGTGTGTGTGTGTGTGTGTGTGTGTGTGTGTGTGTGTGTTTTTTTTTTTTTTTTTTTTTTTACCTATACACCGATGTGTGTTAAGCACTGTATACTCAGTCCTTTCCCGAGTGCTTTGACAAAAAACAAATCCACAGGCATATTCCTCGGGTAGGATTCGAACCCACGACCCCCACCATACTAGAGCTGAATGTCTTACCAACTAGACAAATCGGCAAAGTACTGAGTATATAGTGCTTAACACACACCAGTGTATGGTTAGAAAAATAAAAGCCGCTGAAAAATGTTGGATAGAATGAGATGGAAAATAATAAGCACCCATGTTTGTTTTAAATATTCTCCATGTACTAAATGATAGTTGGTTGTCATTGTTTGCATTAAGAAGTTTGTTTGTTTCTCCCAACCCCCTCCTCCCCCACCCCCAACAGCCGGACCATTAATGATTCTACCTGTTGGGCGCAACGGTGGAATGTTCCAGGTGGGGAAAATGGTCTTCGGATCCTTTCTTTCAAGAAAAATCAAGAGCGAGCAACTCTTCCTTCAAAAATATTGGGACGAGATGAAACAAAAAGTGCCCAAGTAGACTCTCTTCTCAATGGGAGACTTTTGAGACGATAGCGGGCGTCCCACAGACCGGTCCTTCTCCATTGTTCTCAGCGATGAAAACAATGGAAAAGGACCGGTCTGTGGGACGCCCGCTAACGTCTCAAAAGTCTCCCATTAAAAAATGTTTGTGATTTAATTTTAAATTTTCGGTCGTAAGCGTGGTGGATATGTAAATGTGTGTTTTTCCCAATCTCTGTTTAATTCTGTAAGTATATATATAAACAAAAGTTGTTTTTAAGGTTGTGAAAAAATATATAGGGGGTCATGGCCATCTTGCCTTATGTTGGGTTCCCTGCATGACCATGGCGAGTATAACGCTGAATCATGCAAGGGATACAGTCTGTTTCCCTGGTAACCCCAACTCTACGTGCGTCTGAAATTGAGTCATTACTTAAAGCCCTCCAGTGTGGTTTTGAATGATAGATAAACCATGCCACCCTGCGATATGACATACGGTGAATGCATCTATATTGTACACTTTCAACCCTCCTACTGTCTGACCATTTAATATCATCCACTATATTAGGCACTGAATTATAGATAAATTACTCAATTTAATTCATTCAATTAAAATCTATTATCGCAGATTTATAACACTGATGGGAATTGGAAGGGGCTATTATAAGATATTTTAACCGTTCTATGCATTAAAAGCTCAATATCATCTAAAATGTGGTTTTTAGACAAACTATGCCAGCCTGCAATGTGATATCATGTTGTATAGTGAATGCATCTGCACTGTACACAGTCAACCCTCATACTGTCGGACCATAATTAGTATCATCCACTGTGGCTTTGAATAAGGGAATAATAAGTGTGGTGAAGAGCTTTTCAACTAGTTGTTTAAACACGGTGATGCCTGGTTCTTGGTAATTTTTACCGAGACGAAGGTCACCGGCCAAAATATCGTGTCACATACAATTTGTGACTGGTATCCTGCTCATTTTCGCTCAGCAGCAAAGTGTTTTAAGTTTCTGCTCATAATTAAGCAGCAACCCCTGTGAAATTGGGACCGGTGCAGTTATTGAATGGTTTACAAAGGTTGCTCAACGGAGGGCTTTAATGAACTCATTTAAATATTGTTGTGAGCGTGTATAAAACAATGTAAATACTTTCCGTTTATAGTTCAATCAATCCCTACAAAATACTGCCATAAAAAGTGAAACAAGACAAGTAAAACAAACAATTCTTACACGAAAGTCACTAAAATAATGTACATTCTACGATTTTTAAGTTACGTTTTATTGGACCTAACAACTTATGGCGATTGTTTAAAGATGTGTTTATATATATATAGTTGCCAATAGCCTACAGGGACCAAATTTAAAAAAAAAGTTGAAACAGAGGGGTAGCTTGGGGCAAGGGGACGGTCGTATCCCAACCTTGGTGGCGATTCCCAGGGGGACTTTTTTTTTTTTGGCGGGGGACGATATCCCCGTAAACATTAGGGATACGTCAATTGCACTGACCGCCCTCCCCAAGATAATTTATAGTTTAAATAATTATAAATAATTATATTATATTAAAAACGATGATTCGTCCACATGTATTTTTTTTACAAAATTAACGGTCCGTTCACACATTGCTAGTTGCTTCTAGTTTACGGCAATTAATTAGGAGCCGTAGTCTGCCTCTCAGTAGAAATAAAGCAAACGTGCATTTTGTTCGGAAAAAAAAGAAACAAACAAAACTTTGTTTCCCTGTAACCGTAGTTTTTCCCCCTCGTCATACACATTTTTATATTGTTATTTTACTTTATTTTATTTGTATCATATTACACATCCAGCAGCCAAAAATAGCGCCATTCTTAACTTTTTTTATGAGTGCTCTATACGAAATAGAGAGAAAATCTTGCGCCGAGCCTCATTAATAAAATGCGAACCCACATCTTTTTCTGTTAATCAAAGATTTGAAGTTCATGGCTTTTGAAGGACTGTTGAAAAAAAAATGGTGCAATATTGTGCCCCTGGGGTTGTTGACTTTCAACCTGGAGCATTTTGGGTACAATGGCCCTCTAGAAATGGCCCTATTTTTAATTGAAAAAAATGTTTTTTTTTTTTTTGGTTTCCAAGATGGAGTCTGGTCAGATTACTCGTTCAGGTGTGTTTTGATTTTGGATCGGCCTATCAAAAATTCTCAACGGCTAAACCTCCTACAAATTGAAAAGAGAATTGAAGTTCAGTTGTCAGAAAATAATATTTGGTTTGTTTTCTAGCGGCTAAGAGACAAATATTTTGTTGTCATTTTTGAATTTTTAGCATTTTAACATTGGTTGCTGTGGGAAGCCTATAATGTGTGATGCGACCTTGATATTGAAAATAGCGCCCTCTCGTATTATGTTTTCCACATTCCCCAACCGGGCTTAAAAGGTTCTCGACGTTTAATAAAAAACAGAAAATACGACAGAATATTGCGTTTTAACAGCATTGTTAGTATTGCTAACAATCTCTATTGTGAACACTAGTACTACTGTAGTATTGAAATGCTACAGGCTGTACGTTTTATCAATACATGTGGTTAAGCTTTTTAAATTGCCTTTCTGCACTAATTCCTTTCTGTGCCGCAACACTATGACCTTAGATTCAGGTCACGGACATTTTCATACCGGCTGCATCACTCACGTCGAGTACACACATGACACATGTACCGGTGTACATGTAGGCCTACTTGTAAAAAAAATTGCACATAATGAAACGGACCCTGTGCTGAGTTTTGCTGAATCATTCTTCGACGGGGGAACAGCGAAACATGGGATTGTTTTTCCTCCATGTTGGTTTAAACGTACATGTCACATGATAAGCAGTCTCGGTCTTCATCGATTGTATAAATACACTTGTCCCGTCACTTGCATGTCCACGGCTTGCTCGTACAATCTGCAAAACTGCTAGACTCGACTCGCATATCGTCTGAGAAGACTACGGGCAACACTACACTTGCACTATACAGTTAAATTCACCGGTATGTATTTGTGTTGTGTTGTGCTTGTGCTTGTGCTTGTGCATAGGAAAATGGGGGGAAAAAATAACCAATGATATTACAAAATCCAACTGTAGTCTCATTAAACAAATTGACACAATCGACCATTATTGTGGATACGTTGGCGTAGTGAGCAGTTATATACCTGAATGCTTTTTTTTTTTTTTTTTTTTTTTTTTTTTTTTTTTGCTTTCCGTCTTCTGTGTATAGGTTACGGGCACTCTAATTAAACAATAAAGAGTTATGTGATGTGTGTAAGGTAGAATACAGGATTGGTATTCACACCCACCCCAAATTATTAGTATCACAGTCTGAAAGCTAACTGATTATGAAGTTCGTACCAGTACCGACCTTCCTCATACTGTCAAAGAGTGCAGAAAAATAGAATAGGAAAACCCTGATTTTAGTTTCGATTGTAACAATCAACATTAAGGACAGTACATGCTGAAAAGTGTGCACGATTTTTCACTATTTTCTCCTGACTCAGACGACGGATTGAGCCCAAATTTTCACAGTTTTCCCCCATGCATATTATTGAACAACACAAAGTACAAAACACTGCACTATCAGCTTTATCAATCCTATAAAAATTACTTTTAAGGACACATGAATTATAAGTTAATGAATCAATCTTAACTCGGTGCATACCAATTATGATTAATCAGTCATCCATATTTCTACATGGTTGAAATAGGCTGTATTTTTGAAAGCTAGAGGGCGCAATACTAATGTCATTTTGAAAGTACAAACAAAAATTAAAAACGTTAAAAATACAAGTTTTCCAAGCAAATATCTTACGCTGATTGAATGGTGAAACTGTCAATAAAAAACCTTAAAAGTTGTATATTAACTGCTTTATTAGAAGACTTTAATTGCATGTGGTCTACCACACTATTGCTGTGGTTTGACCCACAAAGGGCTCCCTCTTGCAGACAAAAATAAGGACAAGTGCTCTCGATTTCACAAAGCCCTAAAGAAAGGCGAATACTTATAAATAACAGCAATGAATATGCCTTTTTGCACTATGAATGACCTCTTGCACTATGAATACATTACTGAGAAGCAAAAAAAAAAAAATGTGATAAAGCAACAACTAACTCGATGGACAGTATAAATAAATAGAGGGCGTATATAGTCTACATAGCTTACATAGTGCAATAATGAATCACTAGTAGTGGAAGTACTTTAGTGAGTCGATGTCAAGGAAACTTTACCGCGAGTACAGTATTATTCTCGAATAATTTATAACCAATCACATATACTTGTCTCCCAACTGACCCAACGTAAAGCGCTTGTAAGGGAAAAACAACGACAACAACAACAACAACAACAACATGACGTGGCTGTAAACTTATGAAAACAATTAAAAAAAAACATGAGATCCAAATGATTTTTTTTTTCAAAACAGTTTCAACCGTCACATGAATTCAAAAATTCCCTTGTAAATTCATTTCAACATTGTAAGGGACGTTTCGTATACAACAACTGTTAAAGGGGCTGTGTCGTCATGATTAAAGCAGCCCTGTGTCTGCGCATGGAAAGATGAACTCTCACCCAGATTCTGCACGCACTAGCGTGTATCATTTTTTAGAGTTTGGTCCTACAGCAATAGAATGTCTTGGCGGTTCGTAACCGCGCCCCCGCCCCCCGAAAGAAAGTATATTATTATACGTATATGAATAAGTAAATACATACATGTATAAATGGATTAAATAACAAATAAACAGGCCAGGAAATTTATCTGGAAAATCATTGGACAATCGTAGTGTCTATTGGTAACTTTTGAAGGGGCACCAAGGCCAAAACAAGGGCACAAGAGTCATGGCCTCCGTGGCCTCCGTGTAATTCCAGGCCTTAATAAACATTAATGATAATGGGTTGCAGCAACGGGATTCTTTTCCTTTTTCCATAATTGAGTTTCTTTCTTGTCCCATTTTTCTTTCATTTTGTTTTTGTGCACGTGATTAATGTCACGTTAATTCGTAGATATCATTATACACTCGATCTGTCTTAACTTTAATGCTATTTAATGGCAAAAATGTTCCTGTATGAGAAGGGTAGTGGAATTGTTTGCTCTATTTCCGTATCAGTGTTTGTGGTGTTTATAGTTGTTGAAGTTATCGAAATAGTTGTATCACTTCACTCGAGAGAAGAAAAATATACATACAGAAATCAATCAATTAGTCAATCAATCAATCAATTAGTCAATCAATTAATCAAGCAAGCAAGCAAAAAAGCAGAAATTGAAAATAAATAAATGAGTAAAAAAAATTAAGACAAAAAGAAAGGGAAAATTAGGCCTGTACTAAGTAGATAAATAATTGTTAAAAATTAATATCAAATGTTCTTGTTTTCTTGATCAGTGCCTATTTATTTGATTATGGGGGAGGGTTTCTGATGGTAAAATGTAAAGTATAACCGGTAAACGTGACCTTGACCTGGTCAATAAGGATCGCTCGCAGGATTAACTCTACGGAAACAAAAGTGGTGTGGTCAACCGAGGTCACGGCTACCGGTTACTGTTTAGAGTTCCTGTTAGGTGCTTGCTAGCATGAGTCGCTGTGTGTCGAGCCTCATATCCCAGGGTTGGGAGGTGGGCGGGCGGGGGGGGGGGGGAGACCATCTGCAGTGGCGCGACTTTGTCCATGGGTCACTGTCCCTCGAGAGAAGACAAAAATATAAATAAATGAATAAACAAAATAAAGAAAGAAAGAAAGGGGAAAATACGCCAATAAATAAATTGATTGGTAGTAGCTGAAACCTAAGCTTTTGATAGGTCATGATGAAGATGATGTGATGATGATGATTCGATTCTACACTCTAAAAAGCTCTAAAATCTCCCGGGTCAGAGTTGACCCAGATTCCGTGGGGTCTGACCCATTTTGGGTCAGTCTAACCCGGAATCTGTGTCAAAGTGACCGAGAAAGGGTCAAACTGACGTAGAATCCTAGTCGAATTCCCATTTTTTTAAAACAACTTTACAGCCTGACCAAGAAACGGGTCAGGCATCCGAATTCCGGGTCAATTTAGTTCCGGGAGTTTTTAGAGTGTTTGTTAATAACTGCATCGTTTTTAATTTCTTTCTTTCTTTCTTTTTTAATAGCACTCATAACGAGATCACAGTATGGCCAAAATAGCACACGTTTTATACTTTAAAAAAATAATCTGCATTGGGTTGTCTATAATATGAGAACATGTTGTTTTTAAATAAGGAAATCCGCATGCGCGGAAGGTTACCCATCATCAATATTATAATTCGAGCTTTATCGGATGTCAGGTGCACATTAATACGTAGAAGAGTGCCTGCCCGTATGTAATAGTCTAGTCTTCAGACAAGAACGGCATGTCTGCGTTCCAAAGTCCATATTATATTAAATGCAAATATATTATATAAAGTCTCCCATTGTGATCGTTGGTTAGATTATAATCAATCAGACGATAACAGTACATTATCTCACAAGTGTACTGGGAACAGTTGCTGACTACGGCGCTATTTACAATGTGCTACTACTAATAATAATAAACATTAATGCGCCGGTATCTGTCTATATGTATTCATGGAGTATCGATAAATCTTCCACGTACGACGATGTAGAAAAACGGTCGAGCAGGGTGATTGCGTTAGCTGTCGGGTTTAAATAAAACCGAGGGAAGTTTTGAATGAAACCAGTGATGGGGGAAGTTAAAAGATGTTTATAGTCCGTGCTCGTGTGATTTGTGCTCGAAAATGAATTGATTCCAGCGAACGAAATTTAAAAGAGCAGGTTGTTTTATAACAAATGAAATTAATAACTCGCGTTTTGACCTTGTAGATGACTATAAAAAAAAAAAAATGTTGTTTTTGAAACGGTTGTTTTGGCCAACCACCCTATGTGAAAATGTGTACGAAGGCCATGCCTGCTGCTGGTACCCAGAAGTCAGCTATTATTACAACGTCATTTCGCCTGCATTTTGTCTCTGTGTCTCTAGGCACCTGGAGTTTATTGGTTGTGTTCTACACACACACCCACACACACCCACACACACACACACACAAATTTGTTTTACTCTATTATTATTCGTTGGTGGATTTCTTCAGTTCGATATCTCATTTGAAAGTTTATAACTTTGGTCATCCTCACAAAAATAGCAATTCATCATTTGGATTCATTCTTTAAGGTAAAATCGGCTTGAGCAAGGATTCTTATCTTAAAAGGTGTTGCGGTAAATGTTCCACATTGAAGGAGCTGATGTAGGTAAATGATTCTGAACTCCGTGTTGCAATTGCCGTATACGTGCTTATTGTATTTTGCATCTCTAGTTCACAGCAAATCTCTTAAATCCCCAAGTTCAACATTGGTAAACTGACTGTAAATGCTTCCACTCTTTGCAGAAATCAAGATATTTGTAATAAAACCAACCTGTGAAAATGTCAGCTCATTTCGTTGTTTAATTTGCGAGAAAGCAGTAAAAAAAAAAAAAAAAAATGCATTCAGCATTTTTGTACGCATTCATATAGGCAGAGTTTTCGTCTCACTGAGACGAAAACTAACTTTGGATCTTATCTCATTTTATTATTTAAAAACGATAACACTTCAGGCAGACATTATTTCAAGGAAACTTTTCCACCATCATTATCTTTATACCATGTATAAGGTATATGTAAATCTGTAAATATTTATGTTTTTCTTCTTATATACCAATGTTGAGCTGGGGCTTTAAGCGTTAATATTTAGCGTAGAGTAAGCGCGCTGCAGCGATCATCGGTGTCTTGGCCGAGCAGTACAGTGCACTGGACTCGAGTGTTTCTGGTCTGGTTGGCAGGAGATTTCGCAGCACCATTTTGCGAGCTTCAACAGCCCTCGATATCGTTCACACTCACGGTACAATTTGGTTTCTTTCTCTCTCTAGAACTGAAATCACGATGGGGAGTTCTCACAGCGTCGAGCTGCAGGGAAAACGGGTGGTCATTGTCGGCGGTGGCTACGGTGGTATCGCGGCGGCCAATAAGCTCCTCGGGAAATGTCAGCTGACACTAATTGACCCAAAGGAGGCTTTCCATCACTGCCTGGCAGCCCTGCGAGCTTGTACTGAAGACGGTAAGAAGATGGACAATTGGTGGAGGTGGGGGTCACAGTATAGTGCGCCACCAAGAGCTTGCCCCGAAGATGGCAGTTTCAAAGAATTGGACAGCCCATGCATCTTAATCACAATGTAGGAGAAAACTTTGGGTTTGCGCCGGGAAAAGTATGTCAAAGCCTTGCATACTGTCGTTACCCGTAGAGAAGATTTCCAACAAATTAAACTTCATTATTCAAAGGTTCAAACTTCATCTTGCAAATCATAATGTTTGACAGACGTTGAGTATTGTTCGGTTTAGTTCACAGTTTATACAGATATATGCGATTCTGTATGATCCAATCAATGATTATTTAGTTTTGAAAACTGTTTACAATAAAATAAAATAAAAAAGGAAAGTAGTTAGATTTCAAGTCCTTTATCTACTTTGCTCCATCAGTTGAGAAAAGTAATCAAATTTTTATCATTTTTGGGTTAAAACTGATCTTGCCCCTTCATACATTTTGTTGTTCCAAGGCCTGGCTGGGAAAACGTTCATCCCGTACGAGCCTGCGTTCGGCGAGAGCTTCAAGCGCGGAACCGTCGAGTCCATCGATGCAAACTCGAAAGAGGTGCACCTGTCCGGTGGCGAGTCGATCAGCTACGATTATCTGATCATAGCAACGGGGAGCCAGGGCCCGTTTCCAGGTAACATCGAGGGTGGGGAGAACACCGATGTCTACGTCTCGCAATATATAGCCATGTTGCAGAAGGTATGATAATACGACAATATTTAAGTTACCCCTGGCCTTTTTAAATTTATTTAATTTTTATATAGCCTCCTCAGTTCGAAAACCTGCTTTTCTTAAACACCTTTTCAACCTTGTCCCGGTTCACTTTTGTTTTACCTTTGCGGACAAGTCTAAAGCAAGCATAAACTGTGGCACTCATCCGTACACTTGTTAATTTAGATTACTAGTTTTTTTGGGGAAAAAAACTTAACTGCCATAAATTATTAAAAATTACTTGTTGGCCTTTTACAAACATTTTTAAAACTTGAAAAAAAATAATGGTTTTTGTTTGTTTGTTTGTTACGTTCGTGAAGGTCAAGTTTGCCAATGAGATTGTGATCGTCGGTGGTGGGGCCGTTGGGCTTGAAATGGCGGGCGAGATTGCCACCGACTACCCCAAGAAGTCCGTAACTGTCGTTCACTCCAGAGACTACATCGTCGAGGGTGACTTGAAGCCTTCATTCAGAGATGGAGTAAGAGACCAACTCGTAGCGAAGGGAGTCAAACTCGTCCTAGGTATATTTTTTTTTTCTCATTACTGTCCCCCAACTGTTTTTTTGCACTTGTATTTGCATTTATTTAATCTTTGAGGTATTTATTATTATTATTATTTTCTTGACCATCATAGTCCGTCACTCGTTTTCCTGAAATGTGATGGATGCATTCATTATACCTTCCAAATTATCACTTCCCCGAACCTGCCTCAATTTATGAAAACTATCCGTAATATAATTTTTGCCATATTTGTTTTTCTGAAAAGGCGAGAAGGTAACTAATCTCGACGACATCCCCATGGACGGATCTTCCAAAAGTACTGTAAAGACCAATAAAGGGACCGAGATCGAGGCTGATCTTGCCATCGTATGCATCGGACAACCGTGCAATTCATCCGCATACTCTACGTCACTGCGTAAGATAATTCAATCACTGTCTGTTTCTTATTTTAAAAAAAAAATGATCCATTGACATAAGCATGTATTGGGACGCCCTGAAACATCTCAACTCCTCAGGAGTAAACATCACCGGCAACAAAATGGTGCACATGTTGCTATGAAGCTACAGATTTTCGTTCGTTCGAGTGGTCACAATCAATCAGCAAGGAGCAAGTTCGATCAAAGACCATAGTTAACCATAGTTAGAGTAAGTCAGGTCGATATCGAACTCACGCAAGTCAACGAGGGTCGGACTAGTCTAGTCGACTATTCGCGACCAGCCTATCGAGGTTGGTCGCATCGCTGGTTGCCAATAGCCGTTTTATAAGCACAGTGCAGAGGGGACCAGTTATCAGAAAAGCGATAACGTTGATTTCACCGTTTTCTCATGGTGGCATGGACATGACATGACTACAGTCATAATTCGCACTTCAACTTCAGTGTGCATGTACTACGTACGCCACGAACCAACCAAATAGTTTACCATTGGGCCTTGATCGAAACTTGCTCTAGACTGGCAGTCCGAGGAGAGCCAGTCAACCCTAGCGTCATCAAGGGCCATCAGGCCAGCAGCGCCATTTGGGGGTCCGACTGATTTTGCATTCCTGGATGATGTGGTTTATAGACTGGGTGGTTCCGCACGACACAGCATCACTATCCAGAGTATTAATCCATTATAGGAAAGCTAAGATTTGCCATAAATGGCAGGACACGTCATGCACAATGACTGAAAGCAGATGCGCACAGATAACCACACACATCCAGGTCTGATTACTTAGCTCTTAAAAATGGCAAAGGCACCAGGGCATTTTAATCTTGATAAAGGGCACCTCTATATGAGGAAGGTGTACATTTCTATGGGAACATTTCAAGGGCACCAAGGCAATGACCAGGGGCAAGTGGTAACATCACTTGATACTGTGAAACAAACGTCAACCTTTCTTGTGTATGTTTTTTTTTTTTTTTTTTTTTTTTTTTTTTAACCAGAGACCAGTATGACGGACCGCGGGTATCTTAGAGTGAATGATCATCTCCAAGTTGAAGGGTTCACAGACGTCTTTGCTATCGGGGACTGCTGTCAAACTGCCTCGGACAAACTGGCCTACATTGCCAGTTCCCAAGGAGAACTAGCTGCTGATAACATATGGTACAGCGTCGAGGGGAAAGGCCTCAAAAGCTGGAAAAATCGTGAGTATATCTCTTCACATCATAACTACCATTGTAAACATTCGTCTATTGACTTGACGTCATCGTTACAATGATCTTGGTTGTTGCGCCACTTTGTTGTACAGTGTTATGCGCATTTTAAGGCGACGTGGTGTTAATACACGTATACCTGTTTTTTAGCCTTCCCCTTTCTTTTTTTAAGATACGATGGACACTATAGAAGTGCACTGTTTGGTTTGGGTGTATACAAATTTACCCAATCTTTATAGTGTCATTATAATGGCTTGTTTACTTGCAAAAATGGTGAGCGTGGCACAGTCACCGCGTGTGACGTCATCAGTGCGAGGGGTCAATATTAAGACTCCTACTGCTGACCCCTAGATGGTCCGCTGTGGATTTTGTGTGGTGGATAAACTACAGTATAATGCCAGCCTGCAGTAGACCTTATGCACATCCGACGTCATTTGAGTAGAGAGGCTAGAGGTCAAGAGAAGGTTGTTGATTGGCCCATCGTTTGCGCCGCGCATACATAGACGTGCGTTTTCCATTGTTGCGTCATCGTTTTACCTCTAAGATGGTGGCGTGATGACGTCAATGCATAAGGAATATAACGATGCATCTACACAGTATACACACGTACAAATAGGCCTGGGCTCGATTTCACAAAGCACTAAGATTCATCTTAAATGACGAGTTATCAGTATCACCATAGTGATTTGCATTGTGACATCACACTTTGCTTAGCAATTAAGATTGATTTGCATTTGAGATCAATTTTAGCTCTTTGTGAAATCGAGCCCGTGTGGATTTCACAAAGCGCTGGGACTAGTCTTATCTCGAGTTAGGACGAGTAACTAGTCCTAACTTATAGGACTACACATAAGTAAGGACTAGTCCTAAGTTAGGACTAGTTTTTTGAAATCCAACAACAAACACAACCTGAATTGTTTCAAATTGATTTCCAACTTGATGGAAAACATTACCATTATTAGTAGGAGGGTTATGTTAAGCCCCATATTTTTTGTTAGTATTAATTATTTTCTGTTCAAATGATGTTCTGTTAGACCAAACTTGTTCTCATTGTGTTAAGAAACTTGTTTTTTCTTATGTTCTTCCCCATTTTACAGCCGGTCAATTAATGATTCTACCAGTTGGGCGCAACGGTGGAATGTTCCAGGTAGGACGATTGGTCTTTGGTGCCTTTTTATCACGAAAAATCAAGAGCGAGCATCTCTTTCTTCACAGATATTGGGACGATTTGAAACAAAAAGTGCCCGAGGAGACTTATCTATGAGTTAAATGTAGGTGCTTTAATTTGAAGGGTTCGGCCGTAAGAGTTGTGGGATTCTGAATTATTATAAATTTCCCAATCTCAGTCTTGTTCTGTAATCAACATTTAAAAAAAAAAAGGTTTTGAAGTTGTAAAAAATAGGTTTGGATCATGGGTATCCTCCCTTGTGTAAGGTTCCTTGTGTGACCACAACGAGTATAACGTTGTATCAATGCAAGGGAGACAGTCGATTTCCCTGGTAACCTCTGGGGTTTTCATACGCTCGTGTGTGTAAAATTTAGTCATTTAACTTAATTTAAAACCCTCCTATATTCTGACCATTCAATATCATCGGTTTTGAATGATAGATAAAACTATGCCAGCCTGCAACAGTAATGACATCATGTGGGAATTAATTTATACGGTACACAACGGTACACAGTCAACCCTCCTACTGTCTGACCATTCAATATCATCTACTATGGTTTTGAATGATAGATACAACTATGCTAGCCTGCAATAATAATATCTTGTGGGGAATTAATTTATTCCGTACACAGTCAACCCTCCTACTGTATGACCATTCAATGTAATCTATGGTTTTTAATGATAGATAAAACTATGCCAGCCTGCAATAATAAATTATGTGGGAAATTAATTTATCCCGTACACAGTCAACCCTTCTACTGTCTGACCATTCAATATCATCTATTTCGCTTTTAAATGAAAACTATGCCAGCCTGAAATACCAGATCATGTAGTGAATACACATGATAGTTCTTTGTGCAGTTGTGCCACATCACAAAACCCAAACAGTTGAATGGTTTCAAATGGTTAATCCACTCGTTGGGAAATGATACCAAAAGCAAGAGTTTACTATCATAGCATGAGTCCACTTAACTCGCAGCATCCGAGAGACAAAAAATAATCCAATTGTTACCAAATATGGTCATAATTTTTTTTTAATGGGCCAATAAGGCCAAGATTCCATGTAATCCTCACCCCTGGTATACCCCACAAGCCTGTTGACTCCCATTGGCCAGACCCTAACCACTGCAGAGTAAGGAGTGTTGAAAGACAGCAGCCACCTGTCTCAGTGTAGTAATTGATTGACCTTGTGGCTAAGGATCCTTGGCACAAGGCAGTATGGAATTTGTAAAATTAGCTTGTGCGGCACGTGGATCTTAAATAACACAAGTCTAAGTCTTGACTAGCACTCCAATTCACCCCCACAGTGATTTATAATGGCTTTGGGCTTGCAGGGTGGGTTATTGACCCTAAAGACAGAGTGGACGAAATTTTATCCTCCTGGATCCAGCGACGTTTTTGACTTTTGTGGCTGCTCGAAGAGTTTTAATGTATGCCAACAAGTCACTGTATACAGGTGTAACTTTGCTTTATATATGCTTAACAGATTTCAATGATCAACTTGTCGATATTTTATTTGAATGATCAACTTATTTATATTGTCATCATTTTTTTAATCTAGCTACCATCTAATAATTGTGAATTGCTGTTGGTTGAATTGATTGATTCTTGAAATGACATGAACCAGAATGTAAATGAAAATAATACTTATAAAGTAAAAATGTGATTGAACTATTGGAAAGGTGTTCCAAAATAGTGTCGGTTAAAACAGTGTGTTTAAAGTAAATATGAACCGCCAGGGACCAATTCTACAAAAAAAATAAAAATAAATAAGTGGTGTGTGTGTGTGTGTGTGATGACGCTTCGTAGTGGCCCATTGTTTTACATCACGTGGGATTGTTTCGTTTTACGCTCAACTAACAACAGTTCATAAAGCCTTGTAAACAGACGTTTACTGCTTACGGAGCGACCGTTAATACAGCACAGTTTTTAGTACATACTGCTAACCGTAATGAGCAAACCAAAAGTCACCGCTATTACTTGCCAGAGGTTCTTGTAGGCAGGACCCAATTTCATAGAGCTGCTTAAGTACAAACAGTAGCTAAGTGCAAAAAAAAAAAAATAATAATAAATAAATAAAATAAAATAAAAATAAAAAATGCTTACCAGACTAAGGTTACCAATTTGTAACTGGTATCCTGCTCATTTTCGCCACGCATGAAATTGTTAAAAGCAATAGACCTTATGCATTGACGCCATCACACGGCCATCTTAGAGGTAAATCGATGACGTAACAATGGAAACGCCGAGATTTGCACGCACGGCGCACAGGATTGGCCAATGAACAACCTCATTTTTACCTCTAAACGAGGGCGCCCTACTCAAATGACGTCATGTGCATAAGGTCTATTATGTTCCGCTTAAGCAGCTCTGTAAAATCGCGCCCAGATGAGTGACGCAACAATGCAAATCCATTGTGGACGTCGCGCATTTTTTACTTGCTGTCAATTCTCCTCGATCGTTTATGAAACACACTTTTGCCGAGGCGTGTTTTTCTGTTATCCTGACGTAGTCCCACTGTAGTTTTTGTGCATTTTGGTGTGTAATTTATTGAATTTTATGGAGAGATATAAATTAGTAATAATAAGAATAAAACGTACGTTCTTCGTCGACTCATTGGTCGGCGTCCTTCGGGTGCACCATCAAGTCGTACATTACTGAAATTTATTGTTTAGTAAAAATGTTCTTCATGTAAATATATGAGTTATTGTGTGTTTTAATTAAAACATCTTGAGTCGTAGATTTTACAAAGAGCCTTTTCAATTATTTTGTGTTATTTGCTAAGATTCACGATCCCCCTTTGCAGGGTGTATATGACGGCTTAATACCCGTCCGTACACTCTAACTCCTGGGTCAGAATTGACCCGGTTTCCAGGTCCTAGGGGGCCTGATCCGTTTTGGGTCCAGTTTGACCCGTAATATGCTTCAAACTTAAACTTTACCTTTTGTGTCCAACTTTTTTTCCCTTTTTTTTTTCGGTTGGCCTACTGAATGATAGTCCTGTTAGACAGAACAGGTTGACGCTTGCATTAAGAAACTTGTCATTGGTTTCCCCCTGCAACTGTTGGCGCAATGATGATCCTACCAGTTGGGCGAAACGGTTGAATGCTCCAGTCGGGGCAACTGTGTCATTCCTGGCGCGCAAAATCAAGAGCGAGCAACTCTTTGATCATAGATATTAGAACACCAACACTAACCCAAACTCTAACCAAATCCCGCACTTACCATAACCCCAGCTTCATCACTAATCCAAACTTTTACCCAACCCTAAACACTCCAAGTCCAAACCCCAACTGAATAGTAAGCCCTACCTTACCATCGAAACAAACCCCAACCCAAACTTTAACCCAACCGTTCACCAACCGAAACCCTGACTCACAACCACCAACTCCAAAAGCTTTCCCTATCCCCAACCCTTGCTCCAACCTCAACCCTCACCCCTACTCTAAAACTAATCACAACCCAGAAAATAATCCAAACCTTAACCCAACCCTCATGACCCTATCACAACCATAACACCAACTCAAACTTAACCCCAACCTTTACACTAACTCAAACCTAACCCCAACCATAACACCAACTCAAACTTAACCCCAACCCTAACACTAACTCAAACTACCCCAACCCTCATGACCCTACCTCAACCATAACACCAACTCAAACTTAACCCCAACCTTTACACTAACTCAAACCTAACCCCAACCTTAACACCGACTCAAACTTAACCCCAACCCTAACACTAACTCGAACTACCCCAACCCTACCCCAACCTTAACCACAACCCTGCCCCAACCTTGACACCAACTCAAACTTAACCCCAACCATAACACCAACTCAAACCTAACCCCAACCCTACCCCAACCTTGACACCAACTCAAACTTAACACCAACCTTAACACCAACTCAAATTTAACACCAACCCCTACCCAAACCTTAAGCACAACCCTGCCCCAACCCTGACACTAACTCAAATTCAACCCCAACCTTAACACCAACTCAAATTTAACCTCAACTCTACCCCAACCTTGACACTAACTCAAACTAACCCAACCTTAACCACAACCCTGCCCCAACCCTGACAACTCAAACTTAACCCCAACCTTAACACCAACTCAAATTTAACAACCCTGCCCAAACCTTGACACCAACTCAAATTTAACCCCAACCCTGACACCAACTCAAATTTAACCCCAACCTTAACACCAACTCAAAGTTAACCCCAACCCCACCCCAACCTTGACACTAACTCATATTTAACCCCAACCCTACCCAACCTTGACACTAACTCTAATTTAACCCTACCCAAACCTTAACCCCAACCCTACCCCAACCTTGATACTAACTCAAATTTAACCCCAACCCTACCCCAACCTTGACACTAACTCAAATTTAACCCCAACCCTACCCCAACCTTGACACTAACTCAAATTTAACCCCAACCCCACCCAAACCTTAACCACAACCCTGCCCCAACCTTGACAGTAGCTCAAACTTTAACCCCAACCCCACTCTTGAAACTAACTCAAACTTTAACCCCAACCTTGACACTAACTCAAATTTAACCCCAACCCTACCCCAACCTTGACACTAACTCAAACTTTAACCCCAACCCTACCCAAACCTTGACCACAACCCTGCCCCAACCTTGACACTAACTCAAATTTAACCCCAACCTTGACACTAACTCAAATTTAACCCCAACCCCACCCAAACCTTAACCACAACTCTGCCCCAACCTTGACAGTAGCTCAAACTTTAACCCCAACCCCACTCTTGACACTAACTCAAACTTTAACCCCAACCTTGACACTAACTCAAATTTAACCCCAACCCTACCCCAACCTTGACACTAACTCAAACTTTAACCCCAACCCTACCCAAACCTTGACCACAACCATGCCCCAACCTTGACACTAACTCAAACTTTAACCCCAACCCTGCCCCTCACTCTGAAAACCATTCATAACTCATAACAATACAACAATCTAACCACCCAAAGAAGATATCAGTACAAACATAGTTCATACAAAAATAGACAGTTTATTCACAGCACAGTTCTCCATGTAATGTACATTCGTTTTTCTCAAGTTCATTTGCTATGTACAGGAAGAATCAAACACACATTCAGAACTTATCTTCTTATCATTCATTTTAACAGTAAAGATCAAGTTGAGCTGAATCTCTGTGCTAATAACAACCATGAAAAATACAAAAGCACAGGAAGCAATTTCACACAGCATAGAAACATTTTTCTGCTGAGCCAACTAAAGCAGAAAACCAGTCATAGACAGCGCATCTGATACGGTATTTTGGCTGGTAGCCTTATTCTGATGAGCGAAATTGTTTTGTGCCTTGTTACATTTTCGGCAAGGCCAAGAAGGGGTTCTAGATTTGGTTTTTTTCTGGAAAAAAGGTACGTGGTTGAACTGGTTGGATTGAAAAAGGGAGGATTGGTTGATAAATGATGATCCAGTTGGCGAGATGAGGCCGACCTTGTACATACATCTTTGTCGACCCGGCAAATCATGAATTTCTTTTTGGTCTCCCAATGTTTGGACATTTCTATTGGTTGCGTAGAACTAATTGTACTTGAATGCGAAATTAGGACATTCTAGCTCTGTCATAAAACACTCAGATCCCTTTTGTTAAAGTCCTTGGTTTCAACGGGTACACTAGGATAAACTTGGAGGTATTCGAGAACACATCAGCCTAAATGTCATTGCTTTTTGATGACTTAAATGCAAAAGCTTCATCCAAGAAATGGCTGCTTAACTATCACATGTAATGGGGGACTTTGGAACGCGAGGTGGCAGCAAACTTACCAGGTAAATTGCCATTGTTATTGTTGTTTTGGGCATGCGCACACTTCCCAAGAGCAACGGTTTTACCTGGTAAGTCTATTGCCACCTAGCGTCCCGAAAGGTCCCCCATTGTTTTTTTTCACTGATGCCTGCAGCGATTTTAAGTCACTGAGGGTGGCTGCGATCATTACAGCCTTACTTTCTCATTATCAACCGTAAATATTGTGATGAAAACTTTAGGTTGGGCAAGTAACGCCTCCAATATGGAAAGTGGGCGTGGTGGAGGAGGTTCGAGGCATCCTCGTGTCACACAGTTTCCATCTCGTCGATGACCAGCAGTGACATCTCACTCTCGGACTCCGGGTTGGACTTGGTGGGTGACACGGACCGGATGTGCCTTGTCCCATCTGCCTCCTCAGCCTGCTCCCATACTGTCAGAAGAAAAACAAAACAGAGGGAACGAAAATCTTGACACTTTCCTGTCTTCATACACTAGAATTTGCGAGACAGCATACCTATACACGTATAAGATACAGCCGATGAATTAAATATTAAAGTCGATAATAGCTTTTGCGTGCTTCGTACATTTGTGCGCTTACTCGCTTCATAACACTAGGCCCTAGAGTTACATTTGTAACTACTACATTGCGAATAGTTTTTGCCGTTACTTTCTTTAAAAAAAACCCAAAAAACAGAGAGCAAAATTTGAGAAAACTTACTAAAAGCCTGACAGCCGTCTTTTTGAAGGTCTTTCAGAGCAACTGTCTGTTTGACGCCGTTCCCAACTAGGATTTCAATGGTCTGTTTACCATTGATGCATTGGACGGTCGCCGACATCTTGTTCCCATCTTCATCAATGAGCTGTACCTGGGGGAAGAAATTTCTCTGAATCAGTGCCTGTCGTTGGTAAATGTTGCTGAGGATCATTCGTAAGGATGTTTCTCAATCTCTTCATCGATTCTGTATTGAGCCTTCTGTTCCCCGTAACAGTTCCCAGCAAGGAAAAAACATTTGAAACTATTCAACTGTTTGGGTTGTGTGTGGCGGCACAACTGACTACAGGCCTATAATGTGTATTCAGCACATGATATTGTAGGCTGGAATCATTCAAAACCATGTGGATGATAATCACTGGTCAGATAGTAGGAGGGTTGACTGTGTACTGCGTAGATGCAATCTCGGCATGATTCATGGCATGTCGTGGCCGAGCGGATAAGAACACCAGACTCAGGCTCTGGTGTTTCTGATCAGCAGAGTGTGGGTTTGAGTCCGAGTCGTGACACTTGTGTCCTCAAGCAAGACACTTAACCATTATTGCTGCGTACTTTGGAAGGGACGTAAAGCTATAGGTCCAGTGTGTTGTGTAATGCACGCAAAAGAACCCAGTACACTTATCGTAAAGAGAAGGGGTTCGCCCCGGTGTTTCTGGTTTGATCGGCTGCAGATTGTGCCACAGCACCTTGTAAACCATTACATGGTGCTATGTAAAGGAACAGGTCTCATACTTCAAAAACGTAACTCATCATACCTTGCAGGAAAAATACTGAGCGCTTTGAGACGCCCATCGGGCGTGATAAAGTGCTATATAAGAATTACGTATTGTTTATTTTATTTTTTATTATTATCATATTGCAGGCTGGCAAAGTTTATCTTTCATTCAAAAATCACAGTGGGTGATACTGAATGATCAGACAGTAGGTTTGAACGTACAATAACAACAAATGCATGCCAAAGTCTGACTTGTTCAAATCCAATCACAAAACGCAAATTACCCTTGCGCATTTTGTGTGTGACATAGTGAGCTAGATCAAAAGGGTGGGATGGGGGGCGGGGTTAGTCCATACAGAGTCTGGTCGACCAAGAAGTTATCCATGGTGAGGAATACAGCATAAACAAGAATCAATGTGAAAACATCATCAGAGTGCTCATTTCCTTACCTCTCCAACTTGTTCAAAACTACCATCCTTGTTCCAATCGGCCGCCGTTTGGCTTGAAGCGTTCATCTCGACATCACTTTCCGAGGCACTTCCGTTTTCATGAACCTACCGGAGAGGAGGCTAGCGTTACATTTGACAATACTGTAATTTATTTAATCTTCTGTTTCCGAAAAGCATGATTAAAACTTGCATGAATCATGGATTCATACCCCGCTCCCTCGCCATTCCCCCAGCTCAAAGTCAGCTCCTCCCTCACCCCAAGATTTCAGGGACATGGACTGAGCCTCTTGATGATGTACCCTTTATACCAACTTTGAATGCAATAGATGTTTATTATTATATCATTCTGATATTGAAACCAAGGAGTCCTCAAAGGAGCCTTAACCCAAATGAGGATACCTCAGAAGATGACGGGTTTAGGTGTGGAAGGGAAAACCCCAGCTGGGGGAAAACCCCACACAATCAGGTAGGGACTGAAAACCCAATCCACATGCTAGGCTGTGGTCCAGGTGGGATTTGAACCAGGGTCCAGAGAGGTGAAAGGCAGGGAAAGAAACCACTAAGCCAACCTGATCCCTAATCCTCATCATCCTGTTATCGCCATCTTGGGTTTTGTGTGTGTTCTTTTCTTCCATACAAAGCAATAAGCCTTTTTGAGATATGGTGGACACAATACAAGTGCACTATTCGGATTGCGTAAATCTGTCCGTATACACACAAACCCAAAAGTGCACTCATATAGTGTCCGCCATATCTCAAAAAGGCTAATGTAACCCAAACCCAGGCAACATCAGCAAAATAAAATAGTCTGCCCCGTGTTTGGGTAAAATGCAAATCAATATTCATTATTTCTAGTGCACACGGGGAGCATGGCCACAGCATGATGATTAGGACCCCTGAATGCCTGTACTACCTGCTTAACGTTGTTGTTGGATGAAAGGTCGTCCGCCTCTTTATTGTGACTTTTCTGGAACGCCTCAATGGCGCTGGAGATTTCACTGAGGGCTTGATCTTTATCTAACGTGCCATCATCCTCTCCATCCTTTGCGGCATCTTCCTGCAAAATTAGTACGTAAACATCTCAACGAATACTTCAATGTATCCAATAATTATATCAGAGAAAAAAACCTGATGGAAATTTGTTTAAAAATACAAAAGAAATCGCGTACAAGTTTGGAGAACTGGGTCGTATTTTAAAATGTTGACTGCCCGGTGCCGGACGGCAGTAACAGAAGTGTGCCCGGCAAAGGGTCATAAGGAATTCCAAGTGCACTATTGTGTTCCAAGAAAACCAAGTGCGAGTGTGTAATTGTTTCTCTGCCAATCCTACAAGAAATTGTAGGCAAGTTAAATACTACAAGGGAATAAAATAGCATGTCTTTGACATTTCCCAGCAACAAACACAAAAACAGCATTTTTTTTTCCAAGATAACATTTTATAAACACCCCTTGGATATGACGTCAAAAGCTGAAAAAGCGCCCTCACTGAGTTCAAAGGAAGACCTATAAATGGCTGCGACTTTTGCGTGGCAACCTTCTGCTGGGACGAAATGCTGCCCTTTGCGGACCCGCCAGAAGGTTCGTAGCTGTAGGCTTACTTCCTTCTGTGCACCCGACATAAACTACTCAACATGTCCCCTACCTGTTCGCTTCTTGAGCTGGATTCGGTGGGGTCTTTCTTCTGATGCAGTGTGCCCGTCTCATGGGCCTTAATGTGAGCTCGGAGTCTCTGCTTCCAGGCCGTGGAGAATTCACACAATGTGCAGTTTAACCTTACCGTGGAGTGCTTGGCCATATGACCCACCAGATGCTGCTTGTTAGCGGTTGCATATGTGCACAGGTCACATTTGAAGGGCTTTATACCTGAAAGTGGTGATATTAATGTATCAAAATAAGTATTAGGTTACAACTTCAAAACCACACTAATCCACTGCTCAGGACATCCCAATCTACTGATCAAGACATCGCAATCCACCGATCACGACGGCCCAATCCACTGATCAGGACAGCCCAATCCTGGAATCCACTGATCATGATCTGCAATCCACAGATCAGGACTGCCAATCCTCTGATCAGGATCTGCAATCCACAGATCAATGCACCGTACGGACAGCCCAATCAAATGATCAGGAAAGCCAGTCAACTAATCAGGATCCCCAATCCATTGATCAGGACTGCCAATCCACTGATCAGGATCTGCAATCCACAGATCAGGACTGCCAATCCACTACAGGACAGCCAATCCACTGATCAGGACAGCCAATCCACTGATCAGGATCTGCAATCCACAGATCAGGACTGCCAATCCACTGATAAGGACAGCCAATGCACTGATCAGGATCTGCAATCCACAGATCAAGACACCCCAATCCACTGATCAGGATCGCCCCAAAGGATTGAGGCCCTACACTTTATCAGAGGAAACAATGCTTAGGGCCTACAGGCTTTATGAAATTTGCCCTGGTCTGCTCGATCATCATACCTGTATGCTTTGCAATATGAACGTGCATCTGGGTCATATTGATAGCGGAGTATTCACAGTGTCCACACTTGAAGGGCTTGACGTCCGAATGCTTGGCCATGTGCCTCTTGAGACTGTTCTTGTAACCGGTGGAGTATCCACACACCGAGCACATGAAGTCCTTGTCTGGCATCTTGCGGTCCGCTTTGTGGCGCTTCATGTGGCGCTGCAGGCTGTACCTGTGACCTGTGGTGTACTCGCAGGAGATGCACTTGTAAGTCCGTGTCACTGTTTCGGACACACCATGCTTCACCTCGTGGTTGATCATCTGTGAGAAAGTTGGCTTGCTTCTTTAGAATGCGTTTCAAAATTTCAAACTATTCAAACCACACTGGAACATCATAGTGTGTAAATGGGAAAGGTTTTACACAAAAATATAATTTACAAGGCAGCATATTTGAACCATGGCAAAAGAGGGCCAGAGAGACTGTAACCTCCAAGCCTGATGCCTATTTTTTGTTAGTGAATATGCATTCCTTTAACTTCAATCTCAGATATGGTCAAAATAATAGTGTACATGTATATTAATGGTGTATTAATGATACATATGGTTTATTTTTTACCTGTTGTCGATGTGTAGCAGAAAAATCACACAGGGTACATTTTAAGGGTTTCACTGCGGCGTGTCGCAGCTCGTGAGATTTCAAGTTTTGCTTCGTGGTGGTGGCAAACTCACATCCCTCATGTTCGCACTTGAAAAGTTTGTTGCCCAGGTGTCTGTCCATGTGGGCCTTGAAGCTGACTCGGTAGGGTGTGGCGTAATCGCAGCGATCACACTTAAACTTCTTCTCTTCTGCGTGACGACCCATGTGCGTCGCCAGATCCTGCTTCCGTGCCGAGCAGTAGTCACACTGTTCACACTTGTACGGTCGCAGCTTCTCATGTTTAGACCTCATGTGGTGGATCAAGCTGTGCTTATAGATACTCATAAAGTCACATTCCTTGCACTGGAATGGCTTTTCAGGATCGTGCTTCTTCATGTGGGTCATCAAGTCATGCTTGTACGGGGAAACGTAGTCACACTTCTTGCAGCGGAATACTTCATCCTCGCACAGCTCTTCAATCTTGGCGTGCCTCTTCAAATGCGTCTTGAGGTTGTACTTGTGACGAGTCGTGTAGTCGCAGTCCAGACATTTGAACAGCTCGTTGGCGCTGATTTTGGTGTGAGTTAGCAGATGCTCCCTGTAGGTGAGGAAGCGGTTTGTTTGGAAGGAGCACTTGGTGCAGGCGTAATCTATCAGAAGGTTCTCATCCGTGTCATTCCCGTCAAGCTCATTCTCGGGTGCATCTATATTCTCATGCTGCTCCGTCAGTGCATGAAGCTTCAGTTCGCTGAGCTTGCTGGTGCAGAAGCTGCATTTATTACAGTTGTACAAGACCGAGCTGTACACCTTCCCTTTATCAGGATCCCCATTTTCACTTGGTGCACTTTTCGAGCAGCTGACCTCTATATTCAAAACACTGCCAGTGTCCATACCTTCAGCCTGCTGGGTCTCATCACCCTGGGACCCAGTGCTGTCTTCTTCAATCCGAATCTCTATATGCGATGAATGAGCGTGTCTCAAGACTTTTTTCTGCTTGACGATGCTATTGCCTTTTGAGGAGACATTCTTCTTGATCTCAGCTGTTGAGATGGACAAGGCAGCAGAAGCTTGGTCAACAGTTACAGAAGTAGTGTCATTCCCGTCCGCTGGGTTGACCTCTAGCGTCAAGGTTTCTTCTGCATCTTCGGTAGTTTCTCCTGCATTCTGGTGGATTTTCTCAGGACCGCTGTCTGGTGAGTGACTGCCTTCATCAATGTTATCCTCTTCTCGGCCGCCATCATTGTCATCCATATTCACATCTTCAGTCGAAGAGCCACCCGATTCTCTTGACATGTTTATATCTGTTCAATAATGTGAAAAAACACATAATTTATTTCATAAAAAGCAAGCGTAGTATGCAGGTTTGCTGGGACCACAAATTTCTTCCTCAAAAGGTTGCCCCTAACAGAGTTACCCTCTCCCCCACCATTTATTCAAAGTAAAACCCCCTTCCCAATAACATAGTCCATGTCAGATTTTTTTTCTTTTTAATTTGTCAAACTATTTTTTCAGTTAGCTTGTTGTTTAAAACTAAGTACTGGTAGTAGTCCTCAAATCTGTTCACTACTGACACTGACCGTATTTTATTTTAATTAGAGACACTCTTAAACACTGAACTAGCCAGCCGGGCCACTTGGAAAGAATTTGGGTTGTCCTCAAATGGTATTTCAAATGGTATTTGACTATCTCTTTTTGTTGGACACTTTTATTTGGGAGGGAGAGGGGTGGGGCAGTTAGATGGCATGAGTGAATGACTCTTTAATCTTTTCAAAATATTTTTCTTGCTCTTCTCTTCTTGCATTTACCGGAGCGACTTTGTGAGACTGATTCAGTGAGATTGTGTATGTGTATGTACTGCCCGGCACTGGTAGTGGTACTGTGGTAGGGCTAGGGGAAAAATAGTCCTAATGTCCCTGGCCTACCTCGGCTTATTGAGGTAGTCCAACATCGGCACTATTTCTTTGTGGGGCTAGCGAGGGGAAATCTTGCTTTTTAAGTGTTTGTATGGGGGGGCGCCTTTTTTTAAGGAGTAACCTTTTTTAAAGTTTACTAATTTGTAATACAGAAGGCTAGGGTTGTGATGACAGTTCCACAACATGATATAACTAATGACAATGTGGTGGTGTAAGTTTCCATATATTCAATACAAAACCTAAACTCTCAGCAGCTCAATCATTATACTAGGCCTAACAGGCCTTGATCTTAACTGAGGCCACCGAGGCCATTTGCCTCAAGCCCTGTCGAGTTGGCCAGCATGCCCTCCAGAAAAAATTGCACTCTTACTTATGGCCAGCATGCCCTTGTACAATTTCTCTGATTTGGCCAGCAAAGGCCTGCCCCTGTTTTTCTTAAGATCGAGGCCTGGCCTAACAAACATTAGCATGCATCACATTTGGCATGTTTTGATGTTTGGGAGTTTGCTTGGCCGTTGGGCAAGAAAATACAAGAAAACGCAAAAAGCAACTTTCAATAGCCAGGCCCTAGTAAAGTAGTAGTACTAACTAATAGTATAGTCAAGTCTAATATTTCCGCTGGTCTCCTATTTTCGCGGTATCAGAAAACTGTTTTGTTGCGGCGCCAATTTGTTATCTATGGACAATTTTCATTTAGTGAATCGATAACCAATAACCTTCTGCATATCTGGTAAAAAGAACAAATCCGAATCGTCGAGGAGATTTTTTTTATTTAAAAATTTATGAAATATACGCTATTTTACAGCCGGACAAATTTACGCTGACCATGGCAGCAAAAAGTGCCATTTTATTATTTAAATTTTTACCTTAAATGTTTTCTGTCATTCGGAATATCAGTGTTCAGATGCCGTTTCACTTTTTAGAAAAAAAAAAATTACACCGAAAGAATTTATTTTCACCTCAAAAACGTAACAAATTGTCTGACGTTGAAATAAGGCCAGAAAACTGATGATCGGTAAAAACTAAATAATTTCGACAACTTTTGCAACATAGAGTAAAACTCGCGCAGGTTAAAGACTTGCTTGCGCAAGTACAAAACTCGCAAGGGCAATTGCGCACAATTTTCAAAATTGCGCAGTTCAGTTTTCAATTTACGCGGTTACTATTTTGTGCTTAGTATGAAGCAATTCTATGACGTACCGGACCAGTCCAAAATGGAGTGCAGGGGTGTCCTACAGAAATTTCGTACTCCGCAATTAAAATGTCTTGTAAAAGAGCGAAACTTGCCCGGCTGGTGGAAAATTAAAAATCATAATCCTTTTAAAGTTAACTATTTCACATTATGATTGAATTTAGCTCCATCAAAGATTATAGAGCGCCGTAGGCGCAAGATGGGGAACTGGGGCTTAATATCTACCGTTGGAGAGTGAAATACATGTATGCATGGGCGTCATTTCGGCAAGTGATTGCCTATGTTTCCCATTGATAGCAATTGTCATTGTCTACACTGGTCCCCACGTTTCAGTGCTGTATCAATGGAGTTCACTTGCCGAAATGGCGTCCAGTGAGATTTCACATTTCACTTCAGCCAGAGTTCCTCATCTTGCACCTACGGCGCTCTATAATCTTTGGCTCCATTTATGTAGAGGAAATGCTTTGTGGACCATTTGAAAAACTCCTGCGGATATTATGATGAGACTCGCCTCCAAAATCACACCGCGCATATGCTCATTTTCTGAGACATTTTCGACGAATTTAATCTGAAAACTGGTGGATTTTGTTCCAGTCAAAAAAGTGGAAAGTAATTCTTCAGCAACAATTAAAATATTAATATTAAAAATAACAGGAAACTTTGCACAGGTTGGTGATTTATTTTTTATTTTGATCAAAAAATGCAGCAAATACCGCGGAAATAGGGTATTCCATTCTAGTTACTTCATCAGTTAATATTATATTTATAATAATAATATAATAGTAAATACAGAGAAAACAAATCTAACGTTAAAATTAAATTTAACGTTAAAATTAAAAGGAGAAAGGCCAACAACGTTACTTAAAAACAACGAGAGCCGAAGGCTAACCACTCTCGTTTCAATGGTTTTCACCAGCCGATGTGACACACACTACACTCACTATAGTAATACTATTAGTATTACCATGGAGGTAGAAATTAAATTTCTATTTAATTTCTACCCCCATGCTAGAGACGTACAGACAGCGTGATTGGTGATAAGCGTTGCTGCTTGCTGCTGCTTGGTCACCCTGCTGCTTGCGCTAGCGCCATTTTGATTTTTTAGACGACTCGGCTCAACGGACATGAAGAACGAACAAACAAACATCCACCAGTAAGGAGGCATTGACGCACAGTTTCACACAACAACTCGCCCATCAGAAACATGGTAGCTTTTGTTTGCAATTGATTATCAAATAAGCAATACCTGATATTCTTGGGAGACTTTTGCGGTGTTAAACTGGTGAATCTGGTCGCTGGAAGGCGGGTTTCCAAAGGCGGGCAGTTGCAACATGTCCCGGATGTACACCAGCAAACAAACACATTTCGCTTGAATCCAGCCTTTTTCTCGGGTGGACTAGTGTCATGCGTACAGTTTATAGACAGGGGGCGAGCGTAGTGTTAACGAGGCAATCTAAAGACTGGCCTACCTCACGTGATCAGTCACATGATGCACTCATCTTGCCGGATGTACGATCCAACGTGTGTAATATCACCAATATTTTTGGTAATATTATTAATTTATGGATAGATTTATAATTTAGTATGCAGTGACGATTGATGAAACCATCGCCACCACCAGTCAAATGGAAATGGCCTACTCAGGTATGAAAAATCATGGAGGAATGAACGGCTCGTTTTACTTTTTAGTTTTTTACAATTCAGATTTTTACATCATCATCACGTGAGTAAGTTTTTTTTTTCACAGACACCGTGCCGTGCGCCACAGTTGACCGTCAGGCCCCGCGAGTTTTCACTGATCATTATCACTACGGTATATCAGTAATCACTCGACGATAAAACAATAATCACTGTATCACTCAATCACCTAAAAAAAATCAACTATCTCATTCAGTAGCGTAACGAGACATGGCATGGCAGATATTTTTATATTTATTTTTTATTTTTTTATTTGGGGGGGGGGGGGTGGCAGGCGTGATATAAATTAGAAGACATGTATTTTATTTTGAGGGAGGCTATTATTTAGAACCATTCATTTGGGCACCCCCCCCCCCCGATCTCATCAGGGGCGGGGGGGGGGGGGGACAAGGATTCTGAGCAGGAGGTGGGGGTCCAGCCCTGCCCTAGCCCCTTCTGGTGGTAATACTAATAAAACGTTGTAGCTTTAACAGCATCAAGTTTTCAGTGGTGTTGTTTTAGTTTGCCATGATGACATTTTTAATATGATTGGCGGACGGGACTGTGGTGTAGATTTATCAGGAATATTCTTAAACCTTATTCCTCCACATGGAATAACGGAACTAATGTTAATGACAAACCTTCACTTCATTGTTGCTGCTCATTATTTGTTTCAGTGGTTGTCCTAAACAACTTACCCTTGAACTCACCGCGATACTGCTCCGAAGCCAGCAAAATGGATATGCTGACTTCAGCATTTGCCCCTGACACCAAGCTGACTGCTTTCTATGTTAGTAGAATAGCAGCGAGATTATAATTTATCAAGTTTGTGCAAACAGACTTCTTGCACCTTGCCTGGGCATTCTGGGGTCATTAAACTTGGTTGTTTAATCAGTTTAAAATCGTCCGTCGAACGCACAGTGGAGACAAAGGTTTTGTGATTAATGGGTTAAGATAGAGCTAACAGAATGTTTCGTCGTGCTAATACCTAAGTCTACTGCACATTGATGTTGTGCACTACATTCTGCAAACATTTAAATTAATGCAAACCATCATGTTCAACAAAAAAGACAATATGTCATAATTGCTGGGGGATAAGAGGTATACGTGTAGACAGATTTAAGTGTTTGATAATGCGATCAAAAAATTAACTACTTCTAGTTTTCTTGGTTGTTACAATTATTTTTTTTTTGTTGTTGCAAACTATAACTAGACTAGAATAGTCGCAGAAACGTCTGCCAAGACGACAACATGGGTGATGTCATCCGGAAAGGCTGGGCAATAGTGGTGAGTTGTTTTGTATTTATTTGATCATAAAGCTTTCAAGTTTAATTTAGTTTAGTTTGTCTTTGCCTTCACCTTTTGACATCTCCTGTTTCCACATTCTAAATCTGTCTCGGTCACTGATTAATCATTTTCCCCCTTTTCCCACCTTTGATTGTGTCTTTTGCGTTTCCAAGCTCTTGATTAAACCAGCCTCTTACCTCCACTCTCTCTCTCTCCCTCTCTCTCTCTCTCTCTCTCTCTCTCTCTCTCTCTCTCTCTCTCTCTCTCTCCATTGTTCATCCCTTGCATCATCTGACTGCTTTCTGCCTCTCTCTTCACCCAGGGGTATAAATTGGTACCTGTGAGGGTAGAGGTTGATATTGTGTTTGAAAAAGCCTTCGTAGCACCAGCACGGCATCTCGGGGCTGTATACTCCCCAGGGAGCTGAGAAAGATTACAGGAATGTTATTGGCCCAATGACCAGGGCACTAATGTAAAGCGCATTGAGACGTTATTGTGAAATGCGATATATAAGAACTAGTTATTATTATTTTCACTTCTTTCTACTTGACTGCTTCTGTGACTACGGTATACTTGTGTGTGTGTGTTGTGTTGTCATTTGAGCCTTTGAGAAAGACTCAGCTAGGGTCGAAACTCGAGGCCATTAACAACTTTTTTTGCAACTTTAGCAAATTGCAAAATTACTGTAGAAATAAACCCATTTTTAGGGAAGACTTGGGGTTTGTCCATAACATTATTTTGTAGTGACCAGAAGGACCAGTTAGCTTGTCGTTTCACTATGGATAGGCTGCATGACCCCGGGAAAAGTTCGTTTCGCCAGCCATGTTGGGTACGGCCATGCACAAACTCAATGGCTGGCGCATCGTCTGCTGAATGATTTCCAGCGCCTGTTTGTGCACGCAGCATTAAAAAAAGGTATCGGGTGACGTCACGTGAAACCTCTCTATAGTCCGCCAGCCTATTCACCAATCCATATAACTATATTTGTAAATAGAGATGCGGACCCCAGCTAAGGGAAAACGTAGCCTTTCCTCAAGGCCTTCGTGACTTAGACATCTGTGTAGCCGCGAAGCCACTGCAGCGAAGACCGAAGTCAGCGCGCACGTCGAGTGATGGCGACTTTTCGGCTACATAGGTGTCTAAGCCACGAAGGCCTTGACGTGTTTTGTAAAACGGTTATAATGTGTGTTACTACAATGTCTGTTCGACTTCGAACACTCTTACACTATATCTCCGTGCTATTGTGGATCGAACGATCCCAGCCGTGCATGCCGGGTTGGGGATCCCCTTTGGAGTTCAACCTGCTGTTTATCTCCTTGGTTGTTGTTTTTTCTTCTCCAGAACACAAGTCTGGGTCTCTTTTAAAAACTGATTAAACAATTGCTATAGGACGTGATAAATTGCAGCGTTATCGTGTGCAAACATAGCAGTATTGTCACGTGTTTTAGTACAAGCATTGACTCATTACCAACGTCTGCCCCTGAGTAAAACATATCTGGGTATAGTTGCGATAATCATAACCCTCGATCCTCCAAACAATCTAAAATGCCAAGGGCCAAGAGCTTCGATTATCAAGGCTTATCTGAGCCCAAATTGGTGACGGTTTTGCTGTTACCGCGGACTGTGCTGATGGTCATCATCATGGGATACTTTTGAGGACGCTAGATGGCAGCAGACTTACCAGGTATTTCCATCGTTCTCGGGTATGTGCGCATGCTCATAGTTTCGTATACAGTGACAGTTTACCACTGATCTCTATTAATAAAGATCAGTGCAGTATGTGCAATTTACCTGGTAAGTCTGCTGTCACCTATTGTAACAAAGTCTCCCTGATAACTATCAAAACTTAGGAAGTAGTATTCTGATACCCCAACATCACTGTTGCTTATTTTAATTATCATTATTTTATTTATTTATTTATTATTCTTTTTTTCCCGGTTACGTCATTTCGAAATATTAATCTCGATATAAGGGTGCAAAAAATCCCTGACATTTTTGTCAAACGTGGCCACTGATTGGATGAAGTTTTTACAAGTTGGCTGTGTGCGTTTCTTGAAAACTAGATGATTGAAATGAACTTACTCTTTCATTACCAATGATGTGTCGTGTTCCTTCAAATAATGATGCATTTATTTTACCCCTCATTGCACGAAATCCCTGACAAAAAATAACCGTTTGTTTTGTCGTCAAACGTGACCACAGATTAGATGAAGTTTTTTACAAGTTGGCTGTATGTGTTTATCGAAAACCATATGGAATGAATGTACTCTCTAAATGTAAAAGAGTGAAAATTTCACTCCCCCACCAGAGTGGTGTCATTTAGGATCTTTTGAGAGCAAAACTCAATGTGCATCATCCTTTTTGAGTGAAATTGAAGCGAACACCACTCTTAATCAAGTTGAAAATACCCGTCTTTCACTCTGTAGAGTGATATGGCGAGAGGTGTTTCACCCTTTTACATTTAGAGACTACTCTTTGTGTATAGTGTTCCTTTATTATTATAATGGTCCATTCTAACTATAATACTTGTCTCCTGACGAAGGACAGAGCATACTGTCCGAAACGTTGAGAAAACCAACGGCTCTTCTCAGAGCCACCACCTCTCCAAAAAAGAGTTGTTACATGACGTCACCGTAAGCTCTTGTCTCTCCACCATGCAAACCTTCAAATCTCATAATACATGTTTTTTAATCTTCCCTGATACACTGCTAGAGTTGTCACACCTCGGCGTGTGCCTGGTACACCTATCGCCACCCGAATCGATGGATCCTTGCAACCGCACTGATCTGCCTCTACGGTTTCCTCAAGGCCATGCGCCCGTCCGAACCCTTCCTCACCCCGTACCTCATCGACGTGAAGAACATCAGCGAGGGCGACCTGGACAACGTGGTGTACCCGTACTGGACCTACTCGTACATGGTGGCCCTCGTGCCCGTGTTCCTCTTCACGGATGTCCTGCGGTACAAACCGGTCGTGGTGTTCGAGGGGTTGACTTTCATCGGGACGTGGGCCCTGCTGCTTTGGGGTGAAGGGGTCTTGCAAATGATATTCATGCAGGTTTGTTATAATATGAAATGTACTCAAGCGTTAACTTTGTTATAGGTTTTGAGACACTGGAGGGTGAGGTGTGGTTTGTGGTAAAACCTTGTGATTGTATCTACTTTGCTGTGTAGAACGTGTCTTGGTGTTCTACCATAGTGGAGTAAAGTCCGGAATTCGGTGGGACAATCGCTCAAATCGCTGATTTATACTTTTGAAATAGTTATTTTCTCCGAGATGCTGTTTATCTTTTTTAAATAAATTTCGCAATTATTTATGCTATTATTGAAAGTGGAGAGCTTCGTTAAAATATTTGTTTTAATCTTCCCGCGAAGTCTACACTCTATAACCAAAGTGTTAAATCAACACTTAAAGAGTTCGGTCAGTGACAACACTTTGAAGGTGTTAAATCTAACTCAATTGAAGAGTTGAGTTTACACTGTTAAGAGTTAAATCTCAGCTTCTGAAACGCTAGTTTGACACTTGTATCAGTTGAAGCTAACTTTATAAAATTGTTGTCACTGACCGAACCCTTTAAGTGCTGATTTAACACTTTATTTTTTTTAGAGTGTATATGATTTAAAAATTAAACTTTCTGCTGATAATGTGATTCTCTCTCAGAATTGGTCTTTGTTTTTGGTTTTTTTTTTTGCTTTATCAAAATGCGTGTGCAATTAGTTCTTGTATGGATTCGCGACTGCCACCGAAATTGCCTACTACGCCTACATCTTTGCCGCCGTACCACGCGAGCAATTTCAGCGAGTCTCCAGCTATACCCGGAGCGCCATCCTGACGGGCAAGTTCATCGCTGGCGCGCTCGGACAGCTTCTCATCTCGTTGAAGTTGACGTCTTACTACGGACTCAACGTCATTTCCATGGTGAGCGTGTTCTTCTCGTTCTTCGTTGCTCTGGCGCTCCCAAACGTGAGACAGACTTTGTATTTTCACAGAGGAGCAGCGAAGGACAGGGACAAGTCTAGGGACGAAAGTGCGCTATCTTCTGAAGATAGCAAAAGTGACGATGCACATGCGCAACAGTCGAGAACCGAGACTGAAAGTGGTTCAGATCATCCCCAACAACAACTGACGGCGACGAGTTTGGAGAATTCTGGCGGGCGATGCTCAACCTCCTACCGGGCTTTCCGCGATTGCTGCTGGGCGAACTTTGCTCCGATGTGGAGCGATTTCAAGAACTGTTACGGGGATTTCCACCTGTTGAAGTGGTCCCTGTGGTGGGCCTTCGCCACGTGCGGCGACTACCAGGTCGGGAACTACATACAGAACTTGTGGGAGATCATTTACAAGAAACCCGAGAACAGCGATTTGGATACCGACCTGTACAATGGGGCCGTTGAAGCCATCACAACGCTAACCGGTACGGTATTAACACATTTTCAATTTACAATTAAACGGGCTGTGTCGTCATGATTGATATATCAGGCCTGTGGGTGTGTATTAAAATATGAATTCTCACCCAGGTACTGCACGCGCGCGCGTTTGCGGTCAAGTCACAAAGGGTGCCGTCTTTGTCAAACTGTGTTGTAGTAACATATTATTCCAAGTACTGCTTTAATCATGACAACACATCCCCTTTAAGTCAAACAAACAACATATCCTGTTGGTAAAGTGATGACGTTTGCAATGTACACGAATGGTATACATACATGTACATGAACTTTCGTTTACATTGCACTTCCGGCTCCAAAACGTCATCACACACCAACAGGATACCATGACCAAACACCATAGCATTGATTTACTGATTTTTTTTTTCTGATGATTTAATTATGAACAAGTAAATTCAGTTTTGGGGAATCGAGCTGGCTTTTCGTAAGGGGCTGAGCTTGGTTGTTCACGGCTATACTTGAGTCAGTCACCTAGACTTTACACAAAAGAACTAGAGGGCGTACAAAACCATGCAACGCGGCCCGACAAGAAGCATTTTTGGCCATTGAGAAAATGGCGCTGACCAATCATATTACACTGGTCACTCATCAGTTTACACAGCAAACATTTTCTAAGTGGACATTCGTATGCATTTTGACCCAACCATAGGGATTTTTCACCCACGGTGGGTCGGCGGGGAACCTTAATCTGGTGAGAATGTTTTTGCTTATAGCTACTTTTGTGCTTAAGCAGGTCTATGATTATGGCCCCTGCTGGTGTCAACTTACGCCAGCATAATTAAGCCAATGACTCGCATTGTAGACTTGATTTCAAGTCTGAAAGCCGTAATTTGTTGTCCGAATCAGCCAAATATATAGAGGGCCATTTGCCTCTGTACTGGCTATCACCACGCCCTACTCTCATCACAGCGGTGTAATTGAATAATGTGCCCCAAACCTATAGGAAATATCAACGATAGATTCCTGCCTTATCAAAGAATGACAAAACAAAATATCTGGTGAATATTCTTATTTTCAGGTGCTCTGTCTGCATTCTTGATTATGTTTGTTCACATGGACTGGCGTCTGTTTGGGGAGCTGTTGCTGGGTGTGGTCTCCCTCTTAGATGCCGCCATTCTTGTTGCCATGGGAGTGACCGGTAACATTTGGCTGTGCTACGTCCTGTACATTGTCTTCCGGTCTTCGTATCAATTAGTGATTACCATAGCAACGTAAGATTGAGTTTGAGGGTCCATTAATTATCTCTTTGGGGTAATTATTAATTGTCACAAAGATTAACAATAGGCCTATCGCTAAAAGCAACCCAGGACCACAGAGCAACTCGATATTTTATAAAGTGTCACTTGAACTTTGTTCATGATCATTTATTGATACACAAACTTGCAAGAGTTTACAAGTCGAAAATACAATCAAGCATGATATGAAGACATCTTGTGTTTACACACATATCTACTTGGAAAAACGTAACATATATAAACTTTATAATTTGTTGTGAAGGAATAGCGAAAAATGGCAGGAAGACTTGTAGCGCATTCCATTCATCCACAACCAGAGGGGGGTGGACACGATATTGCGCAATTCTTTCCGCGGCGCTGTGTGAACGTACCATTTAAAAAAAAGGGGTAAATAATTTCTGCTCTAACACGAATGGATTTAATTAGATAAAAGTAAGGCAGTATTTGACCAATTATATATGCATAGTTTATTTGTAATATTTTTGGAGTGGAAGTAAATGCAAAGATTTGTCAAAAATCAATAAAAAAAAATTGGAAAATGCATCCGTCCCTCCAACACCAGGCACGTAGCCGGGCAACATCATCATACCGTTAATCAATGTGTAATGTTGCTTTGAACGAAAATTCCGACACCCCTTAAACAGTGTCACAAAACGTGACGAAAGTGACAAATTGGCCCATTCTACCCCTGAGATTTTTCAAGTTCTTCTTTTAATATATGGTTTTCTAACATTGTGAAGCTTTTTTTTAAAATCCACCCATTCTACCCAATCGATTTTTATGATTTTCAAAATGTAACGTTTGAATTAAATAGTAAATTCCGTTATCGGTTTCATGTGTAGACCAGTCGGCGTCCGGAATCTGTGTGTGTTGGTATGGTATACCAAGCAGTCAGGGTGACGAACCGTGTATTGCACGATGTCAATAACGGCTACACACACACAGCCTGGGTATGCTCGCTTTTGACAGAGCCCTGACTGCGTGCGAGCGTCCGTGTGTGTGTGCATTGGTGTAAGGCAGGCTCACGAATGAGACGAGTATCAACGTTGATGGCGCCCTTTTCTTTTTCGTGTCCGCCCCCCCCTGTCCACAACCAACTACATGGTGGTATGATGCATGTATGCAATAAATCGAAAACAAGGTTGCTTGCCTTTACAGCGGTCGAGATTTCTCCGGAAGACGACGAGCTTTATGACAACTCTGAAACCCTGTAAATAAATTATTTGGAGCCAAAAACTTATCTAGTGGAGATAACTTTTGACTATGACGTTTTTTTTTAAGGTTTGCGGTAACCACCATGTACATGAATCTCTCTTGTGGGTTGTGATGGTTCCGAAAAGAATCGGCGATGTCAGCAACTCGACGTTTCAATCAGTATGCTCGAATGGTCTTCAGGAGAACCACCAGAAATCACAAGAGAGATTTACATACATGGTGTTACCGCAAACCTTACTAGAAGATTGTTTCCACCATGCATCATTTCAAATTCTACTCATGAAGTAATTTGATTTGAACTGATTTCCCAGGTATCAGATTGCGAAGTACCTCGCTGTGGAGCGGTATGCTCTGGTCTTTGGGTTGAACATGTTCATCGCCATGGTTCTCGGGTCAATACTTACCTTCGTTGTGGTGGACTCCCGGACGTTGAACACCCCTGCCGACACGCAAGTAAGAAGTAAAATATGTTCCACCAGGCCAGCAAAATCCTCTTCGAATGCCCATTCTGCAAAGAGCATTACACACTGGAAGATCCAATAGGAACACATTGCCTTCAAAGTTTAAGGAATGTTGCTGTTTGGAATATAGCTTCTTATCCCTTTTGTTCACGCAATAAAACCCGTACAGGGTTTTGTAATTAGTGAGTAGTGATAAAAAAACAACATGCATTTGCCTCTGGAAATACAACCAGCAGAACCACACTTTACATAGAAAAATGCGGTCCGTCATGCGGAGTCAAAACTTTGGTTCTAGACAAAAACTACACAATTTCAAGGGATATTTATGTAAATCATTATATTCTACTTTTGAAATATCTATCCAACCATATTCATTTCGTAACAAACGCTTTTTGTGGCCCATCAGCGCCGAATCTGAAGGCAATGTGTCCATTTTAAAGTTGGTGATAGTCAGGCCTACTTTGAATATGGAAACTAGGGCTGAGATGTGGGGCAACAAAAGACACTGCCTTCGTGGCCTCTGTAATTCAAGGTCGGTACCCAAGCCTGGAATTTCAAATTTGAAAGAGCAAGTCCGTTCTGTCACTTTTGTACGGGGCATCTCCGTCTTTAGGAATGTTTTGAAGGGCATCAAAGCTAAGAAGACCGGGGGCAACAGAGGCAACTTAGAACCAGACCTGTTTAGTCAAAACCATGTATTGCATGTTTTACGCAACTAAATGCACTATTCTTTTTTTTCTGACCTCTTAATCAGTTTGTCATCTACGGAGGCTATTTCTTCGTTCTCGGCTGTGCCTTCTGCTTCAAGGCCGTGTACTCCATCACAGCTTACGGTTGGCGAGCAGCGTGGCGAGCCCGCCGAGAGATGGGACAACTCGCGGGGCTCGGCCCGCGGCAGGATCTCCTGGCGGTGCCGGGCGAGGCTGGCGGAGTCTCCACACCGTACCAGCAGTTCCAGAACGAGAGTGAACACGACAGTGATGTGTAACTGGTGACCTTTTTGTAGGATGTTATGCCTTTATTTAAACAAATAACTGTCAGTTAATCAAAGCCTTGGGTATAGGATGTTTTGCAATATGCTCTGTAAACAATACATTTGAAAGTTTGCGTAAAGATCACCAGGTAGGTCTGCAGGAAGGGTTGTCATTATTGTAGTCTGGTTCCCTGACCAAAGATTCCCTGGCGACTCTTGTTAGAAATCTAAGGTCAGGCATCATCCAAAGCCAAACATAGATTATTGTAGCCTGTAATGCTACATATCGTCGCTGGTTGTAATATTGTCAATAAAAATAAAATGCTCAGCAATGAGACGCACCTGATGAAACTTCTAAAAAAACTGTTCTTTATTGATGAATAAACAAACTGACTGATGTAGATATTGATGTAAGTTCGTAATCCGGATAATTGATACTAATGATAATACACAAGGTTGATGGTTCTGGATGAAGTTGACGGTAAATAATTTCAAGTGGCGACGACAAAGTTGTGGTTTACAAAGGTGGCAATAAAAAATTCTATTGATGACCTAATTGATTATGGCGGTTGAGGTGAAGTGAGTCAAGTTGAGGTGGCGGCGGTGGTGGTTCGACTGAGAATAAAAAAGGAAAAAATAAGGAATCCTAAGTAAACATGTATGCACTTCATACCAAATCTGACAATAGCCAATGTACTCTTAGAGATGGACAATTATCTTCAATGCCCATAGACTTAAGCTCAAATTACAAACTAAACGCCTTAATCGTTTGCAATAGCAACATGTCATCTACATGTACACATACAGCTGTATATACATGCAATAACCAACGTGACTTTTACTCCAAAACAAAGTCCTTATTTCTGGACATTAAGACAATTTAAACTTATTTAAAACAGCAATATATAGATCAAAATGAAATTAATCACTCACTTTGCTGAGCTGATCAGGATTATGACAAAAGGAATGTGTTAAAATGAAGGTTTCTTTGACAATACTTTTGGCTTGACGATTAAATAAACAAGAAAAGGCATGACTTAGCAAAGCGTCCTCTGTTGAGACTGCAAAAAGCGGGACGCTGCAAATAGTAGCTGCGCAAGCGCAAACAAACAAAATAAAAAAATATATATATTCTGGCGGCTACAATTATGATGCAACATTATAAATATTCATTACTTACCACCAACGTTTGACGATGTCATTGCATAAAAAACGGAGCGATGATGATGGGCGTTGTTTACTTTCAAAAAGCCTGGGATAATCAGTTTGTAAAAGTGGTACAAATACATTCAAATATAGTGTTGAATTTGTTTGGAATAAAAGAAAACAAAAACGATAATGGGATGTGTCTGCAAGAATTTTTAATTTTTATCAACAAAAGAAATGTCCGACCATTAACGACACTGTCCGAATGTTATGACAAGTTCGGAGCATTTCGGATATTTTCGGAAAAGGAGGAATTCCTCCATTTTTTTGTCACGTGACATTTGGGTGATACCTGGCCCTAAAAAAGACTGAATAGGCGGAGATTTTTTGGTCAGAGAACCAGACTATCATTATTGGTGAATGTTTTGACGAAATGGGCCTTATATTTGACTTCAATAGTGCGCCCTTTGGGATAAATTGGGGTCAAACCATAAAAATAGAAACCAGATGCAATTAGACTTCCAATAAAGCAGTTAATACAACTTTGAGGTGTTTTTGTATTGACAGTTTTACAATGTAATCAATGTAAGATACTTTAGAAAAATGTTGATGTGTAATGTTTTGAAATATTTTTGTACTTTAAAAATATAATTAGTAGTGCGCCCTCTTGCTGTCGAATAACACTATTATTGTAAAAGTGCGTTTTGCAAATATTTTTCAGTTTAATTGACAGTGTACCTAAGCCTGAATCCAAGGTGAGGCCGTTTTTTCGAAAAGGCCCCATGTGTAAAGCGAGGAGAGTCTTCCTGTCAGCCAAAAATACGTCGATTTATAAAGGATTATGGTAATATTTTTAAACAATGTACATTGACTCTAATGGTGCCAAATCCATCAAAATCAATCGGTTGGTTTTGCTTGATTTCAATTGATCCAGTACACCACCAGATTGAAACATTTGGTGGATTTTGATGGAGTTGGTCTTTAAGCAGACGAAATCCTGATTGATTTGATGGAGTTGGTCTTTCGCCCCTTTAGAACATTTTAAAATGATTTTTAGTACTAAGTGCACTGGTTGATTATGATTGATTCAGTACAGTTGCATATTGACTGTCCAACAGTTGATTGATTTTGGTGGAGTTGGTATGGTTTTTAGCAAAACCACCTAGGTAGTCAAGGTTAATGAAATGCACCATACCCATGTTCCAGTTTTGCTGAAGTCGCATTTTAATACGCAATCTGTTAGCTTTTGTTTAACATTGCCCGTGTCGTATTTCCTTGCACCTTGTAATCATTTTTACTTATACAGCTGATGAAAAAATAAACGTTTATCAAACCTTGAGACTTCACGCTTTTAATGGAAGTATTGTCTGTGACGGGAGACACAAATTAAACTTCCATCAATCTGATAATAATGATGTTCAGTGACGTAATGCTTGTTTAATTTTAAACAAACTGAACAGACTTTGTAACTTGATTTTTTTTTTATAACAATTAAACTATAACAAAATTTATCAAGCATCTTGAATCTGTGGGCCTGTACTCAATCGCAAGAGGGCGCAACAGTATTGCGGTCGTCTGTTAGCTTTTAAATCTACCGTACAATAAAGTATTTTTAGTACTTACTTCTTTGTTGTTCCTCCCATGGAGGTATCGGCATGCGAATGGAGCTCTTTTCCAGCCGCATACCTTGTCCAGCATCCCTTCCCCATTCTCATCATCCACAATTCGCCAGCAGCACCATCTTCCCAACTCATCAACTGCCTGAATACGGCTTCCAACCGTGTCCTTTTCTGCCATTTCTTCACCGTTTTTTTTAAGCAAGTCATACTAGTTGTCTTTATAATCGTGGAGAGAACTTTTCGATCTTTTTGCCCCTTTTAAAGTAAACTTGAAATCCCCTGGAAGACATATTTTATATGACACCTCAGATCTCCGGTTCATCACGGAAAAAGGATGCGCTCATCCAACAGAAAATATAATCCCACCAAAACATCCGAAATTTACAAATGGTATGATTCAGTATAAAATGTTTTTTTTTAATGGTTGTTATTGCTTTTACCTTTCTAATATTCGAATGGTGAAATATTTTGTTAATATATATTTTTTTAATAACCAAAATGGATTTCTTAGGTTTTCTTTTTGTATTTGCCATTCTTGAAGTGCAACCCGAGAATGTTTGGATATTCGTACGCCAAGACAACACTTGTTGGTTACAAATCGGTGACTGGCATCGCGGACCCTTGGGTCTGTCCTGGCATGTTGTGACCAGCTGGGATCACTAACTGCTGGTGTCAACTCACACAAACCTTTAAGTTTGTTATTTAATTTCTTGAGGAATATTTAGCCAATTTTTATGATTCAAAGTTGCTTGTATGAAAACATTTGACACTTTTTTCAACAATTTAGAGTATAAACTAGAACCTGGTAGAATTTAAAAAAATACTTTTTGTCAGTAAACTCACAGGCAAGGCGCCTTAAACCACGGACTAAACCACAAGTCCAAGACCTCAAAAACTCACGGTTAGATGGGTGTGATAACAAATCGGTAGGTGCAACCATTATGACCCGAGTTCATGTATACTCGGGTCGCTTTCTACTGGGCGATTCCCGTAATGATTTAGTATTATTTAATATTATTTAGTATTATTTAGTATTATGTAGTATTATTTAATACTGTTTAGTGTTATTTAGTATTATTTTGTATAATTTAGTATTATTTAATATTATTTAACATTATTTAGTATCATTTAGTATTATTTAAAACCCTCGGGTCATCCGCAATGAACATTTTGCGCTGTGTATCCACAAGCTGATTTTTTTTATCAACACCCTGTCTTTTAGGTCAATAACCCCCCTATGCGAGCCCAAAGCTACACTAAATGACCATGTACTGGGTGAATTGGAGTGCCAGTCAAGACTTAGACTTGTGTTATTCACGATCAGTGTGCGGCCGCAAGTTGTTTTCACAAAGTGCATACCGCCTTGTGCCAATGACCCTTAGCACAAGGGTCAATCAATTACTGCACAGAGACAGGTGGCTGCTGTCTTTCAACACTCCTTACTCTGCAGTGGTTAGGGTTTGGCCAATGAAAAATTACAGGCGTGTGGGGTATAACAGGGGTGAGGTTTACATGGAATCTTGGCCTTATTGGCCCATTAAAAAAAAGTTTTGGCCAATTTGGTAGTACCTGCTGAATTTAATCATCTTGTGGCTGACAAAAGGGTTTTAACATTATTAATATTGCGAATTGACCCCTTCCCCACAAACAAACCCTCTTCAGTGATGTCTACTCTATCAATTTCTATCATAAAATCGCATAAAAATTTTTTGACCAAAAGTGCGAGTGCTCACAGGGAGCTCCCTGTGAGAAATTTTAATTTTTGACCCATTTTGAAAAGTGATTTTCATGGAATCAGTGGATGCGGGCGGCTCTTCCGAGACGTGTCCAACAAACTAGAGGTCCCAACTCGCGTTATTTCGGGAGCTAGCGAGCTTTTTCGGCCATCTTGATGACGTCAGAGTTGAGCTAAATATTGCTATTTGCCCAAATATTGCGAATTGACCCCTTCCCCACACACAAACCCTCTTCAGTGATGTCTACTCTATCAATTTCTATCGTAAAATCGCATTCAAAATTTTGGACCAAAAGTGCGAGTTCTCACAGGGAGCTCCCTGTGAGAAATTTTAATTTTTGACCCATTTTGAAAAGTGATTTTCATGGAATCAGTGGATGCGGGCGGCTCTTCCGAGACGTGTCCAACAAACTAGAGGTCCCAACTCGCGTTATTTCGGGAGCTAGCGAGCTTTTTCGGCCATCTTGATGACGTCAGAGTTGAGCTAAATATTGCTATTTGCCCAAATATTGCGAATTGACCCCTTCCCCACACACAAACCCTCTTCAGTGATGTCTACTCTATCAATTTCTATCATAAAATCGCATGAAAAATTTTTGACCAAAAGTGCGAGTGCTCACAGGGAGCTCCCTGTGAGAAATTTTAATTTTTGAGCCATTTTGAAAAGTGATTTTCATGGAATCAGTGGATGCGGGCGGCTCTTCCGAGACGTGTCCAACAAACTAGAGGTCCCAACTCGCGTTATTTCGGGAGCTAGCGAGCTTTTTCGGCCATCTTGATGACGTCAGAGTTGAGCTAAATATTGTTATTTGCCCAAATATTGCGAATTGACCCCTTCCCCCCACACAAACCCTCTTCAGTGATGTCTACTCTATCAATTTCTATCATAAAATCGCATACAAAATTTTGGACCAAAAGTGCGAGTGCTCACAGGGAGCTCCCTGTGAGAAATTTTAATTTTTGAGCCATTTTGAAAAGTGATTTTCATGGAATCAGTGGATGCGGGCGGCTCTTCCGAGACGTGTCCAACAAACTACAGGTCCCAACTCGCGTTATTTCGGGAGCTAGCGAGCTTTTTCGGCCATCTTGATGACGTCAGAGTTGAGCTAAATATTGCTATTTGCCCTAATATTGCGAATTGACCCCTTCCCCAAACACAAACCGTCACTTTTCAAAATGGGTCAAAAATTAAAATTTCTCACAGGGAGCTCCCTGTGAGCACTCGCACTTTTGGTCAAAATTTTTTTATGCGATTTTATGATAGAAATTGATAGAGTAGACATCACTGAAGAGGGTTTGTGTGTGGGGAAGGGGTCAATTCGCAATATTTGGGCAAATAGCAATATTTAGCTCAACTCTGACGTCATCAAGATGGCCGAAAAAGCTCGCTAGCTCCCGAAATAACGCGAGTTGGGACCTCTAGTTTGTTGGACACGTCTCGGAAAAGCCGCCCGCATCCACTGATTCCATGAAAATCACTTTTCAAAATGGGTCAAAAATTAAAATTTCTCACAGGGAGCTCCCTGTGAGAACTCGCACTTTTGGTCAATAATTTTTTATGCGATTTTATGATAGAAATTGATAGAGTAGACATCACTGAAGAGGGTTTGTGTGTGGAGAAGGGGTCAATTCGCAATATTTGGGCAAATAGCAATATTTAGCTCAACTCTGACGTCATCAAGATGGCCGAAAAAGCTCGCTAGCTCCCGAAATAACGCGTGTTGGGACCTTTAGTTTGTTGGACACGTCTCGGAAGAGCCGCCCGCATCCACTGATTCCATGAAAATCACTTTTCAAAATGGCTCAAAAATTAAAATTTCTCACAGGGAGCTCCCTGTAAGCACTCGCACTTTTGGTCAAAAAAATTTTATGCGATTTTATGATAGAAATTGATAGAGTAGACATCACTGAAGAGGGTTTGTGTGTGGGGAAGGGGTCAATTCGCAATATTTGGGCAAATAGCAATATTTAGCTCAACTCTGACGTCTTCAAGATGGCCGAAAAAGCTCGCTAGCTCCCGAAATAACGCGAGTTGGGACCTCTAGTTTGTTGGACACGTCTCGGAAGAGCCGCCCGCATCCACTGATTCCATGAAAATCACTTTTCAAAATGGCTCAAAAATTAAAATTTCTCACAGGGAGCACTCGCACATTTGGTCAAAAATTTTATGCGATTTTATGATAGAAATTGATAGAGTAGACATCACTGAAGAGGGTTTGTGTGTGGGGAAGGGGTCAATTCGCAATATTTGGGCAAATAGCAATATTTAGCTCAACTCTGACGTCTTCAAGATGGCCGAAAAAGCTCGCTAGCTCCCGAATTAACGCGAGTTGGGACCTCTAGTTTGTTGGACACGTCTCGGAAGAGCCGCCCGCATCCACTGATTCCATGAAAATCACTTTTCAAAATGGCTCAAAAATTAAAATTTCTCACAGGGAGCTCCCTGTGAGCACTCGCACTTTTGGTCAAAACAATTTTATGCGATTTTATGATAGAAATTGATAGAGTAGACATCACTGAAGAGGGTTTGTGTGTGGGGAAGGGGTCAATTCGCAATATTTGGGCAAATAGCAATTTTTAGCTCAACTCTGACGTCTTCAAGATGGCCGAAAAAGCTCGCTAGCTCCCCAAATAACGCGAGATGGGACCTCTAGTTTGTTGGACACGTCTTGGAAGAGCCGCCCGCATCCACTGATTCCATGAAAATCACTTTTCAAAATGGCTCAAAAATTAAAATTTCTCACAGGGAGCTCCCTGTGAGCACTCGCATATTTGGTCAAAAAATTTTTATGCGATTTTATGATAGAAATTGATAGAGTAGACATCACTGAAGAGGGTTTGTGTGTGGGGAAGGGGTCAATTCGCAATATTTGGGCAAATAGCAATATTTAGCTCAACTCTGACGTCATCAAGATGGCCGAAAAAGCTCGCTAGCTCCCGAAATAACGCGAGTTGGGACCTCTAGTTTGTTGGACACGTCTCGGAAGAGCCGCCCGCATCCACTGATTCCATGAAAATCACTTTTCAAAATGGCTCAAAAATTAAAATTTCTCACAGGGAGCACTCGCACTTTTGGTCAAAAATTTTATGCGATTTTATGATAGAAATTGATAGAGTAGACATCACTGAAGAGGGTTTGTGTGTGGGGAAGGGGTCAATTCGCAATATTTGGGCAAATAGCAATATTTAGCTCAACTCTGACGTCTTCAAGATGGCCGAAAAAGCTCGCTAGCTCCCGAATTAACGCGAGTTGGGACCTCTAGTTTGTTGGACACGTCTCGGAAGAGCCGCCCGCATCCACTGATTCCATGAAAATCACTTTTCAAAATGGCTCAAAAATTAAAATTTCTCACAGGGAGCTCCCTGTGAGCACTCGCATATTTGGTCAAAAAATTTTTATGCGATTTTATGATAGAAATTGATAGAGTAGACATCACTGAAGAGGGTTTGTGTGTGGGGAAGGGGTCAATTCGCAATATTTGGGCAAATAGCAATATTTAGCTCAACTCTGACGTCATCAAGATGGCCGAAAAAGCTCGCTAGCTCCCGAAATAACGCGAGTTGGGACCTCTAGTTTGTTGGACACGTCTCGGAAGAGCCGCCCGCATCCACTGATTCCATGAAAATCACTTTTCAAAATGGCTCAAAAATTAAAATTTCTCACAGGGAGCACTCGCACATTTGGTCAAAAATTTTATGCGATTTTATGATAGAAATTGATAGAGTAGACATCACTGAAGAGGGTTTGTGTGTGGGGAAGGGGTCAATTCGCAATATTTGGGCAAATAGCAATATTTAGCTCAACTCTGACGTCTTCAAGATGGCCGAAAAAGCTCGCTAGCTCCCGAATTAACGCGAGTTGGGACCTCTAGTTTGTTGGACACGTCTCGGAAGAGCCGCCCGCATCCACTGATTCCATGAAAATCACTTTTCAAAATGGCTCAAAAATTAAAATTTCTCACAGGGAGCTCCCTGTGAGCACTCGCACTTTTGGTCAAAAAAATTTCATGCGATTTTATGATAGAAATTGATAGAGTAGACATCACTGAAGAGGGTTTGTTTGTTGTGAAGGGGTCAATTCGCAATATTTGGGCAAATAGCAATATTTAGCTCAACTCTGACGTCATCAAGATGGCCGAAAAAGCTCGCTAGCTCCCCAAATAACGCGAGTTGGGACCTCTAGTTTGTTGGACACGTCTCGGAAGAGCCGCCCGCATCCACTGAATCCATGAAAATCACTTTTCAAAATGGGTTAAAAATTAAAATTTCTCACAGGGAGCTCCCTGTGAGCACTCGCACTTTTTGTCAAAATTTGTTTATGCGATTTTATGATAGAAATTGATAGAGTAGACATCACTGAAGAGGGTTTGTGTGTGGGGAAGGGGTCAATTTGCAATATTTCGGCAAATAGCAATATTTAGCTCAACTCTGACGTCATCAAGATGGCCGAAAAAGCTCGCTAGCTCCCGAAATAACGCGTGTTGGGACCTTTAGTTTGTTGGACACGTCTCGGAAGAGCCGCCCGCATCCACTGATTCCATGAAAATCACTTTTCAAAATGGCTCAAAAATTAAAATTTCTCACAGGGAGCTCCCTGTGAGCACTCGCACTTTTGGTCAAAAAAATTTCATGCGATTTTATGATAGAAATTGATAGAGTAGACATCACTGAAGAGGGTTTGTGTGTGGGGAAGGGGTCAATTCGCAATATTTGGGCAAATAGCAATATTTAGCTCAACTCTGACGTCTTCAAGATGGCCGAAAAAGCTCGCTAGCTCCCCAAATAACGCGAGATGGGACCTCTAGTTTGTTGGACACGTCTCGGAAGAGCCGCCCGCATCCACTGATTCCATGAAAATCACTTTTCAAAATGGCTCAAAAATTAAAATTTCTCACAGGGAGCTCCCTGTGAGCACTCGCACTTTTGGTCAAAAATTTTTTAAGCGATTTTATGATAGAAATTGATAGAGTAGACATCACTGAAGAGGGTTTTTGTGTGGGGAAGGGGTCAATTCGCAATATTTGGGCAAATAGCAATATTTAGCTCAACTCTGACGTCATCAAGATGGCCGAAAAAGCTCGCTAGCTCCCGAAATAACGCGAGTTGGGACCTCTAGTTTGTTGGACACGTCTCGGAAGAGCCGCCCGCATCCACTGATTCCATGAAAATCACTTTTCAAAATGGCTCAAAAATTAAAATTTCTCACAGGGAGCTCCCTGTGAGCACTCGCATATTTGGTCAAAAAATTTTTATGCGATTTTATGATAGAAATTGATAGAGTAGACATCACTGAAGAGGGTTTGTGTGTGGGGAAGGGGTCAATTCGCAATATTTGGGCAAATAGCAATATTTAGCTCAACTCTGACGTCATCAAGATGGCCGAAAAAGCTCGCTAGCTCCCCAAATAACGCGAGTTGGGACCTCTAGTTTGTTGGACACGTCTCGGAAGAGCCGCCCGCATCCACTGATTCCATGAAAATCACTTTTCAAAAAGGGTCAAAAATTAAAATTTCTCACAGGGAGCTCCCTGTGAGCACTCGCACTTTTGGTCAAAAATTTTTCATGCGATTTTATGATAGAAATTGATAGAGTAGACATCACTGAAGAGGGTTTGTGTGTGGGGAAGGGGTCAATTCGCAATATTTGGGCAAATAGCAATATTTAGCTCAACTCTGACGTCTTCAAGATGGCCGAAAAAGCTCGCTAGCTCCCCAAATAACGCGAGATGGGACCTCTAGTTTGTTGGACACGTCTCGGAAGAGCCGCCCGCATCCACTGATTCCATGAAAATCACTTTTCAAAATGGCTCAAAAATTAAAATTTCTCACAGGGAGCTCCCTGTGAGCACTCGCATATTTGGTCAAAAAATTTTTATGCGATTTTATGATAGAAATTGATAGAGTAGACATCACTGAAGATGGTTTGTGTGTGGGGAAGGGGTCAATTCGCAATATTTGGGCAAATAGCAATATTTAGCTCAACTCTGACGTCATCAAGATGGCCGAAAAAGCTCGCTAGCTCCCGAAATAACGCGAGTTGGGACCTCTAGTTTGTTGGACACGTCTCGGAAGAGCCGCCCGCATCCACTGATTCCATGAAAATCACTTTTCAAAATGGCTCAAAAATTAAAATTTCTCACAGGGAGCTCCCTGTGAGCACTCGCACTTTTGGTCAATAATTTTTTATGCGATTTTATGATAGAAATTGATAGAGTAGACATCACTGAAGAGGGTTTGTGTGTGGGGAAGGGGTCAATTCGCAATATTTGGGCAAATAGCAATATTTAGCTCAACTCTGACGTCATCAAGATGGCCGAAAAACCTCGCTAGCTCCCCAAATAACGCGAGTTGGGACCTCTAGTTTGTTGGACACGTCTCGGAAGAGCCGCCCGCATCCACTGATTCCATGAAAATCACTTTTCAAAATGGGTTAAAAATTAAAATTTCTCACAGGGAGCTCCCTGTGAGCACTCGCACTTTTTGTCAAAATTTGTTTATGCGATTTTATGATAGAAATTGATAGAGTAGACATCACTGAAGATGGTTTGTGTGTGGGGAAGGGGTCAATTCGCAATATTTGGGCAAATAGCAATATTTAGCTCAACTCTGACGTCATCAAGATGGCCGAAAAAGCTCGCTAGCTCCCGAAATAACGCGAGTTGGGACCTCTAGTTTGTTGGACACGTCTCGGAAGAGCCGCCCGCATCCACTGATTCCATGAAAATCACTTTTCAAAATGGCTCAAAAATTAAAATTTCTCACAGGGAGCTCCCTGTGAGCACTCGCACTTTTGGTCAATAATTTTTTATGCGATTTTATGATAGAAATTGATAGAGTAGACATCACTGAAGAGGGTTTGTGTGTGGGGAAGGGGTCAATTCGCAATATTTGGGCAAATAGCAATATTTAGCTCAACTCTGACGTCATCAAGATGGCCGAAAAACCTCGCTAGCTCCCCAAATAACGCGAGTTGGGACCTCTAGTTTGTTGGACACGTCTCGGAAGAGCCGCCCGCATCCACTGATTCCATGAAAATCACTTTTCAAAATGGGTTAAAAATTAAAATTTCTCACAGGGAGCTCCCTGTGAGCACTCGCACTTTTTGTCAAAATTTGTTTATGCGATTTTATGATAGAAATTGATAGAGTAGACATCACTGAAGAGGGTTTGTGTGTGGGGAAGGGGTCAATTCGCAATATTTCGGCAAATAGCAATATTTAGCTCAACTCTGACGTCATCAAGATGGCCGAAAAAGCTCGCTAGCTCCCGAAATAACGCGTGTTGGGACCTTTAGTTTGTTGGACACGTCTCGGAAGAGCCGCCCGCATCCACTGATTCCATGAAAATCACTTTTCAAAATGGGTCAAAAATTAAAATTTCTCACAGGGAGCTCCCTGTGAGCACTCGCACTTTTGGTCAAAAAAATTTCATGCGATTTTATGATAGAAATTGATAGAGTAGACATCACTGAAGAGGGTTTGTGTGTGGGGAAGGGGTCAATTCGCAATATTTGGGCAAATAGCAATATTTAGCTCAACTCTGACGTCTTCAAGATGGCCGAAAAAGCTCGCTAGCTCCCCAAATAACGCGAGATGGGACCTCTAGTTTGTTGGACACGTCTCGGAAGAGCCGCCCGCATCCACTGATTCCATGAAAATCACTTTTCAAAATGGCTCAAAAATTAAAATTTCTCACAGGGAGCTCCCTGTGAGCACTCGCACTTTTGGTCAAAAATTTTTTAAGCGATTTTATGATAGAAATTGATAGAGTAGACATCACTGAAGAGGGTTTTTGTGTGGGGAAGGGGTCAATTCGCAATATTTGGGCAAATAGCAATATTTAGCTCAACTCTGACGTCATCAAGATGGCCGAAAAAGCTCGCTAGCTCCCGAAATAACGCGAGTTGGGACCTCTAGTTTGTTGGACACGTCTCGGAAGAGCCGCCCGCATCCACTGATTCCATGAAAATCACTTTTCAAAATGGCTCAAAAATTAAAATTTCTCACAGGGAGCTCCCTGTGAGCACTCGCATATTTGGTCAAAAAATTTTTATGCGATTTTATGATAGAAATTGATAGAGTAGACATCACTGAAGAGGGTTTGTGTGTGGGGAAGGGGTCAATTCGCAATATTTGGGCAAATAGCAATATTTAGCTCAACTCTGACGTCATCAAGATGGCCGAAAAAGCTCGCTAGCTCGCCAAATAACGCGAGTTGGGACCTCTAGTTTGTTGGACACGTCTCGGAAGAGCCGCCCGCATCCACTGATTCCATGAAAATCACTTTTCAAAATGGCTCAAAAATTAAAATTTCTCACAGGGAGCTCCCTGTGAGCACTCGCATATTTGGTCAAAAAAATTTTATGCGATTTTATGATAGAAATTGATAGAGTAGACATCACTGAAGAGGGTTTGTGTGTGGGGAAGGGGTCAATTCGCAATATTTGGGCAAATAGCAATATTTAGCTCAACTCTGACGTCATCAAGATGGCCGAAAAAGCTCGCTAGCTCCCGAAATAACGCGAGTTGGGACCTCTAGTTTGTTGGACACGTCTCGGAAGAGCCGCCCGCATCCACTGATTCCATGAAAATCACTTTTCAAAATGGGTTAAAAATTAAAATTTCTCACAGGGAGCTCCCTGTGAGCACTCGCACTTTTTGTCAAAATTTGTTTATGCGATTTTATGATAGAAATTGATAGAGTAGACATCACTGAAGAGGGTTTGTGTGTGGGGAAGGGGTCAATTCGCAATATTTGGGCAAATAGCAATATTTAGCTCAACTCTGACGTCATCAAGATGGCCGAAAAAGCTCGCTAGCTCCCGAAATAACGCGTGTTGGGACCTTTAGTTTGTTGGACACGTCTCGGAAGAGCCGCCCGCATCCACTGATTCCATGAAAATCACTTTTCAAAATGGCTCAAAAATTAAAATTTCTCACAGGGAGCTCCCTGTGAGCACTCGCATGTTTGGTCAAAAAATTTTTATGCGATTTTATGATAGAAATTGATAGAGTAGACATCACTGAAGAGGGTTTGTGTGTGGGGAAGGGGTCAATTCGCAATATTTGGGCAAATAGCAATATTTAGCTCAACTCTGACGTCATCAAGATGGCCGAAAAAGCTCGCTAGCTCCCCAAATAACGCGAGTTGGGACCTCTAGTTTGTTGGACACGTCTCGGAAGAGCCGCCCGCATCCACTGATTCCATGAAAATCACTTTTCAAAATGGGTTAAAAATTAAAATTTCTCACAGGGAGCTCCCTGTGAGCACTCGCACTTTTGGTCAATATTTGTTTATGCGATTTTATGATAGAAATTGATAGAGTAGACATCACTGAAGAGGGTTTGTGTGTGGGGAAGGGGTCAATTCGCAATATTTCGGCAAATAGCAATATTTAGCTCAACTCTGACGTCATCAAGATGGCCGAAAAAGCTCGCTAGCTCCCGAAATAACGCGAGTTGGGACCTCTAGTTTGTTGGACACGTCTCGGAAGAGCCGCCCGCATCCACTGATTCCATTAAAATCACTTTTCAAAAAGGGTCAAAAATTAAAATTTCTCACAGGGAGCTCCCTGTGAGCACTCGCACTTTTGGTCAAAAATTTTTCATGCGATTTTATGATAGAAATTGATAGAGTAGACATCACTGAAGAGGGTTTGTGTGTGGGGAAGGGGTCAATTCGCAATATTTGGGCAAATAGCAATATTTAGCTCAACTCTGACGTCATCAAGATGGCCGAAAAAGCTCGCTAGCTCCCGAAATAACGCGAGTTGGGACCTCTAGTTTGTTGGACACGTCTCGGAAGAGCCGCCCGCATCCACTGATTTCATGAAAATCACTTTTCAAAATGGGTCAAAAATTAAAATTTCTCACAGGGAGCTCCCTGTGAGCACTCGCACTTTTGGTCCAAAAATTTTCATGCGATTTTATGATAGAAATTGATAGAGTAGACCTCACTGAAGAGGGTTTGTGTGTGGGGAAGGGGTCAATTCGCAATATTTGGGCAAATAGCAATATTTAGCTCAACACTGACGTCATCAAGATGGCCGAAAAAGCTCGCTAGCTCCCGAAATAACGCGAGTTGGGACCTCTAGTTTGTTGGACACGTCTCAGAAGAGCCGCCCGCATCCACTGATTCCATGGAAATTACTTTTCAAAATGGGTCAAAAATTAAAATTTCTCACAGGGAGCTCCCTGTGAGCACTCGCACTTTTAGTCAAAAAATTTTCATGCGATTTTATGATAAAAATTGATAGAGTAGACATCACTGAAGAGGGTTTGTGTGTGGGGAAGGGGTCAATTCGCAATATTTGGGCAAATAGCAATATTTAGCTCAACTCTGACGTCATCAAGATGGCCGAAAAAGCTCGCTAGCTCCCGAAATAACGCGAGTTGGGACCTCTAGTTTGTTGGACATGTCTCGGAAGAGCCGCCCGCATCGACTGATTTCATGAAAATCACTTTTCAAAATGGCTCAAAATTTAAAATTTCTCACAAGGAGCTCCCTGTGAGCACTCGCACTTTTGGTCAAAAAATTTTCATGCGATTTTATGATAGAAATTGATAGAGTAGACATCACTGAAGAGGGTCTGTGTGTGGGGAAGGGGTCAATTCGCAATATTTGGGCAAATAGCAATATTTAGCTCAACTCTGACGTCATCAAGATGGCCGAAAAAGCTCGCTAGCTCCCGAAATAACGCGAGTTGGGACCTCTAGTTTGTTGGACACGTCTCGGAAGAGCCGCCCGCATCCACTGATTCCATGAAAATCACTTTTCAAAATGGCTCAAAAATTAAAATTTCTCACAGGGAGCTCCCTGTGAGCACTCGCACACTTGGTCAAAAATTTTTCATGCGATTTTATGATAGAAATTGATAGAGTAGACATCACTGAAGAGGGTTTGTGTGTGGGGAAGGGGTCATTTCGCAATATTTGGGCAAATAGCAATTTAGCTCAACTCTGACGTCATCAAGATGGCCGAAAAAGCTCGCTAGCTCCCGAAATAACGCGAGTTGGGACCTGTAGTTTGTTGGACACGTCTCGGAAGAGCCGCCCGCATCCACTGATTCCATGAAAATCACTTTTCAAAATGGCTCAAAAATTAAAATTTCTCACAGGGAGCTCCCTGTGAGCACTCGCACTTTTGGTCAAAAATTTTTCATGCGATTTTGTGCTAGAAATTGATAGAGTAGACATCACTGAAGAGGGTTTGTGTGTGGGGAAGGGGTCAATTCGCAATATTTGGGCAAATAGCAATATTTAGCTCAACTCTGACGTCATCAAGATGGCCGAAAAAGCTCGCTAGCTCCCCAAATAACGCGAGTTGGGACCTCTAGTTTGTTGGACACGTCTCGGAAGAGCCGCCCGCATCGACTGATTCCATGAAAATCACTTTTCAAAATGGCTCAAAAATTAAAATTTCTCACAGGGAGCTCCCTGTGAGCACTCGCACTTTTGGTCAAAAATTTTTCATGCGATTTTATGATAGAAATTGATAGAGTAGACATCACTGAAGAGGGTTTGTGTGTGGGGAAGGGGTCAATTCGCAATATTTGGGCAAATAGCAATATTTAGCTCAACTCTGACGTCATCAAGATGGCCGAAAAAGCTCGCTAGCTCCCGAAATAACGCGAGTTGGGACCTCTAGTTTGTTGGACACGTCTCGGAAGAGCCGCCCGCATCGACTGATTCCATGAAAATCACTTTTCAAAATGGCTCAAAAATTAAAATTTCTCACAGGGAGCTCCCTGTGAGCACTCGCACTTTTGGTCAAAAATTTTTCATGCGATTTTATGATAGAAATTGATAGAGTAGACATCACTGAAGAGGGTTTGTGTGTGGGGAAGGGGTCAATTCGCAATATTTGGGCAAATAGCAATATTTAGCTCAACTCTGACGTCATCAAAATGGCCGAAAAAGCTCGCTAGCTCCCGAAATAACGCGAGTTGGGACCTCTAGTTTGTTGGACACGTCTCGGAAGAGCCGCCCGCATCGACTGATTCCATAAAAATCACTTTTCAAAATGGCTCAAAAATTAAAATTTCTCACAGGGAGCTCCCTGTGAGCACTCGCACTTTTGGTCAAAAAATTTTTATGCGATTTTATGATAGAAATTGATAGAGTAGACATCACTGAAGAGGGTTGTGTGTGTTGGGAAGGGGTCAATTCGCAATATTTGGGCAAATAGCAATATTTAGCTCAACTCTGACGTCATCAAGATGGCCGAAAAAGCTCGCTAGCTCCAAAAATAACGCGAGTTGGGACCTCTAGTTTGTTGGACACGTCTCGGAAGAGCCGCCCGCATCGACTGATTCCATGAAAATCACTTTTCAAAATGGCTCAAAAATAAAATTTCTCACAGGGAGCTCCCTGTGAGCACTCGCACTTTTGGTCCAAAATTTTGTATGCGATTTTATGATAGAAATTGATAGAGTAGACATCACTGAAGAGGGTTTGTGTGTGGGGAAGGGGTCAATTCGCAATATTTGGGCAAATAGCAATATTTAGCTCAACTCTGACGTCATCAAGATGGCCGAAAAAGCTCGCTAGCTCCCAAAATAACGCAAGTTGGGACCTCAAGTTTGTTGGACACGTCTCGGAAGGGCCGCCCGCATCCACTGATTCCATGAAAAATCACTTTTCAAAATGGGTCAAAAATTAAAATTTCTCACAGGGAGCTCCCTGTGAGCACTCGCACTTTTGCTCAAAAATTTTGTATGCGATTTTATGATAGAAATTGATAGAGTAGACATCACTGAAGAGGGTTTGTGTTTGGGGAAGGGGTCAATTCGCAATATTTGGGCAAATAGCAATATTTAGCTCAACTCTGACGTCATCAAGATGGCCGAAAAAGCTCGCTAGCTCCCGAAATAACGCGAGTTGGGACCTCTAGTTTGTTGGACACGTCTCGGAAGAGCCGCCCGCATCCACTGATTCCATGAAAATCACTTTTCAAAATGGGTCAAAAATTAAAATTTCTCACAGGGAGCTCCCTGTGAGCACTCGCACTTTTGGTCAAAAATTTTTCAAGCGATTTTATGATAGAAATTGATAGAGTAGACATCACTGAAGAGGGTTTGTGTGTGGGGAAGGGGTCAATTCGCAATATTTGGGCAAATAGCAATATTTAGCTCAACTCTGACGTCATCAAGACGGCCGAAAAAGCTCGCTAGCTCCCGAAATAACGCGAGTTGGGACCTCTAGTTTGTTGGACACGTCTCGGAAGAGCCGCCCGCATCCACTGATTCCATGGAAATCACTTTTCAAAATGGCTCAAAAATTAAAATTTCTCACAGGGAGCTCCTTGTGAGCACTCGAGCCCGCATTTTTGGTCAAAAAATTTTTATGCAAATTTATGATAGAAATTGATAGAGTAGACATCACTGAAGAGGGTTTGTTTGTGGGGAAGGGGTCAATTCGCAATATTTGGGCAAATAGCAATATTTAGCTCAACTCTGACGTCATCAAGATGGCCGAAAAAGCTCACTAGCTCCCGAAATAACGCGAGTTGGGACCTCTAGTTTGTTGGACACGTCTCGGAAGAGCCGCCCGCATCGACTGATTCCATGAAAATCACTTTTCAAAACGGGTCAAAAATTAAAATTTCTCACAGGGAGCTCCCTGTCAGCACTCGCACTTTTGCTCAAAAAATATTATGAGATTTTATGATAGAAATTGATAGAGTAGACATCACTGAAGAGGGTCTGTGTGTGGGGAAGGGGTCAATTCGCAATATTTGGGCAAATAGCAATTTTTAGCTCAACTCTGACGTCATCAAGATGGCCGAAAAAGCTCGCTAGCTCCCGAAATAACGCGAGTTGGGACCTCTAGTTTGTTGGACACGTCTCGTAAGAGCCGCCCGCATCCACTGATTCCATGAAAATCACTTTTCAAAATGGCTCAAAAATTAAATTTTCTCACAGGGAGCTCCCTGTGAGCACTCGCACTTTTGCTCAAAAAATTTTTATGCGATTTTATGATAGAAATTGATAGAGTAGACATCACTGAAGAGGGTCTGTGTGTGGGGAAGGGGTCAATTCGCAATATTTGGGCAAACAGCAATTTTTAGCTCAACTCTGACGTCATCAAGATGGCCGAAAAAGCTCGCTAGCTCCCGAAATATCGCGAGTTGGGACCTCTAGTTTGTTGGACACGTCTCCGAAGAGCCGCCCGCATCCACTGATTCCATGAAAATCACTTTTCAAAATGGCTCAAAAATTAAAATTTCTCACAGGGAGCTCCCTGTGAGCACTCGCACTTTTGCTCAACAAATTTTGTATGCGATTTTATGATAGAAATTGATAGAGTAGACATCACTGAAGAGGGTTTGTGTGTGGGGAAGGGGTCAATTCGCAATATTTGGGCAAATAGCAATATTTAGCTCAACTCTGACGTCATCAAGATGGCCGAAAAAGCTCGCTAGCTCCCGAAATAACGCGAGTTGGGACCTCTAGTTTGTTGGACACGTCTCGGAAGAGCCGCCCGCATCCACTGATTCCATGAAAATCACTTTTCAAAATGGCTCAAAAATTAAAATTTCTCACAGGGAGCTCCCTGTGAGCACTCGCACTTTTGGTCAAAAATTTTGTATGCGATTTTATGCTAGAAATTGATAGAGTAGACATCACTGAAGAGGGTTTGTGTGTGGGGAAGGGGTCAATTCGCAATATTTGGGCAAATAGCAATATTTAGCTCAACTCTGACGTCATCAAGATGGCCGAAAAAGCTCGCTAGCTACCAAAATAACGCGAGTTGGGACCTCAAGTTTGTTGGACACGTCTCGGAAGGGCCGCCCGCATCCACTGATTCCATGAAAAATCACTTTTCAAAATGGGTCAAAAATTAAAATTTCTCACAGGGAGCTCCCTGTGAGCACTCGCACTTTTGGTCAAAAATTTTTTATGCGATTTTATGATATAAATTGATAGAGTAGACATCACTGAAGAGGGTTTGTGTGTGGGGAAGGGGTCAATTCGCAATATTTGGGCAAATAGCAATATTTAGCTCAACTCTGACGTCATCAAGATGGCCGAAAAAGCTCGCTAGCTCCCGAAATAACGCGAGTTGGGACCTCTAGTTTGTTGGACACGTCTCGGAAGAGCCGCCCGCATCCACTGATTCCATGAAAATCACTTTTCAAAATGGCTCAAAAAATTAAATTTCTCACAGGGAGCTCCCTGTGAGCACTCGCACTTTTGGTCAAAAATTTTTTATGCGATTTTATGATAGAAATTGATAGAGTAGACATCACTGAAGAGGGTTTGTGTGTGGGGAAGGGGTCAATTCGCAATATTTGGGCAAATAGCAATATTTAGCTCAACTCTGACGTCATCAAGATGGCCGAAAAAGCTCGCTAGCTCCCGAAATAACGCGAGTTGGGACCTCTAGTTTGTTGGACACGTCTCGGAAGAGTCGCCCGCATCCACTGATTCCATGAAAATCACTTTTCAAAATGGCTCAAAAATTAAAATTTCTCACAGGGAGCTCCCTGTGAGCACTCGCACTTTTGGTCAAAAATTTTGTATGCGATTTTATGCTAGAAATTGATAGAGTAGACATCACTGAAGAGGGTTTGTGTGTGGGGAAGGGGTCAATTCGCAATATTTGGGCAAATAGCAATATTTAGCTCAACTCTGACGTCATCAAGATGGCCGAAAAAGCTCGCTAGCTCCCGAAATAACGCGAGTTGGGACCTCTAGCTTGTTGGACACGTCTCGGAAGAGCCGCCCGCATCCACTGATTCCATGAAAATCACTTTTCAAAATGGCTCAAAAATTAAAATTTCTCACAGGGAGCTCCCTGTGAGCACTCGCACTTTTGGTCAAAAATTTTGTATGCGATTTTATGCTAGAAATTGATAGAGTAGACATCACTGAAGAGGGTTTGTGTGTGGGGAAGGGGTCAATTCGCAATATTTGGGCAAATAGCAATATTTAGCTCAACTCTGACGTCATCAAGATGGCCGAAAAAGCTCGCTAGCTACCAAAATAACGCGAGTTGGGACCTCAAGTTTGTTGGACACGTCTCGGAAGGGCCGCCCGCATCCACTGATTCCATGAAAAATCACTTTTCAAAATGGGTCAAAAATTAAAATTTCACACAGGGAGCTCCCTGTGAGCACTCGCACTTTTGCTCAAAAATTTTGTATGCGATTTTATGATAGAAATTGATAGAGTAGACATCACTGAAGAGGGTTTGTGTGTGGGGAAGGGGTCAATTCGCAATATTTGGGCAAATAGCAATATTTAGCTCAACTCTGACGTCATCAAGATGGCCGAAAAAGCTCGCTAGCTCCCGAAATAACGCGAGTTGGGACCTCTAGTTTGTTGGACACGTCTTGGAAGAGCCGCCCGCATCGACTGATTCCATGAAAATCACTTTTCAAAATGGCTCAAAAATTAAAATTTCTCACAGGGAGCTCCCTGTGAGCACTCGCACTTTTGCTCAAGAATGTTTTATGCGATTTTATGATAGAAATTGATAGAGTAGACATCACTGAAGAGGGTTTGTGTGTGGGGAAGGGGTCAATTCGCAATATTTGGGCAAATAGCAATATTTAGCTCAACTCTGACGTCATCAAGATGGCCGAAAAAGCTCGCTAGCTCCCGAAATAACGCAAGTTGGGACCTCTAGTTTGTTGGACACGTCTTGGAAGAGCCGCCCGCATCCACTGATTCCATGAAAATCACTTTTCAAAATGGCTCAAAAAATAAAATTTCTCACAGGGAGCTCCCTGTGAGCACTCGCACTTTTGCTCAAAAATGTTTTATGCGATTTTATGATAGAAATTGATAGAGTAGACATCACTGAAGAGGGTTTGTGTGTGGGGAAGGGGTCAATTCGCAATATTTGGGCAAATAGCAATATTTAGCTCAACTCTGACGTCATCAAGATGGCCGAAAAAGCTCGCTAGCTCCCGAAATAACGCGAGTTGGGACCTCTAGTTTGTTGGACACGTCTCGGAAGAGCCGCCCGCATCCACTGATTCCATGAGAATCACTTTTCAAAATGGGTCAAAAATTTAAATTTCTCACAGGGAGCTCCCTGTGAGCACTCGCACTTTTGGTCAAAAATTTTGTATGCGATTTTATGATAGAAATTGATAGAGTAGACATCACTGAAGAGGGTTTGTGTGTGGGGAAGGGGTCAATTCGCAATATTTGGGCAAATAGCAATATTTAGCTCAACTCTGACGTCATCAAGATGGCCGAAAAAGCTCGCTAGCTCCCGAAATAACGCGAGTTGGGACCTCTAGTTTGTTGCACACGTCTCGGAAGAGCCGCCCGCATCCACTGATTCCATGAAAATCACTTTTCAAAATGGCTCAAATATTAAAATTTCTCACAGGGAGCTCCCTGTGAGCACTCGCACTTTTGGTCAAAAATTTTTTATGCGATTTTATGATAGAAATTGATAGAGTAGACATCACTGAAGAGGGTTTGTGTGTGGGGAAGGGGTCAATTCGCAATATTTGGGCAAATAGCAATATTTAGCTCAACTCTGACGTCATCAAGATGGCCGAAAAAGCTCGCTAGCTCCCGAAATAACGCGAGTTGGGACCTCTAGCTTGTTGGACACGTCTCGGAAGAGCCGCCCGCATCCACTGATTCCATGAAAATCACTTTTCAAAATGGCTCAAAAATTAAAATTTCTCACAGGGAGCTCCCTGTGAGCACTCGCACTTTTGGTCAAAAATTTTGTATGCGATTTTATGCTAGAAATTGATAGAGTAGACATCACTGAAGAGGGTTTGTGTGTGGGGAAGGGGTCAATTCGCAATATTTGGGCAAATAGCAATATTTAGCTCAACTCTGACGTCATCAAGATGGCCGAAAAAGCTCGCTAGCTCCCAAAATAACGCAAGTTGGGACCTCAAGTTTGTTGGACACGTCTCGGAAGGGCCGCCCGCATCCACTGATTCCATGAAAAATCACTTTTCAAAATGGGTCAAAAATTAAAATTTCTCACAGGGAGCTCCCTGTGAGCACTCGCACTTTTGCTCAAAAATTTTGTATGCGATTTTATGATAGAAATTGATAGAGTAGACATCACTGAAGAGGGTTTGTGTGTGGGGAAGGGGTCAATTCGCAATATTTGGGCAAATAGCAATATTTAGCTCAACTCTGACGTCATCAAGATGGCCGAAAAAGCTCGCTAGCTCCCGAAATAATGCGAGTTGGGACCTCTAGTTTGTTGGACACGTCTCGGAAGAGCCGCCCGCATCCACTGATTCCATGAAAATCACTTTTCAAAATGGCTCAAAAATTAAAATTTCTCACAGGGAGCTCCCTGTGAGCACTCGCACTTTTGCTCAAAAATGTTTTATGCGATTTTATGATAGAAATTGATAGAGTAGACATCACTGAAGAGGGTTTGTGTGTGGGGAAGGGGTCAATTCGCAATATTTGGGCAAATAGCAATATTTAGCTCAACTCTGACGTCATCAAGATGGCCGAAAAAGCTCGCTAGCTCCCGAAATAACGCAAGTTGGGACCTCTAGTTTGTTGGACACGTCTTGGAAGATCCGCCCTCATCCACTGATTCCATGAAAAATCACTTTTCAAAATGGGTCAAAAATTAAAATTTCTCACAGGGAGCTCCCTGTGAGCACTTGCACTTTTGGTCAAAAATTTTGTTTGCGATTTTATGATATAAATTGATAGAGTAGACATCACTGAAGAGGGTTTGTGTGTGGGGAAGGGGTCAATTCGCAATATTTGGGCAAATAGCAATATTTAGCTCAACTCTGACGTCATCAAGATGGCCGAAAAAGCTCGCTAGCTCCCGAAATAACGCGAGTTGGGACCTCTAGTTTGTTCGACACGTCTCGGAAGAGCCGCCCGCATCCACTGATTCCATGAAAAATCACTTTTCAAAATGGCTCAAAAAATTAAATTTCTCACAGGGAGCTCCCTGTGAGCACTCGCACTTTTGGTCAAAAATTTTGTATGCGATTTTATGATAGAAATTGATAGAGTAGACATCACTGAAGAGGGTTTGTGTGTGGGGAAGGGGTCAATTCGCAATATTTGGGCAAATAGCAATATTTAGCTCAACTCTGACGTCATCAAGATGGCCGAAAAAGCTCGCTAGCTCCCGAAATAACGCGAGTTGGGACCTCTAGTTTGTTGGACACGTCTCGGAAGAGCCGCCCGCATCCACTGATTCCATGAAAATCACTTTTCAAAATGGCTCAAAAATTAAAATTTCTCACAGGGAGCTCCCTGTGATCACTCGCACTTTTGCTCAAAAATGTTTTATGCGATTTTATGCTAGAAATTGATAGAGTAGACATCACTGAAGAGGGTTTGTGTGTGGGGAAGGGGTCAATTCGCAATATTTGGGCAAATAGCAATATTTAGCTCAACTCTGACGTCATCAAGATGGCCGAAAAAGCTCGCTAGCTCCCGAAATAACGCGAGTTGGGACCTCTAGTTTGTTGGACACGTCTTGGAAGGGCCGCCCGCATCCACTGATTCCATGAAAATCACTTTTCAAAATGGCTCAAAAATTAAAATTTCTCACAGGGAGCTCCCTGTGAGCACTCGCACTTTTGGTCAAAAATTTTGTATGCGATTTTATGATAGAAATTGATAGAGTAGACATCACTGAAGAGGGTTTGTGTGTGGGGAAGGGGTCAATTCGCAATATTTGGGCAAATAGCAATATTTAGCTCAACTCTGACGTCATCAAGATGGCCGAAAAAGCTCGCTAGCTCCCGAAATAACGCGAGTTGGGACCTCTAGTTTGTTGGACACGTCTCGGAAGAGCCGCCCGCATCCACTGATTCCATGAGAATCACTTTTCAAAATGGGTCAAAAATTTAAATTTCTCACAGGGAGCTCCCTGTGAGCACTCGCACTTTTGGTCAAAAATTTTGTATGCGATTTTATGATAGAAATTGATAGAGTAGACATCACTGAAGAGGGTTTGTGTGTGGGGAAGGGGTCAATTCGCAATATTTGGGCAAATAGCAATATTTAGCTCAACTCTGACGTCATCAAGATGGCCGAAAAAGCTCGCTAGCTCCCGAAATAACGCGAGTTGGGACCTCTAGTTTGTTGCACACGTCTCGGAAGAGCCGCCCGCATCCACTGATTCCATGAAAATCACTTTTCAAAATGGCTCAAATATTAAAATTTCTCACAGGGAGCTCCCTGTGAGCACTCGCACTTTTGGTCAAAAATTTTTTATGCGATTTTATGATAGAAATTGATAGAGTAGACATCACTGAAGAGGGTTTGTGTGTGGGGAAGGGGTCAATTCGCAATATTTGGGCAAATAGCAATATTTAGCTCAACTCTGACGTCATCAAGATGGCCGAAAAAGCTCGCTAGCTCCCGAAATAACGCGAGTTGGGACCTCTAGCTTGTTGGACACGTCTCGGAAGAGCCGCCCGCATCCACTGATTCCATGAAAATCACTTTTCAAAATGGCTCAAAAATTAAAATTTCTCACAGGGAGCTCCCTGTGAGCACTCGCACTTTTGGTCAAAAATTTTGTATGCGATTTTATGCTAGAAATTGATAGAGTAGACATCACTGAAGAGGGTTTGTGTGTGGGGAAGGGGTCAATTCGCAATATTTGGGCAAATAGCAATATTTAGCTCAACTCTGACGTCATCAAGATGGCCGAAAAAGCTCGCTAGCTCCCAAAATAACGCAAGTTGGGACCTCAAGTTTGTTGGACACGTCTCGGAAGGGCCGCCCGCATCCACTGATTCCATGAAAAATCACTTTTCAAAATGGGTCAAAAATTAAAATTTCTCACAGGGAGCTCCCTGTGAGCACTCGCACTTTTGCTCAAAAATTTTGTATGCGATTTTATGATAGAAATTGATAGAGTAGACATCACTGAAGAGGGTTTGTGTGTGGGGAAGGGGTCAATTCGCAATATTTGGGCAAATAGCAATATTTAGCTCAACTCTGACGTCATCAAGATGGCCGAAAAAGCTCGCTAGCTCCCGAAATAATGCGAGTTGGGACCTCTAGTTTGTTGGACACGTCTCGGAAGAGCCGCCCGCATCCACTGATTCCATGAAAATCACTTTTCAAAATGGCTCAAAAATTAAAATTTCTCACAGGGAGCTCCCTGTGAGCACTCGCACTTTTGCTCAAAAATGTTTTATGCGATTTTATGATAGAAATTGATAGAGTAGACATCACTGAAGAGGGTTTGTGTGTGGGGAAGGGGTCAATTCGCAATATTTGGGCAAATAGCAATATTTAGCTCAACTCTGACGTCATCAAGATGGCCGAAAAAGCTCGCTAGCTCCCGAAATAACGCAAGTTGGGACCTCTAGTTTGTTGGACACGTCTTGGAAGATCCGCCCTCATCCACTGATTCCATGAAAAATCACTTTTCAAAATGGGTCAAAAATTAAAATTTCTCACAGGGAGCTCCCTGTGAGCACTTGCACTTTTGGTCAAAAATTTTGTTTGCGATTTTATGATATAAATTGATAGAGTAGACATCACTGAAGAGGGTTTGTGTGTGGGGAAGGGGTCAATTCGCAATATTTGGGCAAATAGCAATATTTAGCTCAACTCTGACGTCATCAAGATGGCCGAAAAAGCTCGCTAGCTCCCGAAATAACGCGAGTTGGGACCTCTAGTTTGTTCGACACGTCTCGGAAGAGCCGCCCGCATCCACTGATTCCATGAAAAATCACTTTTCAAAATGGCTCAAAAAATTAAATTTCTCACAGGGAGCTCCCTGTGAGCACTCGCACTTTTGGTCAAAAATTTTGTATGCGATTTTATGATAGAAATTGATAGAGTAGACATCACTGAAGAGGGTTTGTGTGTGGGGAAGGGGTCAATTCGCAATATTTGGGCAAATAGCAATATTTAGCTCAACTCTGACGTCATCAAGATGGCCGAAAAAGCTCGCTAGCTCCCGAAATAACGCGAGTTGGGACCTCTAGTTTGTTGGACACGTCTCGGAAGAGCCGCCCGCATCCACTGATTCCATGAAAATCACTTTTCAAAATGGCTCAAAAATTAAAATTTCTCACAGGGAGCTCCCTGTGATCACTCGCACTTTTGCTCAAAAATGTTTTATGCGATTTTATGCTAGAAATTGATAGAGTAGACATCACTGAAGAGGGTTTGTGTGTGGGGAAGGGGTCAATTCGCAATATTTGGGCAAATAGCAATATTTAGCTCAACTCTGACGTCATCAAGATGGCCGAAAAAGCTCGCTAGCTCCCGAAATAACGCGAGTTGGGACCTCTAGTTTGTTGGACACGTCTCGGAAGGGCCGCCCGCATCCACTGATTCCATGAAAATCACTTTTCAAAATGGCTCAAAAATTAAAATTTCTCACAGGGAGCTCCCTGTGAGCACTCGCACTTTTGGTCAAAAATTTTGTATGCGATTTTATGATAGAAATTGATAGAGTAGACATCACTGAAGAGGGTTTGTGTGTGGGGAAGGGGTCAATTCGCAATATTTGGGCAAATAGCAATATTTAGCTCAACTCTGACGTCATCAAGATGGCCGAAAAAGCTCGCTAGCTCCCGAAATAACGCGAGTTGGGACCTCAAGTTTGTTGGACACGTCTCGGAAGGGCCGCCCGCATCCACTGATTCCATGAAAAATCACTTTTCAAAAAGGGTCAAAAATTAAAATTTCTCACAGGGAGCTCCCTGTGAGCACTCGCACTTTTGGTCAAAATTTTTTTATGCGATTTTATGATAGAAATTGATAGAGTAGACATCACCGAAGAGGGTTTGTGTGTGGGGAAGGGGTAAATTCGCAATATTTGGGCAAATAGCAATATTTAGCTCAACTCTGACGTCATCAAGATGGCCGAAAAAGCTCGCTAGCTCCCGAAATAACGCAAGTTGGGACCTCTAGTTTGTTGCACACGTCTCGGAAGAGCCGCCCGCATCCACTGATTCCATGAAAATCACTTTTCAAAATGGGTCAAAAATTAAAATTTCTCACAGGGAGCTCCCTGTGAGCACTCGCACTTTTGGTCAAAAATTTTTTATGCGATTTTATGATAGAAATTGATAGAGTAGACATCACTGAAGAGGGTTTGTGTGTGGGGAAGGGGTCAATTCGCAATATTTGGGCAAATAGCAATATTTAGCTCAACTCTGACGTCATCAAGATGGCCGAAAAAGCTCGCTAGCTCCCGAAATAACGCGAGTTGGGACCTCAAGTTTGTTGGACACGTCTCGGAAGGGCCGCCCGCATCCACTGATTCCATGAAAATTCACTTTTCAAAATGGGTCAAAAATTAAAATTTCTCACAGGGAGCTCCCTGTGAGCACTCGCACTTTTGGTCAAAAATTTTGTATGCGATTTTATGATAGAAATTGATAGAGTAGACATCACTGAAGAGGGTTTGTGTGTGGGGAAGGGGTCAATTCGCAATATTTGGGCAAATAGCAATATTTAGCTCAACTCTGACGTCATCAAGATGGCCGAAAAAGCTCGCTAGCTCCCGAAATAACGCGAGTTGGGACCTCAAGTTTGTTGGACACGTCTCGGAAGGGCCGCCCGCATCCACTGATTCCATGAAAAATCACTTTTCAAAATGGGTCAAAAATTAAAATTTCTCACAGGGAGCTCCCTGTGAGCACTCGCACTTTTGGTCAAAATTTTTTTATGCGATTTTATGATAGAAATTGATAGAGTAGACATCACCGAAGAGGGTTTGTGTGTGGGGAAGGGGTCAATTCGCAATATTTGGGCAAATAGCAATATTTAGCTCAACTCTGACGTCATCAAGATGGCCGAAAAAGCTCGCTAGCTCCCGAAATAACGCGAGTTGGGACCTCTAGTTTGTTGCACACGTCTCGGAAGAGCCGCCCGCATCCACTGATTCCATGAAAATCACTTTTCAAAATGGCTCAAAAATTAAAATTTCTCACAGGGAGCTCCCTGTGAGCACTCGCACTTTTGGTCAAAAATTTTTTATGCGATTTTATGATAGAAATTGATAGAGTAGACATCACTGAAGAGGGTTTGTGTGTGGGGAAGGGGTCAATTCGCAATATTTGGGCAAATAGCAATATTTAGCTCAACTCTGACGTCATCAAGATGGCCGAAAAAGCTCGCTAGCTCCCGAAATAACGCGTGTTGGGACCTCAAGTTTGTTGGACACGTCTCGGAAGGGCCGCCCGCATCCACTGATTCCATGAAAAATCACTTTTCAAAATGGGTCAAAAATTAAAATTTCTCACAGGGAGCTCCCTGTGAGCACTCGCACTTTTGCTCAAAAATTTTGTATGCGATTTTATGATAGAAATTGATAGAGTAGACATCACTGAAGAGGGTTTGTGTGTGGGGAAGGGGTCAATTCGCAATATTTGGGCAAATAGCAATATTTAGCTCAACTCTGACGTCATCAAGATGGCCGAAAAAGCTCGCTAGCTCCCGAAATAACGCGAGTTGGGACCTCAAGTTTGATGGACACGTCTCGGAAGGGCCGCCCGCATCCACTGATTCCATGAAAAATCACTTTTCAAAATGGGTCAAAAATTAAAATTTCTCACAGGGAGCTCCCTGTGAGCACTCGCACTTTTGGTCAAAATTTTTTTATGCGATTTTATGATAGAAATTGATAGAGTAGACATCACCGAAGAGGGTTTGTGTGTGGGGAAGGGGTCAATTCGCAATATTTGGGCAAATAGCAATTTTTAGCTCAACTCTGACGTCATCAAGATGGCCGAAAAAGCTCGCTAGCTCCCGAAATAACGCGAGTTGGGACCTCTAGTTTGTTGCACACGTCTCGGAAGAGCCGCCCGCATCCACTGATTCCATGAAAATCACTTTTCAAAATGGCTCAAAAATTAAAATTTCTCACAGGGAGCTCCCTGTGAGCACTCGCACTTTTGGTCAAAAATTTTTTATGCGATTTTATGATAGAAATTGATAGAGTAGACATCACTGAAGAGGGTTTGTGTGTGGGGAAGGGGTCAATTCGCAATATTTGGGCAAATAGCAATATTTAGCTCAACTCTGACGTCATCAAGATGGCCGAAAAAGCTCGCTAGCTCCCGAAATAACGCGAGTTGGGACCTCTAGTTTGTTGGACACGTCTCGGAAGAGCCTCCCGCATCGACTGATTCCATGAAAATCACTTTTCAAAATGGCTCAAAAATTAAAATTTCTCACAGGGAGCTCCCTGTGAGCACTCGCACTTTTGGTCAAAAATTTTGTATGCGATTTTATGCTAGAAATTGATAGAGTAGACATCACTGAAGAGGGTTTGTGTGTGGGAAAGGGGTCAATTCGCAATATTTGGGCAAATAGCAATATTTAGCTCAACTCTGACGTCATCAAGATGGCCGAAAAAGCTCGCTAGCTCCCGAAATAACGCGTGTTGGGACCTCAAGTTTGTTGGACACGTCTCGGAAGGGCCGCCCGCATCCACTGATTCCATGAAAAATCACTTTTCAAAATGGGTCAAAAATTAAAATTTCTCACAGGGAGCTCCCTGTGAGCACTCGCACTTTTGCTCAAAAATTTTGTATGCGATTTTATGATAGAAATTGATAGAGTAGACATCACTGAAGAGGGTTTGTGTGTGGGGAAGGGGTCAATTCGCAATATTTGGGCAAATAGCAATATTTAGCTCAACTCTGACGTCATCAAGATGGCCGAAAAAGCTCGCTAGCTCCCGAAATAACGCGAGTTGGGACCTCTAGTTTGTTGGACACGTCTTGGAAGAGCCGCCCGCATCCACTGATTCCATGAAAATCACTTTTCAAAATGGCTCAAAAATTAAAATTTCTCACAGGGAGCTCCCTGTGAGCACTCGCACTTTTGCTCAAAAATGTTTTATGCGATTTTATGATAGAAATTGATAGAGTAGACATCACTGAAGAGGGTTTGTGTGTGGGGAAGGGGTCAATTCGCAATATTTGGGCAAATAGCAATATTTAGCTCAACTCTGACGTCATCAAGATGGCCGAAAAAGCTCGCTAGCTCCCGAAATAACGCGAGTTGGGACCTCAAGTTTGTTGGACACGTCTCGGAAGAGCCGCCCGCATCCACTGATTCCATGAAAATCACTTTTCAAAATGGGTCAAAAATTAAAATTTCTCACAGGGACTTCCCTGTGAGCACTCGCACTTTTGCTCAAAAATTTTTTATGCGATTTTATGATAGAAATTGATAGAGTAGACATCACTGAAGAGGGTTTGTGTGTGGGGAAGGGGTCAATTCGCAATATTTGGGCAAATAGCAATATTTAGCTCAACTCTGACGTCATCAAGATGGCCGAAAAAGCTCGCTAGCTCCCCAAATAACGCGAGTTGGGACCTCTAGTTTGTTGGACACGTCTCGGAAGAGCCGCCCGCATCCACTGATTCCATGAAAATCACTTTTCAAAATGGGTCAAAAATTAAAATTTCTCACAGGGAGCTCCCTGTCAGCACTCGCACTTTTGCTCAAAAAAATTTTATGCGATTTTATGATAGAAATTGATAGAGTAGACATCACTGAAGAGGGTCTGTGTGTGGGGAAGGGGTCAATTCGCAATATTTGGGCAAATAGCAATTTTTAGCTCAACTCTGACGTCATCAAGATGGCCGAAAAAGCTCGCTAGCTCCCGAAATAACGCGAGTTGGGACCTCTAGTTTGTTGGACACGTCTCGGAAGAGCCGCCCGCATCCACTGATTCCATGAAAATCACTTTTCAAAATGGCTCAAAAATTTAAATTTCTCACAGGGAGCTCCCTGTCAGCACTCGCACTTTTGCTCAAACATTTTTTATGCGATTTTATGATAGAAATTGATAGAGTAGACATCACTGAAGAGGGTTTGTGTGTGGGGAAGGGGTCAATTCGCAATATTTGGGCAAATAGCAATATTTAGCTCAACTCTGACGTCATCAAGATGGCCGAAAAAGCTCGCTAGCTCCCCAAATAACGCGAGTTGGGACCTCTAGTTTGTTGGACACGTTTTGGAAGAGCCGCCCGCATCCACTGATTCCATGAAAATCACTTTTCAAAATGGCTCAAAAATTTAAATTTCTCACAGGGAGCTCCCTGTCAGCACTCGCACTTTTGCTCAAACATTTTTTATGCGATTTTATGATAGAAATTGATAGAGTAGACATCACTGAAGAGGGTTTGTGTGTGGGGAAGGGGTCAATTCGCAATATTTGGGCAAATAGCAATATTTAGCTCAACTCTGACGTCATCAAGATGGCCGAAAAAGCTCGCTAGCTCCCCAAATAACGCGAGTTGGGACCTCTAGTTTGTTGGACACGTCTCGGAAGAGCCGCCCGCATCCACTGATTCCATGAAAATCACTTTTCAAAATGGGTCAAAAATTAAAATTTCTCACAGGGAGCTCCCTGTCAGCACTCGCACTTTTGCTCAAAAAAATTTTATGCGATTTTATGATAGAAATTGATAGAGTAGACATCACTGAAGAGGGTCTGTGTGTGGGGAAGGGGTCAATTCGCAATATTTGGGCAAATAGCAATTTTTAGCTCAACTCTGACGTCATCAAGATGGCCGAAAAAGCTCGCTAGCTCCCGAAATAACGCGAGTTGGGACCTCTAGTTTGTTGGACACGTCTCGGAAGAGCCGCCCGCATCCACTGATTCCATGAAAATCACTTTTCAAAATGGCTCAAAAATTTAAATTTCTCACAGGGAGCTCCCTGTCAGCACTCGCACTTTTGCTCAAACATTTTTTATGCGATTTTATGATAGAAATTGATAGAGTAGACATCACTGAAGAGGGTTTGTGTGTGGGGAAGGGGTCAATTCGCAATATTTGGGCAAATAGCAATATTTAGCTCAACTCTGACGTCATCAAGATGGCCGAAAAAGCTCGCTAGCTCCCCAAATAACGCGAGTTGGGACCTCTAGTTTGTTGGACACGTTTTGGAAGAGCCGCCCGCATCCACTGATTCCATGAAAATCACTTTTCAAAATGGCTCAAAAATTTAAATTTCTCACAGGGAGCTCCCTGTCAGCACTCGCACTTTTGCTCAAACATTTTTTATGCGATTTTATGATAGAAATTGATAGAGTAGACATCACTGAAGAGGGTTTGTGTGTGGGGAAGGGGTCAATTCGCAATATTTGAGCAAATAGCAATATTTAGCTCAACTCTGACGTCATCAAGATGGCCGAAAAAGCTCGCTAGCTCCCGAAATAACGCGAGTTGGGACCTCTAGTTTGTTGGACACGTCTCGGAAGAGCCGCCCGCATCCACGGATTCCATGAAAATCACTTTTCAAAATGGGTCAAAAATTAAAATTTCTCACAGGGAGCTCCCTGTGAGCACTCGCACTTTTGCTCAAAAATGTTTTATGCGATTTTATGATAGAAATTGATAGAGTAGACATCACTGAAGAGGGTTTGTGTGTGGGGAAGGGGTCAATTCGCAATATTTGGGCAAATAGCAATATTTAGCTCAACTCTGACGTCATCAAGATGGCCGAAAAAGCTCGCTAGCTCCCGAAATAACGCGAGTTGGGACCTCTAGTTTGTTGGACACGTCTTGGAAGAGCCGCCCGCATCCACTGATTCCATGAAAATCACTTTTCAAAATGGGTCAAAAATTAAAATTTCTCACAGGGAGCTCCCTGTGAGCACTCGCACTTTTGGTCAAAATTTTTTATGCGAATTTCTGATAGAAATTGATAGAGTAGACATCACTGAAGAGGGTTTGTGTGTGGGGAAGGGGTCAATTCGCAATATTTGGGCAAATAGAAATATTTAGCTCAACTCTGACGTCATCAAGATGGCCGAAAAAGCTCGCTAGCTCCCGAAATAACGCGAGTTGGGACCTCTAGTTTGTTGGACACGTCTCGGAAGAGCCGCCCGCATCCACGGATTCCATGAAAATCACTTTTCAAAATGGGTCAAAAATTAAAATTTCTTACAGGGAGCTCCCTGTGAGCACTCGCACTTTTGCTCAAAATTTTTTTATGCGATTTTATGATAGAAATTGATAGAGTAGACATCACTGAAGAGGGTCTGTGTGTGGGGAAGGGGTCAATTCGCAATATTTGGGCAAATAGCAATATTTAGCTCAACTCTGACGTCATCAAGATGGCCGAAAAAGCTCGCTAGCTCCCGAAATAACGCGAGTTGGGACCTTTAGTTTGTTGGACACGTCTCGGAAGAGCCGCCCGCATCCACTGATTCCGTGAAAATCACTTTTCAAAATGGGTCAAAAATTAAAATTTCTCACAGGGACTTCCCTGTGAGCACTCGCACTTTTGCTCAAAAATTTTTTATGCGATTTTATGATAGAAATTGATAGAGTAGACATCACTGAAGAGGGTTTGTGTGTGGGGAAGGGGTCAATTCGCAATATTTGGGCAAATAGCAATATTTAGCTCAACTCTGACGTCTTCAAGATGGCCGAAAAAGCTCGCTAGCTCCCGAAATAACGCGAGTTGGGACCTCTAGTTTGTTGGACACGTCTCGGAAGAGCCGCCAACATCGACTGATTCCATGAAAATCACTTTTCAAAATGGCTCAAAAACTAAAATTTCTCACAGGGAGCACTCGCACTTTTGGTCAAAAATTTTATGCGATTTTATGATAGAAATTGATAGAGTAGACATCACTGAAGAGGGTTTGTGTGTGGGGAAGGGGTCAATTCGCAATATTTGGGCAAATAGCAATATTTAGCTCAACTCTGACGTCATCAAGATGGCCGAAAAAGCTCGCTAGCTCCCCAAATAACGCGAGTTGGGACCTCTAGTTTGTTGGACACGTCTCGGAAGAGCCGCCCGCATCCACTGATTCCATGAAAATCACTTTTCAAAATGGCTCAAAAATTTAAATTTCTCACAGGGAGCTCCCTGTCAGCACTCGCACTTTTGCTCAAAAAAATTTTATGCGATTTTATGATAGAAATTGATAGAGTAGACATCACTGAAGAGGGTCTGTGTGTGGGGAAGGGGTCAATTCGCAATATTTGGGCAAATAGCAATTTTTAGCTCAACTCTGACGTCATCAAGATGGCCGAAAAAGCTCGCTAGCTCCCGAAATAACGCGAGTTGGGACCTCTAGTTTGTTGGACACGTCTCGGAAGAGCCGCCCGCATCCACTGATTCCATGAAAATCACTTTTCAAAATGGCTCAAAAATTAAAATTTCTCACAGGGAGCTCCCTGTGAGCACTCGCACTTTTGCTCAAAAAATTTTTATGCGATTTTATGATAGAAATTGATAGAGTAGACATCACTGAAGAGGGTCTGTGTGTGAGGAAGGGGTCAATTCGCAATATTTGGGCAAATAGCAATTTTTAGCTCAACTCTGACGTCATCAAGATGGCCGAAAAAGCTCGCTAGCTCCCGAAATAACGCGAGTTGGGACCTCTAGTTTGTTGGACACGTCTTGGAAGAGCCGCCCGCATCCACTGATTCCATGAAAATCACTTTTCAAAATGGCTCAAAAATTAAAATTTCTCACAGGGAGCTCCCTGTGAGCACTCGCACTTTTGGTCAAAATTTTTTATGCGAATTTCTGATAGAAATTGATAGAGTAGACATCACTGAAGAGGGTTTGTGTGTGGGGAAGGGGTCAATTCGCAATATTTGGGCAAATAGAAATATTTAGCTCAACTCTGACGTCATCAAGATGGCCGAAAAAGCTCGCTAGCTCCCGAAATAACGCGAGTTGGGACCTCTTGTTGGACACGTCTCGGAAGAGCCGCCCGCATCCACGGATTCCATGAAAATCACTTTTCAAAATGGGTCAAAAATTAAAATTTCTCACAGGGAGCTCCCTGTGAGCACTCGCACTTTTGCTCAAAATTTTTTTATGCGATTTTATGATAGAAATTGATAGAGTAGACATCACTGAAGAGGGTCTGTGTGTGGGGAAGGGGTCAATTCGCAATATTTGGGCAAATAGCAATATTTAGCTCAACTCTGACGTCATCAAGATGGCCGAAAAAGCTCGCTAGCTCCCGAAATAACGCGAGTTGGGACCTTTAGTTTGTTGGACACGTCTCGGAAGAGCCGCCCGCATCCACTGATTCCATGAAAATCACTTTTCAAAATGGGTCAAAAATTAAAATTTCTCACAGGGACTTCCCTGTGAGCACTCGCACTTTTGCTCAAAAATTTTTTATGCGATTTTATGATAGAAATTGATAGAGTAGACATCACTGAAGAGGGTTTGTGTGTGGGGAAGGGGTCAATTCGCAATATTTGGGCAAATAGCAATATTTAGCTCAACTCTGACGTCTTCAAGATGGCCGAAAAAGCTCGCTAGCTCCCGAAATAACGCGAGTTGGGACCTCTAGTTTGTTGGACACGTCTCGGAAGAGCCGCCAACATCGACTGATTCCATGAAAATCACTTTTCAAAATGGCTCAAAAACTAAAATTTCTCACAGGGAGCACTCGCACTTTTGGTCAAAAATTTTATGCGATTTTATGATAGAAATTGATAGAGTAGACATCACTGAAGAGGGTTTGTGTGTGGGGAAGGGGTCAATTCGCAATATTTGGGCAAATAGCAATATTTAGCTCAACTCTGACGTCATCAAGATGGCCGAAAAAGCTCGCTAGCTCCCCAAATAACGCGAGTTGGGACCTCTAGTTTGTTGGACACGTCTCGGAAGAGCCGCCCGCATCCACTGATTCCATGAAAATCACTTTTCAAAATGGCTCAAAAATTTAAATTTCTCACAGGGAGCTCCCTGTCAGCACTCGCACTTTTGCTCAAAAAAATTTTATGCGATTTTATGATAGAAATTGATAGAGTAGACATCACTGAAGAGGGTCTGTGTGTGGGGAAGGGGTCAATTCGCAATATTTGGGCAAATAGCAATTTTTAGCTCAACTCTGACGTCATCAAGATGGCCGAAAAAGCTCGCTAGCTCCCGAAATAACGCGAGTTGGGACCTCTAGTTTGTTGGACACGTCTCGGAAGAGCCGCCCGCATCCACTGATTCCATGAAAATCACTTTTCAAAATGGCTCAAAAATTAAAATTTCTCACAGGGAGCTCCCTGTGAGCACTCGCACTTTTGCTCAAAAAAATTTTATGCGATTTTATGATAGAAATTGATAGAGTAGACATCACTGAAGAGGGTTTGTGTGTGGGGAAGGGGTCAATTCGCAATATTTGGGCAAATAGCAATTTTTAGCTCAACTCTGACGTCATCAAGATGGCCGAAAAAGCTCGCTAGCTCCCGAAATAACGCGAGTTGGGACCTCTAGTTTGTTGGACACGTCTTGGAAGAGCCGCCCGCATCCACTGATTCCATGAAAATCACTTTTCAAAATGGCTCAAAAATTAAAATTTCTCACAGGGAGCTCCCTGTGAGAACTCGCACTTTTGGTCAAAAATTTTTCATGCGATTTTATGATAGAAATTGATAGAGTAGACATCACTGAAGAGGGTTTGTGTGTGGGGAAGGGGTCAATTCGCAATATTTGGGCAAATAGCAATATTTAGCTCAACTCTGACGTCATCAAGATGGCCGAAAAAGCTCGCTAGCTCCCGAAATAACGCGAGTTGGGACCTCTAGTTTGTTGGACACGTCTCGGAAGAGCCGCCCGCATCCACTGATTCCATGAAAATCACTTTTCAAAATGGGTCAAAAATTTAAATTTCTCACAGGGAGCTCCCTGTGAGCACTCGCACTTTTGCTCAAAATTTTTTATGCGATTTTATGATAGAAATTGATAGAGTAGACATCACTGAAGAGGGTCTGTGTGTGGGGAAGGGGTCAATTCGCAATATTTGGGCAAATAGCAATATTTAGCTCAACTCTGACGTCATCAAGATGGCCGAAAAAGCTCGCTAGCTCCCGAAATAACGCGAGTTGGGACCTCTAGTTTGTTGGACACGTCTTGGAAGAGCCGCCCGCATCCACTGATTCCATGAAAATCACTTTTCAAAATGGCTAAAAAATTAAAATTTCTCACAGGGAGCTCCCTGTGAGCACTCGCACTTTTGCTCAAAAATGTTTTATGCGATTTTATGATAGAAATTGATAGAGTAGACATCACTGAAGAGGGTTTGTGTGTGGGGAAGGGGTCAATTCGCAATATTTGGGCAAATAGCAATATTTAGCTCAACTCTGACGTCATCAAGATGGCCGAAAAAGCTCGCTAGCTCCCGAAATAACGCGAGTTGGGACCTCTAGTTTGTTGGACACTTCTCGGAAGAGCCGCCCGCATCCACTGATTCCATGAAAATCACTTTTCAAAATGGCTCAAAAATTAAAATTTCTCACAGGGAGCTCCCTGTGAGCACTTGCACTTTTGGTCAAAATTTTTTTATGCGATTTTATGATAGAAATTGATAGAGTAAACATCACTGAAGAGGGTTTGTGTGTGGGGAAGGGGTCAATTCGCAATATTTGGGCAAATAGCAATATTTAGCTCAACTCTGACGTCATCAAGATGGCCGAAAAAGCTCGCTAGCTCCCGAAATAACGCGAGTTGGGACCTCTAGTTTGTTGGACACGTCTCGGAAGAGCCGCCCGCATCCACTGATTCCATGAAAATCACTTTTCAAAATGGCTCAAAAATTTAAATTTCTCACAGGGAGCTCCCTGTCAGCACTCGCACTTTTGCTCAAAAAAATTTTATGCGATTTTATGATAGAAATTGATAGAGTAGACATCACTGAAGAGGGTCTGTGTGTGGGGAAGGGGTCAATTCGCAATATTTGGGCAAATAGCAATTTTTAGCTCAACTCTGACGTCATCAAGATGGCCGAAAAAGCTCGCTAGCTCCCGAAATAACGCGAGTTGGGACCTCTAGTTTGTTGGACACGTCTCGGAAGAGCCGCCCGCATCCACTGATTCCATGAAAATCACTTTTCAAAATGGCTCAAAAATTAAAATTTCTCACAGGGAGCTCCCTGTGAGCACTCGCACTTTTGCTCAAAAAATTTTTATGCGATTTTATGATAGAAATTGATAGAGTAGACATCACTGAAGAGGGTCTGTGTGTGAGGAAGGGGTCAATTCGCAATATTTGGGCAAATAGCAATTTTTAGCTCAACTCTGACGTCATCAAGATGGCCGAAAAAGCTCGCTAGCTCCCGAAATAACGCGAGTTGGGACCTCTAGTTTGTTGGACACGTCTTGGAAGAGCCGCCCGCATCCACTGATTCCATGAAAATCACTTTTCAAAATGGCTCAAAAATTAAAATTTCTCACAGGGAGCTCCCTGTGAGAACTCGCACTTTTGGTCAAAAATTTTTCATGCGATTTTATGATAGAAATTGATAGAGTAGACATCACTGAAGAGGGTTTGTGTGTGGGGAAGGGGTCAATTCGCAATATTTGGGCAAATAGCAATATTTAGCTCAACTCTGACGTCATCAAGATGGCCGAAAAAGCTCGCTAGCTCCCGAAATAACGCGAGTTGGGACCTCTAGTTTGTTGGACACGTCTCGGAAGAGCCGCCCGCATCCACTGATTCCATGAAAATCACTTTTCAAAATGGGTCAAAAATTTAAATTTCTCACAGGGAGCTCCCTGTGAGCACTCGCACTTTTGCTCAAAATTTTGTATGCGATTTTATGATAGAAATTGATAGAGTAGACATCACTGAAGAGGGTCTGTGTGTGGGGAAGGGGTCAATTCGCAATATTTGGGCAAATAGCAATATTTAGCTCAACTCTGACGTCATCAAGATGGCCGAAAAAGCTCGCTAGCTCCCGAAATAACGCGAGTTGGGACCTCTAGTTTGTTGGACACGTCTTGGAAGAGCCGCCCGCATCCACTGATTCCATGAAAATCACTTTTCAAAATGGCTAAAAAATTAAAATTTCTCACAGGGAGCTCCCTGTGAGCACTCGCACTTTTGCTCAAAAATGTTTTATGCGATTTTATGATAGAAATTGATAGAGTAGACATCACTGAAGAGGGTTTGTGTGTGGGGAAGGGGTCAATTCGCAATATTTGGGCAAATAGCAATATTTAGCTCAACTCTGACGTCATCAAGATGGCCGAAAAAGCTCGCTAGCTCCCGAAATAACGCGAGTTGGGACCTCTAGTTTGTTGGACACTTCTCGGAAGAGCCGCCCGCATCCACTGATTCCATGAAAATCACTTTTCAAAATGGCTCAAAAATTAAAATTTCTCACAGGGAGCTCCCTGTGAGCACTTGCACTTTTGGTCAAAATTTTTTTATGCGATTTTATGATAGAAATTGATAGAGTAAACATCACTGAAGAGGGTTTGTGTGTGGGGAAGGGGTCAATTCGCAATATTTGGGCAAATAGCAATATTTAGCTCAACTCTGACGTCATCAAGATGGCCGAAAAAGCTCGCTAGCTCCCGAAATAACGCGAGTTGGGACCTCAAGTTTGTTGGACACGTCTCGGAAGAGCCGCCCGCATCCACTGATTCCATGAAAATCACTTTTCAAAATGGCTCAAAAATTAAAATTTCTCACAGGGAGCTCCCTGTGAGCACTCGCACTTTTGGTCAAAAATTTTTCATGCGATTTTATGATAGAAATTGATAGAGTAGACATCACTGAAGAGGGTTTGTGTGTGGGGAAGGGGTCAATTCGCAATATTTGGGCAAATAGCAATATTTAGCTCAACTCTTACGTCATCAAGATGGCCGAAAAAGCTCGCTAGCTCCCGAAATAATGCGAGTTGGGACCTCTAGTTTGTTGGACACGTCTCGGAAGAGCCGCCCGCATCCACTGATTCCATGAGAATCACTTTTCAAAATGGGTCAAAAATTTAAATTTCTCACAGGGAGCTCCCTGTGAGCACTCGCACTTTTGGTCAAAATTTTTTTATGCGATTTTATGACAGAAATTGATAGAGTAGACATCACTGAAGAGGGTTTGTGTGTGGGGAAGGGGTCAATTCGCAATATTTGGGCAAATAGCAATATTTAGCTCAACTCTGACGTCATCAAGATGGCCGAAAAAGCTCGCTAGCTCCCGAAATAACGCGAGTTGGGACCTCTAGTTTGTTGGACACTTCTCGGAAGAGCCGCCCGCATCCACTGATTCCATGAAAATCACTTTTCAAAATGGCTCAAAAATTAAAATTTCTCACAGGGAGCTCCCTGTGAGCACTTGCACTTTTGGTCAAAATTTTTTTATGCGATTTTATGATAGAAATTGATAGAGTAAACATCACTGAAGAGGGTTTGTGTGTGGGGAAGGGGTCAATTCGCAATATTTGGGCAAATAGCAATATTTAGCTCAACTCTGACGTCATCAAGATGGCCGAAAAAGCTCGCTAGCTCCCGAAATAACGCGAGTTGGGACCTCAAGTTTGTTGGACACGTCTCGGAAGAGCCGCCCGCATCCACTGATTCCATGAAAATCACTTTTCAAAATGGCTCAAAAATTAAAATTTCTCACAGGGAGCTCCCTGTGAGCACTCGCACTTTTGGTCAAAAATTTTTCATGCGATTTTATGATAGAAATTGATAGAGTAGACATCACTGAAGAGGGTTTGTGTGTGGGGAAGGGGTCAATTCGCAATATTTGGGCAAATAGCAATATTTAGCTCAACTCTTACGTCATCAAGATGGCCGAAAAAGCTCGCTAGCTCCCGAAATAATGCGAGTTGGGACCTCTAGTTTGTTGGACACGTCTCGGAAGAGCCGCCCGCATCCACTGATTCCATGAGAATCACTTTTCAAAATGGGTCAAAAATTTAAATTTCTCACAGGGAGCTCCCTGTGAGCACTCGCACTTTTGGTCAAAATTTTTTTATGCGATTTTATGACAGAAATTGATAGAGTAGACATCACTGAAGAGGGTTTGTGTGTGGGGAAGGGGTCAATTCGCAATATTTGGGCAAATAGCAATTTTTAGCTCAACTCTGACGTCATCAAGATGGCCGAAAAAGCTCGCTAGCTCCCGAAATAACGCGAGTTGGGACCTCTAGTTTGTTGGACACGTCTCGGAAGAGCCGCCCGCATCCACTGATTCCATGAAAATCACTTTTCGAAATGGCTCAAAAATTAAAATTTCTCACAGGGAGCTCCCTGTGAGCACTCGCACTTTTGCTCAAAATTTTTTATGCGATTTTATGATAGAAATTGATAGAGTAGACATCACTGAAGAGGGTCTGTGTGTGGGGAAGGGGTCAATTCGCAATATTTGGGCAAATAGCAATTTTTAGCTCAACTCTGACGTCATCAAGATGGCCGAAAAAGCTCGCTAGCTCCCGAAATAACGCGAGTTGGGACCTCTAGTTTGTTGGACACGTCTCGGAAGAGCCGCCCGCATCCACTGATTCCATGAAAATCACTTTTCAAAATGGCTCAAAAATTAAAATTTCTCACAGGGAGCTCCCTGTGAGAACTCGCACTTTTGGTCAAAAATTTTTCATGCGATTTTATGATAGAAATTGATAGAGTAGACATCACTGAAGAGGGTTTGTGTGTGGGGAAGGGGTCAATTCGCAATATTTGGGCAAATAGCAATATTTAGCTCAACTCTGACGTCATCAAGATGGCCGAAAAAGCTCGCTAGCTCCCGAAATAACGCGAGTTGGGACCTCTAGTTTGTTGGACACGTCTCGGAAGAGCCGCCCGCATCCACTGATTCCATGAAAATCACTTTTCAAAATGGGTCAAAAATTTAAATTTCTCACAGGGAGCTCCCTGTGAGCACTCGCACTTTTGCTCAAAATTTTTTATGCGATTTTATGATAGAAATTGATAGAGTAGACATCACTGAAGAGGGTCTGTGTGTGGGGAAGGGGTCAATTCGCAATATTTGGGCAAATAGCAATATTTAGCTCAACTCTGACGTCATCAAGATGGCCGAAAAAGCTCGCTAGCTCCCCAAATAACGCGAGTTGGGACCTCTAGTTTGTTGGACACGTCTTGGAAGAGCCGCCCGCATCCACTGATTCCATGAAAATCACTTTTCAAAATGGCTAAAAAATTAAAATTTCTCACAGGGAGCTCCCTGTGAGCACTCGCACTTTTGCTCAAAAATGTTTTATGCGATTTTATGATAGAAATTGATAGAGTAGACATCACTGAAGAGGGTTTGTGTGTGGGGAAGGGGTCAATTCGCAATATTTGGGCAAATAGCAATATTTAGCTCAACTCTGACGTCATCAAGATGGCCGAAAAAGCTCGCTAGCTCCCGAAATAACGCGAGTTGGGACCTCTAGTTTGTTGGACACTTCTCGGAAGAGCCGCCCGCATCCACTGATTCCATGAAAATCACTTTTCGAAATGGCTCAAAAATTTAAATTTCTCACAGGGAGCTCCCTGTGAGCACTCGCACTTTTGCTCAAAATTTTTTATGCGATTTTATGATAGAAATTGATAGAGTAGACATCACTGAAGAGGGTCTGTGTGTGGGGAAGGGGTCAATTCGCAATATTTGGGCAAATAGCAATTTTTAGCTCAACTCTGACGTCATCAAGATGGCCGAAAAAGCTCGCTAGCTCCCGAAATAACGCGAGTTGGGACCTCAAGTTTGTTGGACACGTCTCGGAAGAGCCGCCCGCATCCACTGATTCCATGAAAATCACTTTTCAAAATGGCTCAAAAATTAAAATTTCTCACAGGGAGCTCCCTGTGAGAACTCGCACTTTTGGTCAAAAATTTTTCATGCGATTTTATGATAGAAATTGATAGAGTAGACATCACTGAAGAGGGTTTGTGTGTGGGGAAGGGGTCAATTCGCAATATTTGGGCAAATAGCAATATTTAGCTCAACTCTGACGTCATCAAGATGGCCGAAAAAGCTCGCTAGCTCCCGAAATAACGCGAGTTGGGACCTCTAGTTTGTTGGACACGTCTCGGAAGAGCCGCCCGCATCCACTGATTCCATGAAAATCACTTTTCAAAATGGGTCAAAAATTAAAATTTCTCACAGGGAGCTCCCTGTGAGCACTCGCACTTTTGCTCAAAATTTTTTATGCGATTTTATGATAGAAATTGATAGAGTAGACATCACTGAAGAGGGTCTGTGTGTGGGGAAGGGGTCAATTCGCAATATTTGGGCAAATAGCAATATTTAGCTCAACTCTGACGTCATCAAGATGGCCGAAAAAGCTCGCTAGCTCCCCAAATAACGCGAGTTGGGACCTCTAGTTTGTTGGACACGTCTTGGAAGAGCCGCCCGCATCCACTGATTCCATGAAAATCACTTTTCAAAATGGCTCAAAAATTAAAATTTCTCACAGGGAGCTCCCTGTGAGCACTCGCACTTTTGCTCAAAAATGTTTTATGCGATTTTATGATAGAAATTGATAGAGTAGACATCACTGAAGAGGGTTTGTGTGTGGGGAAGGGGTCAATTCGCAATATTTGGGCAAATAGCAATATTTAGCTCAACTCTGACGTCATCAAGATGGCCGAAAAAGCTCGCTAGCTCCCGAAATAACGCGAGTTGGGACCTCTAGTTTGTTGGACACTTCTCGGAAGAGCCGCCCGCATCCACTGATTCCATGAAAATCACTTTTCAAAATGGCTCAAAAATTAAAATTTCTCACAGGGAGCTCCCTGTGAGCACTTGCACTTTTGGTCAAAAATTTTTTATGCGATTTTATGATAGAAATTGATAGAGTAAACATCACTGAAGAGGGTTTGTGTGTGGGGAAGGGGTCAATTCGCAATATTTGGGCAAATAGCAATATTTAGCTCAACTCTGACGTCATCAAGATGGCCGAAAAAGCTCGCTAGCTCCCGAAATAACGCGAGTTGGGACCTCAAGTTTGTTGGACACGTCTCGGAAGAGCCGCCCGCATCGACTGATTCCATGAAAATCACTTTTCAAAATGGCTCAAAAATTAAAATTTCTCACAGGGAGCTCCCTGTGAGCACTCGCACTTTTGGTCAAAATTTTTTTATGCGATTTTATGATAGAAATTGATAGAGTAAACATCACTGAAGAGGGTTTGTGTGTGGGGAAGGGGTCAATTCGCAATATTTGGGCAAATAGCAATATTTAGCTCAACTCTGACGTCATCAAGATGGCCGAAAAAGCTCGCTAGCTCCCGAAATAACGCGAGTTGGGACCTCTAGTTTGCTGGACACGTCTCGGAAGAGCCGCCCGCATCCACTGATTCCATGAGAATCACTTTTCAAAATGGGTCAAAAATTTAAATTTCTCACAGGGAGCTCCCTGTGAGCACTTGCACTTTTGGTAAAAAATTTTTCATGCGATTTTATGATAGAAATTGATAGAGTAGACATCACTGAAGAGTGTTTGTGTGTGGGGAAGGGGTCAATTCGCAATATTTGGGCAAATAGCAATATTTAGCTCAACTCTGACGTCATCAAGATGGCCGAAAAAGCTCGCTAGCTCCCGAAATAACGCGAGTTGGGACCTCTAGTTTGTTGGACACGTCTCGGAAGAGCCGCCCGCATCCACTGATTCCATGAAAATCACTTTTCAAAATGGGTCAAAAAATTAAATTTCTCACAGGGAGCTCCCTGTGAGCGCTCGCACTTTTGGTCAAAACTTTTGCATGCGATTTTATGATAGAAATTGATAGAGTAGACATCACTGAAGAGGGTTTGTGTGTGGGGAAGGGATCAATTCGCAATATTTGGGCAAATAGCAATATTTAGCTCAACTCTGACGTCATCAAGATGGCCGAAAAAGCTCGCTAGCTCCCGAAATAACGCGAGTTGGGACCTCTAGTTTGTTGGACACGTCTCGGAAGAGCCGCCCGCATCCACTGATTCCATGAGAATCACTTTTCAAAATGGCTAAAAAATTAAAATTTCTCACAGGGAGCTCCCTGTGAGCACTCGCACTTTTGCTCAAAAATGTTTTATGCGATTTTATGATAGAAATTGATAGAGTAGACATCACTGAAGAGGGTTTGTGTGTGGGGAAGGGGTCAATTCGCAATATTTGGGCAAATAGCAATATTTAGCTCAACTCTGACGTCATCAAGATGGCCGAAAAAGCTCGCTAGCTCCCGAAATAACGCGAGTTGGGACCTCTAGTTTGTTGGACACTTCTCGGAAGAGCCGCCCGCATCCACTGATTCCATGAAAATCACTTTTCAAAATGGCTCAAAAATTAAAATTTCTCACAGGGAGCTCCCTGTGAGCACTTGCACTTTTGGTCAAAAATTTTTTATGCGATTTTATGATAGAAATTGATAGAGTAAACATCACTGAAGAGGGTTTGTGTGTGGGGAAGGGGTCAATTCGCAATATTTGGGCAAATAGCAATATTTAGCTCAACTCTGACGTCATCAAGATGGCCGAAAAAGCTCGCTAGCTCCCGAAATAACGCGAGTTGGGACCTCAAGTTTGTTGGACACGTCTCGGAAGAGCCGCCCGCATCGACTGATTCCATGAAAATCACTTTTCAAAATGGCTAAAAAATTAAAATTTCTCACAGGGAGCTCCCTGTGAGCACTCGCACTTTTGGTCAAAATTTTTTTATGCGATTTTATGATAGAAATTGATAGAGTAAACATCACTGAAGAGGGTTTGTGTGTGGGGAAGGGGTCAATTCGCAATATTTGGGCAAATAGCAATATTTAGCTCAACTCTGACGTCATCAAGATGGCCGAAAAAGCTCGCTAGCTCCCGAAATAACGCGAGTTGGGACCTCTAGTTTGCTGGACACGTCTCGGAAGAGCCGCCCGCATCCACTGATTCCATGAGAATCACTTTTCAAAATGGGTCAAAAATTTAAATTTCTCACAGGGAGCTCCCTGTGAGCACTTGCACTTTTGGTAAAAAAATTTTCATGCGATTTTATGATAGAAATTGATAGAGTAGACATCACTGAAGAGGGTTTGTGTGTGGGGAAGGGGTCAATTCGCAATATTTGGGCAAATAGCAATATTTAGCTCAACTCTGACGTCATCAAGATGGCCGAAAAAGCTCGCTAGCTCCCGAAATAACGCGAGTTGGGACCTCTAGTTTGTTGGACACGTCTCGGAAGAGCCGCCCGCATCCACTGATTCCATGAAAATCACTTTTCAAAATGGGTCAAAAAATTAAATTTCTCACAGGGAGCTCCCTGTGAGCGCTCGCACTTTTGGTCAAAACTTTTGCATGCGATTTTATGATAGAAATTGATAGAGTAGACATCACTGAAGAGGGTTTGTGTGTGGGGAAGGGGTCAATTCGAAATATTTGGGCAAATAGCAATATTTAGCTCAACTCTGACGTCATCAAGATGGCCGAAAAAGCTCGCTAGTTCCCGAAATAACGCGAGTTGGGACCTCAAGTTTGTTGGACACGTCTCGGAAGAGCCGCCCGCATCGACTGATTCCTTGAAAATCACTTTTCAAAATGGCTCAAAAATTAAAATTTCTCACAGGGAGCTCCCTGTGAGCACTCGCACTTTTGGTCAAAATTTTTTTATGCGATTTTATGATAGAAATTGATAGAGTAAACATCACTGAAGAGGGTTTGTGTGTGGGGAAGGGATCAATTCGCAATATTTGGGCAAATAGCAATATTTAGCTCAACTCTGACGTCATCAAGATGGCCGAAAAAGCTCGCTAGCTCCCGAAATAACGCGAGTTGGGACCTCTAGTTTGCTGGACACGTCTCGGAAGAGCCGCCCGCATCCACTGATTCCATGAGAATCACTTTTCAAAATGGGTCAAAAATTAAAATTTCTCACAGAGAGCTCCCTGTGAGCACTTGCACTTTTGGTAAAAAATTTTTCATGCGATTTTATGATAGAAATTGATAGAGTAGACATCACTGAAGAGGGTTTGTGTGTGGGGAAGGGGTCAATTCGCAATATTTGGGCAAATAGCAATATTTAGCTCAACTCTGACGTCATCAAGATGGCCGAAAAAGCTCGCTAGCTCCCGAAATAACGCGAGTTGGGACCTCTAGTTTGTTGGACACGTCTCGGAAGAGCCGCCCGCATCCACTGATTCCATGAAAATCACTTTTCAAAATGGGTCAAAAAATTAAATTTCTCACAGGGAGCTCCCTGTGAGCGCTCGCACTTTTGGTCAAAACTTTTGCATGCGATTTTATGATAGAAATTGATAGAGTAGACATCACTGAAGAGGGTTTGTGTGTGGGGAAGGGGTCAATTCGCAATATTTGGGCAAGTAGCAATATTTAGCTCAACTCTGACGTCATCAAGATGGCCGAAAAAGCTCGCTAGCTCCCGAAATAACGCGAGTTGGGACCTCTAGTTTGTTGGACACTTCTCGGAAGAGCCGCCCGCATCCACTGATTCCATGAAAATCACTTTTCAAAATGGCTCAAAAATTAAAATTTCTCACAGGGAGCTCCCTGTGAGCACTTGCACTTTTGGTCAAAATTTTTTTATGCGATTTTATGATAGAAATTGATAGAGTAGACATCACTGAAGAGGGTTTGTGTGTGGGGAAGGGGTCAATTCGCAATATTTGGGCAAATAGCAATATTTAGCTCAACTCTTACGTCATCAAGATGGCCGAAAAAGCTCGCTAGCTCCCGAAATAACGCGAGTTGGGACCTCTAGTTTGTTGGACACGTCTCGGAAGAGCCGCCCGCATCCACTGATTCCATGAGAATCACTTTTCAAAATGGGTCAAAAATTTAAATTTCTCACAGGGAGCTCCCTGTGAGCACTCGCACTTTTGCTCAAAATTTTTTTATGCGATTTTATGATAGAAATTGATAGAGTAGACATCACTGAAGAGGGTTTGTGTGTGGGGAAGGGGTCAATTCGCAATATTTGGGCAAATAGCAATATTTAGCTCAACTCTGACGTCATCAAGATGGCCGAAAAAGCTCGCTAGCTCCCGAAATAACGCGAGTTGGGACCTCTAGTTTGTTGGACACGTCTCGGAAGAGCCGCCCGCATCCACTGATTCCATGAAAATCACTTTTCAAAAAGGCTCAAAAATTAAAATTTCTCACAGGGAGCTCCCTGTGAGCACTCGCACTTTTGCTCAAAAATGTTTTATGCGATTTTATGATAGAAATTGATAGAGTAGACATCACTGAAGAGGGTTTGTGTGTGGGGAAGGGGTCAATTCGCAATATTTGGGCAAATAGCAATATTTAGCTCAACTCTGACGTCATCAAGATGGCCGAAAAAGCTCGCTAGCTCCCGAAATAACGCGAGTTGGGACCTCTAGTTTGTTGGACACGTCTCGGAAGAGCCGCCCGCATCCACTGATTCCATGAAAATCACTTTTCAAAATGGCTCAAAAATTAAAATTTCTCACAGGGAGCTCCCTGTGAGCACTTGCACTTTTGGTCAAAAATTTTTTATGCGATTTTATGATAGAAATTGATAGAGTAGACATCACTGAAGAGGGTTTGTGTGTGGGGAAGGGGTCAATTCGCAATATTTGGGCAAATAGCAATATTTAGCTCAACTCTGACGTCATCAAGATGGCCGAAAAAGCTCGCTTGCTCCCGAAATAACGCGAGTTGGGACCTCAAGTTTGTTGGACACGTCTCGGAAGAGCCGCCCGCATCGACTGATTCCATGAAAATCACTTTTCAAAATGGCTCAAAAATTAAAATTTCTCACAGGGAGCTCCCTGTGAGCACTCGCACTTTTGGTCAAAAATTTTTCATGCGATTTTATGATAGAAATTGATAGAGTAGACATCACTGAAGAGGGTTTGTGTGTGGGGAAGGGGTCAATTCGCAATATTTGGGCAAATAGCAATATTTAGCTCAACTCTTACGTCATCAAGATGGCCGAAAAAGCTCGCTAGCTCCCGAAATAACGCAAGTTGGGACCTCTAGTTTGTTGGACACGTCTCGGAAGAGCCGCCCGCATCCACTGATTCCATGAGAATCACTTTTCAAAATGGGTCAAAAATTTAAATTTCTCACAGGGAGCTCCCTGTGAGCACTCGCACTTTTGGTCAAAATTTTCTTATGCGATTTTATGATAGAAATTGATAGAGTAAACATCACTGAAGAGGGTTTGTGTGTGGGGAAGGGGTCAATTCGCAATATTTGGGCAAATAGCAATAATTAGCTCAACTCTGACGTCATCAAGATGGCCGAAAAAGCTCGCTAGCTCCCGAAATAACGCGAGTTGGGACCTCTAGTTTGTTGGACACGTCTCGGAAGAGCCGCCCGCATCCACTGATTCCGTGAGAATCACTTTTCAAAATGGGTCAAAAATTTAAATTTCTCACAGGGAGCTCCCTGTGAGCACTCGCACTTTTGGTCAAAATTTTTTTATGCGATTTTATGATAGAAATTGATAGAGTAGACATCACTGAAGAGGGTTTGTGTGTGGGGAAGGGGTCAATTCGCAATATTTGGGCAAATAGCAATATTAAGCTCAACTCTGACGTCATCAAGATGGCCGAAAAAGCTCGCTAGCTCCCGAAATAACGCGAGTTGGGACCTCTAGTTTGTTGGACACGTCTCGGAAGAGCCGCCCGCATCCACTGATTCCATGAAAATCACTTTTCAAAATGGGTCAAAAAATTAAATTTCTCACAGGGAGCTCCCTGTGAGCACTCGCACTTTTGGTCAAAAAATTTTTATGCGATTTTATGATAGAAATTGATAGAGTAGACATCACTGAAGAGGGTTTGTGTGTGGGGAAGGGGTCAATTCGCAATATTTGGGCAAATAGCAATATTTAGCTCAACTCTGACGTCATCAAGATGGCCGAAAAAGCTCGCTAGCTCCCGAAATAACGCGAGTTGGGACCTCTAGTTTGTTCGACACGTCTTGGAAGAGCCGCCCGCATCCACTGATTCCATGAAAATCACTTTTCAAAATGGCTCAAAAATTAAAATTTCCCTGTGAGCACTCGCACTTTTGCTCAAAAATGTTTTGTGCGATTTTCTGATAGAAATTGATAGAGTAGACATCACTGAAGAGGGTTTGTGTGTGGGGAAGGGGTCAATTCGCAATATTTGGGCAAATAGCAATATTTAGCTCAACTCTGACGTCATCAAGATGGCCGAAAAAGCTCGCTAGCTCCCGAAATAACGCGAGTTGGGACCTCTAGTTTGTTCGACACGTCTTGGAAGAGCCGCCCGCATCCACTGATTCCATGAAAATCACTTTTCAAAATGGCTCAAAAATTAAAATTTCCCTGTGAGCACTCGCACTTTTGCTCAAAAATGTTTTGTGCGATTTTCTGATAGAAATTGATAGAGTAGACATCACTGAAGAGGGTTTGTGTGTGGGGAAGGGGTCAATTTGCAATATTTGGGCAAATAGCAATATTTAGCTCAACTCTGACGTCATCAAGATGGCCGAAAAAGCTCGCTAGCTCCCGAAATAACGCGAGTTGGGACCTCTAGTTTGTTCGACACGTCTTGGAAGAGCCGCCCGCATCCACTGATTCCATGAAAATCACTTTTCAAAATGGCTCAAAAATTAAAATTTCCCTGTGAGCACTCGCACTTTTGCTCAAAAATGTTTTGTGCGATTTTCTGATAGAAATTGATAGAGTAGACATCACTGAAGAGGGTTTGTGTGTGGGGAAGGGGTCAATTCGCAATATTTGGGCAAATAGCAATATTTAGCTCAACTCTGACGTCATCAAGATGGCCGAAAAAGCTCGCTAGCTCCCGAAATAACGCGAGTTGGGACCTCAAGTTTGTTGGACACGTCTCGGAAGGGCCGCCCGCATCCACTGATTCCATGAAAAATCACTTTTCAAAATGGGTCAAAAATTAAAATTTCTCACAGGGAGCTCCCTGTGAGCACTCGCACTTTTGGTCAAAAATTTTTGATGCGATTTTATGATAGAAATTGATAGAGTAGACATCACTGAAGAGGGTTTGTGTGTGGGGAAGGGGTCAATTTGCAATATTTGGGCAAATAGCAATATTTAGCTCAACTCTGACGTCATCAAGATGGCCGAAAAAGCTCGCTAGCTCCCGAAATAACGCGAGTTGGGACCTCTAGTTTGTTCGACACGTCTTGGAAGAGCCGCCCGCATCCACTGATTCCATGAAAATCACTTTTCAAAATGGCTCAAAAATTAAAATTTCCCTGTGAGCACTCGCCATTTTGCTCAAAAATGTTTTGTGCGATTTTCTGATAGAAATTGATAGAGTAGACATCACTGAAGAGGGTTTGTGTGTGGGGAAGGGGTCAATTCGCAATATTTGGGCAAATAGCAATATTTAGCTCAACTCTGACGTCATCAAGATGGCCGAAAAAGCTCGCTAGCTCCCGAAATAACGCGAGTTGGGACCTCAAGTTTGTTGGACACGTCTCGGAAGGGCCGCCCGCATCCACTGATTCCATGAAAAATCACTTTTCAAAATGGGTCAAAAATTAAAATTTCTCACAGGGAGCTCCCTGTGAGCACTCGCACTTTTGGTCAAAAATTTTGTATGCGATTTTATGATAGAAATTGATAGAGTAGACATCACTGAAGAGGGTTTGTGTGTGGGGAAGGAGTCAATTCGCAATATTTGGGCAAATAGCAATATTTAGCTCAACTCTGACGTCATCAAGATGGCCGAAAAAGCTCGCTAGCTCCCGAAATATTGCGAGTTGGGACCTCTAGCTTGTTGGACACGTCTCGGAAGAGCCGCCCGCATCGACTGATTCCATGAAAATCACTTTTCAAAATGGGTCAAAAATTTAAATTTCTCACAGGGAGCTCCCTGTGAGCACTCGCACTTTTGGTCAAAAATTTTTTATGCGATTTTATGATAGAAATTGATAGAGTAGACATCACTGAAGAGGGTTTGTGTGTGGGGAAGGGGTCAATTCGCAATATTTGGGCAAATAGCAATATTTAGCTCAACTCTGACGTCATCAAGATGGCCGAAAAAGCTCGCTAGCTCCCGAAATAACGCGAGTTGGGACCTCTAGTTTGTTGGACACGTCTCGGAAGAGCCGCCCGCATCCACTGATTCCATGAAAATCACTTTTCAAAATGGGTCAAAAATTTAAATTTCTCACAGGGAGCTCCCTGTGAGCACTCGCACTTTTGCTCAAAATTTTTTTATGCGATTTTATGATAGAAATTGATAGAGTAGACATCACTGAAGAGGGTTTGTGTGTGGGGAAGGGGTCAATTCGCAATATTTGGGCAAATAGCAATATTTAGCTCAACTCTGACGTCATCAAGATGGCCGAAAAAGCTCGCTAGCTCCCGAAATAACGCGAGTTGGGACCTCTAGTTTGTTGGACACGTCTCGGAAGAGCCGCCCGCATCCACTGATTCCATGAAAATCACTTTTCAAAATGGGTCAAAAATTAAAATTTCTCACAGGGAGCTCCCTGTGAGCACTCGCACTTTTGGTCAAAATTTTTTTATGCGATTTTATGATAGAAATTGATAGAGTAGACATCACTGAAGAGGCTTTGTGTGTGGGGAAGGGGTCAATTCGCAATATTTGGGCAAATAGCAATATTTAGCTCAACTCTGACGTCATCAAGATGGCCGAAAAAGCTCGCTAGCTCCCGAAATAACGCGAGTTGGGACCTCTAGTTTGTTGGACACGTCTCGGAAGAGGCGCCCGCATCCACTGATTCCATGAAAATCACTTTTCAAAATGGCTCAAAAAATTAAATTTCTCACAGGGAGCTCCCTGTGAGCACTCGCACTTTTGGTCAAAAATTTTGTATGCGATTTTATGCTAGAAATTGATAGAGTAGACATCACTGAAGAGGGTTTGTGTGTGGGGAAGGGGTCAATTCGCAATATTTGGGCAAATAGCAATATTTAGCTCAACTCTGACGTCATCAAGATGGCCGAAAAAGCTCGCTAGCTCCCGAAATAACGCGAGTTGGGACCTCAAGTTTGTTGGACACGTCTCGGAAGGGCCGCCCGCATCCACTGATTCCATGAAAAATCACTTTTCAAAATGGGTCAAAAATTAAAATTTCTCACAGGGAGCTCCCTGTGAGCACTCGCACTTTTGGTCAAAAATTTTGTATGCGATTTTATAATAGAAATTGATAGAGTAGACATCACTGAAGAGGGTTTGTGTGTGGGGAAGGAGTCAATTCGCAATATTTGGGCAAATAGCAATATTTAGCTCAACTCTGACGTCATCAAGATGGCCGAAAAAGCTCGCTAGCTCCCGAAATATTGCGAGTTGGGACCTCTAGCTTGTTGGACACGTCTCGGAAGAGCCGCCCGCATCGACTGATTCCATGAAAATCACTTTTCAAAATGGGTCAAAAATTTAAATTTCTCACAGGGAGCTCCCTGTGAGCACTCGCACTTTTGGTCAAAAATTTTGTATGCGATTTTATGATAGAAATTGATAGAGTAGACATCACTGAAGAGGGTTTGTGTGTGGGGAAGGGGTCAATTCGCAATATTTGGGCAAATAGCAATATTTAGCTCAACTCTGACGTCATCAAGATGGCCGAAAAAGCTCGCTAGCTCCCGAAATAACGCGAGTTGGGACCTCTAGTTTGTTGGACACGTCTCGGAAGAGCCGCCCGCATCCACTGATTCCATGAAAATCACTTTTCAAAATGGGTCAAAAATTTAAATTTCTCACAGGGAGCTCCCTGTGAGCACTCGCACTTTTGCTCAACATTTTTTTATGCGATTTTATGATAGAAATTGATAGAGTAGACATCACTGAAGAGGGTTTGTGTGTGGGGAAGGGGTCAATTCGCAATATTTGGGCAAATAGCAATATTTAGCTCAACTCTGACGTCATCAAGATGGCCGAAAAAGCTCGCTAGCTCCCGAAATAACGCGAGTTGGGACCTCTAGTTTGTTGGACACGTCTCGGAAGAGCCGCCCGCATCCACTGATTCCATGAAAATCACTTTTCAAAATGGCTCAAAAAATTAAATTTCTCACAGGGAGCTCCCTGTGAGCACTCGCACTTTTGGTCAAAAATTTTGTATGCGATTTTATGATAGAAATTGATAGAGTAGACATCACTGAAGAGGGTTTGTGTGTGGGGAAGGGGTCAATTCGCAATATTTGGGCAAATAGCAATATTTAGCTCAACTCTGACGTCATCAAGATGGCCGAAAAAGCTCGCTAGCTCCCGAAATAACGCGAGTTGGGACCTTTAGCTTGTTGGACACGTCTCGGAAGAGCCGCCCGCATCGACTGATTCCATGAAAATCACTTTTCAAAATGGCTCAAAAATTAAAATTTCTCACAGGGAGCTCCCTGTGAGCACTCGCACTTTTGGTCAAAAATTTTGTATGCGATTTTATGCTAGAAATTGATAGAGTAGACATCACTGAAGAGGGTTTGTGTGTGGGGAAGGGGTCAATTCGCAATATTTGGGCAAATAGCAATATTTAGCTCAACTCTGACGTCATCAAGATGGCCGAAAAAGCTCGCTAGCTCCCGAAATAACGCGAGTTGGGACCTCTAGTTTGTTGGACACGTCTCGGAAGAGCCGCCACCATCCACTGATTCCATGAAAATCACTTTTCAAAATGGGTCAAAAATTTAAATTTCTCACAGGGAGCTCCCTGTGAGCACTCGCACTTTTGCTCAAAATTTTTTTATGCGATTTTATGATAGAAATTGATAGAGTAGACATCACTGAAGAGGGTTTGTGTGTGGGGAAGGGGTCAATTCGCAATATTTGGGCAATTAGCAATATTTAGCTCAACTCTGACGTCATCAAGATGGCCGAAAAAGCTCGCTAGCTCCCGAAATAACGCGAGTTGGGACCTCAAGTTTGTTGGACACGTCTCGGAAGAGCCGCCCGCATCCACTGATTCCATGAAAAATCACTTTTCATAATGGGTCAAAAATTAAAATTTCTCACAGGGAGCTCCCTGTGAGCACTCGCACTTTTGGTCAAAATTTTTTTATGCGATTTTATGATAGAAATTGATAGAGTAGACATCACCGACGAGGGTTTGTGTGTGGGGAAGGGGTCAATTCGCAATATTTGGGCAAATAGCAATATTTAGCTCAACTCTGACGTCATCAAGATGGCCGAAAAAGCTCGCTAGCTCCCGAAATAACGCAAGTTGGGACCTCTAGTTTGTTGGACACGTCTCGGAAGAGCCGCCCGCATCCACTGATTCCATGAGAATCACTTTTCAAAATGGGTCAAAAATTAAAATTTCTCAGGGAGCTCCCTGTGAGCACTCGCACTTTTGCTCAAAAATTTTTTATGCGATTTTATGATAGAAATAGATAGAGTAGACATCACTGAAGAGGGTTTGTGTTCGGGGAAGGGGTCAATTCGCAATATTTGGGCAAATAGCAATATTTAGCTCAACTCTGACGTCATCAAGATGGCCGAAAAAGCTCGCTAGCTCCCGAAATAACGCGAGTTGGGACCTCTAGTTTGTTGGACACGTCTTGGAAGAGCCGCCCGCATCCACTGATTCCATGAAAATCACTTTTCAAAATGGCTCAAAAATTAAAATTTCTCACAGGGAGCTCCCTGTGAGCACTCGCACTTTTGCTCAAAAATGTTTTATGCGATTTTATGATAGAAATTGATAGAGTAGACATCACTGAAGAGGGTTTGTGTGTGGGAAGGGGTCAATTCGCAATATTTAGGCAAATAGCAATATTTAGCTCAACTCTGACGTCATCAAGATGGCCGAAAAAGCTCGCTAGCTCCCGAAATAACGCGAGTTGGGACCTCTAGTTTGTTGGACACGTCTCGGAAGAGCCGCCCGCATCCACTGATTCCATGAAAATCACTTTTCAAAATGGGTCAAAAATTTAAATTTCTCACAGGGAGCTCCCTGTGAGCACTCGCACTTTTGGTCAAAATTTTTTTATGCGATTTTATGATAGAAATTGATAGAGTAGACATCACTGAAGAGGGTTTGTGTGTGGGGAAGGGGTCAATTCGCAATATTTGGGCAAATAGCAATATTTAGCTCAACTCTGACGTCATCAAGATGGCCGAAAAAGCTCGCTAGCTCCCGAAATAACGCGAGTTGGGACCTATAGTTTGTTGGACACGTCTCGGAAGGGCCGCCCGCATCCACTGATTCCATGAAAAATCACTTTTCAAAATGGGTCAAAAATTAAAATTTCTCACAGGGAGCTCCCTGTGAGCACTCGCACTTTTGGTCAAACATTTTTTAAGCGATTTTATGATAGAAATTGATAGAGTAGACATCACTGAAGAGGGTTTGTGTGTGGGGAAGGGGTCAATTCGCAATATTTGGGCAAATAGCAATATTTAGCTCAACTCTGACGTCATCAAGATGGCCGAAAAAGCTCGTTAGCTCCCGAAATATCGCGAGTTGGGACCTCTAGTTTGTTGGACACGTCTTGGAAGAGCCGCCCGCATCCACTGATTCCATGAAAATCACTTTTCAAAATGGCTCAAAAATTTAAATTTCTCACAGGGAGCTCCCTGTGAGCACTCGCACTTTTGCTCAAAAATGTTTTATGCGATTTTATGATAGAAATTGATAGAGTAGACATCACTGAAGAGGGTTTGTGTGTGGGGAAGGGGTCAATTCGCAATATTTGGGCAAATAGCAATATTTAGCTCAACTCTGACGTCATCAAGATGGCCGAAAAAGCTCGCTAGCTCCAAAAATAACGCGAGTTGGGACCTCTAGTTTGTTGGACACGTCTCGGAAGAGCCGCCCGCATCGACTGATTCCATGAAAATCACTTTTCAAAATGGCTCAAAAATTAAAATTTCTCACAGGGAGCTCCATGTGAGCACTCGCACTTTTGGTCAAAAAATTTTTATGCGATTTTATGATAGAAATTGATAGAGTAGAAATCACTGAAGAGGGTTTGTGTGTGGGGAAGGGGTCAATTCGCAATATTTGGGCAAATAGCAATATTTTAGCTCAACTCTGACGTCATCGAGATGGCCGAAAAAGCTCGCTAGCTCCCTAAATAACGCGAGTTGGGACCTCAAGTTTGTTGGACTCGTCTCGGAAGGGCCGCCCGCATCCACTTATTCCATGAAAAATCACTTTTCAAAATGGCTCAAAAAATAAAATTACTCACAGGGAGCTCCCTGTGTGCACTCGCACTTTTGGTCAAAAATTTTGTATGCGATTTTATGATAGAAATTGACAGAGTAGACATCACTGAAGAGGGTTTGTGTGTGGGGAAGGGGTCAATTCGCAATATTTGGGCAAATAGCAATATTTAGCTCAACTCTGACGTCATCAAGATGGCCGAAAAAGCTCGCTAGCTCCCGAAATAACGCGAGTTGGGACCTCAAGTTTGTTGGACACGTCTCGGAAGGGCCGCCCGCATCCACTGATTCCAACATGAAAAACACTTTTCAAAATGGCTCAAAAATTAAAATTTCTCACAGGGAGCTCCCTGTGAGCACTCGCACTATTGCTCAAAAATGTTTTATGCGATTTTATGATAGAAATTGATAGAGAAGACATCACTGAAGAGGGTTTGTGTGTGGGGAAGGGGTCAATTCGCAATATTTGGGCAAATAGCAATATTTAGCTCAACTCTGACGTCATCAAGATGGCCGAAAAAGCTCGCTAGCTCCCTAAATAACGCGAGTTGGGACCTCAAGTTTGTTGGACTCGTCTCGGAAGGGCCGCCCGCATCCACTTATTCCATGAAAAATCACTTTTCAAAATGGCTCAAAAAATAAAATTTCTCACTCGCACTTTTGCTCAAAAATTTTTTATGCGATTTTATGATAGAAATTGATAGAGTAGACATCACTGAAGAGGGTTTGTGTGTGGGGAAGGGGTCAATTCGCAATATTTGGGCAAATAGCAATATTTAGCTCAACTCTGACGTCATCAAGATGGCCGAAAAAGCTCGCTAGCTCCCGAAATAACACGAGTTGGGACCTCAAGTTTGTTGGACACGTCTCGGAAGGGCCGCCCGCATCCACTGATTCCAACATGAAAATCACTTTTCAAAATGGCTCAAAAATTAAAATTTCTCACAGGGAGCTCCCTGTGAGCACTCGCACTTTTGCTCAAAAATGTTTTATGCGATTTTATGATAGAAATTGATAGAGTAGACATCACTGAAGAGGGTTTGTGTGTGGGGAAGGGGTCAATTCGCAATATTTGGGCAAATAGCAATATTTAGCTCAACTCTGACGTCATCGAGATGGCCGAAAAAGCTCGCTAGCTCCCGAAATAACGCGATTTCGCACCTCTAGTTTGTTGGACACGTTTCGGAAGAGCCGCCCGCATCCACTGATTCCATGAAAATCACTTTTCAAAATGGGTCAAAAATTTAAATTTCTCCCTGTGAGCACTCGCACTTTTGGTCAACATTTTTTTATGCGATTTTATGATAGAAATTGATAGAGTAGACATTACTGAAGAGGGTTTGTGTGTGGGGAAGGGGTCAATTCGCAATATTTGGGCAAATAGCAATATTTAGCTCAACTCTGACGTCATCAAGATGGCCGAAAAAGCTCGCTAGCTCCCGAAATAACGCGAGTTGGGACCTCTAGTTTGTTGGACACGTCTCGGAAGAGCCGCCCACATCCACTGATTCCATGAAAATCACTTTTCAAAATGGCTCAAAAATTTAAATTTCTCACAGGGAGCTCCCTGTGAGCACTTGCACTTTTGGTCAAAAATTTTTTTATGCGATTTTATGATAGAAATTGATAGAGTAGACATCACTGAAGAGGGTTTGTGTGTGGGGAAGGGGTCAATTCGCAATATTTGGGCAAATAGCAATATTTAGCTCAACTCTGACGTCATCAAGATGGCCGAAAAAGCTCGCTAGCTCCCGAAATAACGCGAGTTGGGACCTCTAGTTTGTTGGACACGTCTCGGAAGAGCCGCCCGCATCCACTGATTCCATGAAAACCACTTTTCAAAATGGGTCAAAAATTAAAATTTCTCACAGGGAGCTCCCTGTGAGAAATTTTAATTTTTGAGCCATTTTGAAAAGTGATTTTCATGGAATCAGTGGATGCGGGCGGCTCTTCCGAGACGTGTCCAAAAAACTAGAGGTCCCAACTCGCGATATTTCGGGAGCTAGCGAGCTTTTTCGGCCATCTTGATGACGTCAGAGTTGAGCTAAATATTGCTATTTGCCCAAATATTGCGAATTGACCCCTTCCCGACACACAAACCCTCTTCAGTGATGTCTACTCTATCAATTTCTATCATAAAAACGCATAAAAATTTTTTGAGCAAAAGTGCGATAACTCACAGGGAGCTCCCTGTGAGAAATTTAAATTTTTGAGCCATTTTGAAAAGTGATTTTCATGGAATCAGTGGATGCGGGCGGCTCTTCCGAGACGTGTCCAACAAACTAGAGGTCCCAACTCGCGTTATTTCGGGAGCTAGCGAGCTTTTTCGGCCATCTTGATGACGTCAGAGTTGAGCTAAATATTGCTATTTGCCCAAATATTGCGAATTGACCCCTTCCCCACAAACAAACCCTCTTCAGTGATGTCTACTCTATCAATTTCTATCATAAAATCGCTTGAAAAATTTTTGACCAAAAGTGCGAGTGCTCACAGGGAGCTCCCTGTGAGAAATTTTAATTTTTGAGCCATTTTGAAAAGTGATTTTCATGGAATCAGTGGATGCGGGCGGCTCTTCCGAGACGTGTCCAACAAACTAGAGGTCCCAACTCGCATTATTTCGGGAGCTAGCGAGCTTTTTCGGCCATCTTGATGACGTCAGAGTTGAGCTAAATATTGCTATTTGCCCAAATATTGCGAATTGACCCCTTCCCCACAAACAAACCCTCTTCAGTGATGTCTACTCTATCAATTTCTATCATAAAATCGCATAAAAATTTTTTGAGCAAAAGTGCGAGTGCTCACAGGGAGCTCCCTGTGAGAAATTTTAATTTTTGAGCCATTTTGAAATGTGATTTTCATGGAATCAGTAGATGCGGGCGGCTCTTCCGAGACGTGTCCAACAAACTAGAGGTCCCAACTCGCGTTATTTCGGGAGCTAGCGAGCTTTTTCGGCCATCTTGATGACTTCAGAGTTGAGCTAAATATTGCTATTTGCCCAAATATTGCGAATTGACCCCTTCCCCACACACAAACCCTCTTCAGTGATGTCTACTCTATCAATTTCTATCATAAAATCGCTTAAAACATTTTTGACCAAAAGTGCGAGTGCTCACAGGGAGCTCCCTGTGAGAAATTTTAATTTTTGACCCATTTTGAAAAGTGATTTTTCATGGAATCAGTGGATGCGGGCGGCCCTTCCGAGACGTGTCCAACAAACTTGAGGTCCCAACTCGCGTTATTTCGGGAGCTAGCGAGCTTTTTCGGCCATCTTGATGACGTCAGAGTTGAGCTAAATATTGCTATTTGCCCAAATATTGCGAATTGACCCCTTCCCCACAAACAAACCCTCTTCAGTGATGTCTACTCTATCAATTTCTATCATAAAATCGCATTAAAATTTTTTGAGCAAAAGTGCGAGTGCTCACAGGGAGCTCCCTGTGAGAAATTTTAATTTTTGACCCATTTTGAAAAGTGATTTTCATGGAATCAGTAGATGCGGGCGGCTCTTCCGAGACGTGTCCAACAAACTAGAGGTCCCAACTCGCGTGATTTCGGGAGCTAGCGAGCTTTTTCGGCCATCTTGATGACTTCAGAGTTGAGCTAAATATTGCTATTTGCCCAAATATTGCGAATTGACCCCTTCCCCACACACAAACCCTCTTCAGTGATGTCTACTCTATCAATTTCTATCATAAAATCGCATAAAAAAATTTTGAGCAAAAGTGCGAGTGCTCACAGGGAGCTCCCTGTGAGAAATTTTAATTTTTGAGCCATTTTGAAAAGTGATTTTCATGGAATCAGTGGATGCGGGCGGCTCTTCCGAGACGTGTCCAACAAACTAGAGGTCCCAACTCGCATTATTTCGGGAGCTAGCGAGTTTTTTCGGCCATCTTGATGACTTCAGAGTTGAGCTAAATATTGCTATTTGCCCAAATATTGCGAATTGACCCCTTCCCCACACACAAACCCTCTTCGGTGATGTCTACTCTATCAATTTCTATCATAAAATCGCATAAAAAAATTTTGACCAAAAGTGCGAGTGCTCACAGGGAGCTCCCTGTGAGAAATTTTAATTTTTGACCCATTTTGACAAGTGATTTTTCATGAAATCAGTGGATGCGGGCGGCCTTTCCGAGACGTGTCCAACAAACTTGAGGTCCCAACTCGCGTTATTTCGGGAGCTAGCGAGCTTTTTTGGCCATCTTGATGACGTCAGAGTTGAGCTAAATATTGCTATTTGCCCAAATATTGCGAATTGACCCCTTCCCCACACACAAACCCTCTTCAGTGATGTCTACTCTATCAATTTCTATCATAAAATCGCATAAAACATTTTTGAGCAAAAGTGCGAGTGCTCACAGGGAGCTCCCTGTGAGAAATTTTAATTTTTGACCCATTTTGAAAAGTGATTTTTCATGGAATCAGTGGATAAGGGCGGCTATTCCGAGACGTGTCCAACAAACTAGAGGTCCCAACTCGCGTTATTTCGGGAGCTAGCGAGCTTTTTCGGCCATCTTGATGACGTCAGAGTTGAGCTAAATATTGCTATTTGCCCAAATATTGCGAATTGACCCCTTCCCCACACAAAAACCCTCTTCAGTGATGTCTACTCTATCAATTTCTATCATAAAATCGCATAAAAAAATTTTGAGCAAAAGTGCTAGTGCTCACAGGGAGCTCCCTGTGAGAAATTTTAATTTTTGAGCCATTTTGAAAAGTGATTTTCATGGAATCAGTGGATGCGTTCGGCTCTTCCGAGACGTGTCCAACAAACTAGAGGTCCCAACTCGCGTTATTTCGGGAGCTAGCGAGCTTTTTCGGCCATCTTGATGACGTCAGAGTTGAGCTAAATATTGCTATTTGCCCAAATATTGCAAATTGACCCCTTCCCCACACACAAACCCTCTTCGGTGATGTCTACTCTATCAATTTCTATCATAAAATCGCATAAAAAAATTTTGAGCAAAAGTGCGAGTGCTCACAGGGAGCTCCCTGTGAGAAATTTTAATTTTTGAGCCATTTTGAAAAGTGATTTTCATGGAATCAGTGGATGCGGGCGGCTCTTCCGAGACGTGTCCAACAAACTAGAGGTCCCAACTCGCATTATTTCGGGAGCTAGCGAGTTTTTTCGGCCATCTTGATGACTTCAGAGTTGAGCTAAATATTGCTATTTGCCCAAATATTGCGAATTGACCCCTTCCCCACACACAAACCCTCTTCGGTGATGTCTACTCTATCAATTTCTATCATAAAATCGCATAAAAAAATTTTGACCAAAAGTGCGAGTGCTCACAGGGAGCTCCCTGTGAGAAATTTTAATTTTTGACCCATTTTGACAAGTGATTTTTCATGAAATCAGTGGATGCGGGCGGCCTTTCCGAGACGTGTCCAACAAACTTGAGGTCCCAACTCGCGTTATTTCGGGAGCTAGCGAGCTTTTTTGGCCATCTTGATGACGTCAGAGTTGAGCTAAATATTGCTATTTGCCCAAATATTGCGAATTGACCCCTTCCCCACACACAAACCCTCTTCAGTGATGTCTACTCTATCAATTTCTATCATAAAATCGCATAAAACATTTTTGAGCAAAAGTGCGAGTGCTCACAGGGAGCTCCCTGTGAGAAATTTTAATTTTTGACCCATTTTGAAAAGTGATTTTTCATGGAATCAGTGGATAAGGGCGGCTATTCCGAGACGTGTCCAACAAACTAGAGGTCCCAACTCGCGTTATTTCGGGAGCTAGCGAGCTTTTTCGGCCATCTTGATGACGTCAGAGTTGAGCTAAATATTGCTATTTGCCCAAATATTGCGAATTGACCCCTTCCCCACACAAAAACCCTCTTCAGTGATGTCTACTCTATCAATTTCTATCATAAAATCGCATAAAAAAATTTTGAGCAAAAGTGCTAGTGCTCACAGGGAGCTCCCTGTGAGAAATTTTAATTTTTGAGCCATTTTGAAAAGTGATTTTCATGGAATCAGTGGATGCGTTCGGCTCTTCCGAGACGTGTCCAACAAACTAGAGGTCCCAACTCGCGTTATTTCGGGAGCTAGCGAGCTTTTTCGGCCATCTTGATGACGTCAGAGTTGAGCTAAATATTGCTATTTGCCCAAATATTGCAAATTGACCCCTTCCCCACACACAAACCCTCTTCGGTGATGTCTACTCTATCAATTTCTATCATAAAATCGCATAACAATTTTTTGAGCAAAAGTGCGAGTGCTCACAGGGAGCTCCCTGTGAGAAATTTTAATTTTTGACCCATTTTGAAAAGTGATTTTTCATGGAATCAGTGGATGCGGGCGGCCCTTCCGAGACGTGTCCAACAAACTTGAGGTCCCAACTCGCGTTATTTCGGGAGCTAGCGAGCTTTTTCGGCCATCTTGATGACGTCAGAGTTGAGCTAAATATTGCTATTTGCCCAAATATTGCGAATTGACCCCTTCCCCACACACAAACCCTCTTCAGTGATGTCTACTCTATCAATTTCTATCATAAAATCGCATAAAAATTTTTTGACCAAAAGTGCGAGTGCTCACAGGGAGCTCCCTGTGAGAAATTTTAATTTTTGAGCCATTTTGAAAAGTGATTTTCATGGAATCAGTGGATGCGGGCGGCTCTTCCGAGACGTGTCCAACAAACTAGAGGTCCCAACTCGCGTTATTTCGGGAGCTAGCGAGCTTTTTCGGCCATCTTGATGACGTCAGAGTTGAGCTAAATATTGCTATTTGCCCAAATATTGCGAATTGACCCCTTCCCCACACACAAACCCTCTTCGGTGATGTCTACTCTATCAATTTCTATCATAAAATCGCATAAAAAAAATCTGACCAAAAGTGCGAGTGCTCACAGGGAGCTCCCTGTGAGAAATTTTAATTTTTGACCCATTTTGAAAAGTGATTTTTCATGGAATCAGTGGATGCGGGCGGCCCTTCCGAGACGTGTCCAACAAACTAGAGGTCCCAACTCGCGTTATTTCGGGAGCTAGCGAGCTTTTTCGGCCATCTTGATGACGTCAGAGTTGAGCTAAATATTGCTATTTGCCCAAATATTGCGAATTGACCCCTTCCCCACACACAAACCCTCTTCAGTGATGTCTACTCTATCAATTTCTATCATAAAATCGCATACAAAATTTTTGACCAAAAGTGCGAGTGCTCACAGGGAGCTCCCTGTGAGAAATTTTAATTTTTGACCCATTTTGAAAAGTGATTTTTCATGGAATCATTCGACGCGGGTGGCCCTTCCGAGACGTGCCCAACAAACTTGAGGTCCCAACTCGCGTTATTTCGGGAGCTAGCGAGCTTTTTCGGCCATCTTGATGACGTCAGAGTTGAGCTAAATATTGCTATTTGCCCAAATATTGCGAATTGACCCCTTCCCCACACACAAACCCTCTTCAGTGATGTCTACTCTATCAATTTCTATCATAAAATCGGATAAAACATTTTTGAGCAAAAGTGCGAGTGCTCACAGGGAGCTCCCTGTGAGAAATTTAATTTTTGACCCATTTTGAAAAGTGATTTTTCATGGATTCTTTCGACGCGGGTGGCCCTTCCGAGACGTGTCCAACAAACTTGAGGTCCCAACTCGCGTTATTTCGGGAGCTAGCGAGCTTTTTCGGCCATCTTGATGACGTCAGAGTTGAGCTAAATATTGCTATTTGCCCAAATATTGCGAATTGACCCCTTCCCCACACACAAACCCTCTTCAGTGATGTCTACTCTATCAATTTCTATCATAAAATCGCATAAAAAATTTTTGACCAAAAGTGCCAGTGCTCACAGGGAGCTCCCTGTGAGAAATTTTAATTTTTGAGCCATTTTGAAAAGTGATTTTCATGGAATCAGTGGATGCGGGCGGCTCTTCCGAGACGTGTCCAACAAACTAGAGGTCCCAACTCGCGTTATTTCGGGAGCTAGCGAGCTTTTTCGGCCATCTTGATGACGTCAGAGTTGAGCTAAATATTGCTATTTGCCCAAATATTGCGAATTGACCCCTTCCCCAAACACAAACCCTCTTCAGTGATGTCTACTCTATCAATTTCTATCATAAAATCGGATAAAACATTTTTGAGCAAAAGTGCGAGTGCTCACAGGGAGCTCCCTGTGAGAAATTTAATTTTTGACCCATTTTGAAAAGTGATTTTTCATGGAATCTTTCGACGCGGGTGGCCCTTCCGAGACGTGTCCAACAAACTTGAGGTCCCAACTCGCGTTATTTCGGGAGCTAGCGAGCTTTTTCGGCCATCTTGATCACGTCAGAGTTGAGCTAAATATTGCTATTTGCCCAAATATTGCGAATTGACCCCTTCCCCACACACAAACCCTCTTCAGTGATGTCTACTCTATCAATTTCTATCATAAAATCGCATAAAAAATTTTTGACCAAAAGTGCCAGTGCTCACAGGGAGCTCCCTGTGAGAAATTTTAATTTTTGAGCCATTTTGAAAAGTGATTTTCATGGAATCAGTGGATGCGGGCGGCTCTTCCGAGACGTGTCCAACAAGCTAGAGGTCCCAACTCGCGTTATTTCGGGAGCTAGCGAGCTTTTTCGGCCATCTTGATGACGTCAGAGTTGAGCTAAATATTGCTATTTGCCCAAATATTGCGAATTGACCCCTTCCCAAAACACAAACCCTCTTCAGTGATGTCTACTCTATCAATTTCTATCATAAAATCGCTTAAAAAATTTTTGACCAAAAGTGCGAGTGCTCACAGGGAGCTCCCTGTGAGAAATTTGAATTTTTGACCCATTTTGAAAAGTGATTTTTCATGGAATCAGTGGATGCGGGCGGCCCTTCCGAGACGTGTCCAACAAACTTGAGGTCCCAACTCGCGTTATTTCGGGAGCTAGCGAGCTTTTTCGGCCATCTTGATGACGTCAGAGTTGAGCTAAATATTGCTATTTGCCCAAATATTGCGAATTGACCCCTTCCCCACACACAAACCCTCTTCAGTGATGTCTACTCTATCAATTGCTATCATAAAATCGCATAAAAAATTTTTGACCAAAAGTGCGAGTGCTCACAGGGAGCTCCCTGTGAGAAATTTAAATTTTTGAGCCATTTTGAAAAGTGATTTTCATGGAATCAGTGGATGCGGGCGGTTCTTCCGAGACGTGTCCAACAAACTAGAGGTCCCAACTCGCGTTATTTCGGGAGCTAGCGAGCTTTTTCGGCCATCTTGATGACGTCAGAGTTGAGCTAAATATTGCTATTTGCCCAAATATTGCGAATTGACCCCTTCCCCACACACAAACCCTCTTCAGTGATGTCTACTCTATCAATTTCTATCATAAAATCGCATAAAAAATTTTTGACCAAAAGTGCGAGTGCTCACAGGGAGCTCCCTGTGAGAAATTTTAATTTTTGACCCATTTTGAAAAGTGATTTTTCATGGAATCAGTGGATGCGGGCGGCTCTTCCAAGACGTGTCCATCAAACTAGAGGTCCCAACTCGCGTTATTTCGGGAGCTAGCGAGCTTTTTCGGCCATCTTGATGACGTCAGAGTTGAGCTAAATATTGCTATTTGCCCAAATATTGCGAATTGACCCCTTCCCCACACACAAACACTCTTCAGTGATGTCTACTCTATCAATTTCTATCATAAAATCGCTTAAACAATTTTTGAGCAAAAGTGCGAGTGCTCACAGGGAGCTCCCTGTGAGAAATTTAAATTTTTGACCCATTTTGAACAGTGATTTTCATGGAATCAGTGGATGCGGGCGGCTCTTCCGAGACGTGTCCAACAAACTAGAGGTCCCAACTCGCGTTATTTCGGGAGCTAGCGAGCTTTTTCGGCCATCTTGATGACGTCAGAGTTGAGCTAAATATTGCTATTTGCCCAAATATTGCGAATTGACCCCTTCCCCACACACAAACCCTCTTCAGTGATGTCTACTCTATCAATTTCTATCATAAAATCGCATAAAAATTTTTTGACCAAAAGTGCGAGTGCTCACAGGGAGCTCCCTGTGAGAAATTTTAATTTTTGACCCATTTTGAAAAGTGATTTTTCATGGAATCAGTGGATGCGGGCGGCCCTTCCGAGACGTGTCCAACAAACTAGAGGTCCCAACTCGCGTTATTTCGGGAGCTAGCGAGCTTTTTCGGCCATCTTGATGACGTCAGAGTTGAGCTAAATATTGCTATTTGCCCAAATATTGCGAATTGACCCCTTCCCCACACACAAACACTCTTCAGTGATGTCTACTCTATCAATTTCTATCATAAAATCGCTTAAACAATTTTTGAGCAAAAGTGCGAGTGCTCACAGGGACCTCCCTGTGAGAAATTTAAATTTTTGAGCCATTTTGAAAAGTGATTTTCATGGAATCAGTGGATGCGGGCGGCTCTTCCGAGACGTGTCCAACAAACTAGAGGTCCCAACTCGCGTTATTTTGGGAGCTAGTGAGCTTTTTCGGCCATCTTGATGACGTCAGAGTTGAGCTAAATATTGCTATTTGCCCAAATATTGCGAATTGACCCCTTCCCCACACACAAACCCTCTTCAGTGATGTCTACTCTATCAATTTCTATCATAAAATCGCATAAAACATTTTTGAGCAAAAGTGCGAGTGCTCACAGGGAGCTCCCTGTGAGAAATTTTAATTTTTGAGCCATTTTGAAAAGTGATTTTTCATGGAATCAGTGGATGCGGGCGGCTCTTCCAAGACGTGTCCAACAAACTAGAGGTCCCAACTCGCGTTATTTCGGGAGCTAGCGAGCTTTTTCGGCCATCTTGATGACGTCAGAGTTGAGCTAAATATTGCTATTTGCCCAAATATTGCGAATTGACCCCTTCCCCACACACAAACACTCTTCAGTGATGTCTACTCTATCAATTTCTATCATAAAATCGCATAAAACATTTTTGAGCAAAAGTGCGAGTGCTCACAGGGACCTCCCTGTGAGAAATTTTAATTTTTGAGCCATTTTGAAAAGTGATTTTCATGGAATCAGTGGATGCGGGCGGCTCTTCCAAGACGTGTCCATCAAACTAGAGGTCCCAACTCGCGTTATTTCGGGAGCTAGCGAGCTTTTTCGGCCATCTTGATGACGTCAGAGTTGAGCTAAATATTGCTATTTGCCCAAATATTGCGAATTGACCCCTTCCCCACACACAAACCCTCTTCAGTGATGTCTACTCTATCAATTTCTATCATAAAATCGCATAAAAAAATTTTGACCAAAAGTGCGAGTGCTCACAGGGAGCTCCCTGTGAGAAATTTAAATTTTTGAGCCATTTTGAAAAGTGATTTTCATGGAATCAGTGGATGCGGGCGGCTCTTCCGAGACGTGTCCAACAAACTAGAGGTCCCAACTCGCGTTATTTCGGGAGCTAGTGAGCTTTTTCGGCCATCTTGATGACGTCAGAGTTGAGCTAAATATTGCTATTTGCCCAAATATTGCGAATTGACCCCTTCCCCACACACAAACCCTCTTCAGTGATGTCTACTCTATCAATTTCTATCATAAAATCGCATAAAACATTTTTGAGCAAAAGTGCGAGTGCTCACAGGGAACTCCCTGTGAGAAATTTTAATTTTTGAGCCATTTTGAAAAGTGATTTTCATGGAATCAGTGGATGCGGGCGGCTCTTCCAAGACGTGTCCAACAAACTAGAGGTCCCAACTCGCGTTATTTCGGGAGCTAGCGAGCTTTTTCGGCCATCTTGATGACGTCAGAGTTGAGCTAAATATTGCTATTTGCCCAAATATTGCGAATTGACCCCTTCCCCACACACAAACCCTCTTCAGTGATGTCTACTCTATCAATTTCTATCATAAAATCGCATAAAAAATTTTTGACCAAAAGTGCGAGTGCTCACAGGGAGCTCCCTGTGAGAAATTTTAATTTTTGACCCATTTTGAACAGTGATTTTCATGGAATCAGTGGATGCGGGCGGCTCTTCCAAGACGTGTCCAACAAACTAGAGGTCCCAACTCGCGTTATTTCGGGAGCTAGCGAGCTTTTTCGGCCATCTTGATGACGTCAGAGTTGAGCTAAATATTGCTATTTGCCCAAATATTGCGAATTGACCCCTTCCCCACACACAAACACTCTTCAGTGATGTCTACTCTATCAATTTCTATCATAAAATCGCTTAAACAATTTTTGAGCAAAAGTGCGAGTGCTCACAGGGACCTCCCTGTGAGAAATTTAAATTTTTGACCCATTTTGAAAAGTGATTTTCATGGAATCAGTGGATGCGGGCGGCTCTTCCGAGACGTGTCCAACAAACTAGAGGTCCCAACTCGCGTTATTTCGGGAGCTAGCGAGCTTTTTCGGCCATCTTGATGACGTCAGAGTTGAGCTAAATATTGCTATTTGCCCAAATATTGCGAATTGACCCCTTCCCCACACACAAACCCTCTTCAGTGATGTCTACTCTATCAATTTCTATCATAAAATCGCATAAAAAAATTTTGACCAAAAGTGCGAGTGCTCACAGGGAGCTCCCTGTGAGAAATTTAAATTTTTGAGCCATTTTGAAAAGTGATTTTCATGGAATCAGTGGATGCGGGCGGCTCTTCCAAGACGTGTCCAACAAACTAGAGGTCCCAACTCGCGTTATTTCGGGAGCTAGCGAGCTTTTTCGGCCATCTTGATGACGTCAGAGTTGAGCTAAATATTGCTATTTGCCCAAATATTGCGAATTGACCCCTTCCCCACACACAAACCCTCTTCAGTGATGTCTACTCTATCAATTTCTATCATAAAATCGCATAAAAAATTTTTGAGCAAAAGTGCGAGTGCTCACAGGGAGCTCCTTGTGAGAAATTTTAATTTTTGACCCATTTTGAACAGTGATTTTCATGGAATCAGTGGATGCGGGCGGCTCTTCCAAGACGTGTCCAACAAACTAGAGGTCCCAACTCGCGTTATTTCGGGAGCTAGCGAGCTTTTTCGGCCATCTTGATGACGTCAGAGTTGAGCTAAATATTGCTATTTGCCCAAATATTGCGAATTGACCCCTTCCCCACACACAAACACTCTTCAGTGATGTCTACTCTATCAATTTCTATCATAAAATCGCTTAAACAATTTTTGAGCAAAAGTGCGAGTGCTCACAGGGACCTCCCTGTGAGAAATTTAAATTTTTGACCCATTTTGAACAGTGATTTTCATGGAATCAGTGGATGCGGGCGGCTCTTCCGAGACGTGTCCAACAAACTAGAGGTCCCAACTCGCGTTATTTCGGGAGCTAGCGAGCGTTTTCGGCCATCTTGATGACGTCAGAGTTGAGCTAAATATTGCTATTTGCCCAAATATTGCGAATTGACCCCCATCCCCACACACAAACCCTCTTCAGTGATGTCTACTCTATCAATTTCTAACATAAAATCGCATAAAAAAATTTTGACCAAAAGTGCGAGTGCTCACAGGGAGCTCCCTGTGAGAAATTTTAATTTTTGACCCATTTTGAAAAGTGATTTTTCATGGAATCATTCGACGCGGGTGGCCCTTCCGAGACGTGTCCAACAAACTTGAGGTCCCAACTCGCGTTATTTCGGGAGCTAGCGAGCTTTTTCGGCCATCTTGATGACGTCAGAGTTGAGCTAAATATTGCTATTTGCCCAAATATTGCGAATTGACCCCTTCCCCACACACAAACCCTCTTCAGTGATGTCTACTCTATCAATTTCTATCATAAAATCGCATAAAAAATTTTTGAGCAAAAGTGCGAGTGCTGACAGGGAGCTCCCTGTGAGAAATTTTAATTTTTGACCCATTTTGAAAAGTGATTTTTCATGGAATCAGTGGATGCGGGCGGCTCTTCCAAGACGTGTCCAACAAACTAGAGGTCCCAACTCGCGTTATTTCGGGAGCTAGCGAGCTCTTTCGGCCATCTTGATGACGTCAGAGTTGAGCTAAATATTGCTATTTGCCCAAATATTGCGAATTGACCCCTTCCCCACACACAAACACTCTTCAGTGATGTCTACTCTATCAATTTCTATCATAAAATCGCTTAAACAATTTTTGAGCAAAAGTGCGAGTGCTCACAGGGACCTCCCTGTGAGAAATTTAAATTTTTGACCCATTTTGAACAGTGATTTTCATGGAATCAGTGGATGCGGGCGGCTCTTCCGAGACGTGTCCAACAAACTAGAGGTCCCAACTGGCGTTATTTCGGGAGCTAGCGAGCGTTTTCGGCCATCTTGATGACGTCAGAGTTGAGCTAAATATTGCTATTTGCCCAAATATTGCGAATTGACCCCCATCCCCACACACAAACCCTCTTCAGTGATGTCTACTCTATCAATTTCTAACATAAAATCGCATAAAAAAATTTTGACCAAAAGTGCGAGTGCTCACAGGGAGCTCCCTGTGAGAAATTTTAATTTTTGACCCATTTTGAAAAGTGATTTTTCATGGAATCATTCGACGCGGGTGGCCCTTCCGAGACGTGTCCAACAAACTTGAGGTCCCAACTCGCGTTATTTCGGGAGCTAGCGAGCTTTTTCGGCCATCTTGATGACGTCAGAGTTGAGCTAAATATTGCTATTTGCCCAAATATTGCGAATTGACCCCTTCCCCACACACAAACCCTCTTCAGTGATGTCTACTCTATCAATTTCTATCATAAAATCGCATAAAAAAATTTTGACCAAAAGTGCGAGTGCTCACAGGGAGCTCCCTGTGAGAAATTTAAATTTTTGAGCCATTTTGAAAAGTGATTTTCATGGAATCAGTGGATGCGGGCGGCTCTTCCAAGACGTGTCCAACAAACTAGAGGTCCCAACTCGCGTTATTTCGGGAGCTAGCGAGCTTTTTCGGCCATCTTGATGACGTCAGAGTTGAGCTAAATATTGCTATTTGCCCAAATATTGCGAATTGACCCCTTCCCCACACACAAACCCTCTTCAGTGATGTCTACTCTATCAATTTCTATCATAAAATCGCATAAAAAATTTTTGAGCAAAAGTGCGAGTGCTCACAGGGAGCTCCTTGTGAGAAATTTTAATTTTTGACCCATTTTGAACAGTGATTTTCATGGAATCAGTGGATGCGGGCGGCTCTTCCAAGACGTGTCCAACAAACTAGAGGTCCCAACTCGCGTTATTTCGGGAGCTAGCGAGCTTTTTCGGCCATCTTGATGACGTCAGAGTTGAGCTAAATATTGCTATTTGCCCAAATATTGCGAATTGACCCCTTCCCCACACACAAACACTCTTCAGTGATGTCTACTCTATCAATTTCTATCATAAAATCGCTTAAACAATTTTTGAGCAAAAGTGCGAGTGCTCACAGGGACCTCCCTGTGAGAAATTTAAATTTTTGACCCATTTTGAACAGTGATTTTCATGGAATCAGTGGATGCGGGCGGCTCTTCCGAGACGTGTCCAACAAACTAGAGGTCCCAACTCGCGTTATTTCGGGAGCTAGCGAGCGTTTTCGGCCATCTTGATGACGTCAGAGTTGAGCTAAATATTGCTATTTGCCCAAATATTGCGAATTGACCCCCATCCCCACACACAAACCCTCTTCAGTGATGTCTACTCTATCAATTTCTAACATAAAATCGCATAAAAAAAATTTGACCAAAAGTGCGAGTGCTCACAGGGAGCTCCCTGTGAGAAATTTTAATTTTTGACCCATTTTGAAAAGTGATTTTTCATGGAATCATTCGACGCGGGTGGCCCTTCCGAGACGTGTCCAACAAACTTGAGGTCCCAACTCGCGTTATTTCGGGAGCTAGCGAGCTTTTTCGGCCATCTTGATGACGTCAGAGTTGAGCTAAATATTGCTATTTGCCCAAATATTGCGAATTGACCCCTTCCCCACACACAAACCCTCTTCAGTGATGTCTACTCTATCAATTTCTATCATAAAATCGCATAAAAAATTTTTGAGCAAAAGTGCGAGTGCTGACAGGGAGCTCCCTGTGAGAAATTTTAATTTTTGACCCATTTTGAAAAGTGATTTTTCATGGAATCAGTGGATGCGGGCGGCTCTTCCAAGACGTGTCCAACAAACTAGAGGTCCCAACTCGCGTTATTTCGGGAGCTAGCGAGCTCTTTCGGCCATCTTGATGACGTCAGAGTTGAGCTAAATATTGCTATTTGCCCAAATATTGCGAATTGACCCCTTCCCCACACACAAACACTCTTCAGTGATGTCTACTCTATCAATTTCTATCATAAAATCGCTTAAACAATTTTTGAGCAAAAGTGCGAGTGCTCACAGGGACCTCCCTGTGAGAAATTTAAATTTTTGACCCATTTTGAACAGTGATTTTCATGGAATCAGTGGATGCGGGCGGCTCTTCCGAGACGTGTCCAACAAACTAGAGGTCCCAACTGGCGTTATTTCGGGAGCTAGCGAGCGTTTTCGGCCATCTTGATGACGTCAGAGTTGAGCTAAATATTGCTATTTGCCCAAATATTGCGAATTGACCCCCATCCCCACACACAAACCCTCTTCAGTGATGTCTACTCTATCAATTTCTAACATAAAATCGCATAAAAAAATTTTGACCAAAAGTGCGAGTGCTCACAGGGAGCTCCCTGTGAGAAATTTTAATTTTTGACCCATTTTGAAAAGTGATTTTTCATGGAATCATTCGACGCGGGTGGCCCTTCCGAGACGTGTCCAACAAACTTGAGGTCCCAACTCGCGTTATTTCGGGAGCTAGCGAGCTTTTTCGGCCATCTTGATGACGTCAGAGTTGAGCTAAATATTGCTATTTGCCCAAATATTGCGAATTGACCCCTTCCCCACACACAAACCCTCTTCAGTGATGTCTACTCTATCAATTTCTATCATAAAATCGCATAAAAAATTTTTGAGCAAAAGTGCGAGTGCTCACAGGGAGCTCCCTGTGAGAAATTTTAATTTTTGACCCATTTTGAAAAGTGATTTTTCATGGAATCATTCGACGCGGGTGGCCCTTCCGAGACGTGTCCAACAAACTTGAGGTCCCAACTCGCGTTATTTCGGGAGCTAGCGAGCTTTTTCGGCCATCTTGATGACGTCAGAGTTGAGCTAAATATTGCTATTTGCCCAAATATTGCGAATTGACCCCTTCCCCACACACAAAGCCTCTTCAGTGATGTCTACTCTATCAATTTCTATCATAAAATCGCATAAAAAAATTTTGACCAAAAGTGCCAGTGCTCACAGGGAGCTCCCTGTGAGAAATTTTAATTTTTGAGCCATTTTGAAAAGTGATTTTTCATGGAATCAGTGGATGCGGGCGGCTCTTCCAAGACGTGTCCAACAAACTAGAGGTCCCAACTCGCGTTATTTCGGGAGCTAGCGAGCTTTTTCGGCCATCTTGATGACGTCAGAGTTGAGCTAAATATTGCTATTTGCCCAAATATTGCGAATTGACCCCTTCCCCACACACAAACCCTCTTCAGTGATGTCTACTCTATCAATTTCTATCATAAAATCGCATAAAAAAATTTTGAGCAAAAGTGCGAGTGCTCACAGGGACCTCCCTGTGAGAAATTTAAATTTTTGACCCATTTTGAACAGTGATTTTCATGGAATCAGTGGATGCGGGCGGCTCTTCCGAGACGTGTCCAACAAACTAGAGGTCCCAACTGGCGTTATTTCGGGAGCTAGCGAGCTTTTTCGGCCATCTTGATGACGTCAGAGTTGAGCTAAATATTGCTATTTGCCCAAATATTGCGAATTGACCCCTTCCCCACACACAAACCCTCTTCAGTGATGTCTACTCTATCAATTTCTATCATAAAATCGCATAAAAAATTTTTGAGCAAAAGTGCGAGTGCTCACAGGGAGCTCCCTGTGAGAAATTTTAATTTTTGACCCATTTTGAAAAGTGATTTTTCATGGAATCATTCGACGCGGGTGGCCCTTCCGAGACGTGTCCAACAAACTTGAGGTCCCAACTCGCGTTATTTCGGGAGCTAGCGAGCTTTTTCGGCCATCTTGATGACGTCAGAGTTGAGCTAAATATTGCTATTTGCCAAAATATTGCGAATTGACCCCTTCCCCACACACAAAGCCTCTTCAGTGATGTCTACTCTATCAATTTCTATCATAAAATCGCATAAAAAAATTTTGACCAAAAGTGCCAGTGCTCACAGGGAGCTCCCTGTGAGAAATTTTAATTTTTGACCCATTTTGAAAAGTGATTGTATGGAATCAGTGGATGCGGGCGGCTCTTCCGAGACGTGTCCAACAAACTAGAGGTCCCAACTCGCGTTATTTCTGGAGCTAGCGAGCTTTTTTGGCCATCTTGATGACGTCAGAGTTGAGCTAAAAATTGCTATTTGCCCAAATATTGCGAATTGACCCCTTCCCCACACACAAACCCTCTTCAGTGATGTCTACTCTATCAATTTCTATCATAAAATCGCATAAAAAAATTTTGAGCAAAAGTGCGAGTGCTCACAGGGAGCTCCCTGTGAGAAATTTTAATTTTTGACCCATTTTGAAAAGTGATTTTTCATGGAATCATTCGACGCGGGTGGCCCTTCCGAGACGTGTCCAACAAACTTGAGGTCCCAACTCGCGTTATTTCGGGAGCTAGCGAGCTTTTTCGGCCATCTTGATGACGTCAGAGTTGAGCTAAATATTGCTATTTGCCCAAATATTGCGAATTGACCCCTTCCCCACACACAAACCCTCTTCAGTGATGTCTACTCTATCAATTTCTATCATAAAACCGCATAAAAATTTTTTGAGCAAAAGTGCGAGTGCTCACAGGGAGCTCCCTGTGAGAAATTTTAATTTTTGACCCATTTTGAAAAGTGATTTTTCATGGAATCATTCGACGCGGGTGGCCCTTCCGAGACGTGTCCAACAAACTTGAGGTCCCAACTCGCGTTATTTCGGGAGCTAACGAGCTTTTTCGGCCATCTTGATGACGTCAGAGTTGAGCTAAATATTGCTATTTGCCCAAATATTGCGAATTGACCCCTTCCCCACACACAAAGCCTCTTCAGTGATGTCTACTCTATCAATTTCTATCATAAAATCGCATAAAAAATTTTTGACCAAAAGTGCCAGTGCTCACAGGGAGCTCCCTGTGAGAAATTTTAATTTTTGAGCCATTTTGAAAAGTGATTTTCATGGAATCAGTGGATGCGGGCGGCTCTTCCGAGACGTGTCCAACAAACTAGAGGTCCCAACTCGCGTTATTTCGGGAGCTAGCGAGCTTTTCCGGCCATCTTGATGACGTCAGAGTTAAGCTAAATATTGCTATTTGCCCAAACATTGCGAATTGACCCCTTCCCCACACACAAACCCTCTTCAGTGATGTCTACTCTATCAATTTCTATCATAAAATCGCATAAAACATTTTTGACCAAAAGTGCGAGTGCTCACAGGGAGCTCCCTGTGAGAAATTTAAATTTTTGACCCATTTTGAAAAGTGATTTTCATGGAATCAGTGGATGCGGGCGGCTCTTCCGAGACGTGTCCAACAAACTAGAGGTCCCAACTCGCGTTATTTCGGGAGCTAGCGAGCTTTTTTGGCCATCTTGATGACGTCAGAGTTGAGCTAAAAATTGCTATTTGCCCAAATATTGCGAATTGACCCCTTCCCCACACACAAACCCTCTTCAGTGATGTCTACTCTATCAATTTCTATCATAAAATCGCATAAAAAATTTTTGAGCAAAAGTGCGAGTGCTGACAGGGAGCTCCCTGTGAAAATTTTTAATTTTTGAGCCATTTTGAAAAGTGATTTTCATGGAATCAGTGGATGCGGGCGGCTCTTCCGAGACGTGTCCAACAAACTAGAGGTCCCAACTCGCGTTATTTCGGGAGCTAGAGAGCTTTTTCGGCCATCTTGATGACGTCAGAGTTATTGCTATTTGCCCAAATATTGCGAATTGACACCTTCCTCACACACAAACCCTCTTCAGTGATGTCTACTCTATCAATTTCTATCATAAAATCGCATACAAATTTTTTGAGCAAAAGTGCGAGTGCTCACAGGGAGCTCCCTGTGAGAAATTTTAATTTTTGAGCCATTTTGAAAAGTGATTTTTCATGGAATCATTCGACGCGGGTGGCCCTTCCGAGACGTGTCCAACAAACTTGAGGTCCCAACTCGCGTTATTTCGGGAGCTAGCGAGCTTTTTCGGCCATCTTGATGACGTCAGAGTTGAGCTAAATATTGCTATTTGCCCAAATATTGCGAATTGACCCCTTCCCCACACACAAACCCTCTTCAGTGATGTCTACTCTATCAATTCCTATCATAAAATCGCATAAAAAATTTTTGACCAAAAGTGCGAGTGCTCACAGGGAGCTCCCTGTGAGAAATTTTAATTTTTGACCCATTTTGAAAAGTGATTTTTCATGGAATCATTCGACGCGGGCGGCCCTTCCGAGACGTGTCCAACAAACTTGAGGTCCCAACTCGCGTTATTTCGGGAGCTAGCGAGCTTTTTCGGCCATCTTGATGACGTCAGAGTTGAGCTAAATATTGCTATTTGCCCAAATATTGCGAATTGACCCCTTCCCCACACACAAAGCCTCTTCAGTGATGTCTATTCTATCAATTTCTATCATAAAATCGCATAAAACATTTTTGAGCAAAAGTGCGAGTGCTGACAGGGAGCTCCCTGTGAGAAATTTTAATTTTTGAGCCATTTTGAAATTAAAGTGATTTTCATGGAATCAGTGGATGCGGGCGGCTCTTCCGCGACGTGTCCAACAAACTAGAGGTCCCAACTCGCGTTATTTCGGGAGCTAGCGAGCTTTTTCGGCCATCTTGATGACGTCAGAGTTGAGCTAAAAATTGCTATTTGCCCAAATATTGCGAATTGACCCCTTCCCCACACACAAAGCCTCTTCAGTGATGTCTACTCTATCAATTTCTATCATAAAACCGCGTAAAAATTTTTTGAGCATAAGTGCGAGTGCTCACAGGGAGCTCCCTGTGAGAAATTTAAATTTTTGAGCCATTTTGAAAAGTGATTTTCATGGAATCAGTGGATGCGGGCGGCTCTTCCGAGACATGTCCAACAAACTAGAGGTCCCAACTCGCGTTATTTCGGGAGCTAGCGAGCTTTTTCGGCCATCTTGATGACGTCAGAGTTGAGCTAAAAATTGCTATTTGCCCAAATATTGCGAATTGACCCCTTCCCCACACACAAAGCCTCTTCAGTGATGTCTATTCTATCAATTTTTATCATAAAATCGCATAAAAAATTTTTGAGCAAAAGTGCGAGTGCTGACAGGGAGCTCCCTGTGAGAAATTTTAATTTTTGAGCCATTTTGAAAAGTGATTTTCATGGAATCAGTGGATGCGGGCGGCTCTTCCGAGACGTCTCCAACAAACTAGAGGTCCCAACTCGCGTTATTTCGGGAGCTAGCGAGCTTTTTCGGCCATCTTGATGACGTCAGAGTTGAGCTAAAAATTGCTATTTTCCCAAATATTGCGAATTGACCCCTTCCCCACACACAAACCCTCTTCAGTGATGTCTACTCTATCAACTTCTATCATAAAATCGCATAAAAATTTTTTGAGCAAAAGTGCGAGTGCTGACAGGGAGCTCCCTGTGAGAAATTTTAATTTTTGAGCCATTTTGAAATTAAAGTGATTTTCATGGAATCAGTGGATGCGGGCGGCTCTTCCGCGACGTGTCCAACAAACTAGAGGTCCCAACTCGCGTTATTTCGGGAGCTAGCGAGCTTTTTCGGCCATCTTGATGACGCCAGAGTTGATCTAAAAATTGATATTTGCCCAAATATTGCGAATTGACCCCTTCCCCACAAACAAACCCTCTTCAGTGATGTCTACTCTATCAATTTCTATCATAAAATCGCATCAAAAATTTTTTTGAGCAAAAGTGCGAGTGCTGACAGGGAGCTCCCTCTCAGAAATTTTAATTTTTGAGCCATTTTGAAAAGTGATTTTTATGGAATCAGTGGATGCGGGCGGCTCTTCCGAGACGTTTCCAACAAACTAGAAGTCCCAACTCGCGTTATTTCGGGAGCTAGCGAGCGTTTTCGGCCATCTTGATGACGTCAGAGTTGAGCTAAATATTGCTATTTGCCCAAATATTGCGAATTGACCCCTTCCCCACACACAAACCCTCTTCAGTGATGTCTACTCTATCAATTTCTATCATAAAATCGCATCAAAAATTTTTGAGCAAAAGTGCGAGTGCTCACAGGGAGCTCCCTGTGAGAAATTTAAATTTTTGACCCATTTTGAAAAGTGATTTTCATGGAATCAGTGGATGCGGGCGGCTCTTCCGAGACGTGTCCAACAAACTAGAGGTCCCAACTCGCGTTATTTCTGGAGCTAGCGAGCTTTTTTGGCCATCTTGATGACGTCAGAGTTGAGCTAAAAATTGCTATTTGCCCAAATATTGCGAATTGACCCCTTCCCCACACACAAACCCTCTTCAGTGATGTCTACTCTATCAACTTCTATCATAAAATCGCATAAAAATGTTTTGAGCAAAAGTGCGAGTGCTGACAGGGAGCTCCCTGTGAGAAATTTTAATTTTTGACCCATTTTGAAATTAAAGTGATTTTCATGGAATCAGTGGATGCGGGCGGCTCTTCCGCGACGTGTCCAACAAACTAGAGGTCCCAACTCGCGTTATTTCGGGAGCTAGCGAGCTTTTTCGGCCATCTTGATGACGCCAGAGTTGATCTAAAAATTGATATTTGCCCAAATATTGCGAATTGACCCCTTCCCCACAAACAAACCCTCTTCAGTGATGTCTACTCTATCAATTTCTATCATAAAATCGCATCAAAAATTTTTTTGAGCAAAAGTGCGAGTGCTCACAGGGAGCTCCCTCTCAGAAATTTTAATTTTTGAGCCATTTTGAAAAGTGATTTTTATGGAATCAGTGGATGCGGGCGGCTCTTCCGAGACGTCTCCAACAAACTAGAGGTCCCAACTCGCGTTATTTCGGGAGCTAGCGAGCTTTTTCGGCCATCTTGATGACGTCAGAGTTGAGCTAAAAATTGCTATTTTCCCAAATATTGCGAATTGACCCCTTCCCCACACACAAACCCTCTTCAGTGATGTCTACTCTATCAACTTCTATCATAAAATCGCATAAAAATTTTTTGAGCAAAAGTGCGAGTGCTGACAGGGAGCTCCCTGTGAGAAATTTTAATTTTTGAGCCATTTTGAAATTAAAGTGATTTTCATGGAATCAGTGGATGCGGGCGGCTCTTCCGCGACGTGTCCAACAAACTAGAGGTCCCAACTCGCGTTATTTCGGGAGCTAGCGAGCTTTTTCGGCCATCTTGATGACGCCAGAGTTGATCTAAAAATTGATATTTGCCCAAATATTGCGAATTGACCCCTTCCCCACAAACAAACCCTCTTCAGTGATGTCTACTCTATCAATTTCTATCATAAAATCGCATCAAAAATTTTTTTGAGCAAAAGTGCGAGTGCTGACAGGGAGCTCCCTCTCAGAAATTTTAATTTTTGAGCCATTTTGAAAAGTGATTTTTATGGAATCAGTGGATGCGGGCGGCTCTTCCGAGACGTTTCCAACAAACTAGAAGTCCCAACTCGCGTTATTTCGGGAGCTAGCGAGCGTTTTCGGCCATCTTGATGACGTCAGAGTTGAGCTAAATATTGCTATTTGCCCAAATATTGCGAATTGACCCCTTCCCCACACACAAACCCTCTTCAGTGATGTCTACTCTATCAATTTCTATCATAAAATCGCATCAAAAATTTTTGAGCAAAAGTGCGAGTGCTCACAGGGAGCTCCCTGTGAGAAATTTAAATTTTTGACCCATTTTGAAAAGTGATTTTCATGGAATCAGTGGATGCGGGCGGCTCTTCCGAGACGTGTCCAACAAACTAGAGGTCCCAACTCGCGTTATTTCTGGAGCTAGCGAGCTTTTTTGGCCATCTTGATGACGTCAGAGTTGAGCTAAAAATTGCTATTTGCCCAAATATTGCGAATTGACCCCTTCCCCACACACAAACCCTCTTCAGTGATGTCTACTCTATCAACTTCTATCATAAAATCGCATAAAAATGTTTTGAGCAAAAGTGCGAGTGCTGACAGGGAGCTCCCTGTGAGAAATTTTAATTTTTGACCCATTTTGAAATTAAAGTGATTTTCATGGAATCAGTGGATGCGGGCGGCTCTTCCGCGACGTGTCCAACAAACTAGAGGTCCCAACTCGCGTTATTTCGGGAGCTAGCGAGCTTTTTCGGCCATCTTGATGACGCCAGAGTTGATCTAAAAATTGATATTTGCCCAAATATTGCGAATTGACCCCTTCCCCACAAACAAACCCTCTTCAGTGATGTCTACTCTATCAATTTCTATCATAAAATCGCATCAAAAATTTTTTTGAGCAAAAGTGCGAGTGCTCACAGGGAGCTCCCTCTCAGAAATTTTAATTTTTGAGCCATTTTGAAAAGTGATTTTTATGGAATCAGTGGATGCGGGCGGCTCTTCCGAGACGTTTCCAACAAACTAGAAGTCCCAACTCGCGTTATTTCGGGAGCTAGCGAGCGTTTTCGGCCATCTTGATGACGTCAGAGTTGAGCTAAATATTGCTATTTGCCCAAATATTGCGAATTGACCCCTTCCCCACACACAAACCCTCTTCAGTGATGTCTACTCTATCAATTTCTATCATAAAATCGCATCAAAAATTTTTGAGCAAAAGTGCGAGTGCTCACAGGGAGCTCCCTGTGAGAAATTTAAATTTTTGACCCATTTTGAAAAGTGATTTTCATGGAATCAGTGGATGCGGGCGGCTCTTCCGAGACGTGTCCAACAAACTAGAGGTCCCAACTCGCGTTATTTCTGGAGCTAGCAAGCTTTTTTGGCCATCTTGATGACGTCAGAGTTGAGCTAAAAATTGCTATTTGCCCAAATATTGCGAATTGACCCCTTCCCCACACACAAAGCCTCTTCAGTGATGTCTATTCTATCAATTTCTATCATAAAATCGCATAAAAAATTTTTGAGCAAAAGTGCGAGTGCTGACAGGGAGCTCCCTGTGAGAAATTTTAATTTTTGAGCCATTTTGAAAAGTGATTTTCATGGAATCAGTGGATGCGGGCGGCTCTTCCGAGACGTCTCCAACAAACTAGAGGTCCCAACTCGCGTTATTTCGGGAGCTAGCGAGCTTTTTCGGCCATCTTGATGACGTCAGAATTGAGCTAAAAATTGCTATTTTCCCAAATATTGCGAATTGACCCCTTCCCCACACACAAACCCTCTTCAGTGATGTCTACTCTATCAACTTCTATCATAAAATCGCATAAAAATGTTTTGAGCAAAAGTGCGAGTGCTGACAGGGAGCTCCCTGTGAGAAATTTTAATTTTTGAGCCATTTTGAAATTAAAGTGATTTTCATGGAATCAGTGGATGCGGGCGGCTCTTCCGCGACGTGTCCAACAAACTAGAGGTCCCAACTCGCGTTATTTCGGGAGCTAGCGAGCTTTTTCGGCCATCTTGATGACGCCAGAGTTGAGCTAAAAATTGATATTTGCCCAAATATTGCGAATTGACCCCTTCCCCACACACAAACCCTCTTCAGTGATGTCTACTCTATCAATTTCTATCATAAAATCGCATAAAAAATTTTTGAGCAAAAGTGCGAGTGCTCACAGGGAGAAATTTTTATTTTTTAGCCATTTTGAAAAGTGATTTTCATGGAATCAGTGGATGCGGGCGGCTCTTCCGAGACGTTTCCAACAAACTAGAGGTCCCAACTCGCGTTATTTCGGGAGCTAGCGAGCTTTTTCGGCCATCTTGATGACGTCAGAGTTGAGCTAAATATTGCTATTTGCCCAAATATTGCGAATTGACCCCTTCCCCACACACAAACCCTCTTCAGTGATATCTACTCTATCAATTTCTATCATAAAATCGCATAAAAAATTTTTGAGCAAAAGTGCGAGTGCTCACAGGGAGCTCCCTGTCAGAAATTTTAATTTTTGAGCCATTTTGAAAAGTGATTTTTATGGAATCAGTGGATGCGGGCGGCTCTTCCGAGACGTTTCCAACAAACTAGAGGTCCCAACTCGCGTTATTTCGGGAGCTAGCGAGCGTTTTCGGCCATCTTGATGACGTCAGAGTTGAGCTAAATATTGCTATTTGCCCAAATATTGCGAATTGACCCCTTCCCCACACACAAACCCTCTTCAGTGATGTCTACTCTATCAATTTCTATCATAAAATCGCATCAAAAATTTTTGAGCAAAAGTGCGAATGCTCACAGGGAGCTCCCTGTGAGAAATTTTAATTTTTGAGCCATTTTGAAAAGTGATTTTCATGGAATCAGTGGATGCGGGCGGCTCTTCCGAGACGTGTCCAACAAACTAGAGGTCCCAACTCGCGTTATTTCGGGAGCTAGCGAGCTTTTTCGGCCATCTTGATGACGTCAGAGTTGAGCTAAAAATTGCTATTTGCCCAAATATTGCGAGTTGACCCCTTCCCCACACACAGACCCTCTTCAGTGATGTCTACTCTATCAATTTCTATCATAAAATCGCATAAAATTTTTTTTGAGCAAAAGTGCGAGTGCTCACAGGGAGCTCCCTGTGAAAAATTTTAATTTTCGAGCCATTTTGAAAAGTGATTGTCATGGAATCAGTCGATGCGGGCGGCTCTTCCGAGACGTGTCCAACAAACTAGAGGTCCCAACTCGCGTTATTTCGGGAGCTAGAGAGCTTTTTCGGCCATCTTGATGACGTCAGAGTTATTGCTATTTGCCCAAATATTGCGAATTGACCCCTTCCTCACACACAAACCCTCTTCAGTGATGTCTACTCTATCAATTTCTATCATAAAATCGCATAAAAATTTTTTGAGCAAAAGTGCGAGTGCTGACAGGGAGCTCCCTGTGAGAAATTTTAATTTTTGAGCCATTTTGAAATTAAAGTGATTTTCATGGAATCAGTAGATGCGGGCGGCTCTTCCGAGACGTGTCCAACAAACTAGAGGTCCCAACTCGCGTTATTTCGGGAGCTAGAGAGCTTTTTCGGCCATCTTGATGACGTCAGAGTTATTGCTATTTGCCCAAATATTGCGAATTGACCCCTTCCTCACACACAAAGCCTCTTCAGTGATGTCTACTCTATCAATTTCTATCATAAAATCGCATAAAAATTTTTTGAGCAAAAGTGCGAGTGCTGACAGGGAGCTCCCTGTGAGAAATTTTAATTTTTGAGCCATTTTGAAATTAAAGTGATTTTCATGGAATCAGTAGATGCGGGCGGCTCTTCCGAGACGTGTCCAACAAACTAGAGGTCCCAACTCGCGTTATTTCGGGAGCTAGCGAGCTTTTTCGGCCATCTTGATGACGTCAGAGTTGAGCTAAAAATTGCTATTTGCCCAAATATTGCGAATTGACCCCTTCCCCACACACAAACCCTCTTCAGTGATGTCTACTCTATCAATTTCTATCATAAAATCGCATAATTTTTTTTTTGAGCAAAAGTGCGAGTGCTCACAGGGAGCTCCCTGTGAAAAATTTTAATTTTTGAGCCATTTTGAAAAGTGATTTTCATGGAATCAGTGGATGCGGGCGGCTCTTCCGAGACGTGTCCAACAAACTAGAGGTCCCAACTCGCGTTATTTCGGGAGCTAGAGAGCTTTTTCGGCCATCTTGATGACGTCAGAGTTATTGCTATTTGCCCAAATATTGCGAATTGACCCCTTCCTCACACACAAACCCTCTTCGGTGATGTCTACTCTATCAATTTCTATCATAAAATCGCATAAAAATTTTTTGAGCAAAAGTGCGAGTGCTGACAGGGAGCTCCCTGTGAGAAATTTTAATTTTTGAGCCAATTTGAAATTTAAGTGATTTTCATGGAATCAGTGGATGCGGGCGGCTCTTCTGCGACGTGTCCAACAAACTAGAGGTCCCAACTCGCGTTATTTCGGGAGCTAGCGAGCTTTTTCGGCCATCTTGATGACGCCAGAGTTGATCTAAAAATTGCTATTTGCCCAAATATTGCGAATTGACCCCTTCCCCACACACAAACCCTCTTCAGTGATGTCTACTCTATCAATTTCTATCATAAAATCGCATAAAAAAATTTTGAGCAAAAGTGCGACTGCTGACAGGGAGCTCCCTGTGAGAAATTTTAATTTTTGAGCCATTTTGAAAAGTGATTTTCATGGAATCAGTGGATGCGGGCGGCTCTTCCGAGACGTGTCCAACAAACTAGAGGTCCCAACTCGCGTTATTTCGGGAGCTAGCGAGCTTTTTCGGCCATCTTGATGACGTCAGAGTTGAGCTAAAAATTGCTATTTGCCCAAATATTGCGAATTGACCCCTTCCCCACACACAGACCCTCTTCAGTGATGTCTACTCTATCAATTTCTATCATAAAATCGCATAAAAATTTTTTGAGCAAAAGTGCGAGTGCTCACAGGGAGCTCCCTGTGAGAAATTTTAATTTTCGAGCCATTTTGAAAAGTGATTTTCATGGAATCAGTGGATGCGGGCGGCTCTTCCGAGACGTGTCCAACAAACTAGAGGTCCCAACTCGCGTTATTTCGGGAGCTAGCGAGCTTTTTCGGCCATCTTGATGACGTCAGAGTTGAGCTAAAAATTGCTATTTGCCCAAATATTGCGAATTGACCCCTTCCCCACACACAAACCCTCTTCAGTGATGTCTACTCTATCAATTTCTATCATAAAATCGCATAAAACATTTTTGAGCAAAAGTGCGAGTGCTCACAGGGAGCTCTTTTAATTTTTGAGCCATTTTGAAAAGTGATTTTCATGGAATCAGTGGATGCGGGCGGCTCTTCCGAGACGTTTCCAACAAACTAGAGGTCCCAACTCGCGTTATTTCGGGAGCTAGAGAGCTTTTTCGGCCATCTTGATGACGTCAGAGTTATTGCTATTTGCCCAAATATTGCGAATTGACCCCTTCCTCACACACAAACCCTCTTCAGTGATGTCTACTCTATCAATTTCTATCATAAAATCGCATAAAATTTTTTTGAGCAAAAGTGCGAGTGCTGACAGGGAGCTCCCTGTGAGAAATTTTAATTTTTGAGCCATTTTGAAATTAAAGTGATTTTCATGGAATCAGTGGATGCGGGCGGCTCTTCCGAGACGTGTCCAACAAACTAGAGGTCCCAACTCGCGTTATTTCGGGAGCTAGCGAGCTTTTTCGGCCATCTTGATGACGTCAGAGTTGAGCTAAAAATTGCTATTTGCCCAAATATTGCGAATTGACCCCTTCCCCACACACAAACCCTCTTCAGTGATGTCTACTCTATCAATTTCTATCATAAAATCGCATAAAAAAATTTTGAGCAAAAGTGCGAGTGCTCACAGGGAGAAATTTTAATTTTTGAGCCATTTTGAAAAGTGATTTTTATGGAATCAGTGGATGCGGGCGGCTCTTCCGAGACGTTTCCAACAAACTAGAGGTCCCAACTCGCGTTATTTCGGGAGCTAGCGTGCGTTTTCGGCCATCTTGATGACGTCAGAGTTGAGCTAAATATTGCTATTTGCCCAAATATTGCGAATTGACCCCTTCCCCACACACAAACCCTCTTCAGTGATGTCTACTCTATCAATTTCTATCATAAAATCGCATAATTTTTTTTTTGAGCAAAAGTGCGAGTGCTCACAGGGAGCTCCCTGTGAGAAATTTTAATTTTTGAGCCATTTTGAAAAGTGATTTTCATGGAATCAGTGGATGCGGGCGGCTCTTCCGAGACGTGTCCAACAAACTAGAGGTCCCAACTCGCGTTATTTCGGGAGCTAGAGAGCTTTTTCGGCCATCTTGATGACGTCAGAGTTATTGCTATTTGCCCAAATATTGCGAATTGACCCCTTCCTCACACACAAACCCTCTTCGGTGATGTCTACTCTATCAATTTCTATCATAAAATCGCATAAAAATTTTTTGAGCAAAAGTGCGAGTGCTGACAGGGAGCTCCCTGTGAGAAATTTTAATTTTTGAGCCAATTTGAAATTTAAGTGATTTTCATGGAATCAGTGGATGCGGGCGGCTCTTCTGCGACGTGTCCAACAAACTAGAGGTCCCAACTCGCGTTATTTCGGGAGCTAGCGAGCTTTTTCGGCCATCTTGATGACGCCAGAGTTGATCTAAAAATTGCTATTTGCCCAAATATTGCGAATTGACCCCTTCCCCACACACAAACCCTCTTCAGTGATGTCTACTCTATCAATTTCTATCATAAAATCGCATAAAAAAATTTTGAGCAAAAGTGCGACTGCTGACAGGGAGCTCCCTGTGAGAAATTTTAATTTTTGAGCCATTTTGAAAAGTGATTTTCATGGAATCAGTGGATGCGGGCGGCTCTTCCGAGACGTGTCCAACAAACTAGAGGTCCCAACTCGCGTTATTTCGGGAGCTAGCGAGCTTTTTCGGCCATCTTGATGACGTCAGAGTTGAGCTAAAAATTGCTATTTGCCCAAATATTGCGAATTGACCCCTTCCCCACACACAGACCCTCTTCAGTGATGTCTACTCTATCAATTTCTATCATAAAATCGCATAAAAATTTTTTGAGCAAAAGTGCGAGTGCTCACAGGGAGCTCCCTGTGAGAAATTTTAATTTTCGAGCCATTTTGAAAAGTGATTTTCATGGAATCAGTGGATGCGGGCGGCTCTTCCGAGACGTGTCCAACAAACTAGAGGTCCCAACTCGCGTTATTTCGGGAGCTAGCGAGCTTTTTCGGCCATCTTGATGACGTCAGAGTTGAGCTAAATATTGCTATTTGCCCAAATATTGCGAATTGACCCCTTCCCCACACACAAACCCTCTTCAGTGATGTCTACTCTATCAATTTCTATCATAAAATCGCATAAAACATTTTTGAGCAAAAGTGCGAGTGCTCACAGGGAGCTCTTTTAATTTTTGAGCCATTTTGAAAAGTGATTTTCATGGAATCAGTGGATGCGGGCGGCTCTTCCGAGACGTTTCCAACAAACTAGAGGTCCCAACTCGCGTTATTTCGGGAGCTAGAGAGCTTTTTCGGCCATCTTGATGACGTCAGAGTTATTGCTATTTGCCCAAATATTGCGAATTGACCCCTTCCTCACACACAAACCCTCTTCAGTGATGTCTACTCTATCAATTTCTATCATAAAATCGCATAAAATTTTTTTGAGCAAAAGTGCGAGTGCTGACAGGGAGCTCCCTGTGAGAAATTTTAATTTTTGAGCCATTTTGAAATTAAAGTGATTTTCATGGAATCAGTGGATGCGGGCGGCTCTTCCGAGACGTGTCCAACAAACTAGAGGTCCCAACTCGCGTTATTTCGGGAGCTAGCGAGCTTTTTCGGCCATCTTGATGACGTCAGAGTTGAGCTAAAAATTGCTATTTGCCCAAATATTGCGAATTGACCCCTTCCCCACACACAAACCCTCTTCAGTGATGTCTACTCTATCAATTTCTATCATAAAATCGCATAAAAAAATTTTGAGCAAAAGTGCGAGTGCTCACAGGGAGAAATTTTAATTTTTGAGCCATTTTGAAAAGTGATTTTTATGGAATCAGTGGATGCGGGCGGCTCTTCCGAGACGTTTCCAACAAACTAGAGGTCCCAACTCGCGTTATTTCGGGAGCTAGCGTGCGTTTTCGGCCATCTTGATGACGTCAGAGTTGAGCTAAATATTGCTATTTGCCCAAATATTGCGAATTGACCCCTTCCCCACACACAAACCCTCTTCAGTGATGTCTACTCTATCAATTTCTATCATAAAATCGCATAAAACATTTTTGAGCAAAAGTGCGAGTGCTCACAGGGAGCTCTTTTAATTTTTGAGCCATTTTGAAAAGTGATTTTCATGGAATCAGTGGATGCGGGCGGCTCTTCCGAGACGTTTCCAACAAACTAGAGGTCCCAACTCGCGTTATTTCGGGAGCTAGAGAGCTTTTTCGGCCATCTTGATGACGTCAGAGTTATTGCTATTTGCCCAAATATTGCGAATTGACCCCTTCCTCACACACAAACCCTCTTCAGTGATGTCTACTCTATCAATTTCTATCATAAAATCGCATAAAATTTTTTTGAGCAAAAGTGCGAGTGCTGACAGGGAGCTCCCTGTGAGAAATTTTAATTTTTGAGCCATTTTGAAATTAAAGTGATTTTCATGGAATCAGTGGATGCGGGCGGCTCTTCCGAGACGTGTCCAACAAACTAGAGGTCCCAACTCGCGTTATTTCGGGAGCTAGCGAGCTTTTTCGGCCATCTTGATGACGTCAGAGTTGAGCTAAAAATTGCTATTTGCCCAAATATTGCGAATTGACCCCTTCCCCACACACAAACCCTCTTCAGTGATGTCTACTCTATCAATTTCTATCATAAAATCGCATAAAAAAATTTTGAGCAAAAGTGCGACTGCTGACAGGGAGAAATTTTAATTTTTGAGCCATTTTGAAAAGTGATTTTTATGGAATCAGTGGATGCGGGCGGCTCTTCCGAGACGTTTCCAACAAACTAGAGGTCCCAACTCGCGTTATTTCGGGAGCTAGCGTGCGTTTTCGGCCATCTTGATGACGTCAGAGTTGAGCTAAATATTGCTATTTGCCCAAATATTGCGAATTGACCCCTTCCCCACACACAAACCCTCTTCAGTGATGTCTACTCTATCAATTTCTATCATAAAATCGCATAATTTTTTTTTTGAGCAAAAGTGCGAGTGCTCACAGGGAGCTCCCTGTGAGAAATTTTAATTTTTGAGCCATTTTGAAAAGTGATTTTCATGGAATCAGTGGATGCGGGCGGCTCTTCCGAGACGTGTCCAACAAACTAGAGGTCCCAACTCGCGTTATTTCGGGAGCTAGAGAGCTTTTTCGGCCATCTTGATGACGTCAGAGTTATTGCTATTTGCCCAAATATTGCGAATTGACCCCTTCCTCACACACAAACCCTCTTCGGTGATGTCTACTCTATCAATTTCTATCATAAAATCGCATAAAAATTTTTTGAGCAAAAGTGCGAGTGCTGACAGGGAGCTCCCTGTGAGAAATTTTAATTTTTGAGCCAATTTGAAATTTAAGTGATTTTCATGGAATCAGTGGATGCGGGCGGCTCTTCTGCGACGTGTCCAACAAACTAGAGGTCCCAACTCGCGTTATTTCGGGAGCTAGCGAGCTTTTTCGGCCATCTTGATGACGCCAGAGTTGATCTAAAAATTGCTATTTGCCCAAATATTGCGAATTGACCCCTTCCCCACACACAAACCCTCTTCAGTGATGTCTACTCTATCAATTTCTATCATAAAATCGCATAAAAAAATTTTGAGCAAAAGTGCGACTGCTGACAGGGAGCTCCCTGTGAGAAATTTTAATTTTTGAGCCATTTTGAAAAGTGATTTTCATGGAATCAGTGGATGCGGGCGGCTCTTCCGAGACGTGTCCAACAAACTAGAGGTCCCAACTCGCGTTATTTCGGGAGCTAGCGAGCTTTTTCGGCCATCTTGATGACGTCAGAGTTGAGCTAAAAATTGCTATTTGCCCAAATATTGCGAATTGACCCCTTCCCCACACACAGACCCTCTTCAGTGATGTCTACTCTATCAATTTCTATCATAAAATCGCATAAAAATTTTTTGAGCAAAAGTGCGAGTGCTCACAGGGAGCTCCCTGTGAGAAATTTTAATTTTCGAGCCATTTTGAAAAGTGATTTTCATGGAATCAGTGGATGCGGGCGGCTCTTCCGAGACGTGTCCAACAAACTAGAGGTCCCAACTCGCGTTATTTCGGGAGCTAGCGAGCTTTTTCGGCCATCTTGATGACGTCAGAGTTGAGCTAAATATTGCTATTTGCCCAAATATTGCGAATTGACCCCTTCCCCACACACAAACCCTCTTCAGTGATGTCTACTCTATCAATTTCTATCATAAAATCGCATAAAACATTTTTGAGCAAAAGTGCGAGTGCTCACAGGGAGCTCTTTTAATTTTTGAGCCATTTTGAAAAGTGATTTTCATGGAATCAGTGGATGCGGGCGGCTCTTCCGAGACGTTTCCAACAAACTAGAGGTCCCAACTCGCGTTATTTCGGGAGCTAGAGAGCTTTTTCGGCCATCTTGATGACGTCAGAGTTATTGCTATTTGCCCAAATATTGCGAATTGACCCCTTCCTCACACACAAACCCTCTTCAGTGATGTCTACTCTATCAATTTCTATCATAAAATCGCATAAAATTTTTTTGAGCAAAAGTGCGAGTGCTGACAGGGAGCTCCCTGTGAGAAATTTTAATTTTTGAGCCATTTTGAAATTAAAGTGATTTTCATGGAATCAGTGGATGCGGGCGGCTCTTCCGAGACGTGTCCAACAAACTAGAGGTCCCAACTCGCGTTATTTCGGGAGCTAGCGAGCTTTTTCGGCCATCTTGATGACGTCAGAGTTGAGCTAAAAATTGCTATTTGCCCAAATATTGCGAATTGACCCCTTCCCCACACACAAACCCTCTTCAGTGATGTCTACTCTATCAATTTCTATCATAAAATCGCATAAAAAAATTTTGAGCAAAAGTGCGAGTGCTCACAGGGAGAAATTTTAATTTTTGAGCCATTTTGAAAAGTGATTTTTATGGAATCAGTGGATGCGGGCGGCTCTTCCGAGACGTGTCCAACAAACTAGAGGTCCCAACTCGCGTTATTTCGGGAGCTAGCGTGCGTTTTCGGCCATCTTGATGACGTCAGAGTTGAGCTAAATATTGCTATTTGCCCAAATATTGCGAATTGACCCCTTCCCCACACACAAACCCTCTTCAGTGATGTCTACTCTATCAATTTCTATCATAAAATCGCATAATTTTTTTTTTGAGCAAAAGTGCGAGTGCTCACAGGGAGCTCCCTGTGAGAAATTTTAATTTTTGAGCCATTTTGAAAAGTGATTTTCATGGAATCAGTGGATGCGGGCGGCTCTTCCGAGACGTGTCCAACAAACTAGAGGTCCCAACTCGCGTTATTTCGGGAGCTAGAGAGCTTTTTCGGCCATCTTGATGACGTCAGAGTTATTGCTATTTGGCCAAATATTGCGAATTGACCCCTTCCTCACACACAAACCCTCTTCAGTGATGTCTACTCTATCAATTTCTATCATAAAATCGCATAAAAAATTTTTGAGCAAAAGTGCGAGTGCTGACAGGGAGCTCCCTGTGAGAAATTTTAATTTTTGAGCCATTTTGAAATTAAAGTGATTTTCATGGAATCAGTGGATGCGGGCGGCTCTTCTGCGACGTGTCCAACAAACTAGAGGTCCCAACTCGCGTTATTTCGGGAGCTAGCGAGCTTTTTCGGCCATCTTGATGACGTCAGAGTTGAGCTAAAAATTGCTATTTGCCCAAATATTGCGAATTGACCCCTTCCCCACACACAGACCCTCTTCAGTGATGTCTACTCTATCAATTTCTATCATAAAATCGCATAAAAAATTCCTTGAGCAAAAGTGCGAGTGCTCACAGGGAGCTCCCTGTGAGAAATTTTAATTTTCGAGCCATTTTGAAAAGTGATTTTCATGGAATCAGTGGATGCGGGCGGCTCTTCCGAGACGTGTCCAACAAACTAGAGGTCCCAACTCGCGTTATTTCGGGAGCTAGCGAGCTTTTTCGGCCATCTTGATGACGTCAGAGTTGAGCTAAAAATTGCTATTTGCCCAAATATTGCGAATTGACCCCTTCCCCACACACAGACCCTCTTCAGTGATGTCTACTCTATCAATTTCTATCATAAAATCGCATAAAAATGTTTTGAGCAAAAGTGCGAGTGCTCACAGGGAGCTCCCTGTGAGAAATTTTAATTTTCGAGCCATTTTGAAAAGTGATTTTCATGGAATCAGTGGATGCGGGCGGCTCTTCCGAGACGTGTCCAACAAACTAGAGGTCCCAACTCGCGTTATTTCGGGAGCTAGCGAGCTTTTTCGGCCATCTTGATGACGTCAGAGTTGAGCTAAAAATTGCTATTTGCCCAAATATTGCGAATTGACCCCTTCCCCACACACAAACCCTCTTCAGTGATGTCTACTCTATCAATTTCTATCATAAAATCGCATAAAAAAATTTTGAGCAAAAGTGCGAGTGCTCACAGGGAGAAATTTTACTTTTTGAGCCATTTTGAAAAGTGATTTTTATGGAATCAGTGGATGCGGGCGGCTCTTCCGAGACGTTTCCAACAAACTAGAGGTCCCAACTCGCGTTATTTCGGGAGCTAGCGTGCGTTTTCGGCCATCTTGATGACGTCAGAGTTGAGCTAAATATTGCTATTTGCCCAAATATTGCGAATTGACCCCTTCCCCACACACAAACCCTCTTCAGTGATGTCTACTCTATCAATTTCTATCATAAAATCGCATAAATTTTTTTTTTGAGCAAACGTGCGAGTGCTCACAGGGAGCTCCCTGTGAGAAATTTTAATTTTTGAGCCATTTTGAAAAGTGATTTTCATGGAATCATTGGATGCAGGCGGCTCTTCCGAGACGTGTCCAACAAACTAGAGGTCCCAACTCGCGTTATTTCGGGAGCTAGAGAGCTTTTTCGGCCATCTTGATGACGTCAGAGTTATTGCTATTTGCCCAAATATTGCGAATTGACCCCTTCCTCACACACAAACCCTCTTCAGTGATGTCTACTCTATCAATTTCTATCATAAAATCGCATAAAACATTTTTGAGCAAAAGTGCGAGTGCTGACAGGGAGCTCCCTGTGAGAAATTTTAATTTTTGAGCCATTTTGAAATTAAAGTGATTTTCATGGAATCAGTGGATGCGGGCGGCTCTTCCGAGACGTGTCCAACAAACTAGAGGTCCCAACTCGCGTTATTTCGGGAGCTAGCGAGCTTTTTCGGCCATCTTGATGACGTCAGAGTTGAGCTAAAAATTGCTATTTGCCCAAATATTGCGAATTGACCCCTTCCCCACACACAGACCCTCTTCAGTGATGTCTACTCTATCAATTTCTATCATAAAATCCCATAAAAAATTTTTGAGCAAAAGTGCGAGTGCTCACAGGGAGCTCCCTGTGAGAAATTTTAATTTTCGAGCCATTTTGAAAAGTGATTTTCATGGAATCAGTGGATGCGGGCGGCTCTTCCGAGACGTGTCCAACAAACTAGAGGTCCCAACTCGCGTTATTTCGGGAGCTAGCGAGCTTTTTCGGCCATCTTGATGACGTCAGAGTTGAGCTAAAAATTGCTATTTGCCCAAATATTGCGAATTGACCCCTTCCCCACACACAAACCCTCTTCAGTGATGTCTACTCTATCAATTTCTATCATAAAATCGCATAAAACATTTTTGAGCAAAAGTGCGAGTGCTGACAGGGAGCTCCCTGTGAAAAAAATTAATTTTTGAGCCATTTTGAAAAGTGATTTTCATGGAATCAGTGGATGCGGGCGGCTCTTCCGAGACGTGTCCAACAAACTAGATGTCCCAACTCGCGTTATTTCGGGAGCTAGAGAGCTTTTTCGGCCATCTTGATGACGTCAGAGTTATTGCTATTTGCCCAAATATTGCGAATTGACCCCTTCCTCACACACAAACCCTCTTCAGTGATGTCTACTCTATCAATTTCTATCATAAAATCGCATAAAAAATTTTTGAGCAAAAGTGCGAGTGCTGACAGGGAGCTCCCTGTGAGAAATTTTAATTTTTGAGCCATTTTGAAATTAAAGTGATTTTCATGGAATCAGTGGATGCGGGCGGCTCTTCCGAAACGTGTCCAACAAACTAGAGGTCCCAACTCGCGTTATTTCGGGAGCTAGCGAGCTTTTTCGGCCATCTTGATGACGTCCGAGTTGAGCTAAATATTGCTATTTGCCCAAATATTGCGAATTGACCCCTTCCCCACACACAAACCCTCTTCAGTGATGTCTACTCTATCAATTTCTATCATAAAATCGCATAAAAAATTTTTGAGCAAAAGTGCGAGTGCTGACAGGGAGCTCCCTGTGAGAAATTTTAATTTTTGAGCCATTTTGAAATTAAAGTGATTTTCATGGAATCAGTGGATGCGGGCGGCTCTTCCGCGACGTGTCCAACAAACTAGAGGTCCCAACTCGCGTTATTTCGGGAGCTAGCGAGCTTTTTCGGCCATCTTGATGACGTCAGAGTTATTGCTATTTGCCCAAATATTGCGAATTGACCCCTTCCTCACACACAAACCCTCTTCAGTGATGTCTACTCTATCAATTTCTATCATAAAATCGCATAAAAAATTTTTGAGCAAAAGTGCGAGTGCTGACAGGGAGCTCCCTGTGAGAAATTTTAATTTTTGAGCCATTTTGAAATTAAAGTGATTTTCATGGAATCAGTGGATGCGGGCGGCTCTTCCGAAACGTGTCCAACAAACTAGAGGTCCCAACTCGCGTTATTTCGGGAGCTAGCGAGCTTTTTCGGCCATCTTGATGACGTCCGAGTTGAGCTAAATATTGCTATTTGCCCAAATATTGCGAATTGACCCCTTCCCCACACACAAACCCTCTTCAGTGATGTCTACTCGATCAATTTCTATCATAAAATCGCATAAAAAATTTTTGAGCAAAAGTGCGAGTGCTCACAGGGAGCTCCCTGTGAGAAATTTTAATTTTTGAGCCATTTTCAAAAGTGATTTTCATGGAATCAGTGGATGCGGGCGGCTCTTCCGAGACGTGTCCAACAAACTAGAGGTCCCAACTCGCGTTATTTCGGGAGCTAGCGAGCTTTTTCGGCCATCTTGATGACGTCAGAGTTGAGCTAAAAATTGCTATTTGCCCAAATATTGCGAATTGACGCCTTCCCCACACACAAACCCTCTTCAGTGATGTCTACTCTATCAATTTCTAGCTTAAAATCGCATAAAAATTTTTTGAGCAAAAGTGCGAGTGCTCACAGGGAGCTCCCTGTGAGAAATTTAAATTTTTGAGCCATTTTGAAAAGTGATTTTCATCGAATCAGTGGATGCGGGCGGCTCTTCCGAGACATGTCCAACAAACTAGATGTCCCAACTTGCGTTATTTCGGGAGCTAGCGAGCTTTTTCGGCCATCTTGATGACGTCAGAGTTGAGCTAAAAATTGCTATTTGCCCAAATATTGCGAATTGACCCCTTCCCCACACACGGACCCTCTTCAGTCATGTCTACTCTATCAATTTCTATCATAAAATCGCGTAAAATTTTTTTGAGCAAAAGTGCGAGTGCTCACAGGGAGCTCCCTGTGAGAAATTTTAAATTTTGAGCCATTTTGAAAAGTGATTTTCATGGAATCAGTGGATGCGGGCGGCTCTTCCAAGACGTGTCCAACAAACTAGAGGTCCCAACTCGCGTTATTTCGGGAGCTAGCGAGCTTTTTCGGCCATCTTGATGACGTCAGAGTTGAGCTAAAAATTGCTATTTGCCCAAATATTGCGAATTGACCCCTTCCCCACACACAAACCCTCTTCAGTGATGTCTACTCTATCAATTTCTATCATAAAATCGCATAAAAAATTTTGAGCAAAAGTGCGAGTGCTCACAGGGAGCTCCCTGTGAGAAATTTTAATTTTTGAGCCATTTTGAAAAGTGATTTTCATGGAATCAGTGGATGCGGGCGGCTCTTCCGAGACGTGTCCAACAAACTAGAGGTCCCAACTCGCGTTATTTCGGGAGCTAGCGAGCTTTTTCGGCCATCTTGATGACGTCAGAGTTGAACTAAAAATTGCTATTTGCACAAATATTGCGAATTGACCCCTTCCCCACACACAAACCCTCTTCAGTGATGTCTACTCTATCAATTTCTATCATAAAATCGCATAAAAATTGTTGAGCAAAAGTGCGAGTGCTCACAGGGAGCTCCTTGTGAGAAATTTTAATTTTTGAGCCATTTTGAAAAGTGATTTTCATGGAATCAGTGGATGCGGGCGGCTCTTCCGAGACGTGTCCAACAAACTAGAGGTCCCAACTCGCGTTATTTCGGGAGCTAGCGAGCTTTTTCGGCCATCTTGATGACGTCAGAGTTGAGCTAAAAATTGCTATTTGCCCAAATATTGCGAATTGACCCCTTCCCCACACACAAACCCTCTTCAGTGATGTCTACTCTATCAATTTCTATCATAAAATAGCATAAACAATTTTCGAGCAAAAGTGCGAGTGCTCACAGGGAGCTCCCTGTGAGAAATTTTAATTTTTGAGCCATTTTGAAAAGTGATTTTTATGGAATCAGTGGATGCGGGCGGCTCTTCCGAGACGTGTCCAACAAACTAAATGTCCCGACTCGCGTTATTTCGGGAGCTAGCGAGCTTTTTCGGCCATCTTGATGACGTCAGAGTTGAGCTAAAAATTGGTATTTGCCCAAATATTGCGAATTGACCCCTTCCCCACACACAGACCCTCTTCAGTGATGTCTACTCTATCAATTTCTATCATAAAATCGCATAAAAAATTTTTTAGCAAAAGTGCGAGTGCTCACAGGGAGCTCCCTGTGAGAAATTTTAATTTTTGACCCATTTTGAAAAGTGATTTTCATGGAATCAGTGGATGCGGGCGGCTCTTCCGAGACGTGTCCAACAAACTAGAGGTCCCAACTCGCGTTATTTCGGGAGCTAGCGAGCTTTTTCGGCCATCTTGATGACGTCAGAGTTGAGCTAAAAGTTGCTATTTGCCCAAATATTGCGAATTGACCCCTTCCCCATACACAAACCCTCTTCAGTGATGTCTACTCTATCAATTTCTATCATAAAATCGCATAAAAATTTTTTGAGCAAAAGTGCGAGTGCTCACAGGGAGCTCCTTGTGAGAAATTTTAATTTTTGAGCCATTTTGAAAAGTGATTTTCATGGAATCAGTGGATGCGGGCGGCTCTTCCGAGACGTGTCCAACAAACTAGAGGTCCCAACTCGCGTTATTTCGGGAGCTAGCGAGCTTTTTCGGCCATCCTGATGACGTCCGAGTTGAGCTAAATATTGCTATTTGCCCAAATATTGCGAATTGACCCCTTCCCCACACACAAACCCTCTTCAGTGATGTCTACTCGATCAATTTCTATCATAAAATCGCATAAAAAATTTTTGAGCAAAAGTGCGAGTGCTCACAGGGAGCTCCCTGTGAGAAATTTTAATTTTTGAGCCATTTTCAAAAGTGATTTTCATGGAATCAGTGGATGCGGGCGGCTCTTCCGAGACGTGTCCAACAAACTAGAGGTCCCAACTCGCGTTATTTCGGGAGCTAGCGAGCTTTTTCGGCCATCTTGATGACGTCAGAGTTGAGCTAAAAATTGCTATTTGCCCAAATATTGCGAATTGACGCCTTCCCCACACACAAACCCTCTTCAGTGATGTCTACTCTATCAATTTCTAGCTTAAAATCGCATAAAAATTTTTTGAGCAAAAGTGCGAGTGCTCACAGGGAGCTCCCTGTGAGAAATTTTAATTTTTGAGCCATTTTGAAAAGTGATTTTCATCGAATCAGTGGATGCGGGCGGCTCTTCCGAGACATGTCCAACAAACTAGATGTCCCAACTCGCGTTATTTCGGGAGCTAGCGAGCTTTTTCGGCCATCTTGATGACGTCAGAGTTGAGCTAAAAATTGCTATTTGCCCAAATATTGCGAATTGACCCCTTCCCCACACACAGACCCTCTTCAGTCATGTCTACTCTATCAATTTCTATCATAAAATCGCGTAAAATTTTTTTGAGCAAAAGTGCGAGTGCTCACAGGGAGCTCCCTGTGAGAAATTTTAAATTTTGAGCCATTTTGAAAAGTGATTTTCATGGAATCAGTGGATGCGGGCGGCTCTTCCAAGACGTGTCCAACAAACTAGAGGTCCCAACTCGCGTTATTTCGGGAGCTAGCGAGCTTTTTCGGCCATCTTGATGACGTCAGAGTTGAGCTAAAAATTGCTATTTGCCCAAATATTGCGAATTGACCCCTTCCCCACACACAAACCCTCTTCAGTGATGTCTACTCTATCAATTTCTATCATAAAATCGCATAAAAAATTTTGAGCAAAAGTGCGAGTGCTCACAGGGAGCTCCCTGTGAGAAATTTTAATTTTTGAGCCATTTTGAAAAGTGATTTTCATGGAATCAGTGGATGCGGGCGGCTCTTCCGAGACGTGTCCAACAAACTAGAGGTCCCAACTCGCGTTATTTCGGGAGCTAGCGAGCTTTTTCGGCCATCTTGATGACGTCAGAGTTGAACTAAAAATTGCTATTTGCACAAATATTGCGAATTGACCCCTTCCCCACACACAAACCCTCTTCAGTGATGTCTACTCTATCAATTTCTATCATAAAATCGCATAAAAATTGTTGAGCAAAAGTGCGAGTGCTCACAGGGAGCTCCCTGTGAGAAATTTTAATTTTTGACCCATTTTGAAAAGTGATTTTCATGGAATCAGTGGATGCGGGCGGCTCTTCCGAGACGTGTCCAACAAACTAGAGGTCCCAACTCGCGTTATTTCGGGAGCTAGCGAGCTTTTTCGGCCATCTTGATGACGTCAGAGTTGAGCTAAAAATTGCTATTTGCCCAAATATTGCGAATTGACCCCTTCCCCACACACAAACCCTCTTCAGTGATGTCTACTCTATCAATTTCTATCATAAAATAGCATAAACAATTTTCGAGCAAAAGTGCGAGTGCTCACAGGGAGCTCCCTGTGAGAAATTTTAATTTTTGAGCCATTTTGAAAAGTGATTTTTATGGAATCAGTGGATGCGGGCGGCTCTTCCGAGACGTGTCCAACAAACTAGATGTCCCGACTCGCGTTATTTCGGGAGCTAGCGAGCTTTTTCGGCCATCTTGATGACGTCAGAGTTGAGCTAAAAATTGGTATTTGCCCAAATATTGCGAATTGACCCCTTCCCCACACACAGACCCTCTTCAGTGATGTCTACTCTATCAATTTCTATCATAAAATCGCATAAAAAAATTTTGAGCAAAAGTGCGAGTGCTCACAGGGAGCTCCCTGTGAGAAATTTTAATTTTTGAGCCATTTTGAAAAGTGATTTTCATGGAATCAGTGGATGCGGGCGGCTCTTCCGAGACGTGTCCAACAAACTAGAGGTCCCAACTCGCGTTATTTCGGGAGCTAGCGAGCTTTTTCGGCCATCTTGATGACGTCAGAGTTGAGCTAAAAGTTGCTATTTGCCCAAATATTGCGAATTGACCCCTTCCCCATACACAAACCCTCTTCAGTGATGTCTACTCTATCAATTTCTATCATAAAATCGCATAAAAATTTTTTGAGCAAAAGTGCGAGTGCTCACAGGGAGCTCCTTGTGAGAAATTTTAATTTTTGAGCCATTTTGAAAAGTGATTTTCATGGAATCAGTGGATGCGGGCGGCTCTTCCAAGACGTGTCCAACAAACTAGAGGTCCCAACTCGCGTTATTTCGGGAGCTAGCGAGCTTTTTCGGCCTCCTTGATGACGTCAGAGTTGAGCTAAATATTGCTATTTGCCCAAATATTGCGAATTGACCCCTTCCCCACACACAAACCCTCTTCAGTGATGTCTACTCTATCAATTTCTATCATAAAATCGCTTAAAACATTTTTGACCAAAAGTGCGAGTGCTCACAGGGAGCTACCTGTGAGAAATTTTAATTTTTGACCCATTTTGAAAAGTGATTTTTCATGGAATCAGTAGATGCGGGCGGCCCTTCCGAGACGTGTCCAACAAACTTGAGGTCCCAACTCGCGTTATTTCGGGAGCTAGCGAGCTTTTTCGGCCATCTTGATGACGTCAGAGTTGAGCTAAATATTGCTATTTGCCCAAATATTGCGAATTGACCCCTTCCCCACACACAAACCCTCTTCAGTGATGTCTACTCTATCAATTTCTATCATAAAATCGCTTAAAACATTTTTGACCAAAAGTGCGAGTGCTCACAGGAGCTCCCTGTGAGAAATTTTAATTTTTGAGCCATTTTGAAAAGTGTTTTTCATGGAATCAGTGGATGCGGGCGGCTCTTCCAAGACGTGTCCAACAAACTAGAGGTCCCAACTCGCGTTATTTCGGGAGCTAGCGAGCTTTTTCGGCCATCTTGATGACGTCAGAGTTGAGCTAAATATTGCTATTTGCCCAAATATTGCGAATTGACCCCTTCCCCACACACAAACCCTCTTCGGTGATGTCTACTCTATCAATTTCTATCATAAAATCGCATAAAAAAAATTTTGAGCAAAAGTGCGAGTGCTCACAGGGAGCTCCCTGTGAGAAATTTTAATTTTTGACCCATTTTGACAAGTGATTTTTCATGGAATCAGTGGATGCAGGCGCCCCTTCCGAGACGTGTCCAACAAACTTGAGGTCCCAACTCGCGTTATTTCGGGAGCTAGCGAGCTTTTTTGGCCATCTTGATGACGTCAGAGTTGAGCTAAATATTGCTATTTGCCCAAATATTGCGAATTGACCCCTTCCCCACACACAAACCCTCTTCAGTGATGTCTACTCTATCAATTTCTATCATAAAATCGCATAAAACATTTTTGAGCAAAAGTGCGAGTGCTCACAGGGAGCTCCCTGTGAGAAATTTTAATTTTTGACCCATTTTGAAAAGTGATTTTTCATGGAATCAGTGGATGCGGGCGGCTCTTCCGAGACGTGTCCAACAAACTAGAGGTCCCAACTCGCGTTATTTCGGGAGCTAGCGAGCTTTTTCGGCCATCTTGATGACGTCAGAGTTGAGCTAAAAATTGCTATTTGCCCAAATATTGCGAATTGACCCCTTCCCCACACACAAACCCTCTTCAGTGATGTCTGCTCTATCAATTTCTATCATAAAATCGCATAAAAAATTTTTGAGCAAAAGTGCGAGTGCGAGTGAGAAATTTTAATTTTTGAGCCATTTTGAAAAGTGATTTTCATGGAATCAGTGGATGCGGGCGGCTCTTCCGAGACGTGTCCAACAAACTAGAGGTCCCAACTCGCGTTATTTCGGGAGCTAGCGAGCTTTTTCGGCCATCTTGATGACGTCAGAGTTGAGCTAAATATTGCTATTTGCCCAAATATTGCAAATTGACCCCTTCCCCACACACAAACCCTCTTCGGTGATGTCTACTCTATCAATTTCTATCATAAAATCGCATAACAATTTTTTGAGCAAAAGTGCGAGTGCTCACAGGGAGCTCCCTGTGAGAAATTTTAATTTTTGACCCATTTTGAAAAGTGATTTTTCATGGAATCAGTGGATGCGGGCGGCCCTTCCGAGACGTGTCCAACAAACTTGAGGTCCCAACTCGCGTTATTTCGGGAGCTAGCGAGCTTTTTCGGCCATCTTGATGACGTCAGAGTTGAGCTAAATATTGCTATTTGCCCAAATATTGCGAATTGACCCCTTCCCGACACACAAACCCTCTTCGGTGATGTCTACTCTATCAATTTCTATCATAAAATCGCTTAAAAAATTTTTGACCAAAAGTGCGAGTGCTCACAGGGAGCTCCCTGTGAGAAATTTAAATTTTTGACCCATTTTGAAAAGTGATTTTCATGGAATCAGTGGATGCGGGCGGCTCTTCCGAGACGTGTCCAACAAACTAGAGGTCCCAACTCGCGTTATTTCGGGAGCTAGCGAGCTTTTTCGGCCATCTTGATGACGTCAGAGTTGAGCTAAATATTGCTATTTGCCCAAATATTGCGAATTGACCCCTTCCCCACACACAAACCCTCTTCAGTGATGTCTACTCTATCAATTTCTATCATAAAATCGCATAAAAAATTTTTGACCAAAAGTGCGAGTGCTCACATGGAGCTCCCTGTGAGAAATTTTAATTTTTGAGCCATTTTGAAAAGTGATTTTCATGGAATCAGTGGATGCGGGCGGCTCTTCCGAGACGTGTCCAACAAACTAGAGGTCCCAACTCGCGTTATTTCGGGAGCTAGCGAGCTTTTTCGGCCATCTTGATGACGTCAGAGTTGAGCTAAATATTGCTATTTGCCCAAATATTGCGAATTGACCCCTTCCCCAAACACAAACCCTCTTCAGTGATGTCTACTCTATCAATTTCTAGCATAAAATCGCATACAAAATTTTTGACCAAAAGTGCGAGTGCTCACAGGGAGCTCCCTGTGAGAAATTTAAATTTTTGAGCCATTGTGAAAAGTGATTTTCATGGAATCAGTGGATGCGGGCGGTTCTTCCGAGACGTGTCCAACAAACTAGAGGTCCCAACTCGCGTTATTTCGGGAGCTAGCGAGCTTTTTCGGCCATCTTGATGACGTCAGAGTTGAGCTAAATATTGCTATTTGCCCAAATATTGCGAATTGACCCCTTCCCCGCACACAAACCCTCTTCAGTGATGTCTACTCTATCAATTTCTATCATAAAATCGCATAAAACATTTTTGAGCAAAAGTGCGAGTGCTCACAGGGAGCTCCCTGTGAGAAATTTAAATTTTTGAGCCATTTTGAAAAGTGATTTTCATGGAATCAGTGGATGCGGGCGGTTCTTCCGAGACGTGTCCAACAAACTTGAGGTCCCAACTCGCGTTATTTCGGGAGCTAGCGAGCTTTTTCGGCCATCTTGATGACGTCAGAGTTGAGCTAAATATTGCTATTTGCCCAAATATTGCGAATTGACCCCTTCCCCACACACAAACCCTCTTCAGTGATGTCTACTCTATCAATTTCTATCATAAAATCGCATAAAAAAATTTTGACCAAAAGTGCGAGTGCTCACAGGGAGCTCCCTGTGAGAAATTTTAATTTTTGAGCCATTTTGAAAAGTGATTTTCATGGAATCAGTGGATGCGGGCGGCTCTTCCGAGACGTGTCCAACAAACTAGAGGTCCCAACTCGCGTTATTTCGGGAGCTAGCGAGCTTTTTCGGCCATCTTGATGACGTCAGAGTTGAGCTAAATATTGCTATTTGCCCAAATATTGCGAATTGACCCCTTCCCCACACACAAACCCTCTTCGGTGATGTCTACTCTAGCAATTTCTATCATAAAATCGCATAAAAAAAAATCTGACCAAAAGTGCGAGTGCTCACAGGGAGCTCCCTGTGAGAAATTTTAATTTTTGACCCATTTTGAAAAGTGATTTTTCATGGAATCAGTGGATGCGGGCGGCCCTTCCGAGACGTGTCCAACAAACTAGAGGTCCCAACTCGCGTTATTTCGGGAGCTAGCGAGCTTTTTCGGCCATCTTGATGACGTCAGAGTTGAACTAAAAATTGCTATTTGCCCAAATATTGCGAATTGACCCCTTCCCCACACACAAACCCTCTTCAGTGATGTCTACTCTATCAATTTCTATCATAAAATCGCATAAAAATTCTTTGAGCAAAAGTGCGAGTGCTCACAGGGAGCTCCCTGTGAGAAATTTAAATTTTTGAGCCATTTTGAAAAGTGATTTTCATGGAATCAGTGGATGCGGGCGGCTCTTCCGAGACGTGTCCAACAAACTAGAGGTCCCAACTCGCGTTATTTCGGGAGCTAGCGAGCTTTTTCGGCCATCTTGATGACGTCAGAGTTGAGCTAAATATTGCTATTTGCCCAAATATTGCGAATTGACCCCTTCCCCACACACAAACCCTCTTCAGTGATGTCTACTCTATCAATTTCTATCATAAAATCGCATAAAAAAATTTTGAGCAAAAGTGCGAGTGCTCACAGGGAGCTCCCTGTGAGAAATTTTAATTTTTGAGCCATTTTGAAAAGTGATTTTCATGGAATCAGTGGATGCGGGCCGCTCTTCCGAGACGTGTCCAACAAACTAGAGGTCCCAACTCGCGTTATTTCGAGAGCTAGCGAGCTTTTTCGGCCATCTTGATGACGTCAGAGTTGAGCTAAATATTGCTATTTGCCCAAATATTGCGAATTGACCCCTTCCCCACACACAAACCCTCTTCAGTGATGTCTACTCTATCAATTTCTATCATAAAATCGCATAAAAAATTTTTGACCAAAAGTGCGAGTGCTCACATGGAGCTCCCTGTGAGAAATTTTAATTTTTGAGCCATTTTGAAAAGTGATTTTCATGGAATCAGTGGATGCGGGAGGCTCTTCCGAGACGTGTCCAACAAACTAGAGGTCCCAACTCGCGTTATTTCGGGAGCTAGCGAGCTTTTTCGGCCATCTTGATGACGTCAGAGTTGAGCTAAATATTGCTATTTGCCCAAATATTGCGAATTGACCCCTTCCCCAAACACAAACCCTCTTCAGTGATGTCTACTCTATCAATTTCTATCATAAAATCGCTTAAAAAATTTTTGACCAAAAGTGCGAGTGCTCACAGGGAGCTCCCTGTGAGAAATTTAAATTTTTGACCCATTTTGAAAAGTGATTTTTCATGGAATCAGTGGATGCGGGCGGCCCTTCCGAGACGTGTCCAACAAACTTGAGGTCCCAACTCGCGTTATTTCGGGAGCTAGCGAGCTTTTTCGGCCATCTTGATGACGTCAGAGTTGAGCTAAATATTGCTATTTGCCCAAATATTGCGAATTGACCCCTTCCCCACACACAAACCCTATTCAGTGATGTCTACTCTATCAATTTCTAGCATAAAATCGCATACAAAATTTTTGAGCAAAAGTGCGAGTGCTCACAGGGAGCTCCCTGTGAGAAATTTAATTTTTTGAGCCATTTTGAAAAGTGATTTTCATGGAATCAGTGGATGCGGGCGGTTCTTCCGAGACGTGTCCAACAAACTAGAGGTCCCAACTCGCGTTATTTCGGGAGCTAGCGAGCTTTTTCGGCCATCTTGATGACGTCAGAGTTGAGCTAAATATTGCTATTTGCCCAAATATTGCGAATTGACCCCTTCCCCACACACAAACCCTCTTCAGTGATGTCTACTCTATCAATTTCTATCATAAAATCGCATAAAACATTTTTGAGCAAAAGTGCGAGTGCTCACAGGGAGCTCCCTGTGAGAAATTTTAATTTTTGAGCCATTTTGAAAAGTGATTTTCATGGAATCAGTGGATGCGGGCGGCTCTTCCAAGACGTGTCCAACAAACTAGAGGTCCCAACTCGCGTTATTTCGGGAGCTAGCGAGCTTTTTCGGCCATCTTGATGACGTCAGAGTTGAGCTAAATATTGCTATTTGCCCAAATATTGCGAATTGACCCCTTCCCCAAACACAAACCCTCTTCAGTGATGTCTACTCTATCAATTTCTATCATAAAATCGCATAAAAAATTTTTGACCAAAAGTGCGAGTGCTCACAGGGAGCTCCCTGTGAGAAATTTAAATTTTTGACCCATTTTGAACAGTGATTTTCATGGAATCAGTGGATGCGGGCGGCTCTTCCGAGACGTGTCCAACAAACTAGAGGTCCCAACTCGCGTTATTTCGGGAGCTAGCGAGCTTTTTCGGCCATCTTGATGACGTCAGAGTTGAGCTAAATATTGCTATTTGCCCAAATATTGCGAATTGACCCCGTCCCCACACACAAACCCTCTTCAGTGATGTCTACTCTATCAATTTCTATCATAAAATCGCATAAAAAAGTTTTGACCAAAAGTGCGAGTGCTCACAGGGAGCTCCCTGTGAGAAATTTAAATTTTTGAGCCATTTTGAAAAGTGATTTTCATGGAATCAGTGGATGCGGGCGGTTCTTCCGAGACGTGTCCAACAAACTAGAGGTCCCAACTCGCGTTATTTCGGGAGCTAGCGAGCTTTTTCGGCCATCTTGATGACGTCAGAGTTGAGCTAAATATTGCTATTTGCCCAAATATTGCGAATTGACCCCTTCCCCACACACAAACCCTCTTCAGTGATGTCTACTCTATCAATTTCTATCATAAAATCGCATAAAACATTTTTGAGCAAAAGTGCGAGTGCTCACAGAGAAAGTGCGAGTGAGAAATTTTAATTTTTGAGCCATTTTGAAAAGTGATTTTCATGGAATCAGTGGATGCGGGCGGCTCTTCCGAGACGTGTCCAACAAACTAGAGGTCCCAACTCGCGTTATTTCGGGAGCTAGCGAGCTTTTTCGGCCATCTTGATGACGTCAGAGTTGAGCTAAATATTGCTATTTGCCCAAATATTGCGAATTGACCCCTTCCCCAAACACAAACCCTCTTCAGTGATGTCTACTCTATCAATTTCTATCATAAAATCGCATAAAAAATTTTTGACCAAAAGTGCGAGTGCTCACAGGGAGCTCCCTGTGAGAAATTTAAATTTTTGACCCATTTTGAACAGTGATTTTCATGGAATCAGTGGATGCGGGCGGCTCTTCCGAGACGTGTCCAACAAACTAGAGGTCCCAACTCGCGTTATTTCGGGAGCTAGCGAGCTTTTTCGGCCTTCTTGATGACGTCAGAGTTGAGCTAAATATTGCTATTTGCCCAAATATTGCGAATTGACCCCGTCCCCACACACAAACCCTCTTCAGTGATGTCTACTCTATCAATTTCTATCATAAAATCGCATAAAACATTTTTGAGCAAAAGTGCGAGTGCTCACAGGGAGCTCCCTGTGAGAAATTTTAATTTTTGAGCCATTTTGAAAAGTGATTTTCATGGAATCAGTGGATGCGGGCGGCTCTTCCAAGACGTGTCCAACAAACTAGAGGTCCCAACTCGCGTTATTTCGGGAGCTAGCGAGCTTTTTCGGCCATCTTGATGACGTCAGAGTTGAGCTAAATATTGCTATTTGCCCAAATATTGCGAATTGACCCCTTCCCCAAACACAAACCCTCTTCAGTGATGTCTACTCTATCAATTTCTATCATAAAATCGCATAAAAAATTTTTGACCAAAAGTGCGAGTGCTCACAGGGAGCTCCCTGTGAGAAATTTAAATTTTTGACCCATTTTGAACAGTGATTTTCATGGAATCAGTGGATGCGGGCGGCTCTTCCGAGACGTGTCCAACAAACTAGAGGTCCCAACTCGCGTTATTTCGGGAGCTAGCGAGCTTTTTCGGCCATCTTGATGACGTCAGAGTTGAGCTAAATATTGCTATTTGCCCAAATATTGCGAATTGACCCCGTCCCCACACACAAACCCTCTTCAGTGATGTCTACTCTATCAATTTCTATCATAAAATCGCATAAAAAAGTTTTGACCAAAAGTGCGAGTGCTCACAGGGAGCTCCCTGTGAGAAATTTAAATTTTTGAGCCATTTTGAAAAGTGATTTTCATGGAATCAGTGGATGCGGGCGGTTCTTCCGAGACGTGTCCAACAAACTAGAGGTCCCAACTCGCGTTATTTCGGGAGCTAGCGAGCTTTTTCGGCCATCTTGATGACGTCAGAGTTGAGCTAAATATTGCTATTTGCCCAAATATTGCGAATTGACCCCTTCCCCACACACAAACCCTCTTCAGTGATGTCTACTCTATCAATTTCTATCATAAAATCGCATAAAACATTTTTGAGCAAAAGTGCGAGTGCTCACAGAGAAAGTGCGAGTGAGAAATTTTAATTTTTGAGCCATTTTGAAAAGTGATTTTCATGGAATCAGTGGATGCGGGCGGCTCTTCCGAGACGTGTCCAACAAACTAGAGGTCCCAACTCGCGTTATTTCGGGAGCTAGCGAGCTTTTTCGGCCATCTTGATGACGTCAGAGTTGAGCTAAATATTGCTATTTGCCCAAATATTGCGAATTGACCCCTTCCCCAAACACAAACCCTCTTCAGTGATGTCTACTCTATCAATTTCTATCATAAAATCGCATAAAAAATTTTTGACCAAAAGTGCGAGTGCTCACAGGGAGCTCCCTGTGAGAAATTTAAATTTTTGACCCATTTTGAACAGTGATTTTCATGGAATCAGTGGATGCGGGCGGCTCTTCCGAGACGTGTCCAACAAACTAGAGGTCCCAACTCGCGTTATTTCGGGAGCTAGCGAGCTTTTTCGGCCATCTTGATGACGTCAGAGTTGAGCTAAATATTGCTATTTGCCCAAATATTGCGAATTGACCCCGTCCCCACACACAAAACCTCTTCAGTGATGTCTACTCTATCAATTTCTATCATAAAATCGCATAAAAAAGTTTTGACCAAAAGTGCGAGTGCTCACAGGGAGCTCCCTGTGAGAAATTTAAATTTTTGAGCCATTTTGAAAAGTGATTTTCATGGAATCAGTGGATGCGGGCGGTTCTTCCGAGACGTGTCCAACAAACTAGAGGTCCCAACTCGCGTTATTTCGGGAGCTAGCGAGCTTTTTCGGCCATCTTGATGACGTCAGAGTTGAGCTAAATATTGCTATTTGCCCAAATATTGCGAATTGACCCCTTCCCCACACACAAACCCTCTTCAGTGATGTCTACTCTATCAATTTCTATCATAAAATCGCATAAAACATTTTTGAGCAAAAGTGCGAGTGCTCACAGAGAAAGTGCGAGTGAGAAATTTTAATTTTTGAGCCATTTTGAAAAGTGATTTTCATGGAATCAGTGGATGCGGGCGGCTCTTCCGAGACGTGTCCAACAAACTAGAGGTCCCAACTCGCGTTATTTCGGGAGCTAGCGAGCTTTTTCGGCCATCTTGATGACGTCAGAGTTGAGCTAAATATTGCTATTTGCCCAAATATTGCGAATTGACCCCTTCCCCACACACAAACCCTCTTCAGTGATGTCTACTCTATCAATTTCTATCATAAAATCGCATAAAAAATTTTTGACCAAAAGTGCGAGTGCTCACATGGAGCTCCCTGTGAGAAATTTTAATTTTTGAGCCATTTTGAAAAGTGATTTTCATGGAATCAGTGGATGCGGGCGGCTCTTCCGAGACGTGTCCAACAAACTAGAGGTCCCAACTCGCGTTATTTCGGGAGCTAGCGAGCTTTTTCGGCCATCTTGATGACGTCGGAGTTGAGCTAAAAATTGCTATTTGCCCAAATATTGCGAATTGACCCCTTCCCCACACACAAAGCCTCTTCAGTGATGTCTACTCTATCAATTTCTATCATAAAACCGCATATAAAATTTTTGAGCAAAAGTGCGAGTGCTCACAGGGAGCTCCCTGTGAGAAATTTAAATTTTTGAGCCATTTTGAAAAGTGATTTTCATGGAATCAGTGGATGCGGGCGGCTCTTCCGAGACATGTCCAACAAACTAGAGTTCCCAACTCGCGTTATTTCGGGAGCTAGCGAGCTTTTTCGGCCATCTTGATGACGTCAGAGTTGAGCTAAATATTGCTATTTGCCCAAATATTGCGAATTGACCCCTTCCCCACACACAAAGCCTCTTCAGTGATGTCTATTCTATCAATTTCTATCATAAAATCGCATAAAAAAATTTTGAGCAAAAGTGCGAGTGCTGACAGGGAGCTCCCTGTGAGAAATTTAAATTTTTGAGCCATTTTGAAAAGTGATTTTCATGGAATCAGTGGATGCGGGCGGCTCTTCCGAGACGTCTCCAACAAACTAGAGGTCCCAACTCGCGTTATTTCGGGAGCTAGCGAGCTTTTTCGGCCATCTTGATGACGTCAGAGTTGAGCTAAAAATTGCTATTTTCCCAAATATTGCGAATTGACCCCTTCCCCACACACAAACCCTCTTCAGTGATGTCTACTCTATCAATTTCTATCATAAAATCGCATAAAAATTGTTGAGCAAAAGTGCAAGTGCTCACAGGGAGCTCCCTGTGAGAAATTTTAATTTTTGAGCCATTTTGAAAAGTGATTTTCATGGAATCAGTGGATGCGGGCGGCTCTTCCGAGACGTGTCCAACAAACTATAGGTCCCAACTCGCGTTATTTCGGGAGCTAGCGAGCTTTTTCGGCCATCTTGATGACGTCAGAGTTGAGCTAAAAATTGCTATTTGCCCAAATATTGCGAATTGACCCCTTCCCCACACACAAACCCTCTTCAGTGATGTCTACTCTATCAATTTCTATCGAAAAATCGCATAAAATTTTTTTGAGCAAAAGTGCGAGTGCTCACAGGGAGCTCCCTGTGAGAAATTTTAAATTTTGAGCCATTTTGAAAAGTGATTTTCATGGAATCAGTGGATGCGGGCGGCTCTTCCGAGACGTGTCCAACAAACTAGAGGTCCCAACTCGCGTTATTTCGCGAGCTAGCGAGCTTTTTCGGCCATCTTGATGACGTCAGAGTTGAGCTAAAAATTGCTATTTGCCCAAATATTGCGAATTGACCCCTTCCCCACACACAAACCCTCTTCAGTGATGTCTACTCTATCAATTTCTATCATAAAATCGCATAAAAAAATTTTGAGCAAAAGTGCGAGTGCTCACAGGGAGCTCCCTGTGAGAAATTTTAATTTTTGAGCCATTTTGAAAAGTGATTTTCATGGAATCAGTGGATGCGGGCGGCTCTTCCGAGACGTGTCCAACAAACTAAGGTCCCAACTCGCGTTATTTCGGGAGCTAGCGAGCTTTTTCGGCCATCTTGATGACGTCAGAGTTGAGCTAAATATTGCTATTTGCCCAAATATTGCGAATTGACCCCTTCCCCACACACAAACCCTCTTTAGTGATGTCTACTCTATCAATTTCTATCATAAAATCGCATAAAAAAATTTTGAGCAAAAGTGCCAGTGCTCACAGGGAGCTCCCTGTGAGAAATTTTAATTTTTGACCCATTTTGAAAAGTGATTTTTCATGGAATCATTCGACGCGGGTGGCCCTTCCGAGACGTTTCCAACAAACTTGAGGTCCCAACTCGCGTTATTTCGGGAGCTAGCGAGCTTTTTCGGCCATCTTGATGACGTCAGAGTTGAGCTAAATATTGCTATTTGCCCAAATATTGCGAATTGACCCCTTCCCCACACACAAACCCTCTTGAGTGATGTCTACTCTATCAATTTCTATCATAAAATCGCATAAAAATTTTTTGAGCAAAAGTGTGAGTGCTCACAGGGAGCTCCCTGTGAGAAATTTTAATTTTTGAGCCATTTTTAAAAGTGATTTTCATGGAATCAGTGGATGCGGGCGGCTCTTCCGAGACGTGTCCAACAAACTAGAGGTCCCAACTCGCGTTATTTCGGGAGCTAGCGAGCTTTTTCGGCCATCTTGATGACGTCAGAGTTGAGCTAAAAATTGCTATTTGCCCAAATATTGCGAATTGACCCCTGCCCCACACACAAACCCTCTTAAGTGATGTCTACTCTATTAATTTCTATCATAAAATAGCATAAACAATTTTTGAGCAAAAGTAAGAGTGCTCTCAGGGAGCTCCCTGTGAGAAATTTTAATTTTTGAGCCATTTTGAAAAGTGATTTTCATGGAATCAGTGGATGCGGGCGGCTCTTCCGAGACGTGTCCAACAAACTAGAGGTCCCAACTCGCGTTATTTCGGGAGCTAGCGAGCTTTTTCGGCCATCTTGATGACGTCAGAGTTGAGCTAAAAATTGCTATTTGCCCAAATATTGCGAATTGACCCCTTCCCCACACACAAACCCTCTTCAGTGATGTCTACTCTATCAATTTCTATCATAAAATCGCATAAAAATTGTTGAGCAAAGGTGCGAGTGCTCACAGGGAGCTCCCTGTGAGAAATTTTAATTTTGGACCCATTTTGAAAAGTGATTTTCATGGAATCAGTCCATGCGGGCGGCTCTTCCGAGACGTGTCCAACAAACTAGAGGTCCCAACTCGCGTTATTTCGGGAGCTAGCGAGCTTTTTCGGCCATCTTGATGACGTCAGATTTGAGCTAAATATTGCTATTTGCCCAAATATTGCGAATTGACCCCTTCCCCACACACAAACCCTCTTCAGTGATGTTTACTCTATCAATTTCTATCATAAAATGGCATAAACAATTTTTGAGCAAAAGTGCGAGTGCTCACAGGGAGCTCCCTGTGAGAAATTTTAATTTTTGACCCATTTTGAAAAGTGATTTTCATGGAATCAGTGGATGCGGGCGGCTCTTCCGAGACGTGTCCAACAAACTAGAGGTCCCAACTCGCGTTATTTCGGGAGCTAGCGAGCTTTTTCGGCCATCTTGATGACGTCAGAGTTGAGCTAAAAATTGCTATTTGCCCAAATATTGCGAATTGACCCCTTCCCCACACACAAACCCTCTTCAGTGATGTCTACTCTTTCAATTTCTATCATAAAATCGCATAAAAATTGTTGAGCAAAGGTGCGAGTGCTCACAGGGAGCTCCCTGTGAGAAATTTTAATTTTTGACCCATTTTGAAAAGTGATTTTCATGGAATCAGTGGATGCGGGCGGCTCTTCCGAGACGTGTCCAACAAACTAGAGGTCCCAACTCGCGTTATTTCGCGAGCTAGCGAGCTTTTTCGGCCATCTTGATGACGTCAGAGTTGAGCTAAAAATTGCTATTTGCCCAAATATTGCGAATTGACCCCTTCCCCACACACAAACCCTCTTCAGTGATGTCTACTCTATCAATTTCTATCATAAAATCGCATAAAAAAATTTTGAGCAAAAGTGCGAGTGCTCACAGGGAGCTCCCTGTGAGAAATTTTAATTTTTGAGCCATTTTGAAAAGTGATTTTCATGGAATCAGTGGATGCGGGCGGCTCTTCCGAGACGTGTCCAACAAACTAAGGTCCCAACTCGCGTTATTTCGGGAGCTAGCGAGCTTTTTCGGCCATCTTGATGACGTCAGAGTTGAGCTAAATATTGCTATTTGCCCAAATATTGCGAATTGACCCCTTCCCCACACACAAACCCTCTTTAGTGATGTCTACTCTATCAATTTCTATCATAAAATCGCATAAAAAAATTTTGAGCAAAAGTGCCAGTGCTCACAGGGAGCTCCCTGTGAGAAATTTTAATTTTTGACCCATTTTGAAAAGTGATTTTTCATGGAATCATTCGACGCGGGTGGCCCTTCCGAGACGTTTCCAACAAACTTGAGGTCCCAACTCGCGTTATTTCGGGAGCTAGCGAGCTTTTTCGGCCATCTTGATGACGTCAGAGTTGAGCTAAATATTGCTATTTGCCCAAATATTGCGAATTGACCCCTTCCCCACACACAAACCCTCTTGAGTGATGTCTACTCTATCAATTTCTATCATAAAATCGCATAAAAATTTTTTGAGCAAAAGTGTGAGTGCTCACAGGGAGCTCCCTGTGAGAAATTTTAATTTTTGAGCCATTTTTAAAAGTGATTTTCATGGAATCAGTGGATGCGGGCGGCTCTTCCGAGACGTGTCCAACAAACTAGAGGTCCCAACTCGCGTTATTTCGGGAGCTAGCGAGCTTTTTCGGCCATCTTGATGACGTCAGAGTTGAGCTAAAAATTGCTATTTGCCCAAATATTGCGAATTGACCCCTGCCCCACACACAAACCCTCTTAAGTGATGTCTACTCTATTAATTTCTATCATAAAATAGCATAAACAATTTTTGAGCAAAAGTAAGAGTGCTCACAGGGAGCTCCCTGTGAGAAATTTTAATTTTTGAGCCATTTTGAAAAGTGATTTTCATGGAATCAGTGGATGCGGGCGGCTCTTCCGAGACGTGTCCAACAAACTAGAGGTCCCAACTCGCGTTATTTCGGGAGCTAGCGAGCTTTTTCGGCCATCTTGATGACGTCAGAGTTGAGCTAAAAATTGCTATTTGCCCAAATATTGCGAATTGACCCCTTCCCCACACACAAACCCTCTTCAGTGATGTCTACTCTATCAATTTCTATCATAAAATCGCATAAAAATTGTTGAGCAAAGGTGCGAGTGCTCACAGGGAGCTCCCTGTGAGAAATTTTAATTTTTGACCCATTTTGAAAAGTGATTTTCATGGAATCAGTCCATGCGGGCGGCTCTTCCGAGACGTGTCCAACAAACTAGAGGTCCCAACTCGCGTTATTTCGGGAGCTAGCGAGCTTTTTCGGCCATCTTGATGACGTCAGAGTTGAGCTAAATATTGCTATTTGCCCAAATATTGCGAATTGACCCCTTCCCCACACACAAACCCTCTTCAGTGATGTCTACTCTATCAATTTCTATCATAAAATCGCATAAAAATTGTTGAGCAAAGGTGCGAGTGCTCACAGGGAGCTCCCTGTGAGAAATTTTAATTTTTGACCCATTTTGAAAAGTGATTTTCATGGAATCAGTGGATGCGGGCGGCTCTTCCGAGACGTGTCCAACAAACTAGAGGTCCCAACTCGCGTTATTTCGCGAGCTAGCGAGCTTTTTCGGCCATCTTGATGACGTCAGAGTTGAGCTAAAAATTGCTATTTGCCCAAATATTGCGAATTGACCCCTTCCCCACACACAAACCCTCTTCAGTGATGTCTACTCTATCAATTTCTATCATAAAATCGCATAAAAAAATTTTGAGCAAAAGTGCGAGTGCTCACAGGGAGCTCCCTGTGAGAAATTTTAATTTTTGAGCCATTTTGAAAAGTGATTTTCATGGAATCAGTGGATGCGGGCGGCTCTTCCGAGACGTGTCCAACAAACTAAGGTCCCAACTCGCGTTATTTCGGGAGCTAGCGAGCTTTTTCGGCCATCTTGATGACGTCAGAGTTGAGCTAAATATTGCTATTTGCCCAAATATTGCGAATTGACCCCTTCCCCACACACAAACCCTCTTTAGTGATGTCTACTCTATCAATTTCTATCATAAAATCGCATAAAAAAATTTTGAGCAAAAGTGCCAGTGCTCACAGGGAGCTCCCTGTGAGAAATTTTAATTTTTGACCCATTTTGAAAAGTGATTTTTCATGGAATCATTCGACGCGGGTGGCCCTTCCGAGACGTTTCCAACAAACTTGAGGTCCCAACTCGCGTTATTTCGGGAGCTAGCGAGCTTTTTCGGCCATCTTGATGACGTCAGAGTTGAGCTAAATATTGCTATTTGCCCAAATATTGCGAATTGACCCCTTCCCCACACACAAACCCTCTTGAGTGATGTCTACTCTATCAATTTCTATCATAAAATCGCATAAAAATTTTTTGAGCAAAAGTGTGAGTGCTCACAGGGAGCTCCCTGTGAGAAATTTTAATTTTTGAGCCATTTTTAAAAGTGATTTTCATGGAATCAGTGGATGCGGGCGGCTCTTCCGAGACGTGTCCAACAAACTAGAGGTCCCAACTCGCGTTATTTCGGGAGCTAGCGAGCTTTTTCGGCCATCTTGATGACGTCAGAGTTGAGCTAAAAATTGCTATTTGCCCAAATATTGCGAATTGACCCCTGCCCCACACACAAACCCTCTTAAGTGATGTCTACTCTATTAATTTCTATCATAAAATAGCATAAACAATTTTTGAGCAAAAGTAAGAGTGCTCACAGGGAGCTCCCTGTGAGAAATTTTAATTTTTGAGCCATTTTGAAAAGTGATTTTCATGGAATCAGTGGATGCGGGCGGCTCTTCCGAGACGTGTCCAACAAACTAGAGGTCCCAACTCGCGTTATTTCGGGAGCTAGCGAGCTTTTTCGGCCATCTTGATGACGTCAGAGTTGAGCTAAAAATTGCTATTTGCCCAAATATTGCGAATTGACCCCTTCCCCACACACAAACCCTCTTCAGTGATGTCTACTCTATCAATTTCTATCATAAAATCGCATAAAAATTGTTGAGCAAAGGTGCGAGTGCTCACAGGGAGCTCCCTGTGAGAAATTTTAATTTTTGACCCATTTTGAAAAGTGATTTTCATGGAATCAGTCCATGCGGGCGGCTCTTCCGAGACGTGTCCAACAAACTAGAGGTCCCAACTCGCGTTATTTCGGGAGCTAGCGAGCTTTTTCGGCCATCTTGATGACGTCAGATTTGAGCTAAATATTGCTATTTGCCCAAATATTGCGAATTGACCCCTTCCCCACACACAAACCCTCTTCAGTGATGTTTACTCTATCAATTTCTATCATAAAATGGCATAAACAATTTTTGAGCAAAAGTGCGAGTGCTCACAGGGAGCTCCCTGTGAGAAATTTTAATTTTTGACCCATTTTGAAAAGTGATTTTCATGGAATCAGTGGATGCGGGCGGCTCTTCCGAGACGTGTCCAACAAACTAGAGGTCCCAACTCGCGTTATTTCGGGAGCTAGCGAGCTTTTTCGGCCATCTTGATGACGTCAGAGTTGAGCTAAAAATTGCTATTTGCCCAAATATTGCGAATTGACCCCTTCCCCACACACAAACCCTCTTCAGTGATGTCTACTCTATCAATTTCTATCATAAAATCGCATAAAAATTGTTGAGCAAAGGTGCGAGTGCTCACAGGGAGCTCCCTGTGAGAAATTTTAATTTTTGACCCATTTTGAAAAGTGATTTTCATGGAATCAGTGGATGCGGGCGGCTCTTCCGAGACGTGTCCAACAAACTAGAGGTCCCAACTCGCGTTATTTCGGGAGCTAGCGAGCTTTTTCGGCCATCTTGATGACGTCAGATTTGAGCTAAATATTGCTATTTGCCCAAATATTGCGAATTGACCCCTTCCCCACACACAAACCCTCTTCAGTGATGTTTACTCTATCAATTTCTATCATAAAATGGCATAAACAATTTTTTAGCAAAAGTGCGAGTGCTCACAGGGAGCTCCCTGTGAGAAATTTTAATTTTTGACCCATTTTGAAAAGTGATTTTCATGGAATCAGTGGATGCGGGCGGCTCTTCCGAGACGTGTCCAACAAACTAGAGGTCCCAACTCGCGTTATTTCGGGAGCTAGCGAGCTTTTTCGGCCATCTTGATGACGTCAGATTTGAGCTAAATATTGCTATTTGCCCAAATATTGCGAATTGACCCCTTCCCCACACACAAACCCTCTTCAGTGATGTCTACTCTATCAATTTCTATCATAAAATGGCATAAACAATTTTTGAGCAAAAGTGCGAGTGCTCACAGGGAGCTCCCTGTGAGAAATTTTAATTTTTGAGCCTTTTTGAAAAGTGATTTTCATAGAATCAGTGGATGCGGGCGGCTCTTCCGAGACGTGTCCAACAAACTAGAGGTCCCAACTCGCGTTATTTCGGGAGCTAGCGAGCTTTTTCGGCCATTTTGAAGACGTCAGAGTTGAACTATAAATTGCTATTTGCCCAAATATTGGGAATTGACCCCTTCCCCACACACAAACCCTCTTCAGTGATGTCTACTCTATCAATTTCTATCATAAAATCGCATAAAAATTTTTGAGCAAAAGTTGGAGTGCTCACAGGGAGCTCCTTGTGAGAAATTTTAATTTTTGAGCCATTTTGAAAAGTGATTTTCATGGAATCAGTGGATGCGGGCGGCTCTTCCGAGACGTGTCCAACAAACTAGATGTCCCAACTCGCGTTCCTCCGGGAGCTAGCGAGCTTTTTCGGCCATCTTGATGACGTCAGAGTTGAACTAAAAATTGGTATTTGCCCAAATATTGCGAATTGACCCCTTCCCCACACACAAACCCTCTTCAGTGATGTCTACTCTATCAATTTCTATCATAAAATCGCATAAAAATTATTGAGCAAAGGTGCGAGTGCTCACAGGGAGCTCCCTGTGAGAAATTTTAATTTTTGAGCCATTTTGAAAAGTGATTTTCATGGAATCAGTGGATGCGGGCGGCTTTTCCGAGACGTGTCCAACAAACTTGAGGTCCCAACTCGCGTTATTTCGGGAGCTAGCGAGCTTTTTCGGCCATCTTGATGACGTCAGAGTTGAGCTAAAAATTGGTATTTGCCCAAATATTGCGAATTGACCCCTTCCCCACACACAAACCCTCTTCAGTGATGTCTACTCTATCAATTTCTATCATAAAATCGCATAAAAATTTTTGAGCAAAAGTGCGAGTGCTCACAGGGAGCTCCCTGTGAGAAATTTTAATTTTTGACCCATTTTGAAAAGTGATTTCCATGGAATCAGTGGATGCGGGCGGCTCTTCCGAGACGTGTCCAACAAACTAGAGGTCCCAACTCGCGTTATTTCGGGAGCTAGCGAGCTTTTTCGGCCATCTTGATGACGTCAGAGTTGAGCTAAATATTGCTATTTGCCCAAATATTGCGAATTGACCCCTTCCCCACACACAAACCCTCTTCAGTGATGTCTACTCTATCAATTTCTATCATAAAATCGCATAAAAATTTTTTGAGCAAAAGTGCGAGTGCTCACAGGGAGGTCCCTGTGAGAAATTTTAATTTTTGAGCCATTTTGAAAAGTGATTTTCATAGAATCAGTGGATGCTGGCGGCTCTTCCGAGAAGTGTCCAACAAACTAGAGGTCCCAACTCGCGTTATTTCGGGAGCTAGCGAGCTTTTTCGGCCATCTTGATGACGTCAGAGTTGAGCTAAAAATTGCTATTTGCCCAAATATTGCGAATTGACCCCTTCCCCACACACAAACCCTCTTCAGTGATGTCTACTCTATCATCTTCTATCATAAAATCGCATAAAAATTGTTGAGCAAAGGTGCGAGTGCTCACAGGGAGCTCCCTGTGAGAAATTTTAATTTTTGAGCCATTTTGAAAAGTGATTTTCATGGAATCAGTGGATGCGGGCGGCTCTTCCGAGACGTGTCCAACAAACTAGAGGTCCCAACTCGCGTTATTTCGGGAGCTAGCGAGCTTTTTCGGCCATCTTGATGACGTCAGAGTTGAGCTAAATATTGCTATTTGCCCAAATATTGCGTATTGACCCCTTCCCCACACACAAACCCTCTTCAGTGATGTCTACTCTATCAATTTCTATCATAAAATCGCATAAAAAAAATTTGAGCAAAAGTGCGAGTGCTCACAGGGAGCTCCCTGTGAGAAATTTTAATTTTTGAGCCATTTTGAAAAGTGATTTTCATGGAATCAGTGGATGCGGGCGGCTCTTCCGAGACGTGTCCAACAAACTAGAGGTCCCAACTCGCGTTATTTCGGGAGCTAGCGAGCTTTTTCGGCCATCTTGATGACGTCAGAGTTGAGCTAAATATTGCTATTTGCCCAAATATTGCGAATTGACCCCTTCCCCACACACAAACCCTCTTCAGTGATGTCTACTCTATCAATTTCTATCATAAAATCGCATAAAACATTTTTGAGCAAAAGTGCGAGTGCTCACAGGGAGCTCTTTTAATTTTTGAGCCATTTTGAAAAGTGATTTTCATGGAATCAGTGGATGCGGGCGGCTCTTCCGAGACGTGTCCAACAAACTAGAGGTCCCAACTCGCGTTATTTCGGGAGCTAGCGAGCTTTTTCGGCCATCTTGATGACGTCAGAGTTGAGCTAAAAATTGCTATTTGCCCAAATATTGCGAATTGACCCCTTCCCCACTCACAAACCCTCTTCAGTGATGTCTACTCTATCAATTTCTATCATAAAATCGCATAAAAAAATTTTGAGCAAAAGTGCGAGTGCTCACAGGGAGCTCTTTGTGAGAAATTTTAATTTTTGAGCCATTTTGAAAAGTGATTTTCATGGAATCAGTGGATGCGGGCGGCTCTTCCGAGACGTGTCCAACAAACTAGAGGTCCCAACTCGCGTTCCTCCGGGAGCAAGCGAGCTTTTTCGGCCATCTTGATGACGTCAGAGTTGAGCTAAATATTGCTATTTGCCCAAATATTGCGTATTGACCCCTTCCCCACACACAAACCCTCTTCAGTGATGTCTACTCTATCAATTTCTATCATAAAATCGCATAAAAAAAATTTGAGCAAAAGTGCGAGTGCTCACAGGGAGCTCCCTGTGAGAAATTTTAATTTTTGAGCCATTTTGAAAAGTGATTTTCATGGAATCAGTGGATGCGGGCGGCTCTTCCGAGACGTGTCCAACAAACTAGAGGTCCCAACTCGCGTTATTTCGGGAGCTAGCGAGCTTTTTCGGCCATCTTGATGACGTCAGAGTTGAGCTAAATATTGCTATTTGCCCAAATATTGCGAATTGACCCCTTCCCCACACACAAACCCTCTTCAGTGATGTCTACTCTATCAATTTCTATCATAAAATCGCATAAAACATTTTTGAGCAAAAGTGCGAGTGCTCACAGGGAGCTCTTTTAATTTTTGAGCCATTTTGAAAAGTGATTTTCATGGAATCAGTGGATGCGGGCGGCTCTTCCGAGACGTGTCCAACAAACTAGAGGTCCCAACTCGCGTTATTTCGGGAGCTAGCGAGCTTTTTCGGCCATCTTGATGACGTCAGAGTTGAGCTAAAAATTGCTATTTGCCCAAATATTGCGAATTGACCCCTTCCCCACTCACAAACCCTCTTCAGTGATGTCTACTCTATCAATTTCTATCATAAAATCGCATAAAAAAATTTTGAGCAAAAGTGCGAGTGCTCACAGGGAGCTCTTTGTGAGAAATTTTAATTTTTGAGCCATTTTGAAAAGTGATTTTCATGGAATCAGTGGATGCGGGCGGCTCTTCCGAGACGTGTCCAACAAACTAGAGGTCCCAACTCGCGTTCCTCCGGGAGCAAGCGAGCTTTTTCGGCCATCTTGATGACGTCAGAGTTGAACTAAAAATTGCTATTTGCCCAAATATTGCGAATTGACCCCTTCCCCACACACAAACCCTCTTCAGTGATGTCTACTCTATCAATTTCTATCATAAAATCGCATAAAAATTGTTGAGCAAAGGTGCGAGTGCTGACAGGGAGCTCCCTGTGAGAAATTTTAATTTTTGACCCATTTTGAAAAGTGATTTTCATGGAATCAGTGGATGCGGGCGGCTCTTCCGAGACGTGTCCAACAAACTAGAGGTCCCAACTCGCGTTATTTCGGGAGCTAGCGAGCTTTTTCGGCCATCTTGATGACGTCAGAGTTGAGCTAAATATTGCTATTTGCCCAAATATTGCGAATTGACCCCTTCCCCACACACAAACCCTCTTCAGTGATGTCTACTCTATCAATTTCTATCATAAAATCGCATAAAAATTTTTGAGCAAAAGTGCGAGTGCTCACAGGGAGCTCCCTGTGAGAAATTTTAATTTTTGAGCCATTTTGAAAAGTGATTTTCAAGGAATCAGTGGATGCGGGCGGCTCTTCCGAGACGTGTCCAACAAACTAGAGGTCCCAACTCGCGTTATTTCGGGAGCTAGCGAGCTTTTTCGGCCATCTTGATGACGTCAGAGTTGAGCTAAAAATTGCTATTTGCCCAAATATTGCGAATTGACCCCTTCCCCACACACAAACCCTCTTCAGTGATGTCTACTCTATCAATTTCTATCATAAAATCGCATTAAAATTTTTTGAGCAAAAGTGCGAGTGCTCACAGGGAGCTTCCTGTGAGAAATTTTAATTTTTGAGCCATTTTGAAAAGTGATTTTCATGGAATCAGTGGATGCGGGCGGCTCTTCCGAGACGTGTCCAACAAACTAGAGGTCCCAACTCGCGTTATTTCGGGAGCTAGCGAGCTTTTTCGGCCATCTTGATGACGTCAGAGTTGAGCTAAAAATTGCTATTTGCCCAAATATTGTGAATTGACCCCTTTCCCACACACAAACCCTCTTCAGTGATGTCTACTCTATCAATTTCTATCATAAAATCGCATTAAAAATTTTTGAGCAAAAGTGCAAGTGCTCACAGGGAGCTTCCTGTGAGAAATTTTAATTTTTGAGCCATTTTGAAAAGTGATTTTCATGGAATCAGTGGATGCGGGCGGCTCTTCCGAGACGTGTCCAACAAACTAGAGGTCCCAACTCGCGTTATTTCGGGAGCTAGCGAGCTTTTTCGGCCATCTTGATGACGTCAGAGTTGAGCTAAATATTGCTATTTGCCCAAATATTGCGAATTGACCCCTTCCCCACACACAAACCCTCTTCAGTGATGTCTACTCTATCAATTTCTATCATAAAATCGCATAAAAATTTTTTGAGCAAAAGTGCGAGTGCTCACAGGGAGCTTCCTGTGAGAAATTTTAATTTTTGAGCCATTTTGAAAAGTGATTTTCATGGAATCAGTGGATGCGGGCGGCTCTTCCGAGACGTGTCCAACAAACTAGAGGTCCCAACTCGCGTTATTTCGGGAGCTAGCGAGCTTTTTCGGCCATCTTGATGACGTCAGAGTTGAGCTAAATATTGCTATTTGCCCAAATATTGCGAATTGACCCCTTCCCCACACACAAACCCTCTTCAGTGATGTCTACTCTATCAATTTCTATCATAAAATCGCATAAAAATTGTTGAGCAAAGGTGCGAGTGCTGACAGGGAGCTCCCTGTGAGAAATTTTAATTTTTGAGCCATTTTGAAAAGTGATTTTCATGGAATCAGTGGATGCGGGCGGCTCTTCCGAGACGTGTCCAACAAACTAGAGGTCCCAACTCGCGTTATTTCGGGAGCTAGCGAGCTTTTTCGGCCATCTTGATGACGTCAGAGTTGAGCTAAATATTGCTATTTGCCCAAATATTGCGAATTGACCCCTTCCCCACACACAAACCCTCTTCAGTGATGTCTACTCTATCAATTTCTATCATAAAATCGCATTAAAATTTTTGAGCAAAAGTGCGAGTGCTCACAGGGAGCTCCCTGTGAGAAATTTTAATTTTTGAGCCATTTTGAAAAGTGATTTTCATGGAATCAGTGGATGCGGGCGGCTCTTCCGAGACGTGTCCAACAAACTTGAGGTCCCAACTCGCGTTATTTCGGGAGCTAGCGAGCTTTTTCGGCCATCTTGATGACGTCAGAGTTGAGCTAAAAATTGCTATTTGCCCAAATATTGCGAATTGACCCCTTCCCCACACACAAACCCTCTTCAGTGATGTCTACTCTATCAATTTCTATCATAAAATCGCATTAAAATTTTTTGAGCAAAAGTGCGAGTGCTCACAGGGAGCTTCCTGTGAGAAATTTTAATTTTTGAGCCATTTTGAAAAGTGATTTTCATGGAATCAGTGGATGCGGGCGGCTCTTCCGAGACGTGTCCAACAAACTAGAGGTCCCAACTCGCGTTCCTCCGGGAGCAAGCGAGCTTTTTCGGCCATCTTGATGACGTCAGAGTTGAACTAAAAATTGCTATTTGCCCAAATATTGCGAATTGACCCCTTCCCCACACACAAACCCTCTTCAGTGATGTCTACTCTATCAATTTCTATCATAAAATCGCATAAAAATTGTTGAGCAAAGGTGCGAGTGCTGACAGGGAGCTCCCTGTGAGAAATTTTAATTTTTGAGCCATTTTGAAAAGTGATTTTCATGGAATCAGTGGATGCGGGCGGCTCTTCCGAGACGTGTCCAACAAACTAGAGGTCCCAACTCGCGTTATTTCGGGAGCTAGCGAGCTTTTTCGGCCATCTTGATGACGTCAGAGTTGAGCTAAATATTGCTATTTGCCCAAATATTGCGAATTGACCCCTTCCCCACACACAAACCCTCTTCAGTGATGTCTACTCTATCAATTTCTATCATAAAATCGCATAAAAATTTTTGAGCAAAAGTGCGAGTGCTCACAGGGAGCTCCCTGTGAGAAATTTTAATTTTTGAGCCATTTTGAAAAGTGATTTTCATGGAATCAGTGGATGCGGGTGGCTCTTCCGAGACGTGTCCAACAAACTAGAGGTCCCAACTCGCGTTATTTCGGGAGCTAGCGAGCTTTTTCGGCCATCTTGATGACGTCAGAGTTGAGCTAAAAATTGCTATTTGCCCAAATATTGCGAATTGACCCCTTCCCCACACACAAACCCTCTTCAGTGATGTCTACTCTATCAATTTCTATCATAAAATCGCATTAAAATTTTTTGAGCAAAAGTGCGAGTGCTCACAGGGAGCTTCCTGTGAGAAATTTTAATTTTTGAGCCATTTTGAAAAGTGATTTTCATGGAATCAGTGGATGCGGGCGGCTCTTCCGAGACGTGTCCAACAAACTAGAGGTCCCAACTCGCGTTATTTCGGGAGCAAGCGAGCTTTTTCGGCCATCTTGATGACGTCAGAGTTGAGCTAAAAATTGCTATTTGCCCAAATATTGCGAATTGACCCCTTTCCCACACACAAACCCTCTTCAGTGATGTCTACTCTATCAATTTCTATCATAAAATCGCATTAAAAATTTTTGAGCAAAAGTGCAAGTGCTCACAGGGAGCTTCCTGTGAGAAATTTTAATTTTTGAGCCATTTTGAAAAGTGATTTTCATGGAATCAGTGGATGCGGGCGGCTCTTCCGAGACGTGTCCAACAAACTAGAGGTCCCAACTCGCGTTATTTCGGGAGCTAGCGAGCTTTTTCGGCCATCTTGATGACGTCAGAGTTGAGCTAAAAATTGCTATTGGCCCAAATATTGCGAATTGACCCCTTCCCCACACACAAACCCTCTTCAGTGATGTCTACTCTATCAATTTCTATCATAAAATCGCATAAAAAATTTTAGAGAAAAAGTGCGAGTGCTCACAGGGAGCTCCCTGTGAGAAATTTTAATTTTTGAGCCATTTTGAAAAGTGATTTTCATGGAATCAGTGGATGCGGGCGGCTCTTCCGAGACGTGTCCAACAAACTAAAGGTCCAAACTCGCGTTATTTCGGGAGCTAGCGAGCTTTATCGGCCATCTTGATGACGTCAGAGTTGAGCTAAAAATTGCTATTTGCCCAAATATTGCGAATTGACCCCTTCCCCACACAAACCCTCTTCAGTGATGTCTACTCTATCAATTTCTATCATATAATCGCATAAAAAATTTTTGAGCAAAAGTGCGAGTGCTCACAGGGAGCTCCCTGTGAGAAATTTTATTTTTTGAGCCATTTTGAAAAGTGATTTTCATGGAATCAGTGGATGCGGGCGGCTCTTCCGAGACGTGTCCAACAAACTAGAGGTCCCAACTCGCGTTATTTCGGGAGCTAGCGAGCTTTTTCGGCCATCTTGATGACGTCAGAGTTGAGCTAAAAATTGCTATTTGCCCAAATATTGCGAATTGACCCCTTCCCCACACACAAACCATATTCAGTGATGTCTACTCTCTCAATTTCTATCATAAAATCGCATTAAAAATTTTTGAGCAAAAGTGCGAGTGCTCACAGGGAGCTTCCTGTGAGAAATTTTAATTTTTGAGCCATTTTGAAAAGTGATTTTCATGGAATCAGTGGATGCGGGCGGCTCTTCCGAGACGTGTCCAACAGACTAGAGGTCCCAACTCGCGTTATTTCGGGAGCTAGCGAGCTTTTTCGGCCATCTTGATGACGTCAGAGTTGAGCTAAAAATTTGTATTTGCCCAAATATTGCGAATTGACCCCTTCCCCACACACAAACCCTCTTCAGTGATGTCTACTCTATCAATTTCTATCATAAAATCGCATAAAAATTTTTGAGCAAAAGTGCGAGTGCTCACAGGGAGCTCCCTGTGAGAAATTTTAATTTTTGAGCCATTTTGAAAAGTGATTTTCATGGAATCAGTGGATGCGGGTGGCTCTTCCGAGACGTGTCCAACAAACTAGAGGTCCCAACTCGCGTTATTTCGGGAGCTAGCGAGCTTTTTCGGCCATCTTGATGACGTCAGAGTTGAGCTAAAAATTGCTATTTGCCCAAATATTGCGAATTGACCCCTTCCCCACACACAAACCCTCTTCAGTGATGTCTACTCTATCAATTTCTATCATAAAATCGCATTAAAATTTTTTGAGCAAAAGTGCGAGTGCTCACAGGGAGCTTCCTGTGAGAAATTTTAATTTTTGAGCCATTTTGAAAAGTGATTTTCATGGAATCAGTGGATGCGGGCGGCTCTACCGAGACGTGTCCAACAAACTAGAGGTCCCAACTCGCGTTATTTCGGGAGCAAGCGAGCTTTTTCGGCCATCTTGATGACGTCAGAGTTGAGCTAAAAATTGCTATTTGCCCAAATATTGCGAATTGACCCCTTTCCCACACACAAACCCTCTTCAGTGATGTCTACTCTATCAATTTCTATCATAAAATCGCATTAAAAAATTTTGAGCAAAAGTGCAAGTGCTCACAGGGAGCTTCCTGTGAGAAATTTTAATTTTTGAGCCATTTTGAAAAGTGATTTTCATGGAATCAGTGGATGCGGGCGGCTCTTCCGAGACGTGTCCAACAAACTAGAGGTCCCAACTCGCGTTATTTCGGGAGCTAGCGAGCTTTTTCGGCCATCTTGATGACGTCAGAGTTGAGCTAAAAATTGCTATTGGCCCAAATATTGCGAATTGACCCCTTCCCCACACACAAACCCTCTTCAGTGATGTCTACTCTATCAATTTCTATCATAAAATCGCATAAAAAATTTTAGAGAAAAAGTGCGAGTGCTCACAGGGAGCTCCCTGTGAGAAATTTTAATTTTTGAGCCATTTTGAAAAGTGATTTTCATGGAATCAGTGGATGCGGGCGGCTCTTCCGAGACGTGTCCAACAAACTAAAGGTCCAAACTCGCGTTATTTCGGGAGCTAGCGAGCTTTATCGGCCATCTTGATGACGTCAGAGTTGAGCTAAAAATTGCTATTTGCCCAAATATTGCGAATTGACCCCTTCCCCACACAAACCCTCTTCAGTGATGTCTACTCTATCAATTTCTATCATATAATCGCATAAAAAATTTTTGAGCAAAAGTGCGAGTGCTCACAGGGAGCTCCCTGTGAGAAATTTTATTTTTTGAGCCATTTTGAAAAGTGATTTTCATGGAATCAGTGGATGCGGGCGGCTCTTCCGAGACGTGTCCAACAAACTAGAGGTCCCAACTCGCGTTATTTCGGGAGCTAGCGAGCTTTTTCGGCCATCTTGATGACGTCAGAGTTGAGCTAAAAATTGCTATTTGCCCAAATATTGCGAATTGACCCCTTCCCCACACACAAACCATATTCAGTGATGTCTACTCTCTCAATTTCTATCATAAAATCGCATTAAAAATTTTTGAGCAAAAGTGCGAGTGCTCACAGGGAGCTTCCTGTGAGAAATTTTAATTTTTGAGCCATTTTGAAAAGTGATTTTCATGGAATCAGTGGATGCGGGCGGCTCTTCCGAGACGTGTCCAACAGACTAGAGGTCCCAACTCGCGTTATTTCGGGAGCTAGCGAGCTTTTTCGGCCATCTTGATGACGTCAGAGTTGAGCTAAAAATTTGTATTTGCCCAAATATTGCGAATTGACCCCTTCCCCACACACAAACCCTCTTCAGTGATGTCTACTCTATCAATTTCTATCATAAAATCGCATAAAAAGTTTTTGAGCAAAAGTGCGAGTGCTCACAGGGAACGCCCTGTGAGAAATTTTAATTTTTGAGCCATTTTGAAAAGTGATTTTCATGGAATCAGTGGATGCGGGCGGCTCTTCCGAGACGTGTCCAACAAACTAGAGGTCCCAACTCGCGTTATTTCGGGAGCTAGCGAGCTTTTTCGGCCATCTTGATGACGTCAGAGTTGAGCTAAAAATTGCTATTTGCCCAAATATTGCGAATTGACCCCTTCCCCACACACAAACCCTCTTCAGTGATGTCTACTCTATCAATTTTTATCATAAAATCGCATAAAAATTTTTTGAGCAAAAGTGCGAGTGCTCACACGGAGCTCCCTGTGAGAAATTTTAATTTTTGAGCCATTTTGAAAAGTGATTATTATGGAATCAGTGGATGCGGGCGGCTCTTCCGAGACGTGTCCAACAAACTAGAGGTCCCAACTCGCGTTATTTCGGGAGCTAGCGAGCTTTTTCGGCCATCTTGATGACGTCAGAGTTGAGCTAAAAATTGCTATTTGCCCAAATATTGCGAATTGACCCCTTCCCCACACACAAACCCTCTTCAGTGATGTCTACTCTATCAATTTCTATCATAAAATCGCATAAAAAAAATTTGAGCAAAAGTGCGAGTGCTCACAGGCAGCTCCCTGTCAGAAATTTTAATTTTTGAGCCATTTTGAAAAGTGATTATTATGGAATCAGTGGATGCGGGCGGCTCTTCCGAGACGTGTCCAACAAACTAGAGGTCCCAACTCGCGTTATTTCGGGAGCTAGCGAGCTTTGTCGGCCATCTTGATGACGTCAGAGTTGAGCTAAATATTGCTATTTGCCCAAATATTGCGAATTGACCCCTTCCCCACACACAAACCCTCTTCAGTGATGTCTACTCTATCGATTTCTATCATAAAATCGCATAAAAAGTTTTTGAGCAAAAGTGCGAGTGCTCACAGGGAGCTCCCTGTGAGAAATTTTAATTTTTGAGCCATTTTGAAAAGTGATTATTATGGAATCAGTGGATGCGGGCGGCTCTTCCGAGACGTGTCCAACAAACTAGAGGTCCCAACTCGCGTTATTTCGGGAGCTAGCGAGCTTTTTCGGCCATCTTGATGACGTCAGAGTTGAGCTAAAAATTGCTATTTGCCCAAATATTGCGAATTGACCCCTTCCCCACACACAAACCATATTCAGTGATGTCTACTCTATCAATTTCTATCATAAAATCGCATTAAAAATTTTTGAGCAAAAGTGCGAGTGCTCACAGGGAGCTTCCTGTCAGAAATTTTAATTTTTGAGCCATTTTGAAAAGTGATTATTATGGAATCAGTGGATGCGGGCGGCTCTTCCGAGACGTGTCCAACAAACTAGAGGTCCCAACTCGCGTTATTTCGGGAGCTAGCGAGCTTTTTCGGCCATCTTGATGACGTCAGAGTTGAGCTAAAAATTGCTATTTGCCCAAATATTGTGAATTGACCCCTTCCCCACACACAAACCCTCTTCAGTGATGTCTACTCTATCAATTTCTATCATAAAATCGCATAAAAAGTTTTTGAGCAAAAGTGCGAGTGCTCACAGGGAGCTCCCTGTGAGAAATTTTAATTTTTGAGCCATTTTGAAAAGTGATTTTCATGGAATCAGTGGATGCGGGCGGCTCTTCCGAGACGTGTCCAACAAACTAGAGGTCCCAACTCGCGTTATTTCGGGAGCTAGCGAGCTTTTTCGGCCATCTTGATGACGTCAGAGTTGAGCTAAAAATTGCTATTTGCCCAAATAATGCGAATTGACCCCTTCCCCACACACAAACCCTCTTCAGTGATGTCTACTCTATCAATTTCTATCATAAAATCGCATAAAATTTTTTTGAGCAAAAGTGCGAGTGCTCACACGGAGCTCCCTGTGAGAAATTTTAATTTTTGAGCCATTTTGAAAAGTGATTATTATGGAATCAGTGGATGCGGGCGGCTCTTCCGAGACGTGTCCAACAAACTAGAGGTCCCAACTCGCGTTATTTCGGGAGCTAGCGAGCTTTTTCGGCCATCTTGATGACGTCAGAGTTGAGCTAAATATTGCTATTTGCCCAAATATTGCGAATTGACCCCTTCCCCACACACAAACCCTCTTCAGTGATGTCTACTCTATCAATTTCTATCATAAAATCGCATAAAAAGTTTTTGAGCAAAAGTGCGAGTGCTCACAAGGAGCTTCCTGTGAGAAATTTTAATTTTTGAGCCATTTTGAAAAGTGATTTTCATGGAATCAGTGGATGCGGGCGGCTCTTCCGAGACGTGTCCAACAAACTAGAGGTCCCAACTCGCGTTATTTCGGGAGCTAGCGAGCTTTTTCGGCCATCTTGATGACGTCAGAGTTGAGCTAAAAATTGCTATTTGCCCAAATATTGCGAATTGACCCCTTCCCCACACACAAACCCTCTTCAGTGATGTCTACTCTATCAATTTCTATCATAAAATCGCATAAAAAGTTTTTGAGCAAAAGTGCAAGTGCTCACAGGGAGCTCCCTGTGAGAAATTTTAATTTTTGAGCCATTTTGAAAAGTGATTTTCATGGAATCAGTGGATGCGGGCGGCTCTTCCGAGACGTGTCCAACAAACTAGAGGTCCCAACTCGCGTTATTTCGGGAGCTAGCGAGCTTTTTCGGCCATCTTGATGACGTCAGAGTTGAGCTAAATATTGCTATTTGCCCAAATATTGCGAATTGACCCCTTCCCCACACACAAACCCTCTTCAGTGATGTCTACTCTATCAATTTCTATCATAAAATCGCATGAAAAATTTTTTTGAGCAAAAGTGCGAGTGCTCACAGGGAGCTCCCTGTGAGAAATTTTATTTTTTGAGCCATTTTGAAAAGTGATTTTCATGGAATCAGTGGATGCGGGCGGCTCTTCCGAGACGTGTCCAACAAACTAGAGGTCCCAACTCGCGTTATTTCGGGAGCTAGCGAGCTTTTTCGGCAATCTTGATGACGTCAGAGTTGAGCTAAAAATTGCTATTTGTCCAAATATTGCGAATTGACCCCTTCCCCACACACAAACCCTCTTCAGTGATGTCTACTCTATCAATTTCTATCATAAAATCGCATAAAAAATTTTTGAGCAAAAGTGCGAGTGCTCACAGGGAGCTCCCTGTGAGAAATTTTAATTTTTGAGCCATTTTGAAAAGTGATTTTCATGGAATCAGTCCATGCGGGCGGCTCTTCCGAGACGTGTCCAACAAACTAGAGGTTCCAACTCGCGTTATTTCGGGAGCTAGCGAGCTTTTTCGGCCATCTTGATGACGTCAGAGTTGAGCTAAAAATTGCTATTTGCCCAAATATTGCGAATTGACCCCTTCCCCACACACAAACCCTCTTCAGTGATGTCTACTCTATCAATTTCTATCATAAAATCGCATAAACATTTTTTGAGCAAAAGTGCAAGTGCTCACAGGGAGCTCCCTGTGAGAAATTTTAATTTTTGAGCCATTTTGAAAAGTGATTTTCATGGAATCAGTGGATGCGGGCGGCTCTTCCGAGACGTGTCCAACAAACTAGAGGTCCCAACTCGCGTTATTTCGGGAGCTAGCGAGCTTTTTCGGCCATCTTGATGACGTCAGAGTTGAGCTAAATATTGCTATTTGCCCAAATATTGCGAATTGACCCCTTCCCCACACACAAACCCTCTTCAGTGATGTCTACTCTATCAATTTCTATCATAAAATCGCATGAAAAAAATTTTTGAGCAAAAGTGCGAGTGCTCACAAGGAGCTTCCTGTGAGAAATTTTAATTTTTGAGCCATTTTGAAAAGTGATTTTCATGGAATCAGTGGATGCGGGCGGCTCTTCCGAGACGTGTCCAACAAACTAGAGGTCCCAACTCGCGTTATTTCGGGAGCTAGCGAGCTTTTTCGGCCATCTTGATGACGTCAGAGTTGAGCTAAAAATTGCTATTTGCCCAAATATTGCGAATTGACCCCTTCCCCACACACAAACCCTCTTCAGTGATGTCTACTCTATCAATTTCTATCATAAAATCGCAAAAAAAGTTTTTGAGCAAAAGTGCGAGTGCTCACAGGGAGCTCCCTGTGAGAAATTTTAATTTTTGAGCCATTTTGAAAAGTGATTTTCATGGAATCAGTCCATGCGGGCGGCTCTTCCGAGACGTGTCCAACAAACTAGAGGTCCCAACTCGCGTTATTTCGGGAGCTAGCGAGCTTTTTCGGCCATCTTGATGACGTCAGAGTTGAGCTAAAAATTGCTATTTGCCCAAATATTGCGAATTGACCCCTTCCCCACACACAAACCCTCTTCAGTGATGTCTACTCTATCAATTTCTATCATAAAATCGCATAAAAATTTTTTGAGCAAAAGTGCGAGTGCTCACAGGAAGCTTCCTGTGAGAAATTTTAATTTTTGAGCCATTTTGAAAAGTGATTTTCATGGAATCAGTCCATGCGGGCGGCTCTTCCGAGACGTGTCCAACAAACTAGAGGTCCCAACTCGCGTTATTTCGGGAGCTAGCGAGCTTTTTCGGCCATCTTGATGACGTCAGAGTTGAGCTAAATATTGCTATTTGCCCAAATATTGCGAATTGACCCCTTCCCCACACACAAACCCTCTTCAGTGATGTCTACTCTATCAATTTATATCATAAAATCGCATGAAAAATTTTTTTGAGCAAAAGTGCGAGTGCTCACAGGGAGCTCCCTGTGAGAAATTTTAATTTTTGAGCCATTTTGAAAAGTGATTTTCATGGAATCAGTGGATGCGGGCGGCTCTTCCGAGACGTGTCCAACAAACTAGAGGTCCCAACTCGCGTTATTTCGGGAGCTAGCGAGCTTTTTCGGCCATCTTGATGACGTCAGAGTTGAGCTAAATATTGCTATTTGCCCAAATATTGCGAATTGACCCCTTCCCCACACACAAACCCTCTTCAGTGATGTCTACTCTATCAATTTCTATCATAAAATCGCATGAAAAATTTTTTTGAGCAAAAGTGCGAGTGCTCACAGGGAGCTCCCTGTGAGAAATTTTATTTTTTGAGCCATTTTCAAAAGTGATTTTCATGGAATCAGTGGATGCGGGCGGCTCTTCCGAGACGTGTCCAACAAACTAGAGGTCCCAACTCGCGTTATTTCGGGAGCTAGCGAGCTTTTTCGGCAATCTTGATGACGTCAGAGTTGAGCTAAAAATTGCTATTTGTCCAAATATTGCGAATTGACCCCTTCCCCACACACAAACCCTCTTCAGTGATGTCTACTCTATCAATTTCTATCATAAAATCGCATAAAAAATTTTTGAGCAAAAGTGCCAGTGCTCACAGGGAGCTCCCTGTGAGAAATTTAAATTTTTGAGCCATTTTGAAAAGTGATTTTCATGGAATCAGTCCATGCGGGCGGCTCTTCCGAGACGTGTCCAACAAACTAGAGGTCCCAACTCGCGTTATTTCGGGAGCTAGCGAGCTTTGTCGGCCATCTTGATGACGTCAGAGTTGAGCTAAAAATTGCTATTTGCCCAAATATTGCGAATTGACCCCTTCCCCACTCACAAACCCTCTTCAGTGATGTCTACTCTATCAATTTCTATCATAAAATCGCATAAAAATTTTTTGAGCAAAAGTGCGAGTGCTCACAGGGAGCTCCCTGTGAGAAATTTTAATTTTTGAGCCATTTTGAAAAGTGATTTTCATGGAATCAGTGGATGCGGGCGGCTCTTCCGAGACGTGTCCAACAAACTAGAGGTCCCAACTCGCGTTATTTCGGGAGCTAGCGAGCTTTTTCGGCCATCTTGATGACGTCAGAGTTGAGCTAAATATTGCTATTTGCCCAAATATTGCGAATTGACCCCTTCCCCACACACAAACCCTCTTCAGTGATGTCTACTCTATCAATTTCTATCATAAAATCGCATGAAAAATTTTTTTGAGCAAAAGTGCGAGTGCTCACAGGGAGCTCCCTGTGAGAAATTTTAATTTTTGAGCCATTTTGAAAAGTGATTTTCATGGAATCAGTGGATGCGGGCGGCTCTTCCGAGACGTGTCCAACAAACTAGAGGTCCCAACTCGCGTTATTTCGGGAGCTAGCGAGCTTTTTCGGCAATCTTGATGACGTCAGAGTTGAGCTAAAAATTGCTATTTGCCCAAATATTGCGAATTGACCCCTTCCCCACACACAAACCCTCTTCAGTGATGTCTACTCTATCAATTTCTATCATAAAATCGCATAAAAAATTTTTGAGCAAAAGTGCCAGTGCTCACAGGGAGCTCCCTGTGAGAAATTTAAATTTTTGAGCCATTTTGAAAAGTGATTTTCATGGAATCAGTGGATGCGGGCGGCTCTTCCGAGACGTGTCCAACAAACTAGAGGTCCCAACTCGCGTTATTTCGGGAGCTAGCGAGCTTTGTCGGCCATCTTGATGACGTCAGAGTTGAGCTAAAAATTGCTATTTGCCCAAATATTGCGAATTGACCCCTTCCCCACTCACAAACCCTCTTCAGTGATGTCTACTCTATCAATTTCTATCATAAAATCGCATAAAAATTTTTTGAGCAAAAGTGCGAGTGCTCACAGGGAGCTCCCTGTGAGAAATTTTAATTTTTGAGCCATTTTGAAAAGTGATTTTCATGGAATCAGTCCATGCGGGCGGCTCTTCCGAGACGTGTCCAACAAACTAGAGGTTCCAACTCGCGTTATTTCGGGAGCTAGCGAGCTTTTTCGGCCATCTTGATGACGTCAGAGTTGAGCTAAAAATTGCTATTTGCCCAAATATTGCGAATTGACCCCTTCCCCACACACAAACCCTCTTCAGTGATGTCTACTCTATCAATTTCTATCATAAAATCGCATAAACATTTTTTGAGCAAAAGTGCGAGTGCTCACAGGGAGCTCCCTGTGAGAAATTTTAATTTTTGAGCCATTTTGAAAAGTGATTTTCATGGAATCAGTGGATGCGGGCGGCTCTTCCGAGACGTGTCCAACAAACTAAAGGTCCAAACTCGCGTTATTTCGGGAGCTAGCGAGCTTTTTCGGCCATCTTGATGACGTCAGAGTTGAGCTAAAAATTGCTATTTGCCCAAATATTGCGAATTGACCCCTTCCCCACTCACAAACCCTCTTCAGTGATGTCTACTCTATCAATTTCTATCATAAAATCGCATAAAAAAATTTTGAGCAAAAGTGCGAGTGCTCACAGGGAGCTCCATGTGAGAAATTTTAATTTTTGAGCCATTTTGAAAAGTGATTTTCATGGAATCAGTGGATGCGGGCGGCTCTTCCGAGACGTGTCCAACAAACTAGAGGTCCCAACTCGCGTTATTTCGGGAGCTAGCGAGCTTTTTCGGCCATCTTGATGACGTCAGAGTTGAGCTAAAAATTGCTATTTGCCCAAATATTGCGAATTGACCCCTTCCCCACACACAAACCCTCTTCAGTGATGTCTACTCTATCAATTTCTATCATAAAATCGCATACAAATTTTTTGAGCAAAAGTGCGAGTGCTCACAGGGAGCTCCCTGTCAGAAATTTTAATTTTTGAGCCATTTTGAAAAGTGATTTTCATGGAATCAGTGGATGCGGGCGGCTCTTCCGAGACGTGTCCAACAAACTAGAGGTCCCAACTCGCGTTATTTCGGGAGCTAGCGAGCTTTTTCGGCCATCTTGATGACGTCAGAGTTTAGCTAAAAATTGCTATTTGCCCAAATATTGCGAATTGACCCCTTCCCCACACACAAACCCTCTTCAGTGATGTCTACTCTTTCAATTTCTATCATAAACTCGCATAAAAAATTTTTGAGCAAAAGTGCGAGTGCTCACAGGGAGCTCCCTGTCAGAAATTTTAATTTTTGAGCCATTTTGAAAAGTGATTTTCATGGAATCAGTCGATGCGGGCTGCTCTTCCGAGACATGTCCAACAAACTAGAGGTCCCAACTCGCGTTATTTCGGGAGCTAGCGAGCTTTTTCGGCCATCTTGACGACGTCAGAGTTGAGCTAAAAATTGCTATTTGCCCAAATATTGCGAATTGACCCCTTCCCCACACACAAACCCTCTTCAGTGATGTCTACTCTATCAATTTCTATCATAAAATCGCAAGAAAAATTTTTGACCAAAAGTGCGAGTGCTCACAGGGAGCTCCCTGTCAGAAATTTTAATTTTAGACCCATTTTGAAAGGTGATTTTCATGGAATCAGTGGATGCGGGCGGCTCTTCCGAGACGTGTCCAACAAACTAAAGGTCCCAACTCGTGTTATTTCGGGAGCTAGCGAGCTTTTTCGGCCATCTTGATGACGTCAGAGTTGAGCTAAAAATTGCTATTTGCCCAAATATTGCGAATTGACCCCTTCCCCACACACAAACCCTCTTCAGTGATGTCTACTCTATCAATTTCTATCATAAAATCGCATATAAATTTTTTCAGCAAAATTGCGAGTGCTCACAGGGAGCTCCCTGTGAGAAATTTTAATTTTTGAGCCATTTTGAAAAGTGATTTTCATGGAATCAGTGGATGCGGGCGGCTCTTCCGAGACGTGTCCAACAAACTAGAGGTCCCAACTCGCGTTATTTCGGGAGCTAGCGAGCTTTTTCGGCAATCTTGATGACGTCAGAGTTGAGCTAAAAATTGCTATTTGCCCAAATATTGCGAATTGACCCCTTCCCCACACACAAACCCTCTTCAGTGATGTCTACTCTATCAATTTCTATCATAAAATCGCATAAAAAATTTTTGAGCAAAAGTGCGAGTGCTCACAGGGAGCTCCCTGTCAGAAATTTTAATTTTTGAGCCATTTTGAAAAGTGATTTTCATGGAATCAGTCGATGCGGGCGGCTCTTCCGAGACGTGTCCAACAAACTAGAGGTCCCAACTCGCGTTATTTCGGGAGCTAGCGAGCTTTTTCGGCCATCTTGATGACGTCAGAGTTGAGCTAAATATTGCTATTTGCCCAAATATTGCGAATTGACCCCTTCCCCGCACACAAACCCTCTTCAGTGATGTCTACTCTATCAATTTCTATCATAAAATCGCACGAAAAATTTTTGACCAAAAGTGCGAGTGCTCACAGGGAGCTCCCTGTCAGAAATTTTAATTTTAGACCCATTTTGAAAAGTGATTTTCATGGAATCAGTCCATGCGGGCGGCTCTTCCGAGACGTGTCCAACAAACTAGAGGTCCCAACTCGCGTTATTTCGGGAGCTAGCGAGCTTTTTCGGCCATCTTGATGACGTCAGAGTTGAGCTAAATATTGCTTATTGCCCAAATATTGCGAATTGACCCCTTCTCCGCACACAAACCCTCTTCAGTGATGTCTACTCTATCAATTTCTATCATAAAATCGCATGAAAAATTTTTGACCAAAAGTGCGAGTGCTCACAGGGAGCTCCCTGTCAGAAATTTTAATTTTTGAGCCATTTTGAAAAGTGATTTTCATGGAATCAGTCCATGCGGGCGGCTCTTCCGAGACGTGTCCAACAAACTAGAGGTCCCAACTCGCGTTATTTCGGGAGCTAGCGAGCTTTTTCGGCCATCTTGATGACGTCAGAGTTGAGCAAAAAATTGCTATTTGCCCAAATATTGCGAATTGACCCCTTCCCCACACACAAACCCTCTTCAGTGATGTCTACTCTATCAATTTCTATCAAAAAATCGCACGAAAAATTTTTGACCAAAAGTGCGAGTGCTCACAGGGAGCTCCCTGTCAGAAATTTTAATTTTAGACCCATTTTGAAAAGTGATTTTCATGGAATCAGTCCATGCGGGCGGCTCTTCCGAAACGTATCCAACAAACTAGAGGTCCCAACTCGCGTTATTTCGGGAGCTAGCGAGCTTTTTCGGCCATCTTGATGACGTCAGAGTTGAGCTAAATATTGCTATTTGCCCAAATATTGCAAATTGACCCCTTCCCCACACACAAACCCTCTTCAGTGATGTCTACTCTATCAATTTCTATCATAAAATCGCACGAAAAATTTTTGACCAAAAGTGCGAGTGCTCACAGGGAGCTCCCTGTCAGAAATTTTAATTTTAGACCCATTTTGAAAAGTGATTTTCATGGAATCAGTCCATGCGGGCGGCTCTTCCGAGACGTGTCCAACAAACTAGAGGTCCCAACTCGCGTTATTTCGGGAGCTAGCGAGCTTTTTCGGCCATCTTGATCACGTCAGAGTTGAGCTAAATATTGCTATTTGCCCAAATATTGCGAATTGAATCAGTCCATGGAATCATGGAATCAGTCCATGTGGGCAGCTCCCTTTGTCTCTGCGCCTGTCTATTTTTTCTCCCTTCAAATAAAACACCCCCGCACTTTTTTTGAAGTCCGCGCATAAATTGGAAAATGTCCCTACACCTCTTGTCAAATAGGACCTCTCTTTGAAGGGCCTAGGTCATCTAAAATACTCAAAGTTAGAAGTCAAAAACCCGCAGGTCACAGTTGTTCAATGTTTTAACAGCCCAACACCCTGTTTTGGCTCTCAAATCTGTATAGTATTAAATATTTTGAGGGCATACAAAATGTTCATGAGCCCGTTGCACTTTTTCCTCCCTATTCCGTGTGAAGCGCCAATGTGCACAGACAGACATAGTCTTGGATCTACTAACAGGCATATCGCGCTCTTTCTCCTCCAAAGAATTGTCAAAAACCGAGGGCGCCATCACTGTCACTCACAAACCCACGGACATAATGTGTGTGCACATACGTGATCCCCGGCCCCAGGAAAGTCTTGGATCATAATTGGTCTTGCCACATACTCAACCTAGTGTATCAAACCAATATAGCATTTACAATAAACACTTAGTTATAAAATGTCAAAAGGCTGGATATACCGCTTAAAATTACCCGGATGTACACACAAAGTCAATGGACGCCGAGATACGACTTTGTTGCAGAATCGAGTCACTACCTTGTTGCAAGGACAGGACGATATGTAAATTTGAAGGAGGTTGTTGTTGACCTTTGGCATTATAGAAGGGAGGGAATACATGCAGTTTGAAATTGTCAAAGGAAAGATACACATTTATTGACCCAATTAAAACACCTAACATCACACTACAAAAAATCTGGCTTGCACTAGGCCTACGTTTGGAGTTAATTTCCCCTTACGAGCTTTTTACGCAACATAAACACTTTTACATGAGCACTATATCTGTATGTTTATTTGGACTTACAAGATGACAGATCATGGTCAGACAGTAGCCAAGTGTGACGCCAGTGCAACGGGTCTAGTACAGAGTAATTGATCAAAAGATGTAATTGAGTCCAATAGTGGTGCCTAAATACTCTGTCATTGTATATAGGGACATTGTCGATGTTGGGAAAAAATGTTACCTTGCAGTTTCAGCAGAGTTCCATTTGGGCCTTGTATGCATGGTCCATGGCGTAAATAACACATTAACTAAAATGCAAATACTTATCGTTGTGATCGTTGATCGTTCTGAATATTGAATAAATAGAAATTATTCTCTTTGATCTACTTCTCTAGTGCTGAGGATACAGTTCCTTTTAAGCTCCTGATGAACTACAACTGCAGGTCTTACCAAAAGGTGGAAATGCCATCATTTCAACCTGCCACCGAAATATTAAAGCAATGACTCTCAACCAACCCTATCCTGCCCTGTGTTTTGTCTTTAATTAACAACACCATTTATACAAGTTAATGCTTTTATAGTGCCTTTTGCACATGTTGGAATTGGCAATAGGAGTTGAATTAAATGCAGTGGTTTAACTCTGCCAAAAAATCTGTGAGCTGTCTGAGAATCACTAGAAGCTGCATTTAGGGAAATATTATTTCAATATATGGGGGAAATATACATTAATTTTACAGACCAAACTCCCATTGGTGTGTTATTTTTACTATAAACTTTACAATAGGCAAGTCATACGAATTGTCGTCAGTAAGGATGCCTTCTTTATTCCTAAAATCGAACTTGAAAATGAGGTCTTGAAAATCTTAAGGGGTGGAAAGTCCAGCATTTTTTTTACAGATTTGAGTCAGATATTTACGTGCGATTGTATGCCTTAAAAATATGCAGTTGACACTTGGGGGCCTACTCACTGATGCATTTTTATCTAACATGACTCAATATGTTAGCTGCATTTGGGGGAATTAATAAATAGCCGAAAAATTACTGTTACTGTTTTCTGCAAAGAAAGATGTTATATAGGTATCTTCATACAATATGGCATTTGTGAGGATGCCTGGTTAATTTTGAAGCTAAAAATTCAACCCGAAAACAAGGCGAACACTCTTGAAAGAAGGAAAAATAATCAAATCATCTTTATCAAATTTGGGGTCTATTATCATGGTGTCATTATATGCTCTTAAATAATGTAGTAAATAATACCGATGACATTTCCTTTAATTTGACCCAGGAATAGCTTCTGATGAGAATTACTGATATTTTTGAGGTAAATTTGACATGTTGCCAGTAGCCCTTACAATATCACACACCATGTCAAAGAAATGTATTAATTTTAATAATAGTTGATCACACTTTAAGCATTATTAGGACTACGAATATTCTGTGGAAATTCAGATTTATGACTTGGTCGTCTGTAATACAAACTTGTCCAGTGAAGAGGTACCTTTTGTATGACCAGCATTAATTAGTTGTCTGTAAAAGACAAATATTATGTATGAAGTTCTTGAACAACATACATTGCGAACTTATGCTCAACTGGTATAATCACCTCAAATTGAATTCAGTAAAATCTCGGCAATCTCGGAACTTATAACAATTTGTTTAAAAAAAACTATTTGATTATTAAGGCCTCAGCTCAGAAATCAAGATAAAACCAACCTGTGAGATTGTTAGCTCATTTCTTTGTTTCATTTGTGAGAAAACGGTAAAAATGCATACAGCACTTTGGTACGCTTTCCTATTGGCAGAGTTTTCGTCTCACTGAGACGAAAACTAAATTTGGAACTTATTTAATTTATTAATTATGAATGATAACACTTTATGCAGAACTTTGTGAAGGAAACTTTTCTTCCATCGTTATCTTTATAACATGTAAGGTATATGTAAATCTGTGAACATTTATGTTTTTCCTCTTTACCATCTTTGACCTTGGCTTTAAATTGTCTGAGAAGATTAGGGCTGTCCCGATTCCCACTATAGAGGGCGCTCTAGACACCTTACATCCATTTTTACGAGTGCCCGGATTGTGGCCAAGGTTGCAGTTGAAATTACTTATTATTAAGCACAAGGAAAATGGGTAAATATTATTTTAATGTTGTTATAGTAACTAAGTAGTAACTCGTGTGTGCTGGGCTGACGGAGGAGGAATTGTAGAGTGGTTCATCGGTCCGGAGGGGAGCTAAAGACAGCGAAAACTTGTGCACCAAACTAACTGCTAACGCATGCACTTTACTCTGTACCAAAGATTATAGAGCGCCGTAGGCGCAAGATGGGGAACTGGGCGTTTATCTACTGTTGCAAAATGAAATAGGCATGGGTGCCATTTCGGCAATTGAATGTCTGTGTTTCCCATTGATAGCAATTGTCCTTGTCTACACTTGTCCCCACGTACCAGTGTTGTATCAACAGATACAACTCTATAGTCTTTGCTCTGTACCGAACTGTGATGCAAGTCAGGGCATCGGTGAACCTTTTTAGGAAACAGTACTTGATGTCATGTAGTAGTAAAACGCAAATCGTAACGACTGCATTTTTAGTTGGCCTAAAAGAAATCATCAATTTGGAGGACAGATAGAATCATGAGTATAATTAAATGCATTTTATTTCATCTTTGCCAGTAGGCAATTTTCAGCAATTCTGTTGAGTTTTTGTCGTAATTATGACTGTTTTTTTTTAACAAATTAGTTAAAAATTTGCTTCGTCAGATTGCCCACATATATTATGGACAGGGGCGCTGGTACGACCGATAATGCCAAAACCTCAAAAAAGGAGTACAGCACCCCAGTTACTGGGTCTAGTATGGTCTAACTACTAATAATAATCATCTTCAATTTGAAACTTCACAACATCATGGTGGTAAGCAAACTTTAGTGCATTTCTCATTTATTCTTTTGCCTTTGCCAAACCTCACCCAAACCAACAGTGTCTTGTCAGCTGCTGCATAATGCAATAATTTAAATATTTTCCTACATGAAATGCTGTTATAGAGCCCTTGTTTAAGGATTCCAACAGTATCACACTTGTCCAGATTGTTACATATTACGGCAGATATGGCAGTTCTAAACTCTTGTTTTCACTCTCTGACAGCTCTGTGTACAGAAATCCCATTGTACAAGCATTTGAAGGGCATTTAGAGTATTCCCACTTAGTTGTCATTTCCGTGTTGGATATCGCTGGATGGCCAAGAAAGTTTGATTTTCGGATGCAGGACTACTGGTTACTCCTTTCTGGCTCCATTGTTTCTGGAGTTATGAACCGGGAGGCTGCCAAATTAGGGGGATCATATTTTTTCCTTTTGTGTTCAGCACTCTTGCTGGGCCATTGTTCACATACACACACAACCCCGTATTTATTGGAAGTTTCGGTGTGGCCTCATTCTCTGGCCCCTGATATCCTCCCTGTTTATCCCACAAACCTATATATTGCACACTGCCAGAGAGCACTTGAGTACTAAGGACTTTCCAACAGCATCAAACTTGTCCAGATCTTTCCAAGATTAGTGTAGATATGGCTGTTGTTAACTCTTGTTTTCACTCTCTGACAGCTCTTTGAATGAAAATCCCTTTGAACATACATTTAAGAGGCATTCAGAGCATCATCGCTTACTCTTCATTTCAGGGCAGAAGATGCTGCTGGATGGCAGAGAAAGCTTGATTTCCTAATGCAAGACTCCTGGAGCCAACTGCGGGTAAAAACATTTTTTTTACAACCAATAATTGTGGAATTATGGATCAGGAGGCTGCCAACTTCTTTTGGGGGCCGTTTTTTTATATATTTTTTTATTCTGTCTAGGCCATTGTTCGCAGCCAATGTGGATGTCTTCCCTTTCTGGCCCACGGTATTCTCCCTGTTTATCCCTCAATCCTATACTACACATTGCCAGAGAGCCCTGGGGCAGGACTTTCCAACAGTGTCACACTTGTCCAGATCCATACAACATTAGAGAAGATATTGCCATTCTTAAAGTCTTGTTTTCACTCTCTGACAGCTCTGTGTACAACAATCCCATTGAACATGTGTTTGATGGGCATTCGGAGCATCACTGCTAACCTGTCGTTCCCAGGTTGAAGATGACCAAGGTATTTGATTTGTGGATGCAAGGCTTCTGGAACTAACAGCAGGTAAAACCAACTTTTTTTAGAACTATTATTTGTGAAGTTATGGATCTGGAGGCTGCTGACTTTTTATGGGGCCAGTCTTTTTTTTTGGTTTTAATTCAGAACCCTGTCTGGACCATTGTTCATGGACACACAGCCCCGTCAAAATTAGGAGTTCTTTTCCTGGCCCCTGGCTTCCCCACTGTTTCTCTTTGAACCTTATACTACACATTGTCAAAGAGCCGTTGAGAAGCTATTACCAACAGTGTCACACTTGTCCTGATCCTCACAACATTGGGAAGATATTTTCATTATAAAATGCTTGTTTTCACCTTCTGTCAGCTCTGTGTACAACACTCTCATTCAACATGTATTTGAAGGGCATACGAAGCATGACTGCTACCTTGTCATTCCAAGGTTGAAGAATTTGATTTTCGGTTGCAAGATTAGTGGAGCTACATGTAACTGCAGGTAGAATCTTTATTTCTGGAGATAAAAAACAAAAATTATCTGTGACCCGCCCCTTCCCCCACCCCCTTAAACAAATTTCAGTTTTGAACCAAAATTTCAAAGTCATTTTCGCTCTACACAGTCAAGAGGGAATATCCCCAAGTACCAGTGCTCTAATTTGAAGTCCGGATAAGTGTTAGTTCGGGAAGTATTCACATTTTCATCTGAAACTTTTAGGCTCAACAAACAGTACCCCAGTTTAAAAGTTGGAGTTTTGGACCAAAATTTCAAAGTCGTTTTTGCTCTACCATGTCCAGAGGGAATATCCCCCAATACCAGTGCTCTAATTTGCGAGTCCGGATGAGCGTTAGTTCAGGAAACATCCACCATTTTTCGGCTGAATTTTTAGGGTCAAAAAGCAAAAGATTTATAGTACCCCCCAAAAAAAAAAAAAAATTTGAGTTTTGTACCAAAATGTCAAAGTCGTTTTTGCTCTACCATGTCAAGAGGAATATCCCCCAGTACCAGTGTTCTAATTTGCAAGTCCGGATGAGCGTTAGTTCGGGAAATATCCACCATTTGTCGGCGGAAAGTTTTCGGGTCAAAAAGCACAAATTTTACAGTACCCCCCTAAAAAAAATTGGATTTTTGGACCAAAATTTCGAAGCCTTTTTTGCTCTACCTTGTCAAGAGGGAATATCCCCCAGTACCAAAGCTCTAATTTGCAAGTCCGGATGAGCGTTAGTTCGGAAAATAGCCACCTTTTTTCGGCTGAAAGTTTTAGGGTCAAAAAGCACAAATTTTACAGAACCCCCCTAAAAAAAATTGGTGTTTTGGACCAAAATTTCAAAGTCGTTTTTGCTCTACCATGTCCAGAGGGAATATCCCCCTGCACCAGTGCTCCAATTTGTAAGTCCGGATGAGCGTTAGTTCGGAAAAAATCCACAAATTTTTACAGAACCCCTCTAAAGAAAATTGGAGTTTTGGACCAAAATTTCAAAGTCGTTATTGCTCTACCATGTCAAAAGGGAAAATCCCCCAGTACCAGTGCTCTAATTTGCAAGTCCGGATGAGCGTTAGTTCGTAAAAATTCACCATTTTTGGGGCTGAAACTTTTAGGGTCAAAAAGCACAAATTTTACAGTACCCCCCTACAAAAAATTTGTGTTTTGAACCAAAATTTCAAAGTCGTTTTTGCTCTACCATGTCCAGAGGGAATATCCCCCAGTACCAGTGCTCTCATTTGCAAGTCCGGATGAGCGTTAGTTCGGAAATAATACACCATTTTTGGGGCTGAAACTTTTAGGGTTAAAAAGCACAAACTTTACAGTACCCCCCTAAAAAAATTGGAGTTTTGGACCAAAATTTCAAAGCCTTTTTTGCTCTACCATGTCGAGGGAATATCCACCAGTACCAGTGCTCTAATTTGCAAGTCCGGATGAGCGTTAGTTTGGGAAATATCCACCATTTTTGAGGCTGAAACTTTTAGGGTAAAAAGCACAAATTTTACAGTACCCCCTTAAAGAAAATTGGAGTTTTGGACCAAAATGTCAAAGTCGTTTTTGCTCTACCATGTCAAAAGGGGAAATCTCCAGTACCAGTGCTCTAATTTGCAAGTCCGGATGAGCGTTAGTTCGTAAAAATCCACCAATTTTGGGGGCTGAAACTTTTAGGGTCAAAAAACACAAATTTTACAGTACCCCCCCCCCCCCCCCCCAAAGGAAATTGGAGTTTTGGACCAAAATGTCCAAGTCGTTTTTGCTCTACCATGTCCAGAGGGAATATCCCCCAGTACCAGTGCTCTAATTTGCAAGTCCGGATAAGCTTTAGTTCGGGAAATATTCACCATTTTTCAGCTGAAACTTTTAGGGTCAAAAAGCACAAATTTTACTGTACCCCCTTAAAAAATTTCTGTTTTGGACCAAAATTTCAAAGTCGTTTTTGCAGTACCATGTCAAGAGGGAATATCCCCAAGTACCAGTGCTCTAATTTGCAAGTCCGGATAAGCGTTAGTTTGGGAAATATCCACCATTTTTAAGCTGAAACTTTTAGGGTCAAGAAACACAAATTTTACAGTACCCCCTAAAAAAAATTGGAGTTTTGGACCAACATTTCAAAGTCGATTTTGCTCTACCATGTCAAGAGGGAATATCCCCCAGTACCAGTGCTCTAATTTGCAAGTCCGGATAGGCGTTATTTCAGGAAATATCCGCCATTTTTCGGCTGAAACTTTTAGGGTCACAAAGCACAAATTTTACTGTACCCCGTTAAAAAAAATTGGAGTTTGGACCAAAATTTCAAAGTCGTTTTTGCTCTACCATGTCAAGAGGGTATATCCCCCAGTACCAGTGCTCTAACTTGTAAGTCCAGATGAGCGTTAGTTCGGGAAATATCCACCAATTTTGTGGCTGAAAGTTTTAGGGTCAAAAAACACAAATTTTACAGTACCCCCCCCCCCCCCAAAGGAAATTGGAGTTTTGGACCAAAATGTCCAAGTCGTTTTTGCTCTACCATGTCAAGCGGGAATATCCCCCAGTACCGGTGCTCTATTTTGCAAGTCCGGATGAGCGTTATTTCGGGAAATATCCACCATTTTTCGGCTGAAAATTTTAGGGTCAAAAAGGACAAATTTTACTGTACCCCCCTAAAAAAATTTGAGTTTTGGACCAAAATGTCCAAGTCGTTTTTGCTCTACCATGTCAAGCGGGAATATCCCCCGTACCAGTGCTCTAATTTGCAAGTCCGGATTAGCGTTAGTTCGGGAAATATCCACCATTTTTCGGCTGATTTTTTTAGTGTCAAAAATCACAAATTTTACAGTACCCCCCTAAAAATAATTTGAGTTTGGACCAAAGTTTCAATATTATTTTTGCTCTACCATGTCCTCAGGGAATATCCCCCAGTACCAGTGCTCTAATTTGCAAGTCCGGATGAGCGTTAGTTTGGGAAATATCCACCATTTTTCGGCTGAAATTTTTAGGGTCAAAAAGCACAAATTTTACAGTCCCCCCCCCCCCCCCCTCCAATCGGAGTTTTGGACCAAAGTTTCCAAGTCGTTTTTGCTCTACCATGTCCAGAGGGAATATCCCCCAGTACCAGTGCTCTAATTTGCAAGTCCGGATGAGCGTTAGTTTGGGAAATAATATAACCATTTTTCGGCTGAAATTTTTAGGGTCACAAAGCACAAATTTTACTAAACCCCTCTAAAAATAACTGGAGTTTTGGACCAAAGTTTCAAAGTCGTTTTTGCTCTACCATGTCCAGAGAGAATATCCCCCAGTACCAGTGCTCTAATTTGCAAGTCCGGATGAGCGTTAGTTCGGGAAATATCCACCATTTTTTGGCTGAAACTTTTAGGGTCAAAAACCAATAATTTTACAGTATGCCCCTAAAAAAATTTGGGGTTTTGGACCAAAGTTTCAAAGTTGTTTTGCTCTACCATGTCAAGAGGGAATATCCCCCAGTACCAGTGCTCTAATTTGCAAGTTCGGGTGAGCATTAGTTCGTGAAATATCCACCAATTTTAACCTGAAACTTTTAGGGTCGAAAAGCACAAATTTTACAGTACCCCCCCCCTAAAGAAAATTGGAGTTTTGGACCAAAATTTCAAAGTCGATTTTGCTCTACCATGTTAAGAGTGAATATCCCCCAGTACCAGTGCTCTAATTTGCAAGTCCGGATGAGCGTTAGTTTGGGAAATATCCACCATTTTTAAGCTGAAACTTTTAGGGTCGAAAAGCACAAATTTTTCAGTACCCCCTAAAAAAAATTTGTGTTTCGGACCAACATTTCAAAGTCTTTTTTGCTCTACCATGTCAAGAGGGAATATCCCCCAGTACCAGTGCTCTTATTTGCAAGTCCGGATTAGCGTTATTTCGGGAAATATCCACCATTTTTCGGCTGAAACTTTTTGGGTCAAAAAGCACAAATTTTACAGTACCCCCTTCAAAAACAATTGGAGTTTGGACCAAAATTTCAAAAATAGTTTTTGCTCTACCATGTCCAGAGGGAATATCCCCCAGTACCAGTGCTCTCATTTGCAAGTCCGGATGAGCGTTAGTTTGGAAAATATCCACCTTTTTTTGGCTGAAACTTTTAGGGTCAAAGAGCACAAATTTTACAGTACCCCCCCCCCCCCCCCTAAAGTAATTTGGAGTTTTGGGCCAAAACTTCAAGGTTGTTTTTTGCTCTACCATGTCAACAGGAAATATCCCCCAGTACCAGTGCTCTAATTTGCAAGTCCGGATAAGCGTGTAGTTCAGGAAATATCCACCATTTTTCGGCTGAAACTTTTAGGGTCAAAAAGCACACATTTTTTAGTACCCCCCTAAAAAAAATTGGAGTTTGGACCAAATTTTCAAAGTCGTTTTTGCTTTAATTATTCACTGGCCAGTTTTTATGTTCGTATGAGACTTCCCAATGAAGTACCAAGCATCTTTGCTTTAGAACCTGAAGCTACGCTGAGAACCATAAAAGAAAATTCAACTCCATTTCCAAACAGAAACAACATGCTCACACATCAATTCAAAAGAGGTGTTAAAGATGAGAAGGTCACACAGACTTTAACCAATGAAACAAAGGGAGATGACTTTCAGGCAAGTTCAGATTGAACTTTATCAAGTGGAATGCCAGTCTCGGATGGCATCTTTTGCAAAGACTGGAACCGAGCTAAAAATCAAGCAATTACAGCAGATCAGTCCACTATACAACCAGCAAAATTCATCCTTGTTATCTGATACGAGGGTCCTTGATCAAAACCAGCACATGGCCCAGATCTCCAAGCAGAACACTGACCACAATGTGTTTGCAAAAATTTCTTGCCACTGTCAACCAACTACATGTTGCTCTGAAGATTGAGCAGATTTCTAAAGCACCACGCCCATCTAAAAAATTGAGAAAAGACCAGTTACCTTCTAGTCATTGAGTTTTCATTTGCCAGAGTTGTGGCGAGGAAGGACAGCACATCACCAAATGCTGCAGAAGTGCACCTTCAAACCTCATTGGCTCGCTGCCAATGGGCAAGCTGTCAGAGGCCAAGAGTCAACAAGCCCAGTAATATCTCCTTCAAACAACGCATCCTAGCCGTCCTCAGTATACCAAGGTGATACCAAGCCTCTCCATCATCAGCAGTCAATTAAACAATAATAATGTACTGTACTACAATTTTCTACGGAGGAGAACGTGTTACTGCAGAGGAACTGTCACCTGATAATAACCTTCAAATTGCATAACAGTTAAACTGACAATCAGTTACTTTATTTTTGAACTGGTAAAGTTTCGTTTGAAAAATTTTAGATGTTGAAACGACTTGCTGGCAACGAGCTCTTCTACTACAGCTGGAAAAGAACAAAGATTCTTTGTTAATTTGGTATCATTTAAATGTGTAACATCAGCTCACTTTTTCACATTGCAGGAATGGTGCACCAAAAGACTGCCTTTCTGATCATGGGAGAGAATTCTATAACCAGGTAAAATTATACACATGTACAAACGAAAAACTAGGATGGGAAAAAACAGTCTCTTTTTACAATTTCAATTAGTCTTAACCTTTGAATATTTTTTCCCAAAGCTGTCTGAGGACTTGTACCAGCAATGGGGTATCTGCCATCGTGTGAGTTCAGCTGCATACCACCCCAGATGAATGGCCTTGATGAGTGGTTGAATCAGACACTCAAGGCCTCCAATGCCAAGTTGGTAAATGACAAGCAGGACGATTAGGAGAACTATATTAAGGTAATACCATAACACACTGATACATCAATTGAGGATGATGACAAGGAAGACATTATACAATCCATTAATGTGATTCTACTGACTACTACAGTTGATAAAGCAGACCTACAACAAGCTGTTCTAGCCGATGATACACTTCAGCAAGTGATTTCATAATATTTGGATAATGATTGGCCAAACAAGAAAAATATTAGGCAAGCATTATAGTCATACTCAATTCTTGATGAATTTTCGATTGTAGATATTGTTTCATGCTTGTGATCATTTTGTGATATGTGAGATGATGAAATGCAATTTAATTCCCCTCGCTCATGAAGCACATCAAGGCACTGTACAATGTAAGCAAGGACTCTGGGAATGCTGTATATGGTGGCCTTGCATGGACTGTATGGTAGAGGATGCCACTTGCAGCTGTTACACATGACAAACAAGTGATAAAACTGCATGCAACCAGAACACTCCATTACAGCCCATACCACTTCCAGAAGGGCCATGGCAAAAGATTGTGATTGACATAACTGGCCCCTTTGAACACGGTTAACTATAGTTGCCATTGACTTCTACAGCAAATGACTGGAGGTAGCTTTTGCTTGAGACTTTACTTCACGAACAATAGTTTCCATGATGTCAATTCCCAGGTTAAGCAAGCTGCAAGTGAAGGTGTAAAGCAGATATCAGTAGTTGACATCTTCTTCTTTTGCAGGCAATCAGAAGGACTGGATGACAGAATGGTGCAGTGTCAGCAGTGCAAGGAATGGTTTCACAAACCTGTCACACTTTGCCCTCCATACTTTTCTCAGGTAAGTCTGCCATATTTATTTGCTTAAAGTGTACTTAGTCTTTTTGGCTTCCTTTCTGTTTCAGATGAGCGAAGGAGCTGTGCAGAAGTTGATTACTTCAGTGTAAAACATCTATGTTATTATTTTAATCACTTTTTTATTGTTAAATAATTAAATTTGGTATTTCTTATGAAACAAATACCTTGCCCTTGTAGGTTACTGTTGGGTTATTTATTCTGTAAATATAGCTGTAAATAATTTGTCAAGGGGGTCAGTCTTTACTCTCTCTTGCATATTTCTTGCCTTTTTGGATGATACTTAATTGTTCTGTACATATTATTTAGTTTATTTTTACATGTTATATTTCCGTAGTAATTTTTCGAGGGGTCACTCAACTTACAATGTTATTGCCTTTTTAAATGTAAATTATTTTGTATGTTATTTATTTTTAAATGTTATACTTTGATAATTGATTGTGGTGTTCACTCTTCACACATTTTTTGCCTTTTTCAAAATCAATCAAACATAAATTCAGTTCGATGCAAGTTCAACTGATGAGTCATGAATTTGACGAAAGGGCAATTAGCAGCATTTAAACTAAAAACAGAAAGAGGTTTGATGCCTCTTGCAATATTTCAAAACTAAAAACACCAACTAAAAGTTTTTATAATTTGAAGAAGTTAAAGTGTACCTTAAAGTGAAAGGGTTTAACATTACAAGCTGCTGATTGGCCTCTTGAACAATGCATATGCTTTAAAGATGATCTGTGCTGATGTGATTTGTGCTCCAAAAAAAAGTGGTAGTCAGATACAAAAACTTTCCCTGAACTGTACTCACGATCATCTTTTGTCCTCCAAACTGATGCTTTTTAGGCCCAAGGAAAAACCATGCAGTCATCAGGTTCAGCAGCACTGCACAGCAGTGTAAGCAGGGATCTATACAGAAGTAAAGTGTGTTTTTTACACTACATGTATGGTATGGTATGACCACTCACAAGAATAATCTAGAAGTTAATGAGGAGCTATCTTCTTCGGAAGTGAACGTTCACAACATCAAAGTGGTAAGCAATTTCAGTACATTTCTCATTAATTTGCCTCTTCAGTGCATGCATAATGCCATAATTATAATATCATTGCAGTGATGCAAAGTCTCCAAAAGTCGGCTGATCATATTTGTTTTCAGTCATGGCCTTGTCTTCTGGCAGGAAACAGGTCAACTCATCATAGTACTCCAACCAATTCATACTCTATACATGGATGAGATTCCTTCCTCCATGCTTTAACCAACTCATGTTCATTTTGGTCAATTCGTACTCCAACCAACTTGCTCATTCTCCAAACAACTCAAATCCTAGTGAAACCAGTTTCCAATCAGCTAATGGTAAAATTGTTTATTACTTATCGTAAACTAACCTGAAATACGCAGGGGATGATGCCGGTTAATATGGTGGTACAATTGTGTCAGATATAATTTTGAAAAAGGGAGAAATATTTAGGATACTTTTCCCATCAAGTGCCATCTTTTCAACATACCTCCTAATAGTTGGATTCCATTCTCAGACATTTTTTGTAAGCAATGACTCTCATACCTGATAATAATTTAACCTGTAAATATAATTTGAAACTACTGGCTTTTTATTCCAGCAATTACACCATGCTATTGATCCTTAACTTGCATATTTTTGGATTATATGAGTGGGTTTACTTGTAGTTTGGAAGATTTTTCATATTTACAATGTCATTGTCAGTAGTTTCAGGTAATGATTACATTTCAAATAATGAAATAATGTATACATTATTCTTTATAACCCAGCTCCAGATGGATGCTATTAGCTGTTTGAGTGACATGCTCATTGAGAGAACCAGAAAATATGGAGACTCAAATTAGTCCAGGTCAGTCACGCTACACTTGTTCATCTCCATCACATTAATCATCTTGTGACTCTAGGAAATCGCTGATTCTAACCAAAACATTGAAAAGTCTTTCCCCCTGCCGGTTCCAAAGTAGGGTGGCCCACTCTCTCTCTCCATTCTAGGCTTTCAGGTTATTCTGGGCCTGAAAAGAAGAAAACCTGCATTTCTCAAAGATCCTCATCCACCTTCTTTTGAAACAGCACACGTTAATTACAAGGCTTCAAGGTTGTTGTTTTTTTTTTCAAAAGACCGAACTTGGAAACTCAGTGTTTCACAAAGATCCTAATCTGGGTATTTTTAAATTAAAAGGCTTCCAGGTTTTTCCCAAGTCTGACAACCTACCTTTTGCCAAAGATCCTAATTTGTTTGTAAAGAAAAAAAGTGATAGTTTATAATCCTGAACCAGGAACCATAGATATTACTGACTGTAGCTGGGTGCACTACACAAAATAGACAGAAAACCTTGCACTGAGTTTCATTAATAAAATATAAAACCTAAATCCACTATTCGAAGGTCACTGCTTTTATGGATTGTTGAAAAATGGTCTAATATCAAGGCCCAGGGGTTGTTGACTCCCAACCTGGTGCATTTGTTGTACACTAGCCCTCTAAAAATGACCCCATTTTGCTCAAAAGCACGGTCATTTTTCCAAGATGGTGTCTGGTCAGTTTACTTGTTCATCTAGAATTCTATCTTGTCTATTGTCAGAGTCTGCTCAATCTGTTAGCAACCACTTCATAATGGAGTGGGTGGATGGAATCTAAGATTATTGTATTAAGCTTAGATAAAACAGCTTATTCAAAAATATCATGCAGATTCTTAACAACAAATCCAATCCTTTTGGATGCTACTCATCAATGAATGTTCTTGTAGTTTGAAAGAAATTACGTTTTTTGAAGATTATACTTTGTTTTTGTGATTTTTTGCAACTGATCAATGTAGATAATGAGATAATGTAAATTCTTTATAACCCAGCTCCAGATTGATGCAGTTAGCTGTCTGAGCAACATGCTCCTTGAGACAGATTGAGACTCAAATCAGTCGAGGTCAGTTACGATACACTGTCATCTTTGTGCTGTTACGTCGCATTAAATGTCTCCTGACTCTAGGAAATCGATGATTCAACTGAAATCATTGAGTAGTGTTTCCCTTCTGCAAATAATGGCTTAACTAAGGGGGTGCATGGAGGGGGGGGGGGGCATGTGCACCCCCTAACTGATGTCAGTGCCCCCTATTTGAAATCTGGACTTTTGAGATTAAAATTACCAAAATAAAATGTTGCATTTTATGAGCTTTTACGTAGATGTTTCAGTGTTTTTAGAACCATTTTGAATTATTTACACACAGAATGTATTTTTTTTTACTTTAACACATCAGAAAACACTGAGAAGGGGCTAATTTATTAAACAGTTTTAATTGGCCAAAAGTGCCCCCTAGAAAACAAATGATGCCCTCATGTGCCCCCTATGATTTTACCCTAGTTACATCACTGCCTGCACTTCCAAGAGTGAGGCAGCCCAACTTGCTCATTTGAGTGAACACCCATCTCCTTTGAGTGACCACCTCTCTCAGATTTGTCATAAAGGAAATAGTATTGGCAAAAATGTTAATGTTGTTTCATTTATGAGCTTTTTCCTTGACCTCCATGCATTAACAAGTCACAATTTGGATTGTGTAGATGGAATCATCAGGCATTTGTGTGAGTGCTGCATTCTTGTCAGTTTAATTGCAGGCTGCATCAATTTGAATTCTTACCAGATCTCTCAGCTCAACAGCCAGGGGAAATACTGATCAATGATGATTGTGAATGGTCTTTAACCCTATCAGGACCGGGCTTTTTTTGGTTGTACGGGGACCGGGGAGGGGCACATAGTGCCCCCCCCCCCCTCCGTATTTTCCAAAGCGTTCGACCGATTTTGATGAAACTTGCCACAAATGTTCATTTCACTGAGTTCTACATGATGACGTCACAAAATTTCAAAAAATCGTCAATAGAGGGCGTTTTTGACAGTTTTTGCCCATTTTTGGTCAAAAATCGTGTTTTTGCCATAACTTCTGTATTTTTTGTCCAAATGTTTTGAAACTTGGCATACTTGTACATTTTAACAAGATAAATATAATTTGAACCTAATTTAAACACTGGAGTTTTCTTTAGGGGGCATAATAATTCATTAATTTATCCCATTTTCGGGAAAAAAAATGTTTTTTGCGTTTTTTTCACTTAACAATCAAAACGGCCGCTGCCAAGGGCCCAGGGAGAAATAATAAGGCTTGATTGATAAATCTGAACCTTTTTTCGGTCTGAAAAGTAAGAAATTAGCAGGTTGAAAATGTTCCATTGTTAAAAAACTTGATATAATTTGACCCCCTAATTACAGGCTGAAAACACAAAATCCAAGATGGCCGCCAAAAATGGCGGCCATTTTGAATTCCAAAAACCATTTCAGACTATCACGTGACTCACCACTATTACTTTTCTGGCAAAAAAATCTAAAATAAGTGGAAATTATGTCCAAAAAGTTTTAAAAATCACTAAAAAAACAGTAAAATCGTGTGATCCAAGGTCAAACAAATGGTTGCCATGGCAACAGCTAACCCCCGGTATCAATTATTTTTTGCCAATATGATTCTAGATATATTTTAGGAAAAGTCAGAAAATTTCGCGGTGATCAGACAAAGCGTTAAAAAGTTACGGGAAAAAAATTGGTAGGGGGGGGGGGCACATTGTGCCCCCCCCCCCCCCCGGTCTTGATAGGGTTAATACTTACTGTCTATACTTTATGGTTTGGGCCTTATGCTCTTGTTGCATCAGGGGATTATTTAGATGTAGTTGAGGGATTCTAAAGAATGTCATTATACTTGGCATATTGCATAGATATGTTATGCGTATTATACACTTTTTCATGATGATTCATTGTATTTTACAAATATATGTGATTGAGTTCCATGTACAGTCTGTTCAACACGGTTGATCCCCCATGCTAAACCTAGTGTATCAAACCAATATATCGTTATGTCTGTGTAACAAGGTCGTATCTACTAAAATAGCATTACGATAAACATGAGTTAGAAAATGTCAATAACCCGGATGTACACACAAAGTCAATGGATGCCAAGGTACATCGTTGTACAGACCATTTTTTACCCAAGATACAACTTTGTTGTAGAATCGAGTCACTACCTTGTTGCAAGGACAGGACGAAATGTAAATTTGAAGGGGGTTGTTGACCTTTGACATTATAGAAGGGGGGATACATGCATTTTGAAATTGTCAAAGTAGAGATAGACATTTATTGACCCAAATAAAATACTTAACATCACACTACAACAAATCTTGCTTGCACTAATTTGGGAGTTAATTTCCCCTTTTATGAGCATTTTAGGCAACACAAACGCTTTTACATGAGCACTATATCTGACGTTAATTTTGACTTACAAGATGGCAGACCATGGTCAGACAGTAGCCAAGTGTGACGTCGGTGCTAAGGGTCTAATACACAGTAATTAATCAAAAGACGTAATTGAGTAAAATAACTTCAGCACTCTGTCATTGTAAATATGGACATTGCCGGAAAAGGAGAAAAACTGTTACCTTGCAGTTTTCAGATTTTTTACGGAACAGTAAAAGGTATTTGGAGTGGGGGGAGGGGGGGTCGGGAAGAAAAAACTATTCTTAAAACTAACAATATTGCAACTGCAATCAAGCTCAAGCCGTGATGCTATAGCTTATTGATCATTGCATGTAATACATGTTTTCATTTGGGCGTTGTATGCATGGTCCAATGCATAAATAACACATTAACTAAAATGCAAATATTTATCGTTGTGATCGTTGATTGTTCTGAATATTGAATAAAAAGAAATATTTCTCTTTGATCTGCTTCTCTAGTGCTGAGGATACAGTTCCTTTTAAGCTCCTGATAAACTACAACTGCAGGGGTTGCCAAAAGGTGGAAATGCCATCATTTCAACCTGCCACCGAAATATTAAAGCGATGACTCTCAACCAACCCTATCATGCCCTGTGTTTCGTCTTTAATTAACAACACCATTACAAGTTAATGCTTATATAGTGCCTTTTTGAATTGGCAATAGGAGTTGAATTAAATGCAGTGGTTTAACTGTGCCAAAAAATCGCAACAATGTTTTATTGACTGTTTTTCTGTGAGCTGTCTGAGAATCACTAGAATCTAGGGAACTATTATTTTAATATGTGGGGGAAATATGACATTAATGTTACCCCAAAAATATGTGTGGGTTATTTTCACTATGAAATATGCAATAGGCAAGTCATATGAAATGTCAGTCAGGATGCCAGCTTCATTCATAAAATCGAACTTAAAAATGAGGTCAGTCAAAATATTTGAAAATCTTAAGGGCTGACAAGTCCAGCATGTTTTAAATATTCACGTACAAATCTTAACTTTTAAGCCTGAAAACAAGGCCAACACTTGAAAGAAAGAAATATTCAAATCCATTTTATCAACTTTTGGGTCCATTACCAGGGTTTAATTTTAAGCTCTTAATACAGTTCTTTCACACAGGGTGTGATATTTTGTTTATCTGACGGTTATTTGGCGGCCACATTCTCCGCAAGAAAACAATCTGACAGCCGCCTCAAAACTTTATTATAAAACCAAGCGACAAAACACAAAATAATAATTAGCGGGAAGAAATAATAAATATATGTTTTTTTTAGCTTAATCTAGAACTAGCAGGGGTCAGTATAATAATTGATCACACTTTCAGGATGATCAGGACTACGATTATTCTGTGGAAATTGTATTTTATTTTCAGATCTTGCTTTGGATTTAAGACTTGGTCATCTGTAATACAAACTGTGCAGGTATTTGTCCAGTGTAGAAGTACCTTTATATGAACATTAACTTGGCAATGAAGAGGGACAAATATGTATGAAGTTCTTGAACAACAGACATTACGAACTAATGCTCAACTGGTATAATCCCCTCAAAGTTAATTCAGTTCGATCTCGGCACCTATAAAAACATGTGATTTTTTATTTGATTGTTAAAATTCCAGCTTAACATTGGTAAACTGACTGTACATTTTTGCACTAATCAAGATGTTTGTAATAAAGGAAAAGTTTCCGAATCCGACTGCCACTTTCTAAGGGATTTTTTAATTTGTTTAATTGGTGTTGGCTTTAATTTCCCTTTTTAAAATATTCCTCTCCAGGTATTAGTAGCTAAAACGCTAATTATTGAACTTTTAAAAGAAAAAACCAAGCGGACATTTCAGCGCGCGGCCGGAACTTTGGCGCATTCATGCCCAAAGGTCTGGGGCCTATTGATGAATGTTAATCTGTATTAATAAATACCTAGGACAGTTTGTGGATTCTGATTGGTCAAAACGTGATCACGTGGGGGTGTATTAACGGCGATATAAAGACCGGCTGACAAAACAAGAAAATTTTACCCGTTTATTTCTTTAAAAAGGTATTTATTAATGGGAATAACAGTGCGAGGACCCGGTCTCCACTGCTTGGTAATGACCTTGGGTGGTGGCTGGCCGCTGTTAACGACCGCGCCTCCGTCACTGGCAGAACGAAAAGGAGGGTAAGACTAGAGAGTGGGCGCCGAGGGAGGGCGGTCGTATATATTTTTAAAACTCTTGTTGATATAATTATTAAGTATTATTTGATATTATTTAATATTATTTAGTATTATTTTATTTAGTATTACTTAGTATTATTTAATATTATTATTTAGTATTATTTAGTATTACTTAGTATTATTTAATATTATTTAGTACTACTTAGTATTATTTCGTATTATTTAGTATTACTTAGTATCATTTCATATTATTTAGTATTATTTAGTATTATTCAATTATTACTTAGTATAATTTAGTATTACTAAACATTTAGTGTGCACGTTTTTTCACTATTTTCTCCTGACTCGGACGACGGATCGATCCCAGATTTTCGCAGGTTTGTTTTCATGTTTATATATACTGACTCGCACAGAGTAAGGATACTTACTGCACTGTCGGTTTTACCAATCCTGTATGTTACCTTAAACCCTTCTACGCCATTGACGCTAGAATTACGGCGCTTCCCTGCCGTACTATTTTGTATAGTACCCCATACGCGCGCGTCATGTTTCCAATATTTATTCAAATGCTTTTCTTGACATATAACCGTCTTCTAGAGGTTTCTCCCTCACTATATATTCATTTTCAGGCCATTCCAAAAGGTGGTTGACAGCTCCTTATCAGAAAACAACCCTGGCGCTAAGCCCCGCCTTTGACACCCCCGCCGCCCCCAACTTCACCCCAAACACACACCACAACCATACCACAACTAACAGTCGACTGGTGTTTATCACAACTTATTGCTAGAATATATTACTTATAACCTTCAGGCCTCAAGCATTGAGGAAGGAAAATACCGTAAGTCTACCCACCCAGACATCAAAGGCTGATGAACTTTCAGTATCAAACGAACAACACTAAAGCCCGCCACAGCGCAATAAACAACAAGGCCGTATTGCTTAGCACATGGGTTGAAATAGGACTTCCTGGGGCACGATTGTCTGATGGCATGTTTTGGCAGAGTGCCTGGGCCGATTTTAACGGGGGATACCTTGTTTCGAAGGGAATCGACTGCTTGAGGAATACATGGAGTTTCAAAATTATTCAAATTTAATTAAACAAGTTATTCAAAAAACACTAAAAACCGACTACCAAAAATAGTCTCTGGGGCCAAACAAGGGTTTCATGGGTTGGGTTTCATTTATATTTTAACAAAACTGGCAATTCAGTTTTTTTTTGAGTAAAACATGAGGCAAAGTTGTGTCATAAATAACAATACAGTAAATCACACAACAATAATAATAGTGTTATTAACAAGTGATGAAGTATTTTTACCAAAAGAAACCAGTTATCATTTGAATAAATGTCTTACAAATTATTCATGTGGTTATTTGTATTTAAAATGTATGGTTAAATTTTGTTTTTAAAATAGAGCTTAATGATGTTACATAATTGACGTTCTATTTAAAAGAGAAATTGTTAAAATGAAGGGAACATTTTTACAAGGAAAATAAAGAGATATTTAGTATAATATTAAAGTGTGTTTTGTTAATGTTTTTTGGCGTTGTGCAAGTTTTGGTCCGCCCTTGTCTTACCCGAAGGCACTTTGAGGCTCCCGGTAGTCCTGATGACATGGTTTAAAAAAAAAAAAAAAAAAAATTAAAAATGCGAAGCATGAAACAAAAAATGAGACGGGAAAAATCTACGACGGAAAAAAAAGCCGGTGGGGAAAAAAATGCGACGGAAAAAATGCGTCTGGTAAAAAGCGACGCTAAGAAATAATTGAAAAAAGCATATGTGCACGTAGTTTGCCATCAACTCAGATGACGTAGTACCCACTACAGGTCACGTGATGACATGTAAATATCGGTCTATGGATGGTCGTGCCCCCATTTGAAATCTTTACTTTTGACATTGAAAATTACCAAAAGTAAAATGTTACATTTCTGTAAGCTTTTATGTAGTCATTTCAATCTTTTTTGGTAAACTATTTTTCTATTTACATACACGCAGGCAGTGTATTTGTTTTTATCTCCATGTCAGATTATCTTATAAAAAATAGTGAACGGCATAACAAGAGCGCTGAAAAGGGGCCTATTTAGGAAAAGTGAACATTTTTAAATGGCCAGAAGTGCCCCCCTAGAAATAATGGTTCACCCCATTGTACCCCCTAAAAATTTACCCTTAGTTTGCTGCTGATGCGTGATATGAAAACACTTAATCAACAATAATGTAACTGGCACCTTTAACCCGTTCCTCGTGAATGCCTCAATCAACAATTCTTCGCTCTTTTCAATTTCAAAGCACTTACGAGACAGAAGTATTATACCTTGCAGACTAGTCAATATTTGTGGTACAATTTTGTAAATGAACAATGTAAGGGACTCTGTAAGGGACTGCCAAAAAAAAAAAAAAAAAAAAAAAAAAAGTCGCAAAAAAAGTAGCTCCGTAAAAAAAAGGTCACTCGCAGGTGTCCGTAGTTATAAAACACGATTTCATTGAGCAATGGCAAGATTACATGTCAAACTGCTATAAACTTTAATTCCATATTTTACCCACATTTTCCCCATTCCAACTTAACTGCAGACCCCCAAACTAGTAGTGTTTGCAAAACTATATACTATGAACACAAACATTTTGTTGGATATAAAAAAAAAAAAAAAAAAAATCACAAGCACCCTTGGCAAGCTGAAATGAAATGAAATGAAAAGAAAAGTCTACATTCTACAGTCTTAATAACAAAGAATGTCCATTGAAATCAACTAGTGTGTTTCTATTGGAAACTAATGTTGAGTCGGCATTAGCCTCAGTGATATCGCTAAAGCTCCCATGGTAATAGATATACCGCCGAGTATATTGAAGACTAGGATGTAATCGCCAGTCATATCGTGGATCCAACCTAGGGGTAAAGCAGATACGAAGAACAAAATCATAATTCGAGGTATATGAGATTGGGCAAAAACATAGGACAATGATTTTAGCAAACTAAAGGCAAATTCTAAGAACCATGCACATGTAGATGTATCGTAAGCTAAGTGAATCAAAGGCGTGGATGGCATGTATCCCGCTTTTTAACAGGCCATTGTAATGACGTCACGTTCAAGCAGCCATGTTGGATTACAATTTGAAACGTTTTTTGGTCATGCGTTAGGACAAGTGTGCAGTGGGCGCTTTACACTTACAGCGGTCTGAAATACGTTTTGTAATTTGTAATGCCGACTCGAATCAATCAATACAAAAATAATTCAACAAACTTTATCCAACTCCAAAAGCAAGGGGCGTCGATCACTGCCACTCAATCCAACTGTGTTTAAAACAATCAACACATGTTTTGTATTGATCCTGAACTGTTCAAAGCCATTTTCAGTTGTACTTGGTAGTGATTTGTCCGTTCCTTTTGTGTTAATATTGCTAATGTTTACTTTTTAATCTCATTGGTGAAAGCAAAAAACCGTAAAAGTTCACGATATGGGCATTCTTATGCGGAGACTAACGAAAATGCCTTGCGAAACAAGGCTGACGCAATTTCATAGAGGGCTCCTCTCATTCCTATTTGGGACACTGATTTCGTATCCAATCTAGGCAACAATAAATCTCCCGCCACACCAGAAATAGGCCCGAGCAATCTGTGCGTGGTCCATGCAACGGCAAGCCCACAGTAGGGCATTTAATAAAACACAAAACCATTTCACCATTCGAACAACTCCTCGGTTCTTTGAACAGAAGTTGTAATAAATATCCTCTTTCACCCAAATGCGGTATGCCTATATATTTCATTCAGCATATTTTTAATGGGTAATTAAAAAGTGGGGAGGGGCATCTGATATGCTATCCACCCTTTACTCTAAAGCCTCCCAGCCACTGACACCCGTATGTCCATAAGTCAAATAGATACTCACCACATAGATAAGAACCTGATATCAAACCGATACCGTGGCACAGATACATGAAACCAAAAGCTGTGAGCTCCCTTCCATCCGGGACATCAGCTGACATAACGAAACACAGTGGGAGTAAAACGCCAAGAGCAATCCCAACGGCAGTAGCTACAATAGCGATTGCTACATAGGACGGCGAGGCTGGTGAGATGAGAAATAAAAATACTGCTAATAAGAAGGAAACCCCTGCGTATAGATCCGTCGCCCTGACTACTCCACGGTCTACAAAGGTACCGTGCGACAGCCGTCCAATAATGGTTCCAATACCAGTAAAAGTGGCCAAAAATGAAGCTAATGTTTCGCCAAAGCCCAGAGAAATACCATGGGGAATGATGTAGATGTGCCAGCCAGTGAAGACAATCCCGCATAACGTTACGATTAACTGAATAATGATGAAATGCGGCTCATCGACGAATAACCTAAAATCCATCTTCTCTTTTAAAACATTCCACATTTTCCGAATCTTGCTGTCTTTCAAGGATTTATCTGTTGACGAATTGGATCCTGGGTCCTGTATGGGTTTATAGTTGTACTCGGTGGGTAGTGGCCTTACGAGTGCACCAAATACACAGATATGAGCTGAAATGGCACCGGTGATAAACAATGCTCCTCTCCAACCGTAGATCAGTAAAAGTTGTTCAACCATTGGAGGAAGAACCATCATTCCAATAGCGCCCCCAGTTAAGGTGATCCCGTTAAGTGCGGCAAAATCATCCGGAAAGTACTGTAGCAGTGACATAGAAGCAGTTAAATACATGGCGGACTGTCCCAAACCTTTAAAAAATAAAGAGAAAGACGTGACAATGAAGCATCATCTCTAAGAGTCAATTTCAAAACTAGACTCAATGATCTCTTATCAAAAATATTCCAATGTTTCACACAATTGATCGTTTCGACGGCCATTGGTGGTTTTATGTTTGTGATATTTGGTCCCAGGCCACTTGGCCATGAAACAATGCATACAAGCCTCTCGCATGATACCTCTCGTTCCGAGCGAGCGAGGCATGCTAGGGGAAAATGGTGCGGTCAGATCGATTACCCCTGGGAACGAGGTTGCCTCCCTGCCCTCATACCTGATATTGTGAGCCACAGTCCGAGGTGTAGTAGTGTCTGCGATGAAGCTGCTCCGATGTAACCCACTGCAGCCAAAAACCCACCAACCATCATCTGTATTCGCCCATCACAAGTTGTCATTACAACGGCAGAAAGGACCCCTAATAATACAGAGGAATAATTGTCGAATAGAAAAAGAGAGATAACCATTGCGTATACGAAAGTCCATTATAATTATAGTGCCAACAAAAAATATCGAATTACGTGTAACAACATTCAGCAAAATAGTGGAGCAAAACTGCTGTCATATTTTCCCATCGGACAGACGAAGACTTGACATGGACAAAAATCACTCGACAGTGAGACAAGACAACTCGGGTAAAAAAAAATACACAGAAGCCCTTACATAGAATCATGTACGTGTATGTAAATTTAAGATAGCAGGCTTTGATAGCATACTTTGAATTATAAAACAACCGCATCCATTTTTGTTTATGCTTATTCAAGAGTTTTTGTTAATGTGAAAATGACTATTAAGTGATCGAAAGAGAAAATATTCAGATCAGGTCTAATGTTGCTCCAGAACAGAGTAGGCCTACCAAGAGAGGCTATGCATGTATTTTGAAAATGGTGTTCGGTTGAACTTTCGTAGAATATACCTTTTTGATTGCATTGTGTTTATTAAAGGTCATCAGTACATATTTACTTTTCAAAACCCTCGGCAGCACGAATATTAATAACAACTTATGAGTGTATGAGTGGATCTGGGTTTTTTTATATTACGATTGAAATTATTAAATAATATTTATACAAGTTGCGTGGATGTTTTATGTTTTCTGAAGCCTTGCTGAGACTTACAAAGTAACAAACAAAACTGTTATCATCAATTGCCATGTGTGCCAACAGAAAAAAACCTCTGCAAGCCACACCCCCACTTGACACGTCCTCTCACAACCACAAGTCTAGGGTTTCCATTGGTCAAAACACCAACTCTCCAGACAGCTTATGGTGTTCTAAAGACACCAAATGCCCGTCGCGTTGTGCCATCGTACCGTCGCTTCGGTCTGTCGCTTCGTGCCGCCCGTCGCGTTGTGCCGTCGCCTGTTTCTTCAGTGTTTACAAACACAATGGTGCCAGTCGCGTACTGCCGTCTTGCCGTCGCAAAAATGGTATCCAACGAGACAGACTCTCCTAGGATTGCGTGTCTCCATCTGGAAAAATCTGCCTGCCTTGTACTTTAAAAACGCATGAAATTTTGGTCTCCACATGAGATGTCCTCCCCGAAGAAAAATAGTGTACCTCCCACTTAAGATTAACAAACGAACGAATGAATGAACGAATGAACGAACGAACGATGCGGCGGGACGATGCGACGTGCATTTTGGCGTTTTTGGAACGCCATATTATCTGTCAACCATGACCCTGTGTCAATGGCAATCTCACAAAGTCACGTCTGTGCAACCCTGGCAGAGTCATTAGAAACTGAAACTGATGCAACTGTGAACACTAACCTGCTATTACACTAATGTTGTAAGGAAGGCTGCAAACAAGACCTGCTGCCGATGTACTGATATTAAAATCCTCCACAAATACGGGTATAAGTACACTCATAGCTTTGTACAAGCCAACACCGATGAAACAAACACCGAATCTTGACAGCGTTATCATCCAACGCCACGGGCTCCTTGATGTCCCCATTTTTGACTCCTACAAACGTCTTCTTGCTGTCACACTCACGGAGTCCGTCAGGACGACTCTCTTGCCGTTTATGGGCCTACTGTTCTTTTCAGGTTTTGCGGTTATTTTAAAAGCTAACTGTAGACCGTAGACGTGTCATTATTTGGCTATTCAGATATACATATGGAGTACAGGCAACCATCGGTCTACCATCACGTGCAGTTTGTCTTGTCCGCGACCAAGCATGACTAGAAAAACACTTTTCAGTTCGAAAAACACTTGTCAGTTCATTGAACCAAAGGAACACATGATACTATAACTATGCTGCCACGAGTGACTTGCTGCAGTTTTCTGGCATGACGTCAAACATCTCAATTTCACGATGCTCGTTTACGGATGCCTATAGTCAGTGTGTATAGCGTTTCGTGGCCGAATGGTCAAGCGCATCGGACTCAAGCTCTGGTGTTCTGATCCAGTAGAGATGGGTTCGACTTTCGAGTCCCGGTCTTGACACTTGTGTCCTTAAGCAAGACACTTAACCATTGCTTCGTCCTTAGGATGGGACGTAAAATTGTTGGTTCCGTGTGTTGTGTTATGCACGTAAAATAACATACACTTTACCCGCATAGTTAAGAGAGTGGGGTTTCCCTGTGTTGTCTGGCATGGGGTCTCATATATCAGTAAAACGTACACGAGAGCGTTCGATTAGCCATCACGTGACTATGGTGGCTTTAAGTCGTAAATATTGACGCCAATATTCACGACTTTGTCCCAAGTCGTAAATATTGACGCCAATATTGACGCCAATATTCACGACTTGGCCCCATGTTGCAAATATTGACGCCAATATTGTCGCCAATAATAATAGCTAGTATTATTAAGTATTACTTGGTATTATTTAATATTAATTAATATTATTTAGTATTATTTAATACTATTTAGTATTATTTAATACTATTTAGTATTATTTGGTATTATTTAGTATTATTGAGTAATACTTAATATTATTTAGTATTATTTAGTATTATATAATATTATTTAATATTTATTATTATTTAGTACTATTTAGTATTATTTAATATTATTTAACATTATTTAATATTATTTAGTATTATTTAATGTTATTTGATATTATTTGGTATCATTTGATATTATTTAGTATTATTTAATACTATTTAGTATTACTTAGTATTATTTAATATTATTGAGTATTATTTAATATTATTTGGTATAATTTAGTATTATTTAGTATTATTTAACATTATTTCATATTATTTGTTATTATTTAGTATTATTTAGTATTATTTACTATTATTTACTATTATTTAATAGTATTTAATATTATTTAATATTATTTAGTATTATTTACTGTTATTTAATATCATTTACTATTATTATTATTATTTAATTTTATTTAGTATAACTTAGTATTATGTAGTATTACTTAGTATTATTAAGTATTATTTAGTATTTATTAATATTATTTAGTATTATATAATGTTATTTGATATTATTTGGTATCATTTAATTTTATTTAGTATTATTTAATACTATTTAGTAATACTTAGTATTATTTAATATCATTGAGTATTATTTAATATTATTTGGTATAATTTAGTATTATTTAGTATTATTTAACATTATTTGATATTATTTGTTATTATTTACTATTATTTACTATTATTTACTATTATTTAAAATTATTTAGTATTATTTACAATTATTTAATATAATTTACTATTATTAGTATTATTTAGTATTTAATAATATTATTTAACATTGTTATGTATTACTTAATATCTTATTTAGTATAATTTAGTATTATTTAACATTTATTTGATATAATTTGGTATTATTTAATATTATTTAGTTTTATTTAGTGTTATTTAATATTATTTGGTATTATTTAGTGTTATTTAGTGTTATTAAGTGTTATTTGGTATTACTTATTTTTTTATATTATTTAGTATTATGTAGTATTATTTAGTATTACTTAGTTTTATTTTAATATTATTATTTAATAATAATATATTAATTAATAATATTTATTATTTAATATTATTTAATATTATTTAGTATTACTTATTAATATGTAGTATTACTTAGTATTATTTAATACTATTTAGTATTTTTTAATATTATTTAATACTATTAAATATTATTTTGTATAATTTAGTATTATTTAACATTGTTTGATATTGTGTGGTATTATTTAATATTATTCAGTATTATTTGGTATTACTTAGTAATATTTAGTATTATTTGGTATTATTTAGTACTACTTATTAATATGTAGTATTACTTAGTATTATTTAATATTATATAGTATTTATTAATATTATTTAACATTATTATGTATTATTTAATGTTATTTAGTATAATTTAGTATTATTTAACATTATTTGGTTTTATTTGGTATTATGTAATATTATTTAATATTATTTAGTGTTACTTAGTATTATTTAATGATATTTAATATTATTTAGTATTATTTAGTGTTATTTGGTATTATTTAGTATTTTAATATTATTTAGTATTACTAAGTATTATTTAATTTTATTTAGTATTATTTAGTTTTATTTTATATTATTTACTAATATTTAATATTATTTACTAATATTTAATATTATTTAATATTATTTAGTATTATTTAATATTATTTAGTATTACTTACTATTACTTATTATTACTTATTACTTAGTATTATTTGGTATTATTTAGTATTTGTTAATATTATTTAGTATTACTTAGTTTTATTGAATATTATTTAGCATTTTTAATATTATTGAATTTTATTTAGTATTATGTAGTATTATTTAATAGTATTTAGTATTTATTAATATTATTTAATATTATTTAGTATTTATTAATATTATTTAGTATTATTTGGTATTATTTAGTATTTTCAATATTATTTAGTACTACTTAGTATTATTTAATATTATTTAATATTATTTTCTATCATTTAATTCTGTTTAGTTCTATTTAATATTATTTAGTATTACTTATTATTACTTATAACTTAGTATTATTTAGTATTATTTGGAATTATTTAGTATTTTTTAATATTATTTAGTAATACTGAGTATTTTTCAATATTATTTAGCATTTTTTAATATTATTTAGTATTACCTACTATTATTTAATATTATTTAGCATTTTTTAATATTATTTAGTATTATTTAGTATTAGTTAATATTATTTAGTATTATTTAATATTTTTAATATTATTTAGTATTATTTAATATTATTTAGTATTACTTAGTATTATTTAATATTAATTAGTATTATTTAATATTATTTAGTATTATTTAATATTATTAATATTATTTAGTATTATTTAACATTATTTGATATTATTTGGTATTATTTAATATTATTTGGTATTACTTAGTATTTAATATTAGCTAGTATTATTTAGTATTATTTTTATTTTTTTAGGTTATTTAATAATATTAAGTATTGTTTAGTATTTTTTAATATTATTTATTATAACTTAATGTTTAATATTAGTTAGTATTATGTAGTTTTACTAAGTATTATTTAATGTTATTTAGTATTACTTATTAATATGTAGTATTACTTAGTATTATTTAATATTAGTTAGTATTATTTAATATTATTAAGTATTACTTAGTATTTAATATTAGCTAGTATTATTTAGTATTATTTAGTATTACTTGGTATTATTTAATATTATTTAATATTATTTAGTTGTATTTAATATAATTTGGTATTATTTAGTATTGTTTTATATTATTTAATATTATTTAGTATTACGTAGTATTTTTTAATATTATGTAGTATTATTTAGTTTTATTTAGTATTTTTAATATTATTTAGTATTATTTAACATAATTTGATATTATTTGTTATTATTTAATATATTATTTAGTATTACTTAGTATTTAATGTTAACTAGTATTATTCAGTATTATGTTATTTTTTAGGCTATTTAATATTATTAAGTATTGTTTAGTATTTTTTTAATATATTTATTATAAGTTTTTTTCGTATTACTTAGTGTTATGTAGTTTTACTAAGTATTATTTAATATTTATTAGTATTACTTATTAATATGAAGTATTACTTAGTATTATTTAATATTATTTAGTATTCTTTAATATTATTTGGTAATATTTAGTATTATTTAATATTATTTAATATTATTTAATATTATTTAGTATTACTTATTAATATGTAGTATTACTTAGTATTATTTAATATTATTTAGTATTTTTTAATATTATTTAGTATAATTTAGTATTATTTAACATTATTTGATATTATTTGGTATTGTTTAATATTATTTAGTATTACTTATTACTAATATGTAGTATTACTTAGTATTATTTAATATCATTAAGTATTTATTTATATTATTATGTCTTATTTAATAGTATTTAGTATTACTTAGTATTATTTAATATTATTTAATATTATTTAGTGTTATTTACTATTATTTAGTGTTTTTTATATTTACTTAGTATTATTTGGTATTATTTAATATTACTTTGTATTATTTAGTATTATTTATTATTATTTAATATTATTTAGTATTATTAAATATTAAATAATATAATTTTGTATTATTTAATATTATTTAATGTTATTTAGTATTATTTAATATTATTTAGTATTACTTAGTATTATTTAATATTATTATGTATTATTTAGTGTTTTTTAACCCTTGGGTCCTCCGCAATGAAAATTTTACGCGGTGACTGGAAAGCTTAACCCTATCAGGACCGGGCTTTTTTTGAATGTACGGGGACCGGGGAGGGGCACATAGTGCCCCCCCCCCCCCCTCCGTATTTTCCAAAGTGTTCAACCGATTTTGGTGAGACTTGCCACAAATGTTCATTTTACTAAATTCTACATGATGACGTCAAAAAATTTCCCAAAATCGTCACTAGAGGGCGTTTTTGACTTTTTTGCCCATTTTTTGTCAAAAATCGTGTTTTCCCCATAACTTCCGTATTTTTCGTCCGAATGTTTTGAAACTTGGCAAATTTGTACATTTTTACAAGATCAATATAATTTGAACCTAATTTGGTTACTGGAGTCACCTTTGAGTGCGTTATATTTCATTAATTTATCCCATTTTTGGGAAAAAAGTTTTTTCGCGTTTTTTCACTTAAAAATCAAAATGGCCGCCGCCAAGGGCCCAGGGAGAAATAATAAGGCTTGGTTGACAAATCCAAATATTGTTTGGGTCTGAAAAGCAAGAAATTAGCATGTTAAAAATATTCTTTTGTTACAAAATTTGATATAATTTGACCCCCTAATTACAGGCTAAAAACACAAAATCCAAGATGGCCGCCAAAAATGGCGGCCATTTTGAATTCCCAAAACCATTTCAGACTATCACGTGGCTCATCAAAATCACTTTTCTGGCAAAGAAATCAAAAATAAGTGGAAATTGAGTTCAAAAAGTAAAAAAAAAAAATCACTAAAAAACAGTAAAATCGTGTAACACAGAGTTTTTTTTTTTCAATAAAACGGACACACAAACATTATTATTTTATACGCGCCCACTGCGCTTTCGGGAACTCATCGTTCACCACTCGTTTTACTTGCCTAGCTATAGTTTAAACTGTAAGGGAAAACATTCCAAACTTGACAGCCACAACAATTGACGTGTGAAATGACTTATTCGGTTGACATCGATTCTTGAAGCAACTTATTTTCTAAACTTCCAAAATAGTTTTTGTTGTAGCCAAGATAACCGGAAGCACATCATGTTTTTAATAAACCATAGACATGATCTTATGATATAGAAGAAACATTTACAGTGCACCATGTTTTTACAATGAAGTTATAATTATAGGCATGAGAACAAGTTATTTATTGTATTGATCTAAAATTACCAACAATAGAGATTGCAATACATACCAAGAGAAAAAAAACCATAAAAATAAAATAACGAGTTTTTTTTTCTTCTTTACCCCCTACACCGATGTGTGTAAGCGCTGTGTACTCAGTACTTTCCCGAGTCCTTTGAAAATTCCACAGGCATTCCTCCGTGGGATTCGAACCCACGACCCCCGCCAACTAGACTACTGAGATTGCCCTGCATCTGATGGAGGCAGTTCGAATCACTGGCAGCGGTGACCACAACCATTATAATAGATGTTAATTTTTGTATTTGGGGATAAAGAATTATTTTCGTTTTTTTACCCATAATATACCGATGCAAGCCGATGCATTTAACATCTGATAAAAATGGTTGCGGTACCCCGCTGGTAGCAGGATTCGAACTGCATAACGTTACCGGGTAATCTCGGTATTCTGGTTGGTAAGACACCTGCTCTAGAATGGCGGGCGTCGTGGGCTCGAATCCCACCCGAGGAATAGGCCTGTGGTCTTTTCACAGGACTCGGGGAAAGTACTGAGTATTCAGTGCTTACACAAATTAATTATTTATCCCGGCTGCAAAAATTATCTATTATAAAGAAAACATAAAAAAAACATTTTTTCAGGCTTTGAACTAGACAAACATAAAATTATATTAATTAGTGATGTCTGGATTGAAAAAACAACAAAACAAAACAAAACAAAACAAAACTAATAAAAACATCAGTATTTTATTGACACGATGGAGGATTTTCATTGGAGGGAAACTGGATGGAAAGAACGGGGAAGAATGATGCATAGAAGTAACAAAACACAAGAGGGCGCTGTTTGGATTGTAAAGGGCCAGGGTTTGCGCTGTGCACACAACACAGTGCACTGTACTGGAAAAAGTTGCATCAACATTGTAATAAAAATGGCGACTACCATGGACTTGCCGACCATCGACTGGAAAGCTATTGTTTTGGATAAGATAAAAAGGAGAAATGAGCGGGAATCGGGCAAATGTAAAGCAGTATTCGAATCACGTAAGTCTGTAGCTGATGTCTCTTTCGTTGCCATCTTTTACAGTTGCGATCGGTTGTTGAAATGTATGTTTTACGTTTTGTTTGTTTACCGAACCGTGAACGAACGAATCCATCCGTTCCTCCTGTCCCCCAACAACAGCCAGAATAATAATAATAATAATATGCAGTTTTTATATAGCGCTTTATCACACCCTATGGGCGTCTCAGAGCGCTCAGTATGTTTTTTCCTGTAAGGTATGATGAGTTACATTTTTGAAGTATGAGACCTGTTCCTTTACATAGCACCATGTAATGGTTTACAAGGTGCTGTGGCGCAATCTGCAGCCGATCAAACCAGGAATACCCGGCCGAACCCCTTCTCTTTGCGATAAGTGTCACTGGGTTCTTTTACGTGCATTACACAACACACGGGACCAACGGCTTTACGTCCCGTCCGGAGGACGAAATGTTTCTACGTCATGTTCAACTTCTATTGTACCACTGCACTGATGAAAGAACATTCATCATGATCCATGCCTCCTATACTATACTGTGTGATGTATTGGAGTGTATTTTAAAGCCCTAAGCTAAATAATATTCTAATGTAATGTTTTGCCTCTTGTCTTGGTTCTCTCTATAGACGTGCGTGAGCAATGAGTGATGATTATTATGAAAAAAAACATCCTACATCTTATGTACATGTTCTTGCCATACAAATAGGTCTTATTTTTGACAGCAAGCGGGCGCAACACTAAATCCATTTTGAAAGTACACAAATACTTCAGAATATTAAAAATACAAATTTTTCCAAGCAAATATCTTACACTATTTACATTCTAAAACTTTCAATAAAAAACCCCACAAAGATAGGCTACATGTAATTCATGTATTAACTGCTTTATTAGAACTTTAGAAGTCTATAATAGACTGATTGCGCGACTCGACTCGCGTCACGTGACCTATTGTGGGTATTAAATGTAAACAAATGATGTCCTCCATAGGAAAGTGCGGTTTGGTACATGATGATTGTTGCATTTGTTTATTCGATCGAGGCTTTTCTTTCTCGAAATCTGTGACTAATATTCCAGAGTTTGTACCAGAGTCCTTCGAGTGGTGGAATAAAAGCCAGTAAAGACAGTTCCAGCAAGCCTTGGAAATTGTAGTAAAGTAACATATACATGTTTGGCGCAGCATTGGAAAAAGGTCTCGGTTGACGTCACGTGAAACCTCTCTATAGCAATAGCATGTCTAGCCAGTTAACATTTTGACCCTTCTTTTTCCACCAGGCCTACTCAGTAAGGTTTATTTCAAACCATGCATTAAACTCCCTAGCTTGGGCGCATTTTATAAAAATTACATCCTCAAGCTGCTTATTGTTAATATAATTAGAGCTATAGACCTAAGTAAAAGTAAGAGAGTTAATCCACTTGAGGGTATGCATCGTTTACAGTAAACTTCTGGCCGTTTTGACCACATTGAGGGTGCTGTTGTACACAGCTCTATGGGACATAGCTCTTTGGGGTGTCGTGGCGGAGCGGATAAGAGTACCGGACTCGAGCTCTGCTGTTTCCGATCAGCAGAGTGTGGGTTCGAATCCCGGTCGTGGCACTTGTGTCCTTGAGCAAGACACTTTACTGTAATTGCTTTTCTCCACCCAGGAGAGCACCGGACTCAAGCTCTGCTGTTTCCGATCAGCAGAGTGTGGGTTCGAATCCCGGTCGTGGCACTTGTGTCCTTGAGCAAGACACTTTGCTGTAATTGCTTTTCTCCACCCAGGAGTAAATGGGTACCTGTGAGGGGCAGAGATGGTTCATGTGAATGATTAGCTTGGAGCGCGCTTACTCGCAGCACCGGCTGTATACTCCCCAGGGAGCTGAGATGGTTTAAGGAATGAAATAAATGGCCCAGTGACCAGGGGTAGTAATGTCAGAAGCGCTTTGATACAGTGCGGTAAAGTGAGCTGTATAAAAACTGGTTATTATTTTATTTTTTATGGGACTCATGACGTCAGACTCTGAAGGTCTATACAATTATAGACCTTGTGTGGTCACCACCATCTTTGATGTCAAATGCTGCATCGATCGTGCATTGTAGCTGTTTTGACCTCAGTGCGAGGGCGTCCTTTCATACACGAAATGCTCATAGTGATGTCATACAAGGTCTATACCAAAGATTATAGGGCACCGTAAGGCTCAAGATGGGGAACTGGGCCTTTAGCTACTGTCGGAAAGTGAAATATGCATTGGCACCATTTTGGCAAGTGAATGCCTGTGTTTCCCATTGATAGCAATTGTCATTGTCTACACTGATCCGCACGTATCAGTGTTGTATCAATAGAGTCACTTGCCGAAATGGCGTCCAGTCAGATTTCACATTTCAACCAGAGTTCCCCATCTTGCGCCTACGGCGCTCTATAATCTTTGGTCTACATCTAAGTTGTTATGGACAGGACCATCCATGCCATCCGGCATCTGGTGTAAATATCCAGATTTCCTGTTCATCTCAACACGTCATTCACATTGCAACCAAAGGTGTGAAAGAGCAACAGATAAAATATGAATAGAGAGAGCAATATAATGGTGCACAGTGTCATGAAGAACTGCTGAGGTGGTGCTTGACGAGGCAAGACGTCCAGAACTTGGCCTGCCCATATATACATGTACAGCTGTGCCTTCTGGTTGTTTAGAAAATCTCACAAGTTATTTTATACAAGTTCTTATTGCGTTTCTCCCAACAGATAATAAACTTTTCAGCAACCTCGATTTGTCACGGACTCAAAACATCCAGCTGCAGATTCAGGTGGAGAAGCTCAAACAGGAAAATGCAGAGCTGCAGATCAAAGTCCAATCAGGGTGAGTCTGGTAGTAGTTGAACCCAGGCCTTGATCTTAACCAAGGCCACCGAGGCCATCGGCCTCATGCTCTGTCGAGTTGGCCAGCATGCTCCTTCAGAAAAATTGCACTGTCACTACCAACTTGGCCAGCATGCCCTTATACAATTTCTCTGATTTGGCCAGCAAAGGCCTGCTCCCGTTTTTCTGAAGATCGAGGTCTGGTTGAACCCCCACCCCTTTACTCTTGGTGACATTGACAATGAATTGACCAACCGTTAGAGACAATTCAAACGTATGCAGGCCTGTGTGCTTCGTTCGTTCGTGAAAGGGCAAGGGCATCTCTATGACTTGGTAAATTGTAAATTTGTATTGGAACATTTCAAGGGCACTGAGACAATGACCAGGGGAACTGGTTGTCTCCGTTGCCTCTGAGAAGTATGAGGCATGTGTATGGGTTTGTTGTACGGCGACAAAACTGCACAGAACACACAGAACTGTGTACAGTGTAGACTAGATGCATCACTACCATGACTACTGCAGGCAGGCTTTTTTGTATCATTCAAAACCACAGTGGATGAGTGGATCCCAGTGGTTTTAAATGATGGAAATGTGACAACCTGCAGTATGATATGACATGGAATGGTCAGAGAGTAGGAGGGTTAACTTTGTATTGTGCATGCATTCGCCACATTGTAGCATTGCAGGCTGGCATAATGTACATGTACTGTAGTTTAACTATCATTCAAAACCACAGTGGATGGCATTGAATGGTCGGACAGTAGGAGGGTTGACTTTGTATTGTGCATGCTTTCACCACATTAGGCCTATATCATTGCAGGCTGGCACATAATACGTAGTTTATAAATCTATCATTCAAAACCACAGTGGATGGCATTGAATGGTCGGACAGTAGGAGGGTTGACTGTGCACTGTATACACTCACTACGTGATAGGTTGGCAGAGTTTGGGCCTATTTATCATTCAAAACCACAGTGGATGATATTGATTGGTCGTACTGTAGGAGGGTTGACTGTGTACTGTGAGGATGCAATCAACATGATATACACTGTAATGTTGCAGGCTAGCAGTTAAAAATCTGTAATGCAAAACTAGATTCGATCCATGTTGAATGGTCAGACAGTGGGAGGGCTGACTGTGTACTGTCGTGTATGCATTCACCGCTTGATATAGGCCTAATATTTCAGGCTGGCAGTTTATCTATTATTCAAAACCAAAGCAGTATGATTGATATTGATCAGACATACCGTAGGAGGGTTGACTGTGGACTGTGAGGATGCATTCACCACATGATGTAATATTGCTGGCTGGCAGTTCATGTCCGTCATTCACAACATCAGCGGATGGTATTGTATGTCAAGTATTTTGTGCACAGTATTCGTGATCAAGCTTTACTATGAATGATACATGTAGTGGCAATCAAAATAAGCAATTAGTTATTTTATAGGGGTCTTCATGCTACGTGTCCGTCATGTATTCCCTCAACTTTGACAGTAATTCAAACGGAAATAGTTCTCTGGAGAATCTGTACTTATTTTGAACTACAAAAATACGCAATAATTATAATCAATGAGCTACACGAACATTCTATCAGATTGAAAGCGATCCTTATTTTTTGACAAAATACAAGTAGGGAGACTGCCAACAGTGGGGCTTTGCTCAGTTGTCAGAGCACTTGGACATGAATCCGGAAGTCACCGGTTCAAATCCCAGTCCAGTCAATTTTGTCTACAGTTCTTCACCTGAAAATTGAATAAAAATACACCCCAAGTCAGTTTCTCATGTGGTTTATAAATTGCTTGACGTCTTTCAAGGCCATTTTTTCCAGTCACATTTTTTCAATCAAAACAGGAACTTTACACTCAGTTATGAAAGGGTTCACTACGTCTTTTCCTTTCTTTTCGTTTGGTTGTCCTCAGCAGGAAGCTCTGTATAATCTGTACATGTACATGTAGATATGGGGAATAAAATATTATGGAGTTTGGTCGATCAAGGAAGTAATGATGTATTTCAAACATAAACATGAGGAGTGTTTCGTTTTAAACCATGTTGAATGTCAAATATTCTACTCTGATAACAGCGAATTAAAAAGTTACATATTTATATTGCAGCCACTCCATCTCTGAGTATGTTTACTCACGTGAGGATTTCTTTAAAATGAATAGTAATCAGGTAATCAAACACAAGGGAAATTACCGACTGGGTGATTTTTACTTCAATTTTTGGGGTGAACAAAGAAAAATTGACTAGAACATGGTTTGAACCTGCGACCTCCCGAAATTTAAATGGAAAATACAGTACAAAAGTACATACACTTGAACACTTGTGCAATGTAGGCCTAATTGTGGGTGAAAAACATTAACAATGAAATGGTAGTTTAAATTAAGATTAAAAACACTATGAGGTTTACTTGGGATCTTTCCTTCTCCTTGATCCTTTCAAATTTTCTTGAAAGAAGTGAAAGCACTCACCAAAGGAAGAAAGAAATAGTCCACATTGTGTACAAACCAGTAGCTTTTGACTGTGTTTCTGGTGATCAGGTGATGCACAGAGTCTGTGAACCTCCTGAATTGTATTATCGTCTGGGAGGTTCTGCATCTGGAATAGGGGGATATCCTGGCCCAAGCCATGTATTTAATTTTTTTTATTTAGTTATTTTTTATTAAAAAAAATGTAAATTACTTAAGGCTCTACCCTGCGGCCTCAGTCCTCCGATATTCTCTTTATCCTAAATGTTCATGGAATGTGGCAGGTTATCATGGTTATGGCGGAGCGGTCAAGCACACTGGACTCAAAAACACCGTTTTCAAAATGAAAACAAGTAAATTACACAAAGCTCTACCCTGTGGCCTCAATCCTCCAATATTCTCCATAGGGCCTATTCTAAATATTCATGGAATGTGGCTGGTCATGGCCGAGCGGTCAAGCGCACTGGACTCAAGAACACTGTTTTCAAAATAAAGAAAAGTAAATTACATAAAGCTGTACCCTGTGGCCTCAATCCTCCAATATGGCTGAGCGGTCAAGGGCACTGACCTCAAGCTCTGGTGTTCTGATCAGCAGAGTGTGAGTTTGAGTCCCGGTCTGGACACTTGGTCCCGTACAAAGTTTAATGCACGTAAAGACCGGTATGCCTGCTGGCCCCGTGATAAGCACTTTGTTGTTTGGGCCTACTGGCTCCAGTCCTTCTGAACCCTTCACTGTTGGCAATTGGAAACAGAAGGATTTGGGACTGTCAGGTCCAAGTCACACGAGGCAACCAGTTCAAGGCCATCTCCAAGAAGAAATTTAGGCATTCACATTTCAGTTTTCTCATTATTTTCTAGGGGATAGCAGGCCTCGATCTTAAGAAAAATGGGGGCAGGCCTTTTACTGGCCAAATCAGAGAAATTGTACAAGGGCATGCTGGCCAAGTTGGTAGTGACAGTGCAATTTTTCTGAAGGGCATGCTGGCCAACCTCGACAGGGCATGGCATGAGGCCAGTGGCCTCGGTTAAGATCAAGGCCCGGGATAGTAAGTTACAGCTAGACGAATGTCTGTTGCACCTCCGAAGTGCTCCTTTTGCATGCAATGCACTTGGTTGCCTCCAAGTTGCCTGTATAAATTGCCCTGTGTGACAATGACATGGTCTTAAGGGTTGCAATACATTATTATACTGTACAACATGTACTATACTGTGTACATTTTTGTCGACCAAAGCATGAACTAATGAACAATCAGATTAAGACATTCATACACAGTGTAAACACCAACTACCCGTTGTATGTAGATCAAAATGATTTTACTTCAGCTATGATCTCGCAGCAGCAATATGTACATGTAAACGATTTTCAAGAGTTTTGCCCTACACCACACCAAGGAAGGTAATATTATCACATGACTGTAGACTAGTCCGAGCAGCTTGTTCATGGGCGTTTACACCACCGCAGCTACATGTATGACCGCTGCACGCGTGCGTCGACGCACATGCACTGTGAGTCCTCCATGCTGGTTGGATGCACACAGACGCATTATTGTCGTGTCAGGCGTGTGTGCGGCAGCCACAGCTGCGGTGGTGTAAAACACTCTAAACATGATAGACCAGTGTTGCTTGGACCGCCATTGTCGAGGGTTAAACAACGGAAACTTGTGAAGCGCGCACGTGCCACGCACAATTCTCAGCCAATGAAAGGTTCGTCTTGGTTCAAGCCCATCGTGTTGTTTAAATTCCACGATCTGCCACGGGCACACTGCGCGCTATCACCCAAGAAGAACATGTACCACCAATAGAGTGCGCTATCTCAAGACAAACCGCTATCACTCATGAATCAAATCCAATGGCGGGATCCAGGAAGTAAATAACACAAGTCCGGGCCTAGACTGACTTAACACAAGTCCCGAACCAGATATGAACTTGAAACAGCGCCCTCTTTAGTTTGTTCATTACATACAGTGTATGTGGACATTGTGCATAACATTTCAAACGCTGGTTTTGTGTACGCGAAAACACCACATATAGACAATCTCGCAAACAATTTCTATGAGCGCATTTATCAACAAATTTTGTCACTAACTAGACCAGCATGCACCTTGATTCACGGTGCGCTTAAAACGCATATTTGCGTAGTTGTCTATGGTCGTAAAACAAAACTTAAGAAAGGTCTTCCTTTGACCTCAGTGAGGGTGCTGGTTGAGCACATGACGTCAAAATGCAAGGGGGTATATACATGTATATTCACTTCAGTACTTTCCGAGCTTTACTGGGAGAAAAACCACAGTATGCACCTCGGTTGGGGATTCGAAACCCAACACATTCCAAGGTGGACACTCGTGTGTAATATGGTTACTTAATTTTTGTTTTATGATAATTACAGGACTGGCAATTCTGGGTTAAAAGGTGAGAAGACCCAAGCACTAGAGCAGAAATTATACAAAGTACAGGAGGAGCTGACTGATCTACACCGGAAAAGAGGAGAGGTATGTGGAGTAGTAGCGATAATAATAATAATACTTGGTTTTTATTTATCAAGCAATAAACCGCAAGGGAAACTGACTGGTTAAATTGTTAATCATTTTCTGGGTGAACAAAGAAAAATTAACTGGGGTGGGATTTGAACCTGCGACCATCGGTGGTATGTTAAACCGGTGGTCGCAGGTTCAAATCCCGCCCCACTCAATTTTTTCTTTGTTCACCCAAAAATTGATTTAAAATTTTCCCAGTCAGTTTCCCTTGTTGTTTATTGCTTGGTATTTAACATGTTTAAAATAAAAAGTCGCATCACCCTTAAGGTAGATCCCCGTGCTGCTGCTTCCTAGGTTATATCCACAGAGCTACATGTAGCTCTATGTTTGTATCGTATATTATAGGGTGTGATCCCTGGCTACACGGCAGTAACCGGTTGAATGACTTCTGACTGGCACCTCCCGAACAAAGATATTGACAAAATATGGAGGCCGCCAACATTAGGGCTGGATAGCTCAGTTGGTAGAGCTTCGGTACGTTAAACCGTTGGTCGCAGGTTCAAATCCGGCCCCAGTCAATTTTTCTTTGTTCACCCAAAAATTGGTTTTTGTTTGTCGAACTTCCTAGTAAAGACACTTTATACAACATTATTCATGTTATTCTAGATTCAGGCATACTTGGACCGTTCCTCAAACTTGTTTAATTCCCCTGGGGAGCATACAACACTGAGCTGCTTATTGGCGCTCAGGCTGTTAGGGGTTCAACCGAATGTCAGACCAGTCGATGGTCGGACAAGTCCACTCGAGACAACTCGTACTTTGAGATTGTTGCCTGTTGAGACAAGTGGACGGTTCTGACAACTCGACAGTCAAGACAAGTCAGACTATGCAGTTGAGACAAGTCGGACTATGCAGTTGAGACAAGTCGACGGTTAGACATGTCAGAAAGTCCGACTGCTTTTCATGCTGTTCCCAATTCCCTTTCTGCGTGAGGGAAAAAAAGGGAATGTGTAACAATTAATTTTGAAAATTTTAAGGATGGGAAAAAAACATTTGCCGCCCGGAACATACGGGGTTCATCTACACCGGGTTTTCCTGCAAAGTACTGCTTCAATCCGCCCTGAACCACCCGACGTTTGCATGCAAGGCACTGCTCGGTTAACTCGACCGCCGGCACATCGAGAAGTTTGAACAGTCCACTCGGTCATCTGTCGATTTGTCTTATGGTTCAACGGATGCGACTGTCGAGTTGTCTCGACGGACGACTTGTCTCAACAAACGACCTGTCTTGAGTTGTCTTGTCCGACCATGAACTTGTCTGAACTCCGTTCATCCAACCCAATATGGTCTCAGCCTTCACAGGTTCCCGTTAATACATCTGGGTTAAGAGAAGCAATTATGGTGAAGTACAGACAATGTAACAGTTTGGAATCGAAATTGTATGATCCATAGTATGTATTTAATTGCATAAATGTAACACTTGAAAGGAATCAAAATTCATTGTGACCCAAGTATGGCCAAGTAAATTGACCTGTCTCTTTTTGTGTGTGTGCACAGAATGCCCAGCAGTTGATTGACCTCAGTGCACTGGTGCAAGAAAAAGACAAGGAGTTACAACTCAGAGAGACAAGGTACATTACATGTACTAGACTTGGGCTTGTACTGTGTCCAGGCCGGCAGTTATCAGTTGGTCTTGGCCTCTATTGCCCCGGTCTTAGCCTTGCTGCCCTTTTGAAATTTTGTAAGGTTTTTAACCAGTAGTACCCTGCAAAACCAATAATGTCCTTACCCATTAAAGGGGCCGTGTCGTCATGATTATAACAGGCCTGTGGCTGTGCATGGAAAGATGAACTCTCACCCAGATACTGCACGGGTGCTTGCGGTCACATTACAAAGGGTGCCATCTTTGGCAAACTGTGATGTGAATCGCCGGGGCGCACGTGCGCGTAGTAAATGGGTTATTCCATTCACTGTTATAATAATGACACAACACAGCTTCTTTAAAGTTGGAATTCCATGCTTGATGACAAAAATGTTTTTGTTTTTTTTTTTGGCGGTAATAATACAAGTATCTCGGATCAATGATTATTGCAGGATACAGGAATCTGAAATCAAGATCAACGCATACGAAGATGAGCTGAAGAACCTTGAAGTGGCCCTCATGGAGCTCCAGAAAACAAACGACGTAAGAGGAGTCTTAGTCTTGACATTAGTGTCGGATGACTTGACCTTGACTCGGGACTCGAAGGCAGTGATTCTTGACTGGACTTGAGACTGAAGTCATAGGTGATTCGTTGTCACACTCCTTCTTCCTGGAAGAGATTCATACAAGGTGTACTGAAAGATTGACAATTTCACCTCCACCGTGCTGAACTGTCAAATGTGAACTGTCAGACAATGATTTGTTTGTGTCATTAGTGTCTTCTTCTTATTATTATCATTGTTACATCTTTCTGGTAATGAAACAAAGGGACCCTCAATAGTAACTTGCACTGTGACCCGTAGGCCTGAAGATACTTGTGAAGAGAAGATGTTGAAGAAAAGTTAGTTTTAGACGAGACGTGGGAGGACAACCCGAAATAGGGAAAACCCCTGCAATCAGGTAGGGACTGAAAACCCAATCCGCATACAAGGCTCCAGTCCGGGATTCGAACCTGTATCCACAGAGGTGAAAGGCAGGGAAAGAAACCACTGAGCCAACCTGAATGTCCAATCTTTAGAAATGTTCAAATACAATTATTTTTAAGGCACGTCCTCTTCTTGTGTCCAACCTATCTTAAAGATGCTGAAGGATGAATACGAGACGCTACAGCTCCTGTATAGCACCACAGAGGAGACGATACGCAAGGTGAGGGACGAGAACGCCGATCTGGTGATGCGGTGGATGAAGGAGAAGGCGCAAGATGCCCTCAAGATGAACCAGGAGAACGAGACATGGCAGAAGAGGAAACAGGAGGAGATCCAGAAGAAGCTGGTGGAAGCAGCCAAGGAAAAAGAAGTGGAAGATGACTGGTAAGTTTCTCTGCAGCTAACCTTTCTATGGCTTGTTCTTATTTCACGCAGATGAATGTAAAGTGAAATTCGTTTCACTTCGGAGTATTTTTTCATTAAATTTTTTTATGGAAGTCGCCAGACACACAAGGCCTGTAAGCCACTCGAGGTGTGGGCTACAAATCAGTTGTTTTCCCAGGGGCCATTGCCACCTACTCCTGTGGCTGAAACGGGGTAACCCCCTTTACAGTCTGTAAGGATGCAGGCTTGGGTATCATCCATCAGAAGCCTGGCTGGTAGATCAGAAAGCTCTACCTCCCCAGCTTTTCCCTTACCTTTTATAAAAGTATTGCTGTTTTATTATGTGGATTTTATTTATTTGTTTGCACAATGTTTTTCTTGTTCTCCACTTCTTAAAACGGCTTGTTTTTATTTTATACGTATGAAATGTAAAGTGAAATTCGTTTCAATTACGGAGTATGAAATAAATTTAAAATGCTTTTCTCTTTTCTTTGTATATTTTTTTGTTGCTTTGTTTATGTTTATTTTATTTATTTGTTTGCACAATATTTATGTTGTTTTTTAAATGAAAACGGCTTGTACTTATTTCACACATGTGAAATTTAAAGTGAAATTCGTTTCACTTTCGGAGTGTGAAATGACTTTTAAGTGCTTTTCTCTTTTGTTTGTGTAATTATTACTGCTTTGTGTTTATTATATTTATCTGTTTGCTCAATATTTTTAAAGTAAGGATTTGCCTAGACACCATGTGGTGAAAATCTCTTTTGAGTATATGTGGTTCCGAAGGAAACGGTCGACTCAACGTTACTGACAGTATACTCTGTCTGTCATCAGGAGACACCAGCCGGTGTAAAATATTGAGTCAATCGGAACTACGTATACTCAAAAGAGATATAAACCACATGGTGTCACCGCAAATCCTTACTTTATTGTATTCCCACCATGCAAACCTTCAAGTCTTATCTCTATATTTTTGTTGTTCTCTATTTTTAATGTCTTTTTTTTCCCTGAATTTCTCCCTCTTTTTTTCTGCGCTCGGCAGATCCTATGAAACTATGACTGTAAATTGATCACTGCTTGGTGCCAGTCAGCGTTGTTTATTGGCATTTCAGTGAGTGATCACTTTATTTGTTTGCTTTGTTTTCCTAGTGGACCTCGTTATCCAAACTCACCGTTGCCGTCCCCGGTTGGAATTTGCATCAGCGCTTCGGTACCTGACAAGGCGATCTGTCAATTGGTAAATATTGCAATTCTGTCCTACTTTCTGTTGCGGCTCTGCAACTCTGGAATCATTTTCCTACTGAAGTCAAATCTTGTTCGAGTATAGCTAGATTTAACCAGTTGAAACCGGATGACGTGAATACACGCAATTTGTTTCCCCTGCCTGAAAATGGAGGTCGTCTTGCGACACCTTTATGTAATTTCGGACCACGCAAACACCGTGTAACGCTTCGATTCACCCACACAAGGACAAACAAAGGTCGTTCATTTACTCATATTTTGGGGCCAGTGAGAGGCGTTTTTTGTGTAATCCCTGATTATAGACCTTTGTTCTTTTGTTCCAAGAAGGGGATTACAAGCCATCGAGAGGCTTCCACCATTGTTTATTTGTTGTATTTTGGCTGAATGGAGGTAAGTCAGAGTGAGCCGGCAATCGAGCCATGGTTCCGTGTCTAGTGCCACTCCTATGCTGTAGGTAACAGCCGATGTTTTGCAAGTTACACTGCTTGAACTTGACATTTGCCACTCAAACCTCATCTTATGTCACAATTCTTCAAAGATGGTGTACCTTTGTAGTTGCGTTGTTTCAGCTTATTTAAAATTGCTTCGTTTGTTATCATGGTTATTGTTTGCATTCATGTTTTCTTTGTCTCCGTGCCTTGAGCACCAATAAGAGTGGACATGGTGGATATGTGCGCACTACAAATCTTTACCACTATTACTTTTTACTTTCGGACCATCCTCACATGGATATCTGATGCCGTTCATACTTAGTCAGTAAACAAACAGTATCTTCACTTTTTTAGGAGGCCCATGATGGTGAAGTCAATGCTGTCCGATTCTGTCCGTCAGGGCGGACGTTTGCTACTGCTGGGGTCGACAGAAAAGTCAAACTATGGGAATTCATGAATAGTGAGTTTCATCTCTCCCAGTTATTCAAACCCTCATTGGGGCCTGGTATTATGTTAAGTCAAGAGATAATATAAGAGATGGTAATATTTTCATCGGGGATAAAGAATAATATGTATATTTTTTTTACCCGTACACCGATGTGTGTTATGCACTATGTACTCAGTACTTTCCCGAGTCCTGTGAAAAAAAATGCCAGAGGCATATTCCTCGGGTGGGATTCAAACCCACGACCCCCTGCCATTCTAGAGCAGATGTCTCACCAACTAGACTACCGAGATTGCCCGACAGCTAGAGGCAGTTTGAGTCCTATTAGCAGTGGGTACCGCAACCATTATAATAGATGTTAATTTTTGCATCGGGGATAAAGAATAACATTATTCTAGAGATGTTGCGGTCTGAGTGCGGCAGGGAGTCCACTGGTTGGGGTCTTTGAGCTGTTCTCTTCACCCTGTGATGTCAGTCTTGGTTTTGTTACTGATTTTGCAGCACATTTTGCTTATTACCGACATGTATCTGTACTTCTTATTGTACTGTAGTTGACAAAACGTCAAAATAACAGACTTCTGCCACTGCTAAGTCTGCCACTGCCGCTGGTTTCTATCAACAACAAAAATTTGGGAGTTTAAAACATTCCTAACTCTTTAAGATGAAGTATGATAGGCAGGAAAAATGTGTCTCAACCCTCAAAATAAATTTTACAGTAACCACTTGTCTGTTTCATTTTAGTATCTGGGTCTTGCCATTCCAAAGGCAGCTTAGCAGGGAGCAATGCGGCCGTCATGTGCATAGACTTTGACCAACAGGAACAGTTTGTACTCGGAGCGTCCAACGATTTCGCAACGAGAGTATGGGGGGCGCAAGACCACAGGTTACGGGTGAGTGCTTACGCATAGCTTTGTCATAGCGTTTCCTCTTGGCCCTGACCCCAAAGCCCCTTCTCACGCTTGACAGATTTCCGGGAAAGATCCAGGGAATATTTGGTTAATCTTTTCACATTTGATTTGCTAACCCCTGGTGGCAAATTCCTGGGGATTAGCTGTTTTCCGAGGAAACAGCTATCGCTCGCTTGGGAGTTGGGTTAAGTGAGAAAACTTTATTATTTTTTTTAAGACAGGTTTTTGAAGCTTTTGTTTGAATTATGAGACCTATTTATGTAGCACCTTATTAGGGTTTACAGGGTGCTGCGTCACATTCAGCAGCCACTGCCAGAAACACCTTCTCTTGGCGATAAGTGTAACTGGGTTCTTTTACGTGCATTATACAACACACGGGACTTGTGGCTTTACGTCCTATCCAAAGGATGAAGCAATAATGGTTAAGTGTCTTTCTTAAGGACACAAGTGTCGATTCCGGGACTCAAACCCACACTCTGCTGGTCAGAAACACTAGAGCTTGAGTCCAGTGCATTTGACCGCTCAGCCCCAACATGCAACAGTGAACACCTTTTCATTTATTTCATTGATTCATTCTGGTTGTTAAGCCAAGAATTCTCAGAAAAGCGAACGTAATCACTACACTAGCCAAGAACACCTTGGAGAGAAGACAAGGAAAGTGGGTTCAGTTTTAGATGTTGGAGGAAAACCACAGAGAATTATTCCAGGGAAAAACCACGCAATCAGGTAGGGACTGAAAAAACCCATCCACATAGTGCCCCCGGCGGGATTCGAACCGGGGTCCTAGAGGTGGAAGGCGAGGAAAGATACCACTACACCAACCCGACCACCTAAAACACTGCGTAAACGTGAACACAGGGTGGCAGTGAAGTTCAATTTCCCCAGAGACGACTGAACCCTGGTTTTTTTTCCCAAGGTACACGGTTACACAAGGCTCAACCCTGAGTTACTGTTTTTTTAATTTTGCATTTCGAGCTTAAAGTTGCATCATCATCAATAAGAATGAAAAGTTCTGTCATTTTTTTTCCACAGCACACATTAACGGGTCACGGTGGTAAAGTACTAGCTGCTAGGTTTTTAGGCGATTCAAATAAGGTGGTTTCAGGAAGTCACGACAGAACTCTCAAAATCTGGGATCTTCGGAGTCGAGCATGTGAGTTCAAAGTCGTCAATTCTTGTTAGTTTAATATCTTTTCACCCATATTTGCCTAAATAGGGGACTTCCTGTAGAACGCAAAACGCTGGAAATGCCAGTAAAACTACAGAAAAACAAAAGGATGAATAAATTATTGTCTTTTTTTTTACTCTAGTGGCTAGTGGTAATAGATGGGAAAACAGGGCAATGTATAATTGAGATTATGCTATTTCCAACAGTATGCACTTGGTTTGATTACTTTGAATGAACAGCAGAAAAACAAGATGGCTGCACCATGATAAAGGTCTATTGAGCTTCATCCCTTAATACATTGAGCATGTCCCACTGTAAATGCGTGCCCGAAGGTCCGACCAAATCCGATTTTGTTACAAAATGTGAATAAGCTGTCTGATTGTGTATTACGTGTGCATTGCGTACGATGCACCACTTCTTAGACCAGGGAATATGAAGGCATTCTAGGGGGCCCCTTGGCTCCAATTTCACTCCATTTAGGGGCCTCCTAGGTAGCTTCGAGCCACAACCTCTGCTTCCACAGCCTAGGCATGTTTCATCAACGAGTCTTAGACCAGTTCATTTTTCTTTTCAGGTATTAAAACTATATTTGCCGGGTCAAGTTGCAATGATCTCGTCACGAGCGACGGTAGGGGAACGAATATCATCAGCGGCCACTTCGATAAAAAAATACGGTTCTGGGACACAAGGTGGGTATAACTACATATTAACATTATACTTTTATCAGTTTATGGTTTGATTCTTTCATTGAAGATTATGAAAACACAACTTCATCGATGGTTCTGTGAAGTCAACCTTTGACCCCTACTTCCTGTTTATACCTTTACAGGTCAGGTGATGCGAGGGCCAATGAGTTTGAGCTCTCCGGTAAAATCACGTCCCTAGAGTTGAGTCCGGACAGGCAGTATCTGCTTTCATGTTCAAAGGACGACTCTCTCAAGTTCATTGACCTCAGACAGAACAAGGTGGCCGGGACAGTCTGGTAAGCTCAAGTTATGAATTTGTGCTTGTTTTAGTTCGATGTGACTGCTTGCTTAAAACCCTCCTACTGTCTGACCATTCAATATCATCCACTGTGGTTTTTAAATTAGGGAATTAAAGAGTGGTGACCGAGGTCTTAAATGGCTGGTTAAAACCGGCGGTGGTTTTGAATGACAGATGCACCAAGCCTGCATGCAATATGAAATCATGCAAATGCATCAACACATTACACAGTCAACCCTCCTACTGCCTGACCATTCAATATCATCCACAGAGTTTTGAACAATGATACACTGTAGATGATGCACTCTACCAGCATATAATGTGACACTAAATTTACGAATTTGTCAACTTTCCAATTTTCGTTTAACTTGGTGAACAGTGCGGAGGGGTTTAAGGTATTCTTAGATTACACCAGAGCATCGTTGAGTCCTGATGGGCAGTACGCAGCCTGCGGGTCACAAGATGGCGCTATTTATATCTGGAGTATGCTGACGATGAAACTCGAAAAGACGATTAAGGAGCACAAGTGAGTGTGACATTTTACTTTAAGACAATTCAATTCAATTCAGTTCTATAAAAGCTTTATTGTCCCTGTATGGGAAAAAATACAACATTTGTAATTCCAGATTTTGTTTTTCCTCTTTTCTCTGTCTTTTCCTTTCTTGAAATGATACTTCTTGATTTGATATATTCTTGATTGGATACTTATGCTTGATTTGACACATTCTTGATTGGATACTTCTTGATTTTATCTATTCTTGATTTGATACTTCTTGATTTGACTTGATTTGATACTTATTCTTGATATGATACATTCTTGATTTTATATTCTTGATGATTTGATACTAATTGAATTGCCTTGATTTGATACATTCTTGATTTGATACTTGTTCTTGATTTGATACATTCTTGATTTATTAGATCTTGATTAGATCTTGATTTATTAGATCTTGATTAGATCTTGATTAGATCTTGATTAGATCTTGATTAGATCTTGATTAGATCTTGATTAGATACTTTTTGATTTGATACATTCTTGATTTGATACTTATTCTTAATTTGATACATTCTTGATTTTATATATTCTTGATTTGATACTTCTTGATTTGACTTGATTTGGTGCATTCTTGATTTGATATATTCTTGATTTGATACTTCTTAGTGTGATACATTCTTGATTTGGTGCATTTTTGATTTGATATATTCTTGATTTGATACTTCTTAGTGTGATACATTCTTGATTTAATGCATTCTTGATTTGACACATTCTTGTTTAGATACTTCTTGATTTTATATATTTTTGAATTGGTGTATTCTTGATTTGATACTTTTTCTTGACCGGATGTATTCTTGATTCGGTACTTATTCTCAGTGATTTAATACTTAAATATTTATTCTTGATTTTATAATTTGAAGAGAGTGTGGCTCTGGTCATACCCCTAATGTGAATTATGTGGGAGCGAGAGGTTTATGGAAAGCTCCTAGTTAGCATTGAGCTTGTTTTTGGAACCATCACAGTCAGAAATATTGTACTTTTCGATTCAAATGAATTGTTTATTGTAATATATTTGCAAGTATGATAGAGAATAGCAAGGGACACGTTGACCTTTCACTTTCTTGTTGTTATTCTAGTGTAATTATTAGTGACTGTGCTGTAATGTTAATATTGAATTCTGAGGATTAGGCCTAAACGAGAGCAGATTTTTTGTTGGTCATATTGTGGAATTGTTGGTGAATGTTCCTCTGCCTTTTAGTAGAGGATCATTCCTACTTCTCTCCCCTTGATCACCATGGGACTGATCTTAACATTAACTGCTATTTTTCACATTTCTGTGTGGTTTTTTTGGTTTAATGCAGTGCACCAGTTATAGCAGTGACATGGCATCCGCAAGGGAACAAATTATTGAGCTGTGACCGCAACAAGAAGGTGATCATGTGGGCGGACTTCTAAAGGGCGCCCTCTCTTGGGCGGCAATCACACGCAGTTAAGGCAAGATGAATGCATAATCAAAATAATCCAGTCAGTCAAATCACATAACTCGTTTCACCGCAGACATTTATTGTTAATTTTTTACAAATTATTTTTTCCTGTTACTTTTGTGTGTGTGTGTGTTTTTTTTTCATTTTGTTGAATTGGCATCTTTGATCATGAACTACATGAGTGACATTTGTTTGTTGTCCAGTTTCCAGATGTCTTGTCAGGGTGAAAGCATTTCACGCAATAAAGCAACCGTAAATGACTAAAAAAATTAATGAGGTATATACACAGAAATAAGCCAAATGACTTTCAGGTGTTGGTAACACTATTAACATAAGCCCCTTTCAAGCTAGCTGATTTTTCCCCCCGGGGAAATTCCCAGGATGTGCTAACCCCAGCAAACTCCCAGCAAAAATCCATTTGCTGTCGGCAATACCTACCCCTGCGTGGGAGTAGGGTTTAAGGGAGATAGCGCTCTAGGTTTAAGCATACCGAGTGTTCATTTTTGCTCAAGTAAATTGCATCTTCAAATGTGAAATGAACATGGGTGTTGATGGGGTTAAAAATCCCCCGGAAATTCCTGGGGTTTTTTTTGTCCTGGGTATTGGTTCAGTAGAGTGAAAAGGGCTTGATATGTCAAGAATGCGCTAAAGTAATAAAGTAAGTTTTGTAACTATTTAAAACTTTTCGGCAGTACCTGATAATAGAGATGGATTTCTTTGTTTCTGATCATGTACATAATAACAGCTGTGAGGATAATGCCCATGTCATTAATTTTTGATTGTATACATTTTTTTTTTCTATGACAATGATGGTTGTATATTATGATTTTTTTTTCTTCTTCTGACAAGCGAGAATCAAAGTAAAAGTTTGTAATCTTCGGCAAGCGCATATTCAAAGCTGGGAAGAGGTGCATGTATTTTTACAGTCGCTAAAGAAAACTAAAAAAAAACATGGAGTGAAGGGATTTGTGGCCATGGCAAAATCTTATCCTTCTGTTGTCAGTAACAAAAGAGTATTGCAACAAATATTTAACTTCTTCGTTTGACCCCCCACCCCCAACCCTAAACCGTCTCTAACCCAGATCTTAGAGTGGAGTAATCTTCGAGGTTATGGTCCAGTACATGCAAGCCACCCACTCTTAATTAGAATCGGGTCAGGTAAAGCAATCTTACCTTAGTCCAACCTTTTGGGTGTTGGGTTGTCATAGAGTGCAGTATCTTGAAGGATATGAAGCAGTACATTCAAACCCACCCACTCTAAGCATCGGGTCAGGCATACAAATCTGAAACCAAGTTCAAACATTTGCCTGTTGAGTTACCACAGAGTGAAGTATTTTGAAGGATATGGTCCAATCGACAAGCCACCCACTCTTGGCATCGGGCCAGGCATACACATCTTAACCAGTCAAACCATTTGGGAGTTGAGTTACCAGAGCAGAGTATTTTGAAGGATCCAGTACTTACAAACCACCCACTCTTAGCATCTGGCCACTGGCCAGACATACAAATCTTATCAAGAGTCCAAACATTTGGGTATTGAGTTACCACTTAGTGGAGTGTATTGAAGGATATCGTCCAGTACCAACATGACCAAATAAGCCACCCACTCTTAGCATCTTGCCAGGCATTACAAATCTTATCAGAGTCCAAACATTTGGGTATTGAGTTACCACTGACTGGAGTGCATTGAAGGATATCGTCCAGTACCAACAAGCCACCCACTCTTGGCATCTGACCAGGCGTTACAAATCTTATTGGAGTCTAAACATTTGGGTTACCATAGAGTGGAGTGTTTTGTATGATCCGGTATTTACAAGCCACCCACTCTTAGTGTCAGGCCAGGCATACACCAAAGTCTAAACATTTTGATGTTGAGCTTGACATAGAGTGGAGTATTTTGAAGGGTATGGTCCAGTCCACACCCCAACCTAACCATCCCATATGTAGACCATACAATGGATTATTTCAAGAGGACATGAGCTAGTTCAAACAAGCTACCCACTCTTCACTAGAATCAGGCCAGGTATTCCACTCTTATCGAAATCCAAACATTTTGGGTGTTGAGTCATTAATGAGTGGAGTAATTAAGAGGGGCTTCGGCCCGTAACACAAAGGGTATGAATGCAATGGGAGACTTTGGAACGATAGAGGGCAGCAGACTTACCAGGTAATTGCCATTGTTAACGTTGTTATGAGCATGTTCACATTTCCAAGAACTGCAGTGGACATGGCAAGTCTGCTGCCATCTAGCGTCCTCACATGTCCCCCACTACTTGTAGTATGCCGGGGGTACTCAATTTTAGTGCCTTACAGCTGTCCAGTTAGTGAGAGGTAGAACAAACGAACAAATCAAAGCAAGTTGACAAGCGTTCTCGTATAAATAATCTCATTTTATTCATTGCAAAAGAATTATGATTAAAAAAATAAAACATGAAATCTTGCAACAACTTAATATTGCACTGTTAGATTGAAGATTATTTTCACACACATTTTGTCAAGGCACATCCGGCTTTCTGGAGAGCTATTTACGGTTTGAAAACAATTTGTAAATCTCTTATCACAAATAATACTGTTTGCGGCTTTGTGTACACATTGCGGGTTTACCCTTATCTGTCATGCATTGTCATGTTTTTAGCCTTGTCAGTGTGGAACAATGTTGACTCTTGAACATTTACATCATGGGCATCAGACTAACCTGAATACATGTATGTGACAACGTACAGGATTGATAATAGTCTGGTTCCCGGACCAAAGTTTCCCAGACGAATCTTGCTACAAATCTTCAGAAAATCTTCAGAGATTTTTGGGGTCTGGGAACAAGACTAGATTAGTAATTGATAGAGAGGGGATCCAAGGTCAACTTCGGTTTTGTGATGCACTCATTTTGTTTCAGTAGATTGAGTCCTTATGAATATGGGGAAATAATTACAAGTCTCTAACCTCACGTTAAAATGGTGTAAAATGTCACTTTATTTTATACTCTTTCAGAGCAAAATTTGAAACATGACTTCATTGGATATCAACAGCAAATGGGTCTGTACATTCCAAAGAAGAATTTTTGCGGCAGTCAAAAGGACAAATTCAATGCAGTTTTTTTGATTGAATAATATGAAAATTCAGGAATGAACTAAAACATTGCTGTACAAACATGTACAGACCCATATTATTGGAAATGTAACGTCAGTGGACGTGTTTGGATTTTGACCAAATTTGCGCTGGAAGGGTGTCATATACACGGTGGCACTTTACACCGTTTTAACGCGAGGGCAGAGACTTGCATTTTCCCACTTCCATAAGGACTCTATTTTTTTGGAAAATGAGTGCATCTGAAAACTGAATTCCACCTTGGAGCCCCTCTTTAAAAAGGTGATTAGTTTCAGATCACTTGTTTTCGAGTTCACACGAGTACCGATCCTCCAGAGGAATATTTCCGTCTGTGGTATATTGTCAAGCATTCGAAGACCCCCCAAATCACCGGCCTGGCTTTTTTGGATCGCCGGAGAATGGGGTTGACTGTTCCCTCTCTTATAAACAATATTACACTGTTCGCAGGTTGTATTTCCGTGGAAGGCTTTGCCTAGTAGGTCTATGACAACCTTATTTCCATGAACCCTCCTACTCTTAGGCCCATTTGGCACCGAGTTGACCGAGGAGCCAATGCTATTCACATGCCTGAGTGTCCATGAATGGTGACCCATTCACTTTCACAGTGTTGAACCAATGATCGTGTACACAACCAACGAGGACATTGGTATGGGAATTTTGAATGGTTTCAAGTGGTGTATCAGTAGGAGGGTTAATCGGCAAAAAGCAAGCTCAGAAGAAATGTTGCTTAGTTAGCACACAGTGTTTACCTGCCAAAATACTATTTGGTTTACACTATTGCCTGGTGCCCTGCTAGGTTTTGCTCTGCAAAGAAATTGTCTAAACGTTTTCTGCTCGACAGCTTTACGAAATTGGAGACTTTGGAACGCTAGGTGGCAGCAGAAGTGTACGGACGCCTCTTTTATGCAGACACATTAATTTTTTTAGATCAGCAGTCGATTTCACCAAACTCTTCCTAACTTAGGAATCATCCTAACTTTTAATCATAGCAATTAAGATTGATTCATACATTTACTCGTCTTAATACTGATCTTAGCACTAAATCGACCCTAGTCTGCTGCCACCCAGCATTCCACAGTCTCCCATTTGGCACATAATATTAACAGCAGCCAAACACACCTGGTTGGTCTTCCTCGCCCACTCTAAGTCCCAATTAAAATTATTTGAAATCCAAGACGGCTGCATGAAGGTCATGTAAACATTAATCATGTAGACCATAACTTCTTCCAATGCCACATTCTCTACAATGAGTGTTTAACATGTGCCAGACATTAATTTACATTTGCCTTCAATAACAGTAAAAACAAATAATACTAATCAAAAGGCTGCATAATATGCCTCAGATGTCTTGGAGAGCAAAGGGTTGCTGAGTTTTGTAAAATTACAATGTTCAACAGAACGGATTAATCAACAAATTCCAGCTGTTAGCTGATGAATAATTATGTCGGGGACTAGACCTAAAAAGTACACATGACGTAGCATTTTGGATGGTAAGCTTGCTGTCTGTGCATAAGCACCTCTATGAAATTTGGCCTCGGTTACCAGCCAAAAAGGCCTCGCGATAATACTTGTAGGCTGGTTCCCATCTACTTTCTGTTTCTGGAGGAATGTTCTGTGCAAAAAGGTCAGATGATTGGTCCAAGTTCTGACGGTATTTCCCTGTGTGTGTATTCCATGTTTTAGCCTTTCCCCAAGGCCTTCGTGGCTTAGAGAAATCTGTGTAGCCGGGATCGTGCGCGCTGACTCGTATTGTTCTTCGCGGCTACATAGCTGCCTAAGCAACGAAGGCCTCGATTAAAGGCTAACCATGTTATAGACCGTGTGCTTGTGTAGGCATAGTTTTATTCTTTGTCTGACAGATTCAATGTACAATGCATGTCTATTTCTTCCTTGCTGCTTTTACGGTAAATTTGTAAGGAAAACCATTTTTTCTTCTTATTATAAATCTTGCTGTATGTGTAAATATAAATGTTTATATACGAACAAAATGATGCTTCTTTTGTCTGTGGTTTTTTTCTTCTTCTGAGTATTGCAAGTCATGCTTAAACTTTGTTTAGGTTTGTCGTGTAGTCCAGGCCGTATCGGTTTCGTAATTTAGTGTCCAGATTTTTTTTTTCTCAAAGTGTTGGATTTGTTTCACCTTTCAAGACCCGGAAATCGGAGGAAGCACATTTTCTCTGTAGTTCTCGGCGCCTATGTAGTTACCTGGCGGACTGTAGTTGCAGCAGATGTACACGTGACCCCATTTCCCCTTTTTGGAGGTTGCCATGCCAACACCAAGTTCCTTAGAACCTTTCCAGACGAGGGCTGTGAAGTGGCCTAGTCGTTGGGAAAAAAGTTAACCGTTTTTGTAAATGATTCGTTTGTTTTAGCTTCGCATATATAAATCTATAAGACATACCCTTAATTCAAGATTCGTCAGGATTTTTTTTATTTTATTTATTGATGTTTTTATTATTATTTTGTTTAGATATATTACTTCGCCTCCAAATGTTCATGAATGTTTTGAACTGAACATCCAGTAAGCAGGTAAGCGAGAGAGGAGGCATAATTGCCGTGTTAATCCAAACATCGTTTTGATGGTAGTTTGTAAATCCTCTGAAATGTGACACGGGAAGTGCCAGTTTTTTGTTTTTTTTAACTTTGCAGACAAAAGAGAAGACCACTACCAAAGATTATAGAGCGCCGAAGGGTGCAAGATGGGGGAACTCTGGCTGAAATGTGAAATCCCACTGGATGCCATTTCAGCAAGTAACTCTTTTGATACAACTATAGATTGGTGCAGATCAGTGCAGACAATGACCATTGCTATAAATGGGAAACAAAGCATTCACTTGCTGAAATGGCGCCCCCACACGTTCCAACAATAAAGCTTCAGCTCCCAATCTTTGGCATTTTTTCAGGATTGTATTATTTTTTTCCCTGTGCAATTGCGTTCCTGTATAACCCGTAAACTAGCCGTCATATCTCACCTATAACTTTCCCAGATTTGGGTTTTTCTCCGGGCTTCTTGAAATTGTAGTCTTTTATTTCGTCATAGAAGGAGGTTGCTGCTTGACCACCTGTCAATGAAATGATAATCATACATGCCGTTTTTCAAGGGAGTGGAGTTCGAATCCCGAAGCACTTGTTTAAAAATCAGGGATGAGATTTCAAGAATATGAAAACGGAAATATTGCTCAGGGGCCCGGGTTCTCCCCTTCACCCAGAGCCTCTCAGATGTTACCATTCAGGAGGTTTACACAATACAGACTCTTGAGCATCACCAGAAACACCAGTCAAAAACTACGGGTTCGGCACAATGTGGACTGTTTCTTTCTACCGTTGGTGACCGCTTTACTTTTTCTAGAAAAAGTAAAGGCTCATGGTGATTTACAGCCCCGGCTCAACATTGGTAAAAAGAAAAAAGATAATGATCACAGATTTACATTATATCCGACATGATATATAGATAATCATGCTAGAAAACTTTCCCTAAAATACTTCTGCCTGAAGTGTTATAGTTTTTAAAAAATAAATAAAATATGATCCAAAATTAGTTTCCGTCGCAGTGAGACGAAAACTCTGCCTACAGGAATGCGTTGAAAAAATGCGGATTGCATTTTTACCAAACATAAATGAAACAACGAAATGAGCTGACATTTTCACAGGTTGGTTTTATTACAAATATATACTGATTTGTGCAAAGAATGGAAGCATTTTCAGTCAGTATATAAATTTTGAGCTGGGGCTTGAAAGAAAACCCTGAAATCATGAAAATGAAAAAATCATGAGAAAGCTCACGCCTGTGAAATTCTTTCTCGCATAAATGGCCATTGATGACGTGCGTCACAGGCCCCAAGTCATTTGTGAAGTCAATCACTATAGCGGTTTTAGAATGATCACAAGTTGTGGACTTTGACAATAATCTTTTCATAATTTGCTGATTCCAGAATTCTTGCGAGATTTTAAGGTGTTTTTTCAAACAGTTTTACGTCCCCATGTTTGGGGGGGGGGGGAGGGAATTGGGGGTGGTGTGGGTTTTTACACGTACAAATCCCATACCGAACCTCGCGTTACATCGGGAGGGGTATGGGTTCAAAATTTTGATTAGATTGGGAAAATTTGCATTACCGTTTATGTTGGCAAGGTCAAAGTTTGTTGACCCGGCAAAGTAGATGTTCTCCCCACAGTTTGGTCTCTGTCTGCCCGGGCTGTGCTCGAACTTCCCCGTCTTCGCCATCGTCTCCGCCCACCTCTGCGCGTATTTATCTATCTTCTTGCTCGGCGTGAGGGGCGGGACGCCGTGCTTAGCTCTGTACACGTTATGCATCTCAACAACCTCCATTCGGATGCGGTCCAAATGCGTCTTGTTAACGCCAGAGGGCGCCTTTTCTATACTCTCCAGTTCATCCTCGTCCTCATCCACACTGTCCTCGTCCCCAAAAGTAGCTTCCCCTCCACCAATGGGTTCGAGCGGATCAATGTTTGGCAAAGGAGGCGGCACATTTTCTCTGTAGTTCTCGGCGCCTACATAGTTACCAGGCGGGCTGTAGTTGCAGCAGATGTACACGTGACCCCATTTCCCCTTTTTAGAAGTTGCCATGCCAACGCCAAGCTCTTTGGAGCTCTTCCAGATGAGAGCTGTAAAATGACCTGTAAGACAATGAATAAATGATTAAGAATTTCAAGATGCTGTTTTTAGTTTGGTCGTTACAATAACTAAAAACAAATTATTGTCTCACAGCAATGTGTAACTTGAGGAAGACAATAATGCTGGGAATTCATACCTATGACTTTTCCAGAAGCAGGTTTTTCTCCGGGCTTGTTGAAATCATAATCTTCGATTTCGTCATAAAATGCCTTTGTTGCTTGTCCACCTATACAAGAAGAAGAAAACGAGTCGTTTTTATTGGTGATTTGAAGTCAACCAAGAGCCGTTCCGTAGAGCGAGAAGGTGGTGAGGGGAGGGGGTTCTCTGTTAACAGACTATAGGTCCCAAACTCCTCGATCTAGACGTGTACAACTTCCATGTTTGCTGGACTATTGTGTCAGGTATTATAGTCACACGTTAACCTCGTTTACTTTTGTATAGTGATTGAGTTAATTACAGGGTACTTTGTATACCCTTTCTGAATGTTTGGTCAAGTTGGAGTAGTTGTATCTGTCCTCGCCTTCCACCTCTATGACCCCGGTTCGAATCCTGCCGGGGGCACTATGTGGATTGGGTTTTCAGTCCCTATGCCTGATTGCGTGGGTTTTCCCCAGAGATATTAAAAATCTTTGGGGTTATCCTTCCAAGTCTAAAACTGAAACTTCCTTCCATGTCTTCTCTCCACGGGGTTCTTGACTAGGGCTATAGTGGTTATGATTCGGTTTTCTGAGAATCCTTGGCTTCACAACCAGAATTAATAAATGAAATGAAATGACAGGCGATTCCATTTTTATTGCACTGCTCTGATCTTCCTTCAGATGAAAATAAACAAATAAGAATGACATTGGAGAAAGTAATTTGGTATCATCTCTTCGGTCTTTTTTTCAACAATGAATGAACAATGATAAGTCCTACCTGTTACAGCCGCGAGGTCAAAAGCCGTTGATCCTGCGCAGTAGATGTTCTCCCCACAATCTGGCCTGCTGCTGTCGGGGCTGTGCTCGAACTTGCCGGTCTTGGCCATGGTCTCCGCCCAGCGCTGCGCCAATTTGTTAATCTTGCTGCTGGGAACGAGGGGAGGCACGCCGTGCCTCGCCCTGTACACGTTGTGTAACTCCAACGCCTCACGTTTGATGCGTTCCAAATTCGTTTCCAGAGGACGAGACCCGTTTTCTCTCTTGGTGGGTTCTTTCTTGCTTTCAAGACGCTTCTTAGTGGGGACGTCTGAGTTTCTGATGAGTGTTGCTTGTGACGGTATGCCACTTGTTACATCTCCAGCATTGTGCGGGGTTTTTAGAGGAGGATGCACCTCATTTTGATTCGGGGTAGCTACTGGGGATGACTTTGTGATAATGTCTTTTGCTGGAGGCTCCAATCTGGAGGTTGGTTCGAGAGGAGGGTTTCTCTTGTTCTCTCTTTTCGTAGTGGACACAGGAGGTACTACTGATGGAGGTACCTCGTGTGTTGCAGTGTCATTATTGTTACCATCGGGTGGTTTCTCCGTGGTACCCACGTCTGTGTCATTATGTTGCTGTGGGAGGGGATCCTTCCCACTTTGAGGACCGTCTTCATCCTCATCAACTGACGTAGTTGTGACCTCATCTGTATTATGTGTCCCAGTGCCGTTCTTCTCATCGGGTGGTTTCCTGAGCTCAGACTGATCCTGCTGCTGTTCATTGCAGATGTGAGGACCATTCCCCTCTTGAGGGTCGTTTTCAGACTCACTCGTCCGCCGTGGTTTGGACTCGGTTTCACCCCGCCTCTCATGTCCAGTGTGACCGTTGGAGGAGGTGTGTTGAGGTCCGGTCTTACCGTTTGACTCCACGCGCGCTGTGCTAGAGCCGCCGCATCCCATCCTACATGAAGGTACATGCACATACACTCACAACCATCTAGGATCTGGTCGAACGATCGCTGGCAGTCAAATGAACAACCTCAGGTCTTGTTATTAATAGTTGAATTCCGCGTACTGTGTCTAGATAGTGGACCCATCATGTAAGCAGTCCTTTGTGAATTATTGTATCATCATTCCAATCTACACGCTACACACCTGCAGTTAAGCAATAACTAACTACATGGTCACTTTGTACGCATATCAAGCTTATAGATACAGCAGTCATTCACCCGTCTTTGCATTTTCCGGGTCGCGGGTCAGCATGGACTGCTGTTTACAAATTAATCCTGTGTGTTGTATCTAATAGCAACACTCTTTCATAATTCATGAGGGCTTTGCATTATGCATGATGCTTTTGATGATGTAATGTGTGGGCGAGATGATTGTTAGGGACTTTCCCGACGTTGCAGCCGTATAGCCTGACTGTGTATTCGCAACTGTTAATCTTGGACTTCTTGTCCATTCCAAAGGATTGTCTCCACAAGTCCCAGCCTTGCACTCTGACCTCTCAAAATGAAGGTTGACTTTCAGAGCTTGGGGATGGCAGAAGTAACTTAATAGGAAACTATCACTAATAAAATAGTAAAATTTTGCGGGTACAACCATGTAAGAATCTCTTTTAGGAGGGGTGGTGGCTCTGAAAAGAGCCGGTGTGGTCTCGACGTTTCGATCAGTATACTCTGCTCGTCTTCAGGAGAAACGTTGAGACCACACCGGCTCTTTTCAGAGCCACCACCCCTCCTAAAAGAGATTCTTACATGGTTGTACCCGCAAAATTTTACTAGTTTACTAGTTATAGTTTCCTGTCCTTCACACCATGCAAAGCTTCAAACATCATTTAGTAACGTAATAATTTTAAGCAGCAGGGCTGAAGACGAACAGCGAAGTTAATGATGACACAAGGAAAATGCGTGGCCAGTCCTGTCCATCAATCGATGTTGCCCCTCCCATCAAGTTGAAGGGGTTTAAAGTTGAATCTACTTGTTACACCAGCGACAATCTAGAACAACAGCAACAACAAAACCAGTTGAGCCGATTATGGTTTACCGGTATGGCTCTTTCACTCAGCTTGTCTGGCGTAATTCCAAGAAAATAACAATTGGGGGCGACAATTGGTAACAGCAGCGTGGTTTGGTGTATCTAAGACCCACCGTGGAGGGGGCTTTTTCGCAGCCTCTCCCCCCCCCCCTCTCGCCTACAACAATAACTTCTTAATTTGAACGGTGAATGAATTAAGAATTAATTGCAAGAGCTGTAAACAAAATTATGTTTGGGGTTCCCAGTAGCTATACCATGTTACTGTTTGTTGTGTAGCTTAAAATAGCATGACACGTGTTTTGTGTGTGTGTGTGTGTGTGTGTGTGTGTGGGGGGGGGGGGGGGGGGGTGTTTAGTTTTGCTTTCAGGTCAAACGTTTTGACGCCATGACGTCACCTTTGGAAGTTCCATTTTTGCTCCTTTGATAACACCACCCATACCAAATCAATGACTGATCGATTCGATGTACATGTAAATACAATGCATTTTATTTGAAATTGGGATGCATAAGCTTTCAACACAAAAGTAGCTCTGGCATTTTTTTTTAACTGAGTTTCAATAGCGGGTCGCTTTACTATGGTTCTGCATCGTGGACTTTCAATCGTCAAGTCCTTTCTAGACTAACCAGGCGTCACTTTTGGATAGTCATCATGAAATGCTTCTAGACTGGTATTTTTATGGTGTAATATCGGCGTTTGACACAGGAAGAAAGACGGAATAAAAGTGTGACCGGCAAAAGGTTGTTAAGCAATACAGTCCAAAATTGTGTTGCAAGAAAAATGAGTGTGACAGTTTTGTCGTACTTCCATTTAGAAGTCATTGCAGGAAAGTTAGATTCTGCATCGGAATTAAAAAAACATGTCATTGGAGTATTTCTAGCCCCCTCCAAAAAAAAAAAAAAAAAAATAAATAAATAAATAAAATAATGTACAACAGTCTTGCCTTATTTTTTTCTTCAAAAAGACAATCCGGGTTTGTGACGTTCTTGCTGGGCAAAAATTTGTGCTTGGTATGCCAGGGGAAACAAAATGTCACACAACCTTCCAACCTACATCCGGGCACACGACGGTATAATGATATATTATCATAATATATATCTTAAAACAACATAGTTGCATTACCAACCTTCTTTATGAGAGTGCTGTATTATAGCTTGGAGCATGTGCCCCCCTTACCCCTTCCCCAAAACCTCAAATCCCGCCCCCTCTATTTTGTAGCAGAAGTGGACAGTAGTTCAAATCCCGGGAATTTACGGGACAAAGGGTCGGGCACTTTTACACACCCAACAACGACTGAAAATTCACGACAATGATCTCCAAAACATGGCATAAACATCATGAATAAGTTAGACTTGCGAGTCGAGACTGCATCCATCGCGGCAGCAGCTGCAATAAACAAGGGCCGGACATCGTTTGTGTAAGTGTAGCCTACTCATGAAGAAAACGCACCTTTGCCTGCGTTTTCTTTCCGTATAATGAAAAGACGAATTCCCGGTTCTTCTTATGGGCCCAAAAAACTCTAACTTTGTTTTCGTTCTGTAAAACCTTGTAACATTCTGCGCCTCTTTTAAGTCACAAGTCTGTTTTGTCGTGAAAGTCCTTTGTTGTTGTTCTTACGCCATCTTCAACCTTCGTCAGTTTCGTCCATGAATTGTCAATCGATGGGTGGCCTTTGTGTCTAGTATCTATTGGTTACCCCCCATTCATGTTCGTGGGGTGTTTATGTTCAGTTCCTTTTTGGGGGTTGACTGCCTGCGTTTTATTTGTGAGTCACAAATCACATTTGAGTCAACAAGACGAGTTGGGATTCTGCGTCACAGACTGGAAAACTTCCAAATGTTTTTGATCCATTATGAGTTGTTGAATGTCGGCACCAGCTAATTTAAGTTTATTTTCTCAGTTTAATAGATGTACTTTAGAAAACACTTTTTGGGGGTGTTGTTATCTTCTAAGCAAAGCAACTCAAATCAGGATTTATTGTATAGTTACTGCAACCTGAAATCCAGAGTATATAAGTCGAAATGGGCTGTGGAAGATCCAAGACCATACCACAGAGCGAGGATGCCCCACTTCTCAAGCCGGCGCCAAGCCCGGAGCCAAAACAACTCGCAGAGGGTGACGGGCCGCCGGAGAAGACCACATCCGGCTACTCGAGGCTGCCTCAGACCGATGAGGGCATTGAGAAGCCGGCTGCCCAGCAGGAGGGAGGAAGCGGCAAGGATGCCAAACTGGAAGAGGTTGTTGAGGAAGTTGAAGAATAACACTGGAATACCTATAATTGACGTTGAGGCTATGTCAGCCGAGGTACACGTGAGGTGCACCTCTCAAACCATGACTCACGGATCGACAGGAGGCACTCACGACAACCGATACACCTTCGTTAGTGTGGTGATATCAGACATTGTTGGTCGAGAGGTGTTCAAGAGGCACCCGAATGTTTTCCTGTTTGACTACAGAACCAAATATTTTCAAAGCAAAGACAGTGTTCTCTTCGTACTTGAACCATTCAACAAGTCTTCAATGAACTGTGCCAGTACCTTCAGCACCTTGACAGTCACTGCAATAGAATAAATGTCTTCGAAGAAGGGTTAAATTGTCACGGTACGTATTTACATTTTTTTTCCCATTTTTTTTTTCTCTCCATTTTTGTTGTTGTAATAATGGTATTTCAGAGTTATTGCACCCTGAATAATACCTCCCTACTGATCAGAATTTGGAAACAAAATTTAAAGTCCAATAATTTTTCAATATATTATGCATTCTTATTAGAAAACTAGAAAATCTGTTCTGGAAAGGAAATAGTCTGTCACCTTTGCTATTAAACCAATGTAACAGTTTGTCGCATGATAATGACAAAGGGAGCTAGTTTGTTGAATTTTTATTTATTCGTTGCTTCATGACCTGACAAAGGAAACTAACCGTGGCACAGAAAATCATTTTCTAAATGTATTTTTGCATTTCGTTGAGGGGCATTTTTAGTTTACACTTCTTGCCTTATAGGCTACTGTTACAGAAGTTTGTGTCTTGAATGAGTAAATAAATTATTCATATAGTTTTGGTGTCTTTATCAGACGACGAATTTAACGAACTCCTTTGTTGTCTTCTCAGACGGAACCAGCGGACTGTGTCCAAGACGAGGAAGCCTTCGTGATGACATCATTGTAGTGGAACTGACGTCATCGCTGAATCTGTTGACTAAACCCTCGCTTGAAGGTCTTCCTCGCACTGAGGGCCTTGAATTGACCCAACTTCTGCTTGGGCTCCGGCCTTGGGCCAGTCATTAGTTTTGGAGCAGTGTACATTTTGCACGGTGTTTCCAACATCAAACGGGGCCTGTGGAGCAGGTCGGAGCCCCAGCCGACGTTTGGAAAAAGCCCAAGTACTCTGCGCAAGTCTGGCGCGTTACGAACGGTAAAGTGCGCGACTTTGTTTTCTCCACACATTGAAACCGATGTTGACCCAGAGTACATGTTTCAGATCAAGGTTGGAATACGCAAGGGACTTGCGCAGCCTACTACGCCTGATCACACACGTGTGTTCCTCCATCCAGTGGGTGTAGCTCCATTCAAGATGACGTAACTGAACGCCCCCACCACCACCCCCGCCCATTCGCCTCTGTCGTGCAAATACCGACAATGACCGATGAGGGCGTTAAGCGGAGAAATGTCAATACGCCGGATAATCTAATGTTGAAATGAATATCCAAATATCATGAAAAAAAAAAATACTAAGGAACGGCTGATGTTTAACTTTTATTCTATTATCATATTCTGTTTTTCTGAATTATCCGGCTTGGAAGTGACTGATGTTTGCCTTGATTGCAAGGGTTAATGTTATGTCACTTTTAGGAGTCTCTTTTGAAGAAGTGTTTGTTCCGAGACAGGGGTGGATTTCACAAAAGGGCTAGGACTAGTCTTTTCTTGAGTTAGGAGGAGTAACTGGTCCTAACTTATAATATGACTTGTCATAAGTAAGGACTAGTCCTAAGTTAGTACTCGTTTTGTGAAATCAACCCATGGTTAATTGTTTTCTTTATCAACGACAATTGCATGATGTACAGTATGTGAACGATATAAACCGTTGTTAATCATTGCATACACAAAACTTACGCACTGTAAATCAAAGTTGAATAAATCGAAGTCCAGGAACAATACAGTATTTCTGAATTTTCCAAATGTTCTAGGTGTTCTGACACAGCCTGGAACATCTCTTGTTTTTACTTGTAGTATTTATTCTGTAACTTAATCTTTTATAAATTAAAAGAGTGATGAATGTAATTTTTGTCTTTGTGTGAGTGTAGTGTGTCCGTCCATTTGTTTAATTTTATTTAAAACTAATATTTTGTTAGTTTTTTCCATTCCATTTTCTTTGGCCGGTTTCGCACACGTCAACCCATTTGACCGTCACTTCCGATCGAAACCGGAAGTATAAGTTTGTACATACAAATATATGTATCTTATTAATGAAGCGTGGTCAATAATAAACATTATATCAATTTAAAGCTCTCGGGCAATTCTAGATATCTTGTACAAAGTGGGACCCCAATTGACCTTTAGTTCCTGTCAAAACTGGAAGTTGAAGTTTCATATGACAAACCTTCATGCATAAAGATCAACAAAGAGTACAAATGAACATTTTGCCCGTCAGCATAGCACAAGGAGACAAAAACCTGCACACAATATTGACCTTAAAACTTTCAATTTACGCAATCACTTCATTACATTTAAGCCGAACACCGTGAGTTTGTTCACAAACTCTAAAATTCTAGTTTTATTTTTAATAGTAATATTTTACACTTTTTTTTCCATTTCTTTTTCTTTGGACGGTTTCGCACACGTTATTGTGCGAAACCGGCCAAAGAAAATGGAATGGAAAACAAAAAATTGAAAACAAAAAAAGAGAGAATATTATTATTAGTTTTTTAGAGTGGATGTAAGGGTAGGGCCGGCTTTAATCCCACCAAAAATGTTAAAAATCCCCAAAGAACCTTCACACAAATCTGAATGAACATTTGGTTCTTGTCTGTTTTTCACTTCTAATTATAATAGTTGTTATCCCTAAACCTACACAACACTCCCACCATGCTCAGTTTCACACGTTCTAAAATAGATATTCTGACTGTTATGTAAACAAACAATCCCGTATGCGCACGCATTTACAGAGTCTAAAAAGGCACGATGCCATCAGATTGGGTGCATTTGAGCTGTAAAAACATTCGTTTCAAAATGAATAATGGTAGGAACGATATTTTAAAAGTTGAATAAAATGATTCACATAAATGCACCTTGAAATTGTGTGGTTTTTATTCAGTTTTGTGACAGAACATGGTCCGCCATTTTGTAGAACCAATGTTTGTCTCCACAAAATGGCGGACCGTATGTTTCTATGTAGAGTGTGATTCCTCAGTTTGTATTTCCGAGATGCAAATTTATGTTTTTCGAATCACTGCACAGTATCACACAGTATGTGTTTTATTTAAATACATGAACATCTCTTAAAAATGGTAAGGAGCGATTCTAAACAGCAAATAATTCTAAGATATTTAACGGCAATGTGTCCCTTTCTTCGAAAAAGAAAACTCGCGTTTTTCCGAGACCCGTTGCCGTGTCAAAGTTCGCTGCGCACGGTAGTTTCAGATTGTGTAGACACTTCAAAATGTAGCCCTACTATTTAGTTGCATTTCGACCAAACAGTTTTATCTCTATGTGCTTGTTCTCCCATATTGAAGTGTTCAACAGCCCGAAGCCTAGCCGTGTTATCTCCTGGTATATCTTCATGCAATTCACTCCCACTACCCCTTGCTTCGCTGTGATTTTCCCGTCCGCATTGACGCGGCCTCCGATATTGGCGTTTTTGTTCGCGTGCGCCTCGAAGAAACCCCACAGCGTTGGGACGGCCTTCAGAGTTGCTGCGGATCCTCTGTACGTCAGGTCACCATCATCACAGAAAATAATCTCCACGAACTCCATCTCCTGTCTGCTGCCCTCCCCCGACTGCTCGTCTTTGAGCAACCCCACCGCATCTATCAGCTCCCGGATTTGGTAGAAATCTGCCTCTGCACTCAGGAGGTCCCACTCCTTGAAGTCCCGGGGAAGACAGAGCGAGGAGCGGCGGAGGAAGTTCAAGACGTGGCGGAAGGTAGCCCCGTCGCCGTCGATGATGTAGTTGCCGTCACGGTCTCGGTGGGATGGGATTCGATCACTGAACATGCATCCCAGCATGGAGTCAGGATAGCGGGTCAGTGTTGCAACAGTCGTTGTGTACAGGCTACCACCTACATTGAGTGTCACGAGATCCATAGCAGCTTTATGCTCCGTAGCTGAGTGATACATTCTTCTACTGCTGTGTGCGAAACATGGTTGCAGTCTCCTTACACAAGAAAGGGTTATGATAATATAACTGTGCCTCCAATTGCCGAATGCTAATGCTTATAAACGACGTCTCTGGTGATGCATGCATGGGCATGCACATGTACGCTGTACACTGTCTCCCCGTAGTAAGTGATGCCACTTTGGGTAATGAGTCACCCATGTACAACCAATAGAGCACGATGATATACCGACCGTGGTGCAAACCGATTCATATAATTCGGCGGTAAATATTAAACAGCCGTCGGCCGTTCTGTGGGCGAAACTGGCAAAGGCACACATGGAATGGGAGACTTTTGAGACGTTTAGCGGGCGCCCCAGTAAGCGGTACTTTTCTAGTGTTTTTATAATAGAGAAGTTTCACGTGACGTCATCCGATGCCTTTTTCTAGTGCTGCGTGCACAAACAGGCGCTGGCAATCATTCAGCAGACGACGCGCCAGCCATTGAGTTTGTACATGGCAGTACCCAACATGGCTGCGAAACGAACTTTTCCCGGGGTCATGCAACCTATAGAAAAGGACCGGTTACTGGTGCACCCGCTAACGTCTCAAAAGTCTCTCATTAAACAAACAAACAAATAAATGAATAAAATAAGTAAATAAATAAACAAATATATAAAGTTTAAAACATAATTAGAAACAGACACATTTTACATTTCCATATGGACAAGGTGTGTTAATCGTCACTTTTTCATTTACATATTGTAGTTAAAAAAATGCAAAACAAAATTGACTTTCAAAAGTAATAGCTTCATAATGTCATAAATTTTGATAATATTGGTCATTAAAAAATAAATGCGTAATTTTGCATCAAATGGTTTGGTTTGAAATTATCAACAACTTGTTAATGATTATTTTTTTCGGATAATCAGAACAATCTTTTTCGAGGTGTTGGCTCTGAGAAGAGCCGGTTGTTATCTTTCCCCCTCGACGTTTCGACTAACTTTGGCCGTTTTCCCGAGAGACTCTACTAACGACGAAGACGACGGCAGCACAAGACACAAGTCGAAACGTCGAGAACAAACCAAGCAACGCCCATCTCAGAGCCAACTACCTGTATGGTTTAATTAAAATAAGAAATACGGGCTAGACAATACTTACACTCGCAATAATCTAAATACATTGACTGATTGCATGAAAACTACCACGTCTGCAGAATTCACAAGGATTATACTTATTTATTTATTGAGTAAATGTATATACAGTCGAGTATTTCATTGACGAATTAGAAAACAGTACTTAATTCCGGGTCAAAATTGACCCGAATTCTGGGTCCCGTGGGGCCTGACCACTTTCTGAGTCAGTATGACCCGAAACTGTGTCAACATGACCCAGAAATGAGTCAAGCTGACGCAGAATCAGAGTTAAAATTCATTTTTTTAAACCAGTTTCCGGGTCAGCTTGATCCATAAATTGGTCAGGCCTCTGGGACCTAGAATCCGGGTCAATTCTGACCCGTTTTTTTTTCAGAGTTCATCATGCACAGAGTGAATGTGCCTCTCAGCAGCTTCGAGCAAAACGTCTCGTTGAACTTATAATCAACAAAGGAGTATTCGTTCTGTTACATGAATTTGGTGAACATGGTGGGCTTTACAAAATAATATGAAAACTTTTCCAACTAAATGTGTGTTTTATGTGTAGATCAAATTCATAATGAGGCTAATATAGTAAAATATTCATGCTTGTCAACGTTTGGAGACAAAATTTAATTTATCCCTTTCTGACTTGCTATCAATATACAAAGGTTACATCCGAATATGCCACACAAGCTTGGAATGCAGGGTAAACTCAAGCTCAACATTCTAAAAATTAATTTGAAGGGCTCTGATTACCTTGACTACCAATCAGCTCTCCTTAAATGTAATTTAGTGCCACTAATAAAACCGGAGAAGGGACCTATGCTTAAATGTTGCCACTTCACTAAAACAAATTCTCAAGTATTCGGGGACTGGTTACCACAACCCAGAAATTCCAATGTGCAATATCAACAACAACAACAACAACAACAACAACAACAACAACAACAACAACAACAACAACAACAACAACAACAACAACAACAACAACAACAACAACAACAACAACAACAACAACAACAACAGCAGCAGCAGCAGCAACAACAACAACAACAACAACAACACCAACACCAACACCAACACCACCACCACCACAACAACAACAACAACACCACAACACAAAAACAACAACAACAACAACAACAACAACAACAATAATAATAATCTGTTGCTACTTAAATCACAAAGTCAGAGAACGTTGCGTCATTTCAACCTTGAGATGCAATCTTGCTCTTCTCTCTATAAGACCGACAACAACAACATGTTAAAGTGACATGTCTGATTTAAAATGCTGTATATAAAGCTAACACAACTTACTCAAGGGTTACTATTTATCTGTTACGCCCAAACAAAATGGTCTCACTTTGCCTGTGCTCCCACAGTAAAGTGTTTAACAGCCTGAAACCCAGTCGTGTGATCTCCTGGTAAATCCCCATGCGATTTAGATCATCGTGCAGATATACTGTAATCTTCCCGTTCTCATCAAAGCTATCTTCGATTTTTATGGAGAGGTTGGCAATGGCCCACATAAGCGTTGGGATAGCCTTCAGAGTTGCTTCAGTTCCTCTGAACGTCAGTTCGCAATTTTCCCAGAAGGTAATTTCTATGAATTCCATCTCCTGCCTGCTGCCCTCTCGCGACCGCTCCTTGAGCGACTTCACCGCATCTATCAGCTCCCGGATTTGGTAGAAATCTGCCTCCGCTTTGAGGAGGTCCCACTCCTTGAAGTCCCGGGGAAGACAGAGCGAGGAGCGGCGGAGGAAGTTCAAGACGTGGCGGAAGATAGGCCCGTCGCCGTCGATGATGTAGTTGCCGTCACGGTCTCGGTGGGATGGGATTCGATCACTGAACATGCATCCCAGCATGGAGTCAGGATAGCGGGTCAGTGTTGCAACAGTCGTTGTGTACAGGCTACCGCCTACATTGAGTGTCACGAGATCGGCCATCATTGGGGCTGGCTACGTTGCACTTCTACTGTGGATTGCTGATTACCAACGTATGTTGCTGTATTCTACCACTGTGTGTACGACTCTTGCTTGTACAGTAGTTTCTACAGTAGTTTCACACGAACATGTACTAAAACAGTTCACTCTGCGACCCCTAACACTTACAGTTGAGGAGTGGTTGTGTTTATAATGAACGGCGTTTGAATTGTACAAGACATGCATATCTATAATTATGTACATTTACATGTATAATATACAATGTACAGTGCAAACGAATCCCCGATTATGTGCTAGGGTGCCTCGGGCGAAAGTCACTCATGGGTGACTATTCGAACGTTTCCTTTATGTGGTAATAGTTAAACAGTCGTCGGTTAGCTGTGTGGTTGATGACGACGTGGCCCATAATATCACAACGGGGATTCATTGTACAGTCAAACGCCGTTCATTATAAGCACGAAAACACTCCTCAACTGTTAGTGTTAATGGCCGCAGAGGGAACTGTTTTAGTACGTGTTCGTGTGAGACTACTGTACAAGCAAGAGTCGTACACACAGTGGTAGAATACGGCAACATACGTTGGTAATCAGCAATCCACAGTAGAAGTGCAACGTAGCCAGCCCCAATGATGGCCGATCTCATGACACTCAATGTAGGCGGTAGCCTGTACACAACGACTGTTGCAACACTGACCCGCTATCCTGACTCCATGCTGGGATGCATGTTCAGTGATCGAATCCCATCCCACCGAGACCGTGACGGCCACTACATCATCGACGGCGACGGGCCTATCTTCCGCCACGTCTTGAACTTCCTACGCCGCTCCTTGCTCTGTCTTCCCCAGGACTTCAAGGAATGGGACCTCCTGAGTGCGGAGGCAGATTTCTACCAAATCCGGGAGCTGATAGATGCAGTGAAGTCGCTCAAACTTGACCGGTCGAAACCGGGAGAGGGCAGCAGACAGGAGACTGAATTTATAGAAATTGTTTTCCATCATACGGGAAGCTCCCCAGGGGCGTTTACCCTGGCGTACATAGGAGCCGCTGCTACTCCACAGGAAATCCCGATGCTATGGCGGTTCTTTGATGCGCGCAAGTTTGCAACCACCACCGAAGAAGAATTTGATATAGACGGGAGAATCACAGCTGAGCAAAGACCCTGGGATGCACAATTTGTAAATCGCATGACGGTTTACCAGGAGATATCACAGCTAGGCTTCAGTCTTTTGAACCGTTTAAGTCAGAACGGCAAAGAGAGTGTTTTGTTTTGTAGAAGTACAAATAAATAGCACTCCTTGAAAGCTTTACACATAACATCCTAAATCGGAGACCTGTCGCTTGTACATACTGTCGGCCCTCGAGGAGCACTAGATTTCACTTGAAGATCTGAAATGACACGACGGTTCTGATGACTGTTTTTGATTTCACGTTGCACCAGAATTATAATTAAGCTCGACAAGATATGTACGTGTGTAATGTTTGTGAATTCTGCACAGACGTGGTAGTTTTCCTTCCAAATAGTCCGGTTGTGCGACCCACGTCACTGGGACCTGTAGTGGGTATTAAATGTAAACAAACACGACGTCCTCCATAGGAAAGTGAGGCACCGTACATGATGATTGTTGCTTCTGTTTATTCAATCGAGGCTTTTCTTTCTCGAGATCTGTGAAAAATAGTGCAGAGTTCGTACCAGATACTTTCGAGTGGCTGAATAAAGCCAGTAATTAAGGACAGTTCGGGAAGTCCAGGAAATTCTGCAAGGAACATTATATCTTCACGATGTGGTAGTACGTTTGGGCCAGACGTGTGTGCCTTTGCCAGTTTCGCCCACAGAACGGCCGACGGCTGTTTAATATTTACTGCCGAATTATATGAATCGGTTTGCACCACGATCGGTATACCATGTGCTCTATTGGTTGTACATGGGTGACTCATTACCCAAAGTGACATCACTTACTACGGGGAGACGGTGTACAGTGTACATGTGCATGCCCATGCATGCATCACCAGAGACGTCGTTTATAAGCATTAGCATTCGGCAATTGGAGGCACAGTTATACAGTATTATCATAACCCTTTCTTGTGTAAGGAGACTGCAACCATGTTTCGCACACAGCAGCAGAAGAATGTATCGCTCAGATACGGAGCGTATAGCAGTAAGGACAGTTCGGGAAGTCTAGGAAAGTCTGCGAGGAACATTATAATCTTCACGATGTGGTAGTGCTACAACTGCACGACGGAACGTTTGGGCCAGACGACCGTGGTCACACACTTTTCAACACAAGAATGTCACAGTTTTGAAGCTGAAATCATCCAAAGAAATTGCTTTCCAAAACTGTGTGATTCCTTTGTCTAATTGAAATTCCGCAAGGCTGGGTATAATGCTCAATTTTTCAACGTTCTTTACCCCCCCCCCCCTTTTTTTTTTACAGTGATTTACATTACAAACAAAATAACAGGCGGGTACATCGCCGTCGAACGGCGGTATTGTATAACTCAAAATAAACCTCTTTTATAGTAGAATACTGATAGTTTATGAAACCTGTAATGTGATTAAAAACCAATGTCAAAATATACAACTTTAAATAAAGGGCTTAGTAAACTGTGTTATTATTACCAAAAGCCGACTTTTGGTGTGACTCCGTCGGTCAGAGCACGTATTTGCAAGTAGTTTGCCATCGGCTCAGATGACGTAGTACCCACGACAGGTCATCACGTGATGACATGTAAACATTGATCACATTGAGCAGTTTTTTAACAGCAACCGTTTCTTGTGTTGCAAGTAAGTTTCGCACACATCAGTAGAAGACATCAATGTATCAACCATTTTGCTCGGCTAAACTGAGAGGCACATTCACTCGGTGCATGATGCACTCAGAAAAAAAAACCGGGTCAGAATTGACCCGGATTCTAGGTCCCAGAGGCCTGACCCATTTATGGATCAAGCTGACCCGGAAACTGTTTAAAAAAATGGATTTTAAACTCTGATTCTGCGTCAGCTTGACGTATTTCTGGGTCATGTTGACACAGTTTCGGGTCATACTGACTCAGAAATTGGTCAGGCCCCACAGGACCCAGAATCCGGGTCAACTTTGACCCGGGAGTTCTTAAACTCTTTCAAGGTGAGTAGTAATATAACAGCAACACACACCTAATTCCATTGAGCAGATATGCTAAATAATATAGCAGCAACACCTAAGTCCATTACGCAAAATAATGAGCAAAAGAGCAGTAGCAGGACAGCGCATGCTGATAAGCATGCGCGATAGTGATGCGCAGTGGTAGGACAAGTGGAGAGCCGCGAGCCACGCAGTGGTGAGCCGTCGCCTCACGGCAGTGTAAGGAGGCACGAAGTGCCGATAATGGGTGGAACCATGATGCAGAATGCATCATGTGGAGGAGCGTCTTAAAGACGCAGAGTGTCTCACGACAGTGTCACTGAGACAAACCGTTATTGTTTGTCTCAGTTGGGAGGTGCGGGAGTGATTTTTTTTTAAATCACGGAGCGCCGACGGAACATCCACGCAGCACAAACGAGACGTTGACGTCTCGTTTGTATTTTCACGAAGTGAAAACAAAAGCAAACGACTGCAAGACGTCTGCTAAGACGTCGTGGAAGACGGGGGGAAAAGGGAGGATGTTAGTAGTGTTGTATTTTTTTTTTCAGTTCTTTTTTATTACGTTTAATTGTTTAGTTGTCTTTTTTTTGTAGTTGTGTATCGCTGAACGTATTGAATTTAAATCAAAGCTCCAATGCCTTGATAGTATGTAATCTGTATACAGGTGCGACACTGCTCATTATCTGCTCAGCGAGGCCGAGTCAAAGTTCAAGTGTGCGTGTATCGATTAACACGTCGGGACAAGTAGTATAAAGTTTGGTCTCGGGTCAACCGTTATCTCGGTCTTCTCAAGGATCGTGGGGGTGTACTCCCCCACATCGACGGTTTTGCATTTCGGCATTCGCAGATTCCCGCCATTGTTCTAGTAGTTCTATAGGTGCATAGGAGATGCGTTCGTGTAGAAGTTGTATTCTGCTTGATTCGACACGATGAAATGACGCTAAAAAATCCAGTGCAGACTAATAAATGTTCAGTAAATTAGACCGTTATTTTCTTCCCACGTTGCTTTAGGTCGACCTCTAGATCTTTTCCCATCATCTTTGCCTTATAGGATCATTGCACCTATCTCCCCAGCAATTCCCCAGCCTCATGTCCCAAAATAGTGGAGTTTCCTCCAACAGACAAGAAGTATGAATTATGAGGTGTTAACTAGCTTGCAATTTGAAGAATGTTGTTCATGTTTATCATCTACCAAAGCTATGTCAACATCTTTTCAGTATATGTTTGACAGGTTGTGATTGCTAACATTCTTGAGGAGCGAAACGAGTGTGTAACCATAGTAACACCGCATGAGCACCACAAAATTTGTATCACCGACAGAAGAGGGACACAAGACCTTGAAGAATTGATCATAACAGAGCTGGTAACCAAACACACTGTCTTCATAGTGGAACATGGAAGTGAGTGAGATGGTACCAGTTTACTTTAATGGAATTAGCAACAGGTGGTATGTCACACTTTCAGGGTTAATGATATACACTCTAAAAAGTGCCGGGTCAGGTTGACCCGGATTTGGGTCCCAGGGTGGAAATAGGACCCTCTCCTGGTCACTCACAGGCCCGCGGGTTGCATAGACGTGCACTATTTCCCTCATTGCCAGTCCATATGTGTATACTATTGAGTTTAACTTTTATATAGCTCCGGGTTGTAGTTGTGATTATAGAGTTAATTACATTATTGTTTAATAACTACTTGAAGGAACATGCATATAAGTATAAGTAAAGTGAATTCATCAAAACAAAACAAATGTTGCAATCTGGGGCACAGCATCATATTTCATTAAACAAAACATCTTAAACATTAATGTAGAACTTCATTTGACTGCATTCTTAGATTATACGAACAAATTAATGGTTGTTGAATTCTTTTTCACAAAAGTTGTTGTTTTCCCTTAATGATGCAAGTAAACAACCCGAAGAGAGATTTTCACATTATCTGCTTGTGACAAATGTTGGCCTCGATAAAAAGTCAAGTTATTGTCTGAATATAAGAGTTTATTTTCAACATAAATGCTGGACAAGTTCTGCACAACTGCTTTGAGTCTCAGGACAAACCATATACAATTACACACTTATTTGATATGTAGGTTGAGTGATAAGAAACGACAAAATACTGCAGTGTCCACTTCTAAGCATTCTGACAAAGAGCCAAGTGGGTCGATTGTAGACGAGTTTCCTTGAACAACTGTTGCCACAAAGTACCGGTATTGGCTTGAGTTACAAGTCAAGTTGTACTTTTTTGCCTCATTGTACTTTAAAACAATACAATAATCCAATGGAACATGGAAACGCTTATTGTCGAAGTATTTCCACTAATTTCTACACAGGATTTATTAGTGCAGCCCCAACCTTTATTTCATTACACTAATATTCCGCTACCTGTCGAAGGGCAACGGTGGTGTCACTTGGGGGGGGGGGGGAGGATATCTCCCCCAACTGTTGTCTAGCCCCGTCCCCTTTTGAAATTTGGACTTTTGAGATTTAAAATTACCAGAATGAAATGTCACATTTTATAAGATTTTATGTAGTAGTTTCAATGTTTTTAAAAACTTTGTTTTACATTATAATTTACAGGCAGACAATGAATTTTGCTTTACCTCCACGTCAGATTATATTTTTATAAAACATAGTAAACGGCATAACATAGGAGCGCTGAAAGGGGCTTGTTTAGGAAAAATACAAACGGAAACATCATTTTTATTTGGCCAAAGTGCACCCCCCTCTAGAAAAAACTGTTGCACCCCTTGTGGCCCCTAAACTTTTACCCTATAGTTACGTGACTCAAGCATATCCTCCTGAGCATGCATATCTTGTGCATCTATAGCGTGTGCATCCATAGCTTTCGCATCCATAACTTTGACAGGAGCAAGCAGACCTTTTTGATCGCCTCATCTCGAGCTTCTTCATACAGATGCTCAACTCCTTCTGATGGACCTGATCAAGAGACTGATGATAAAAACAAACGTAAATGAAAAAATTATTAAAATAGAGTCCACCGAGATCAAGAAGCCGCCTCTTTGTGCTCATCGTTGTCTTTATCGAACAATCTGCTCTCGAGGAGGCGGTAATATATTCTTATTTTTGTTTATTCTATTTATTTATTTATTTACTTGTTTACTTGTTTACTTACTTACCTGTTTGTTTGTCTGTTTGTCTGTTTGTCTGTTTGTCTGTTTGTCTGTCTGTCTGTCTGTCTGTCTGTCTGTCTGTCTGTCTGTCTGTCTGTCTGTCTGTCTGTCTGTCTGTCTGTCTGTCTGTCTGTTTGTTTGTTTGTTTGTTTGTTTGTTTGTGTGTTTGTGTGTGTGTGTGTTTGTTTGTGTGTTTGTTTGTTTGTTTGTTTGTTTGTTAGTTTGTTTGTTTGTTTGTTTGTTTGTTTGTTTGTTTGTTTGTTTGTTTGTTTGTTTGTTTGTTTGTTTGTTTGTTTGTTTGTTTGTTTGTTTGTTTGTTTGTTTGTTTGTTTGTTTGTTTGTTTGTTTGTTTGTTTGTTTGTTTGTTTGTTTGTTTGTTTGTTTGTTTGTTTGTTTGTTTATTTATTTATTTTTGTACCATCTATATTTGAAGTTAGTGTATGGTATCTTGATTATATTGCTTTTGTTTCTTCAAGGTTAATTCACCATTTTTCAAACTTTTTATGCTCCGCATTTATACTTTTGGCCATCCTTTCCTCAATTATTTATGCTCATTTGTTTTCATATCTCGGCTGTTATATTTTTACCACTAAATTTAGATGGTTACATATATACTAATGTCAAATCTTATTGTTATTTGTTGAGACCAGGTGTGGGGCAACTGGTCTAAGGATCACAGTAATTACTTTGCTTTTGTTGCTCCTAGCACATCTGGAAGTATTGATTTGTATTGTAATTTTCGTTTGTGAATGGCTGAATAAATAATAATAATAATAATAATAATAATTTTAATAATTACCCTGGAACACCCCAAATTATAACCCCTAAACTGTTAGTACACGTAATACAGGGCTCGGAGTGTAGCACCAATGATAAGTTTTACAAGGTTTGTTTTACTGTGGACTCGTTAGAGTCTTGGTGGGGGGGGGGGGGGGTGGGGGGCGGGTTTGGATGAGAGACTTGTATACAAATTGCAATGTGCATTGGTTAAAAAAAAAACCATTACCGACTGGTGTTTGTTGTTTTGCACCCGATTTGACTAGCCATCGTGGTTTGTAAGGGGTGCGGTCAAGAATGATAACGTCAATGCTACCCTTCTAAATAACCCGCGGTGTTTAAAACACGGTGCCTAGGCCATGCGGTTGTTTATACCGGTCAGTGGGTTGTTTTCTTACCATTCCTTCATCAGCTTTATCCCCATCATCTGTCTCTATTTCTGAAGCTTTTGTAAACATCATTCCAAAGATGAGAAGAGTGAGGAACAGCAGAGTGAATCGAGCCATATTTCAGACACTGTGGAGGAGCGTTGATATTTGTTGTCTGAAAGCACAGCACTGAGTATTCAATCGTGACCTATGAATCCACAATAACACAATGCTGTTATTAGTCACAATAAATTAATCACAGTTAGTTTTATTTTTACATTGAAAATTGAAAGAAAAAGTCCCGAAGATTTAAAAGTAGTGTTTCACAACCAGATTGAAAGCTGGAATGATTTTATATCACAAGTATTATTCTTTTAAACATTTGTTTTGCTCGAATAAATTTGCTATATGCCCAATACTCGGGAAAATGCATTGTTTTGCGATGCCGTTAGCAACAGCTTTACTAAAACGATTCCCATTTCTATGGTGGCTTTAAAGGGACATCGCACATAATAATTGACGCCAATATTGGCGCCAATATTCACGACTTGGTCCCATGTTGCAAATATTGACGCCAATATCACAATGACGACAATCTTATTTTGAGCAAAATACTTACTCGTTTCGGCCGAAGGAGGGTCTAACAGAGATGTCTAGTGTAGTATGCACAAGTTTAGTTATTTTGAAAAGTTGCCTCATCACGGCTTCTTTTATAGTCTGGATTTTTGTTATATGATTTCATTAAAATTAAAATAATGGCATGATTCCAACGTTGAACATTACCCCACGTGGCTTGGTCCAGGGTCCGCTATTTAGACATGGATTGTTACTTTGACCCAGTATCAGTCTCATGATTAATGTGTTTTTCTGGAAACTTCATGGGGAAGATGTCATTTTGATAGAGTGAGAAAAAGAGAAGAAAAAAAACCTTTAAAATCGAAATAATGGCATGATTCCAACGTTGAACATTACCCCACGTGGCTTGGCCCAGGTCCAGCTATTTAGACATGGATTGTTACTTTGACCCGGTATCAGTCTCATGATTACTGTGTTTTTCTGGAAACTTCTGGGATCTTCATTATAGGGGAAGATGTCATTTTGATAGAGAGTGAGAAAAAGAGAAGAAAAAAAAAACCGACGGCGGTATTGCATAACTCAAAATAAACCTCTTTCATAGTAGAATACTGATAGTTTATGAAACCTGTAATGTGATTAAAATCAATGTCAAAATATACAACTTTAATAAAAGGGCTTAGTAAACTGTGTTATTATTACCAAAAGCTGACTTTTGGTGCGACTCCGTCGGTCAGAGCACGTATCTGCAAGTAGTTTGCCATCGGCTCAGATGACATAGTACCCACGACAGGTCATCACGTGATGACATGTAAACATTGATCACATTGAGCAGTTTTTTAACAGCAACCGTTTCTTGTGTTGCAAGTAAGTTTCGCACACATCAGTAGAAGACATCAATGTATCAACCATTTTGCTCGGCTAAACTGAGAGGCACATTCACTCGGTGCATGATGCACTCAGAAAAAAAAAACTGGGTCAGAATTGACCCGGATTCTAGGTCCCAGAGGCCTGACCTATTTATGGATCAAGCTGACCCGGAAACTGTTTTAAAAAAAATGGATTTTTAACTCTGATTCTGCGTCAGCTTGACGTATTTCTGGGTCATGTTGACACAGTTTCGGGTCATACTGACTCAGAAATTGGTCAGGCCCCACGGGACCCGGGAGTTCTTAACTCTTTCAAGGTGAGTAGTAATATAACAGCAACACACACCTAATTCCATTGAGCAGATGTGCTAAATAATATAGCAGCAACACCTAAGTCCATTACGCAAAATAATGAGCAAAAGAGCAGTAGCAGGACAGCGCATGCTGATAAGCATGCGCGATAGTGATGCGCAGTGGTAGGACAAGTGGAGAGCCGCAAGCCACGCGGAGGCACGAAGTGCCGATAGTGGGTGGAACCATGATGCAGAATACATCATGTGGAGGAGCGTCTGAAAGACGCAGAGTGTCTCACGACAGTGTCACTGAGACAAACCGTTATTGTTTGTCTCAGTTGGGAGGTGCGGGAGTGATTTTTTTTAAAATCACGGAGCGCCGACGGAACATCCACGCAGCACAAACGAGACGTTGACGTCTCGTTTGTATTTTCACGAAGTGAAAACAAAAGCAAACGACTGCAAGACGTCTGCTAAGACGTCGTGGAAGACGGGGGAAAAAGGGAGGATGTTAGTAGTGTTGTATTTTTTTTCAGTTCTTTTTTATTACGTTTAATTGTTTAGTTGTCTTTTTTTTTGTAGTTGTGTATCGCTGAACGTATTGAATTTAAATCAAAGCTCCAATGCCTTGATAGGTATGTAATCTGTATACAGGTGCGACGACTGCTCATTATCTGCTCAGCGAGGCCGAGTCAAAGTTCAAGTGTGCGTGTATCGATTGATATTACGTCGGGACAAGTAGTATAAAGTTTGGTCTCGGGTCAACCGTTATCTCGGTCTTCTCGAGGATCGTGGGGGTGTACTCCCCCACATCGACGGTTTCGCATTTCGGCATTCGCAGATTCCCGCCATTGTTCTAGTAGTTCTATAGGTGCGTAGGAGATGCGTTCGTATAGAAGTTGTATTCTGCTTGATTCGACATGATGAAATGACGCTAAAAAAAATCCAGCGCAGACTAATATGTTCAGTAAATTAGACCGTAGCAATGGTACCGACAGGATAAGTGGTCACAGACGGTATAAGCCTCTTATTTCATCGAGGAGTTTGGTCACCGGGTCAGTCAAGCCAGGCGGGATGGGGATAGTGACCCGAATAAAGCTATCATAGCGGACACTATGAAATTACTGGGTAACTCGGCATACGGGAAAACAGTGACGGACCAGTTAAAACATGTAGACGTTTATGGTGTGTTCTGAGGATACCGGCCCTACCTTGATCAATCCAAAACGCTTTAAAGCGCTCCATTCAGTAGGCGGTGGTATGTACGAAACAGACACGTTTAAACAATCGATCAAACTGAGTTTACCCATTCAGATTGGTTTCTTTGTCTATCAGTACACCAAACTGCGCATGCTCGAGTTTTATTTTGACTTCTTGCCTACATGGCCCTATCGCGTAACAGTCTCGGTGATGTGACCAAGCCGAGTATGAAAGACCAATACCACCGGGAAAAACACCTGTGGTTTCCGCGGCAGAACGCCCGAACAGTACAGTTATGATAAGAGGACTCCGGGGCTGTTTAAAGTAGAGTGGGAGGGTGAGGGTATAATTGCATTGTGCAGCAAGACGTACTTTTGTTTCGGAGCCACTGATAAGTTCAGCTGTAAGGGTCTAAACAGGCGAAACAATAAACTCGCCAAAGATAAATACATGGCCGTATTAAATACCAGAACGTCGGGTGGGGGTGTAAACAAGGGTTTTATCATGAAACGCGGCGGCCCAAAACACCTATAAAATGATAGGGTAGGCTCGACCCCAATGGTTGTGTATAGGCCCGTACTTAATCATCATCTGTAAAATAATATGAAACCCTACAATTATAGGATAAATCCTAGTAACTTCTAGAGGGTAGGTTTAGAGACACCGAACCCTATTCTGAATCATCAACTTACCCCGCAGTCTCGAATGAAACGGTCCACAATCTAACCGGCAATACTGATAAGAATGGACAGGTCCGTGTGACGTCATGAACGGGTTGTAAACAAGCTCTGAGTTTAACGGGAGCGGAGGGCTTTGGACGGAAGTGTTTGATTGTTGTTTTTTTTCTTCTTTTTTCCCCTTCTTTTAGACGGAATGGGGTCTGTCTTTTAAAGCCATTATACACTATTGGTAAAGTGTCTGGAAATACTTCCATGCCTTATGAGCATCAAGAGTTATTTAATAAAATCAACCTGCGAAAGTTTCAGCTCATTTCATTGTTTCCTTTACGAGAAAACAATACAAAGTCATTCAGCACTTTTGTATTCATTCTAACGGCCGGAGTTTTCGTCTCATGAGACGAAAAATCATTTGTGGATCTTATTTCTCTAATTATTCGAAAACGATAACACATCAGACAGAAATATTTCACAGGAAGTTCTCTACCATCATCGTCTCTATACCATGTAAGTTATGTGCAAATCTATGAACATTTTGTTTTTCGGTGTACCCAAAAGTGAATATGGGCTTTAAAGGAACGAAGGTAATTGGTTGGTATGTTTTGAAAGGGACCAATGAAATGGGAGGGTCTGAGAATCTCGACGAGACAGTTTTATGAGGGAGAGGGCGAGAACAAAAGGAGGGTCTGAGAATCTTTGGGAATAAACAAATGTGAATCTGTCCGCTTTGTGGACAGACCGTCATGGCTGTCCTTGAAGCAGCCCGTCAGTATAGGTAATCCCGACAACATTTTTGGGCCTCTCGACCAATCAGAGGGCCGGATTTAGACCATGCGACACCTCATTAGCATATTTTGAGGAGCCGGTTCATACCATTCTAACTAGGGGTGTTTTTAATATGAGGGACGCCAGTATGTATAAAATAATAGGGTAGGCTCGTCCGTTGCTCGGAAAGTCAAGTCTACCATCTCCTCCTCCTCCTCCTATTCAAGTATCTCTGGCCTCTTAACTTCAAGTCTACCTCCCTCCTCCCCTTCTCCTTCTATTCGAATATCTCTAGCCTCTGAAACTTCAAGCCTGCCTCGCCCTCCTCCGCCTCTTTGACTTGACCAACACCACCATACGTAACTGGCAGTTTTAGTAAAAAATACTTATTCATCGATTGAACCTCGAAAGGTCAACATCAATGCGTGCTTGAGCGGAAGATTCTGTCAGACGACTATGGATCTAAACCGTCTTAATTTATCTCATGAACTTGACCAGTTTAAGGCGTCCTGTCCGGTGTGTGGAAAGGTGTTTTCACGTCGTGACAACATGAAACGTCACCTACGGACGCACGATCCTGCAAGTGGCGAGAAACAAACGCTTTCTTCTCAGGTTGGTGGTAATACAAGTCCAAGTGTGAAACGTCCAAAACTACATCATGTTCATGAGAAATGGCAGAATGTGGACAGAGTGTCAGAAGATACGAATAATGAAGAAGAGGAGGTGGATTCGGAGGAGGAGGTTGATGATGCTGGCGAGGAAGGTTCAAACGGAGATACCGAAGAAGATGACGACGGGACTGATACCGATACCACCGATGAAGTTGACTCAAGCGCTGGTGATGATGGGGTTGATGATGAATGGCTCTTTTCAGAGCCACCACTCCTCCCAAAAGAGATTTATACATGGTTGTACCCGCAACTTTACTAGTTTACATGTTATTGTTACTTATTATCAGTCTATTCAAGATTTGCAGGAACAAATTCATAAGCATTCTTCTTGGAAAATGTTCTAACAATAATTTTGTTTTTAATAGATTACAGAGCTTACTATAATAGCAGATCATGTTATTTAGGCCACAAGCTTGATGTGTCATAATCCACATTACACAAGTCAACAAACTGATTGAAACGAATCTATGAATTTATTTTTTTCCCTTTCAGTCGGAGCATAAAATCTCGTCCTCCAATGGTCCACCAAATATCAACTTACAAGTTGTTCCTAAGATGTTACCGCCATTGGTACATCATTGGGCACCTGATGCATTAGTGGTGTCATTCAAACTGGAGACAGTCCGAGCATTGTTATTAGAAAATGCCAGAAAAGCTTTGAAGGATTACAGTCATGAGGTATATTACCATATTGTCAGAGTTTAACTAATATCCTATCCAATGCCAACCTCTGACATAGTTTGGGTGGCAGCCAACTTTGCAATCTATTTCCGGGATTGACGATCTTTGGCATGCCGAACAGCTGTGTGGGTACCGTGTCTGCTCCAGTTGTTGATTATTTTCTTCCTACGTTGCTTTAGGTCGACCTCTAGATCTTTTCCCATCAACTTTGCCTTCTAGGATCATTGCACCTATCTCCCCAGCAATTCCCTAGCCTCATGTCCCAAAATAGTGGAGTTTCCTCCAACAGACAAGAAGTATGAATTATGAGGTGTTAACTAGCTTGCAATTTGAAGAATGTTGTTCATGTTTATCATCTACCACAGCTATGTCAACATCTTTTCACTATGCGTTTGACAGGTTGTGATTGCTAACATTCTTGAGGAGCGAAACGAGTGTGTAACCAAAGTAACACTGCATGAGCACCACAAAATTTGTATCACCGACAGAAGTGGAACACAAGACCTTGAAGAATTGATCATAACAGAGCTGGTAACCAAACACACTGTCTTCATAGTGGAACATGGAAGTGAGTGAGATGGTACCAGTTTACTTTAATGGAATTAGCAACAGGTGGTATGTCACACTTTCAGGATTAATGCTATACACTCTAATAAAAAGTGCCGGGTCAGGTTGACCCGGATTTGGGTCCCAGGGTGCCAAAACAGCAAGGATTTGGCACCCTGGGACCCAAATCTGGGTCAATCTGTCCCGGCACTTTTTAGAGTGTAGTGGTCTTGTGACGAGGTGTATTCGACTGCCCGTTTCAAAGTATTGTTGTACTCACATTATTAACACCCTCCCATAATTTATTATGGACCATTTTATACCATTATAAACCAAGAACTCCAGCTCTGGTCATGTTTTATGTATTTTTTTTTATACCCAGGAGTGGAATATTATATAAATTGTACATAAGAGTCTTAAAAAGTAAACAGAAGATGTAGACTTCTGAAGTCCAATTTTAACACTCATGAGCACATAGATAGTAATTTATATGTTCAGATATTTTATACTCTCAGGCATCTGCATTGGGTGTAAGAACCTCATTCCCACATACTTGAGTTTAGCATAACTGATGTCATTGTCATAAACCAACACATTTGTAAAGCTGTTTTTTTTAAATAAGTTTTTAGTTTTATCTTTTATGGATCTGGTTAAAAATGAGTAATAACAGACGTTGTAAATTTAAATAAGGGCATTCAGATGATTAACATAAATACAGATTGTTGCTGTCATTTCTAGTTTTATTTCATGTAAATCAGACACATGGTAATTGTTACAATATTTTTGTCCAACTACAACCTGCTAAACAACCTAATTGATGTAGCAGTTAAAGAGAATAATTGGAGTATTGATTTTTTTCCAACAATATTTTGTTCACATCAGGTGCAGAAATGCATGTACTACTTGCATAAGACATTAGAACTATTTCCAGCAGTGATTTTTTTACCCCCTCTTGTATGTTCTGGATCAAAAAGTCATTGAAAATACTTAAAAACTCACTCTGTGTCGATAATATCCATGATTTTAAGGTTTTAATATATTGTACTATTGAAAATGTATATATATATATATATATATATATATATATATATATATATATATATGGTAAGAAATACATTAACTTATATTATAACACACCTCTCCCTGGTTCTTTATCCTGATTGGCTGAAACACGGTCGCGTGGGGTGAACTAATATAGCCTAGTGCATGAAATCTGCACCACACGCACCGCACGCGCTTCATTTGGGTGAAATAGTTCACAAAGCGGGAAATAGTTTCGAAAACCCAAAAACTATTGGCTGGTAAAGAGCGCCCTCAAGAAAACGACGGCGTCTGCGAGTGGAGAAGAATCTCCGGCCAAAAAACCGCGATTTACTCTTCTAACTGACATTTTGGATTGAGGAGTGTTATAAAACACACATGGACAGGCAATGAGGGCAATAGTGCACGTCTATGCACCCCTCGGGCCTGTGAGTGACCAGAAGTGGGCCCTATTTCGCTCAGCCTTCGGCCTCGGGAAATAGGACCCTCTCCTGGTCACTCACAGGCCCTCGGGTTGCATAGACGTGCACTATTTCCCTCATTGCCAGTCCATATGTGTATACTATTGAGTTTAACTTTTATATAGCTCAGGGTTGTAGTTGTGATTGTAGAGTTAATTACATTATTGTTTAATAACTACTTGAAGGAACATGTATACAAGTATAATTAAAGTGAATTCATCAAAACAAAACAAATGTTGCAATCTGGGGCACAGCATCATATTTCATTAAACAAAACATCTTAAACATTAATGTAGAACTTAATTTGACTGCATTCTTAGATTATACGAACAAATGTAATGGTTGTTGAATTCTTTTTCACAAAAGTTGTTGTTTTCCCCTATTGGCTGAATATAAGAGTTTATTTTCAACATAAATGCTGGACAAGTTCTGCACAACTGCTTTGAGTCTCAGGACAAATACGAACCTCATCTAGTAAACCATATACAATTACACACTTATTTGATATGTAGGTAGAGTGATAAGAAACGACAATACTGCAGTGTCCACTTCCAAGCATTCTGACAAAGGGTCATGTGGGTCGATTGTAGACGAGTTTCCTTGAATAACTGTTGCCACAATGTACCGGTATTGGCTTGAGTTACAAGTCAAGTTGTACTTTTTTGCCTCATTGTACTTTAAAACAATACAATAATCCATTGGAACATGGAAACGCTTATTGTCGGAGTATTTCCACTAATTTCTACACAGGATTTATTAGTGCAGCCCCAACCTTTATTTCATTACTAATATTCCGCTACCTGTCGACGAGCAACGGTGGTGTCACTTGGGGGGGGGGGGGGGGGGGAGAGGATATCTCCCCCAACTGTTGTCTAGCCCCGTCCCCTTTTGAAATTTGGACTTTTGAGATTTAAAATTACCAGAATAAAATGTTACATTTTATAAGATTTTATGTAGTAGTTTCAATGTTTTTAAACACTTTGTTTTACATTATTATTTACAGGCAGACAATGAATTTTGCTTTACCTCCACGTCAGATTATTTTATAAAACATAGTAAACGGCATAACATAGCAGCGCTGAAAGGGTCTTGTTTAGGAAAAATACAAACGGAAATAAGTTTTAAATTACCCTATAGTTACGTGACTCAAGCATATTCTCCTTAGCATATATATTTTTTACATCCATAGCTTATGCATCCAGAATATAGACAGATGCAAGGGGAAATGTTTAGAGACCTTTTTGATCGCCTCATCTTGAGCTTCTTCATACAGATGCTCAACTCCTTCCGATGGACCTGATCAAGAGACTGATGATAAAAACAAACGTAAATGAAAAATTATTAAAATAGAGTCCATCGAGATCAAGAAGCCGCCTCTTTGTGCTCATCGTTGTCTTTATTTGTTTGTTTGTTGGTTGGTTGGTTGGTTGGTTGGTTGGTTGGTTGGTTGGTTGGTTGGTTGGTTGGTTGGTTGGTTGGTTGGTTGGTTGGTTGGTTGGTTGGTTGGTTGGTTGGTTGGTTGGTTGTTTTTGTACCATCTATATTTGAAGGTAGTGTATGGTATGTTGATTATATTGCTTTTGTTTCTTCAAGGTTAATTCCCCATTTTCAAACGTTTTTATGCTCCGCATTTATACTTTTGGTCATTCTTTTCTCAATTATTTATGCTGGTTTGTTTTCACATCTCTGCTTTTATATTTTTACCTCTAAATTTAGATGGTTACATATATACTAATGTCAAATCTTATTGTTATTGGTTGAGACCAGATGTGGGGCAACTGGTCTAAGGATCACAGTAATTAATTTGCTTTTGTTGCTCCTAGCCCATCTGGAAGTATTGATTTGTATTGTAATTTTCGTTTGTGAATGGCTAAATAAATAATAATAATAATAATAATTTTAACTAGACAATAAGCGTTTGTGCACAAACACTAAGCTGTTCCGATTTTTGTGTGACCTTTGGTTAATGGCTCGACATCTTTAAAGAGAGCATGACTTTGAGATAGAGACCATTCACCTTTCACAAGCATTTAATTTGACTCTTTTATGCGGTTAAAAACGGTTGACCTTGAAGTTAGGTCAACACGAGGTCAGGTTAATTTAAACCTCTGAGCAAGCCTAAGGAGTCAATAACTTCAAAAGTTTGTAAATTATTGGGGAAAATTAGGTGCAGTCACAGCAGAAAAATACGAGTTTTTGACTCTCTAAATTGTGGACTCTTTTGGTCATTTAGCACAGACACAAAACGCGTTATAAATAACGATGGCAGAGACACAAATAATGCTTAGTGAACATCTACATTATGAAGTTAAAAACTAAAAAACAAATTGACGATCAGATATTTACTTATTGGGATAAGATGCTAACAAGATTTAAATATTAACCAGAATGTTTTTGAGAAAGCGTAATGGTTATTTGGCGTATTGATTCCATGTCTCTCAGTATGAGATTCATTACCGTAATTTAGACTGTAAAGTGATTTGAAGAAAACAAATTTGACTAAGTGAAATGAAATGGAGTAAGCGTAAAAATTTGTAAATTTTTGTGAAATGATTCCAAGTAACAAAATAACTGAGATGATTCTGAGTAGGTTTTGAGTAATCAACATGATTCCAAATAAGCGAAATGATTCTGAGTAATCGAAATGATCATAAGTAAAGCGAAAAGACTTGGCGTCAGCAAAATAATTTGGAGTAAGCGACATGATTCAGGGTAACCGAGATGATTCTGAGTAAGTTTTGAGTATGCAACATATGATTTCGACTAGGCGAAATGATTCTGAGTGAGCGAAATGATCATAAGTAAAGAAAAATGACTTAGCGTAAGCAAAATAATTTAGAAAACGCGACATGATTGTGAGTAACCGCGATGATTCTGAGTAAGTTTTGAATATGCAGAATATGATTCCGAATAGGCGAAATGATTCTGAGTGAGTGAAATGATCATAAGTAAAGAAAAATTACTTAGCGTAAGCAAAATAATTTGGAGTAAGCGACATGATTCTGAGAAAGCGAAATGATTTCGAGTAACTGGAATGATTCTGAGTTGAATGACCACGCAAAAAAATAAAAATAAAATCAAATGAATAAGCGTACAAGTGAAATGATTTCTATAGTGAGCAAATTGAAGTGGATAAGCATAATGATTATATTTGAACGAGTGTTTATTCAATAACCAACACGATTCCTAGTAAACAAATTGATTCTGAGCAACCAGAAAAATTCCATGGGCGAAATGATTCTTAGTAGATTTCAAGTAATCTAAAAAATAAATCAAGGAAAATGATTTTCAGTAAACTGGATATGCCTTCGCTGAATATTTCTTGGGAGCAGCTTTTTTTACCATGCATTAACTTTGAGTTTTATTTTTGAGCCGAAACTAAAAAAGACAGAAAAGGTACAACTAGGGCCCTATCTGTTTAAATGTAAACATTTGCAGTATTATTTTATACCATATATCACCTTACGTCTGCACGATCACAGAGTATGGAGGTAGACATGTCTACCTCCATGCACAGAGTAAGGACGATTGACTAAGTAATATTGGGAAAGTTTTGAGGCAATCATAGTAAAAGATACACCATGATTAAAACCCTCTTCACTACCTGGATTAGCGTTAACATTGGAAATTTCTGTTGAAATTTCACGTACGTAACAAACCTTTGGAGCCAAACTATCTATTTAAATAAGCATTCACAGTATTTCTTTATTCTACAATTGCCCTTACGTTCAAAATGATAAAGTGCCACTGAACCGCGGCGAAGCCACTGCTGACAATACACACAAAAACACGTTGTATGATCCACACCGAGAAAAGCGCCATTGCATTAACCCGTGGAAATCTCTGTGGAAGGGCCTTCACGCCCAAAAACTATGCAACGAAACTGGGCGCATTCGTAATGCACGTTGTAGCCTTGGTGCTAAGATTTACCAATTAAAAATTAACTATTAAATTTACACTGTCATTTAATTAGTTTATTATGACTTAGGACAACTCTTATAACAAACTGTTTATGTTTTAAAATTGGTTTATCCAAGATAGGGAAATGAAATTAAACTTATTTTGAAAAAGTTGTGTTTTTGACGTTCCAAATTTGGACAATTTTAGAGCAATGCCCTTTGTACACAGATAATAAACAATTTTTAACGACGTCATGATGACGTTTCGTCCGCAAATTTATCGCTTGCTGCACGTCTACATTATAAGATAAGTCTATATTTGAAGAAAATTTTAGGATCGGACGTTTACTTCTTGAAATATGGTGAGAACAATATTGGCTAATTAAATATTCACGTCATTATAAGTCAGCTAATTAATTAAGAATTTTAACAATTTTTATTTTATGATAAGTTCATGTACTAAGCTTCAATTCGATATAAGATCTAAGTCTCCCATATGTACTAATTTTGAGATTACGTTCTAACAAAATCATGTACAAATGCTATGACAATTTTGACAGAAACAAATGTATAATAAGAATAATAATAATAATAAAAATAATAATCAGAAGAAAAACAAAACCTGTTCCGACTGCTAAGTCGGAACAACTAATAATAATCAGAAGAAAAACAAAACCTGTTCCGACTGCTAAGTCGGAACAGCTAATAAAAATAATAATCAGAAGAAAAACAAAACCTGTTCCGACTGCTAAGTCGGAACAGCTAATAATTACCCTGGAGCACCCCAAACTATAACCCCTAAACTGTTAGTACACGTAATACAGGGCTCGGAGTGTAGCACCAATGATAAGTTTTACAAGGTTTGTTTTACTGTGGACTCGTTAGAGTCTTGGTGTGTGTGTGGGGGGGGGGGGGGGTGGATGAGAGACTTGTACACACATTGCAATGTGCATTGGTTAAAACAAAACTATTACCGACTGGTGTTTGTTGTTTTGCACCCGATTTGACTAGCCATCGTGGTTTGTAAGGGGTGCGGTCAAGAATGATAACGTCAATGCTACCCTTCTAAAATAACCCGCTCTAAGTTTGCCTCACTTGTAAGAGTGGACGCTCTATCATGATACCGTGATAGTATTGGAGGTTTATAAAAACCAATCGGTGTTTAAAACACGGTGCCTAGGCAATGCGGTTGTTTATACCGGTCAGTGGGTTGTTTTCTTACCAATCCTTCATCAGCTTTATCCCCATCACCTGTCTCTATTTCTGAAGCTTTTGTGAACATCATTCCAAAGATGAGAAGAGTGAGGAACAGCAGAGTGAATCGAGCCATTATTTCAGACACAGTGGAGGAGCGTTGGTATTATTCGTCTCAAGCACAGCACTGAGTATTCAATCTTAACCTATGAATCGGGCATTATCCACAATAACACAATGCTGTTATTAGTCACAATAAATTAATCACAGTTAGTTTTATTTTTAGATTGAAAAATTGAAAGAAAAAGTCCCGAAGATTTAAAAGTAGTGTTTCACAATCAGATTGAAAATTGGAATGATTTTATACCACAATTATTATCCTTTTAAACATTTGTTTTACTGGAATAAATTTGCTATATGCCCAATACTTGGGAAAATGCATTGTTTTGCGATGCCGTTAGCAACAGCTTTACTACAACGATTCTCATTTCTATGGTGGCTTTAAAGGGACATCGCACATAATAATTGACGCCAATATTGGCGTCAGTATTCACGTTTTGTACCCCATGTCGCAAGTATTGACGCCAATATTCACGCCAATATTGACGACTGTGCCCCAAGTCGTTGACGCCAATATTCACGACTTGGTCCCATGTTGCAAATATTGACGCTAATATATCACAATGACGACAATCTTATTTTGAGCAAAATACTTACTCGTTTCGGCCGAAGGAGGGTCTAACAGAGATGTCTAATGTAGTATGCACAAGTTTAGTTATTTTGAAAAGTTGCCTCATCACGGCTTCTTTTATAGTCTGGATTTTTGTTATTCAATTTCATTAAAATTGAAATAATGGCATGATTCCAACGTTGAACATTACCCCTCGTGGTTTGGTCCAGGTCCAGCTGTTTAGACATGGATTGTTACTTTGAGCCGGTATCAGTCTCATGATTAAAGTGTTTTTCTGGAAACTTCATGGGGAAGATGTTATTTTGATAGAGAGTAAGAAAAAGAGAAGAAAAAAAAAAACACTTTAAAATTGAAATAATGGCATGATTCCAACGTTTGAACATTACCCCTCGTGGCTTGGTCCAGGTCCAGCTGTTTAGACATGGATTGTTACTTTGACCCGGTGTCAGTCTCATGATTAAAGTGCTTTTCGGGAAACTTCATGGGGAAGATGTTATTTTGATAGAAATTAAGAAAAAGAGAAGAAAAAAAAACACTTTAAAATTGAAATAATAGCATGATTCCAACGTTGAACATTACCCCACGTGGCTTGGTCCAGGTCCAGCTGTTTAGACATGGATTGTTACTTTGACCCAGTATCAGTCTCTTTGGCGAAAAAATTGTCACAAAATGACATTGTACTCAAAATGTTACCGGTAATTAAAGTGCTAAGTATTATGCTAATTAGTGTTATGCTTAATTACCATTCTTAAGTAACTTTATCAGACCTATTTTCATTCTTAAGGTAGAAATACTGTTTCAGGTCACTTTGAAGAGGAATTTGTCACAAAAATTATGTTTGTGCTCAAAATGTCAATTTAAGTGCTAAGTATTATGCTAATTAGTGTTTTGCTTAATTACCGTTCTTAAGTAACTTTATCAGACCTATTTTCATTCTTAAGGTAGAAATACTGTTTCAGGTCACTTTGAAGAGGTATTTGTCACAAAAATTATGTTTGTGCTCAAAATGTTAATTAAAGTGCTAATTAGCAGCTAATTAATGTCATTCTTAAGTACCTTTGACAGACCATTTTGTGTTCTTAAGTAATTGTTTTGTTATCAGGGTGTCATTTGTAACACTTTAACCCTGCGTTCTATAAAAAAAAACACTTAGTGTACCCAGCTTTCAGTGGCTCATGAAAGAGGCACTTTTATATTACGGGTAATAACAGTGTTTTTGGGACACAATCCTTTTTTCCAATGGACTGTATAGATGAATGGAACTTCCCTGGACACACACAGCAAAGATTGAAGCATTCTGGCAATTTATACATTGGTTTTTCTCTCAGGTGGCCTACGGCTATTGCAACCAGACATCAATTGCACCAGTAAACATTGAAACCACTATTGCACAGACACTGAGCACTGACATAAAACAGAAGTAGACTTATCAAGAACCCCCCCCCCCCCCCACCTCCACCAACCACAAGAGTCCCCTGAGGCTTTGTCTATCATCAGTCTGTCTTGGTCAATCAATAACAACCATTGTATGTTGACAGATTAGTGGCAGATACAAAGTGTGTGCACAAACTAATAGGGCTTGTGTGTGCAAAAACATATGGGGCTTGGCTGATGGCCAGTTTGTCAAGGGCTGGCTCGACCAGTGAACGAACCCTGGGTGGCTAATGCATATGCATACTTCACAAGTGTGCCCGAAGGTAAGTTGAAAAAAAAAAATCAGCGAAATTGGCCCAGAGATTAAGCAGTAATCCCAAAAAATATAAAAATATGCCTCGAGTTTGAGCACGGTGTCTTTTTAAGGCAAAAACGGCACTTGTGCGCGACATGTTATTTAAACGTGAACATTTGAACAATTTAACGAGGTCACGTGACCCACAACAGACCTAGGTGCACTTAAGAATTGCTGTTCCAGCATCCCTCCGCAACAGACAATGACTTGGTACTATCAAACCTTTTGTGCTTGAATTGTTAATGAAATCTCACCAGGCTCTCAGTCTATATGGTGTTGACGCTGTGGCTGGTTACAGGCTGAATCAGACTGATCAGCATATCAAATAAGACCAAGAAAACACACAACAGGTATAATACTATCATTCAAATGAGAACGATCGTTCCACTTTCATCACCGTAAATAATTATGGCAGGTGGATTTTTATTTTTTTTTTCGAGACAACTTTAAAACAGAAAAGTCACACTATTATTACAAGGCTATATGATTTCGCCCAGTGTGACGAATTGAATTTTGTAGTTTCGCAACAACGTTAAATATGATGCGAAAACTAACAAAAAGAAATGGTAGCTGTGCATGAACTATGAACACCAATAGCAAAACTATATTTTTTTTTAAATAATAATGATAACAATAACAAACAATAAAAATAACAATAACTAAACAATAACAACAACAACAACAACAACAACAACAACAACAACAACAACAACAACAACAACAACAACAACAACAACAACAACAACAACAACAACAACAACAACAACAACAACAACAACAACAACAACAACAACGACAACAACAACGACAACAACAACAACAACAACAACAACGACAACAACAACAATAACAATAACAATAACAATAACATTGCTTTAGGTCGACCTCTAGATCTTTTCCCATCAACTTTGCCTTCTAGGATCATTGCACCTATCTCCCCAGCAATTCCCCAGCCTCATGTCCCAAAATAGTGGTGTTTCCTCCAACAGACAAGAAGTATGAATAATGAGGTGTTAACTAGCTTGCAATTTGAAGAATGTTGTTCATGGTTATCATCTACCAAAGCTATGTCAACATCTTTTCACTATGCGTTTGACAGGTTGTGATTGCTAACATTCTTGAGGAGCGAAACGAGTGTGTAACCAAAGTAACACCGCATGAGCGCCACAAAATTTGTATCACCGACTGAAGTGGAACACAAGACCTTGAAGAATTGATCATAACAGAGCTGGTAACCAAACACACTGTCTTCATAGTGGAACATGGAAGTGAGTGAGATGGTACCAGTTTACTTTAATGGAATTAGCAACAGGTGGTATGTCACACTTTCAGGATTAATGCTATACACTCTAATAAAAAGTGCCGGGTCAGGTTGACCCAGATTTGGGTCCCAGGGTGCCAAAATAGCAAGGATTTGGCACCCTGGCACCCAAATCCGGGTCAATCTGACCCGGCACTTTTTAGAGTGTATTGTGGTCTTGTGACGAGGTGTATTTGACTGCCCGTTTCAAAGTATTGTTGTACTCACATTATTATCACCCACCCATAATTTATAATGGACCATTTTATACCTTGGCAATAAACCAAGAACTCCAGCTCTGGTCATGTTTTATGTATTTTTTTTATACCCAGGAGTGGAATATTATATAAATTGTACATTAGAGTACGGTCTTAAAAAGTAAACAGAAGATGTAGACTTCTGAAGTCCAATTTTAACACTCATGAGCACATAGATAGTAATTTATATGTTCAGATACTCTATACTCTCAGGCATCTACATTGGGTGTAAGAGTTTAGCATAACTGATGTCCATAAACCAACACATTTGTAAAGCTGGTTTTTTAAATAAGTTTTTAGTTTTATCTTTTATGGATCTGGTTAAAAATGAGTAATAACAGACGTTGTAAATTTAAATAAGGGCATTCAGATGATTAACATAAATACAGATTGTTGCTGTCATTTCTAGTTTTATTTCATGTAAATCAGACACATGGTAATTGTTACAATAATTTTGTCCAACTACAATCTGCTAAACAACCAAATTGATGTAGCAGTTAAAGAAAATAATTGGAGTATTGATTTTTTTTTCCAACAACATTTTGTTCACATCAGGTGCAGAAATGCATGTACTACTTGCATAAGACATTAGAACTATTTCCAGCAGTGATTTTTTTACCCCCTCTTGTATGTTCTGGATCAAAAAGTCATTGAAAATACTTAAAAACTCACTCTGTGTCGATAATATCCATGATTTTAAGGTTTTAATATATTGTACTATTGAAAATGTATATATATATATATAATGTGGTAAGAAATACATTAACTTATAATATAACACACCTCTCCCTGGTTCTTTATCCTGATTGGCTGAAACACGGTGACGTGGGGTGAACTAATATAGCCTATTGCATGAAATCTGCACCACCGTGAACTTAACGCGCGTCAACGCACCGCACGCGCTTCATTTGGGGGAAATAGTTTGCAAAGCGGGAAATAGTTTCAAAAACCCCAAAACTATTGACTGGTAAACAGCGCCCTCAAAAGGTTTACAATGCTCATAACAGTTTACCGTTGTAAAACTGTGCGTCCTGAAAATATTTTTTTCACATGACATTTTAGACTGAGGTGTGTTATAAAACACATGGACCGGCATTATTCGGGCAATAGTGCACGTCTATGCACCCCTTGGGCCTGTGAGTGACCTGAAGACGGTCCTATTTCCCTCGGCCTTCGGCCTCGGGAAATAGGGCCCTCTCCTGGTCACTCACAGGCCCTCGGGGTGCATAGACGTGCACTATTGTCCTCATTGCCAGTCCATATGTGTATATTATAACACACCTCTCCCTGGTTCTTTATCCTAATTGGCTGAAACACGGTCGCGTGGGGTGAACTAATATAGCATAGTGCGTGAAATCTGCACCACACGCACCGCACGCGCTTCATTTGGGGGAAATAGTTCGCAAAACGGGAAATAGTTTCAAAAACTCAAAAACTATTGACTGGTAAAGAGCGCCCTCAAGAAAACAACGGCGTCTGCGAGTTGAGAAGAATCTCCGGCCAAAAAACCGTGATTTACTCTTCTAACCGACATTTTGGATTGAGGTGTGTTATAAAACACATTATGGACAGGCAATTAGGGCAATAGTGCACGTCTATGCACCCCTCGGGCCTGTGAGTGACCAGGAGTGGGCCCTATTTCGCTCAGCCTACGGCCTCGGGAAATAGGACCCTCTCCTGGTCACTCACAGGCCCTCGGGTTGCATAGACGTGCACTATTTCCCTCATTGCCAGTCCATATGTGTATACTATTGAGTTTAACTTTTATATAGCTCAGAGTTGTAGTTGTGATTATAGAGTTAATTACATTATTGTTTAACAACTATTTGAAGGAACAGGCATATAAGTATAATTAAAGTGAAATTATCAAAACAAAACAAATGTTGCAATCTGAGGCACAGCATCATATTTCATTAAAAACAAAACATCTTAAACATTAATGTAGAACTTCATTTGACCGCATTCTTAGATTATAAGAACAAATGTAATGGTTGTTGAATTCTTTTTCAAAAAAGTTGTTGTTTTCCCCTATTGGCTGAATATAAGAGTTTATTTTCAACATAAATGCTGGACAAGTTCTGCACAACTGCTTTGAGTCTCAGGACAAACCATATACAATTTTTAATACACACTTATTTGATATGTAGGTAGAGTGATAAGAAACGACAATACTGCAGTGTCCACTTCCAAGCATTCTGACAAAGGGCCATGTGGGTCGATTGTAGACGAGTTTCCTTAAGTAACTGTTGCCACAAAGTATCGGTATTGGCTTGAGTTACAAGTCAAGTTGTACTTTTTTGCCTCTTTGTACTTTAAAACAATACAATAATCCATTGGAACATGGAAACGCTTATTGTCGGAGTATTTCCACTAATTTCTACACAGGATTTATTAGTGCAGCCCCAACCTTTATTTCATTACTAATATTCCGCTACCTGTCGACGAGCAACGCTGGTGTTACTTGGGGGGGGGGGGAGAGGATATCTCCCCCAACTGTTGTCTAGCCCCGTCCCCTTTTGAAATTTGGACTTTTGAGATTTAAAATTACCAGAATAAAATGTTACATTTTATAAGATTTTATGTAGTAGTTTCAATGTTTTTAAACACTTTGTTTTACATTATTATTTACAGGCAGACAATGAATTTTGCTTTACCTCCACGTCAGATTATTTTATAAAACATAGTAAACGGCATAACATAGGAGCGCTGAAAGGGTCTTGTTTAGGAAAAATACAAACGGAAACAACAGTTTTAATTTGCCAAAGTGCACCCCCCTCTAGAAAAAACTGTTGCACCCCTTGTGGCCCCTAAACTTTTACCCTATAGTTACGTGACTCAAGTTAAAACTGGGCATGAATAGCTTACGCATCCATAGCTTACGCATCCATATCTTTCGCATCCATATCTTATACAGGTGCAAGCAGACCTTTTTGATCGCCTCATCTCGAGCTTCTTCATACAGATGCTCAACTCCTTCTGATGGACCTGATCAAGAGACTGATGATAAAAAAAACGTAAATGAAAAAAAATATTAAAATAGAGTCCACCGAGATCAAGAAGCCGCCTCTTTGTGCTCATCGTTGTCTGTATCGAACAATCTGCTCTCGAGGAGGCGGTAATATATTCTTATTTTTGTTTATTCTATTTATTTATTTATTTATTTACTTACTTATTTACTTACTTACTTACTTACTTACTTACTTACTTATTTACTTACTTATTTATTTACTTATTTATTTATTTATTTATTTATTTGTTTGTTTGTTTGTTTGTTTGTTTGTTTGTTTGTTTGTTTGTTTGTTTGTTTGTTTGTTTGTTGGGTTGTTTGTTTGTTTGTTTGTTTGTTGGGTTGTTTGTTTGTTTGTTTGTTTGTTGGGTTGTTTGTTTATTTGTCTGTCTGTCTGTCTGTCTGTCTGTCTGTCTGTCTGTCTGTCTGTCTGTCTGTCTGTCTGTCTGTCTGTCTGTCTGTCTGTCTGTTTGTTTGTTTGTTTGTTTGTTTATCTATTTTTGTACCATCTATATTTGAAGGTAGTGTATGGTATCTTGATTATATTGCTTTTGTTTCTTCAAGGTTAATTCACCATTTTCCAAACATTTTTATGCTCCGAATTTATACTTTTGGCCATCCTTTCCTCAATTATTTATGCTAATTTGTTTTCATATCTCGGCTGTTATATTTTTACCACTAAATTTAGATGGTTACATATATACTAAAGTCAAATCTTATTGTTATTTGTTGAGACCAGGTGTGGGGCAACTGGTCTAAGGATCACAGTAATTACTTTGCTTTTGTTGCTACTAGCCCATCTGGAAGTATTGATTTGTATTGTAATTTTCGTTTGTGAATGGCTGAATAAATAATAATAATAATAATTTTAATAATTACCCTGGATCACCCCAAATTATAACCCCTAAACTGTTAGTACACGTAATACAGGGCTCGGAGTGTAGCACCAATGATAAGTTTTACAAGGTTTGTTTTACTGTGGACTCGTTAGAGTCTTGGGGGGGGGGGGGGGGCGGGTTTGGATGAGAGACTTGTGTACACATTGCAATGTGCATTGGTTAAAACAAAACTCCTACCGACTGGTGTTTGTTGTTTTGCACCCGATTTGACTAGCCATCGTGGTTTGTAAGGGGTGCTGTCAAGAATGATAACGTCAATGCTACCCTTCTAAATAACCCGCTCTAAGTTTGCCTCACTTGTAAGAGTGGACGCTCTATCATGATACCGTGATAGTATTGGAGGTTTATAAAAACCAATCGGTGTTTAAAACACGGTGCCTAGGCCATGCGGTTGTTTATACCGGTCAGTGGGTTGTTTTCTTACCATTCCTTCATCAGCTTTATCCCCATCACCTGTCTCTATTTCTGAAGCTTTGGTAAACATCATTCCAAAGATAAGAAGAGTGAGGAACAGCAGAGTGAATCGAGCCATAATTATTTCAGACACTGTGGAGGAGCGTTGATATTAGTCGTCTCAAAGCACAGCACTGAGTATTCAATCGTGACCTATGAATCCACAATAACACAATGCTATTATTAGTCACAATAAATTAATCACAGTTAGTTTTATTTTTACATTGAAAAATTGAAAGAAAAAGTCCCAAAGGTTTAAAAGTAGTGTTTCACAACCAGATTGAAAATTGGAATGATTTTATATCACAATCATTATTCTTTTAAACATTTTTGCTGGAATAAATTTGCCATATGCCTAATACTCGGGAAAATGCATTGTTTTGTGATGCCGTTAGTAACAGCTTTACTAAAACGATTCCCATTTCTATGGTGGCTTTAAAGGGTCATCGCACATAATAATTGACGCCTATATTGGCGTCAATATTCACGTTTTGTACCCCATGTCGCAAATATTGACGCTAATATTCATGACTGTGCCCCAAGTCGTTGACGCCAATATTGACGCCAATATTCACGACTTGGTCCCATGTTGCAAAATATTGACGCCAATATATCACAATGACGACAATCTTATTTTAAGCAAAATACTTACTCGTTTCGGCCGAAGGAGGATCTAACAGAGATGTCTAGTGTAGTAGGCCTATGCACAAGTTTAGTTATTTTGAAACGTTGCCTCATCACGGCTTCTTTTATAGTCTGGATTTTTGTTATATGATTTCATTAAAATTGAAATAATGGCATGATTCCAACGTTGAACATTACCCCACGTGGCTTGGTCCAGGTCCAGCTATTTAGACATGGATTGTTACTTTGTTAAACCCATTATCAGTCTCATGATTACTGTGTTTTTCTGGAAACTTCTGCAAACTTCATTACAGGGGAATATGTCATTTTGATAGAGAGTGAGGAAAAGAGAAGAAAAAACAACTTTATAATCGAAATAATGGCATGATTCCAACGTTGAACATTACCCCACGTGGCTTTGTTAAACCCATTATCAGTCTCATGATTTGTGTTTTTCTGGAAACATCTAGCTGGGAACTTCATTATAGGGGAAGATGTCATTTTGATAGAGAGTGAGAAAAAGAGATGAAAAAAAACTTTAAAATCGAAATAATGGCATGATTCCAACGTTGAACATTACCCCACGTGGCTTGGTCCAGGGCAGCTGTTTAGACATGGATTTTTTGTGTGTTAAACCAAGTATCAGTCTCATGATTTGTGTTTTTCTGGAAACATCTGGGAACTTCATTATATAGGGGAACATGTCATTTTGAAAGAGTGTGAGAGAGATTGAGAGAGGTGGTGGGGGAAGTGAGAGAGAGAGAGAGATTGAGGGGGGGGGGGCGTGGTGGAGAGAAAAAAAAACACACACAAACACAAGTGTGTAATGATCTCCAATTAGGAACACTCCTTTGTTCAACTCTTTGTCCTGACAAACGTGGACCGTATTGTTTTCCTTTGTGATAGCAATCGTGGACCTTTTGTCCCTTTTGTTATACGTCCACGGTTTGAATGTCACTACAAGTACACAAACCCACAAAAACGTAGAATAAACAGAGAGACAACTTTAAAACAGAGACAATTTAAAAATAGAAAAACCAATAATAATAATAATAATAATAATAATAATAATAATAATAATAATAATAACAATAACAATAACAATAACAATAACAATAACAATAACAATAACAATAACAATAACAATAACAATAACAATAACAATAACAATAACAATAACAATAACAATAATAATAATAATAATAATAATAATAATAATAATAATAATAATAATAATAATAATAATAATAATAATAATAATAATAATAATAATAATAATAATAATAATAATAATTATGGACGATTTGAAGTTATTTGCAAAGAATGAGGCGGAGATCGATTCTTTGGTGCAGACCGTCAGGATTTTCAGTGATGACATCGGGATGCAGTTTGGTCTGGAGAAATGTGCTTCAATGACCGTGAAGAGGGGAAAGGGGGTACATTCCGATGGCATCGCTCTGCCAGATGGTGCACAGATGAGGGCTTTGGGTGAGGAGGAAAGTTATCGGTATCTTGGCGTACTAGAATCGGACCACGTCCTTCACGAGGAATCAAAGGTAAGGCTGAGGGCAGAATACATCAGGCGGGTGAGGAAATGTTTAAAGTCCAAACTGAACGGGGGAAACATGGTCAAGGCGATTAACACATGGGCCGTGTCTTTGATGAGGTACAGTGGGGGTATTATTGAGTGGACTAAAGAAGATTTAGATGTCACTGACAGAAGGACAAGAAAGCTGATGACCATGCATGGCATGCTACATCCGCGGGCAAATGTCAGCAGACTCTATCTTCCGAGGTCAGAGGGCGGAAGGGGGTTACTGAGCGTGGCAGACAGCGTCAATATTGAGCGAAGGAGCCTGCATCGTCATGTCAGGAGCACCGAGGAGAACTTGCTGAAAATTGCATGAATGTACACGACGGCAGACGAAGCTGGGCCGAAGGAGTACAAGAGGGAAAGGAAAGAGGAAAGACACCAAGATTGGAGGAATAAGCCACTCCATGGCCGGTTCCTGAGATGTACAGAAGAAGTGGCGACTTGCAAATCCTGGAATTGGTTAAAGAGCGGAGAACTGAAGAAGGAAACCGAGGGCTTGATTACTGCGGCGCAAGACCAGTCTCTAAGGACAAATGTAATGAAGGCCAGGATAGAGAAAACGAACGTCTCTCCTATGTGTAGAATGTGCAACAAGGCAGAAGAGACTGTATTTCATATTGTCAGCGAATGTAGTAAGATGGCCCAGACGGAGTACAAAGGCAGACATGACAAGTTGGCTAAGGTGATTCACTGGGATCTGTGTAAGAAGTATGGTGTCCAGGTGCATGCCAAGTGGTACGACCATGTTCCAGAGAAAGTTGTAGAGACCGACGCGGTCAAGATCCTCTGGGACTTCAACATTCAGACTGATCATGTTATAGAACATAGACGTCCGGATGTTGTAGTCTTAGATAAGACGAAGAAGATGTGTCATATCATCGACATAGCTGTGCCGGGTGATATAAGGGTGGCTTCTAAGGAGAAGGAAAAGATCGAGAAGTACCAGGACTTGGCCAGGGAACTTCGTAAGAGTTGGCAGGTGAAAGTGAAAGTAGTCCCTGTGGTGGTTGGAGCACTTGGCACTATTCCGAAGGCACTGGATAAGCATCTGGATCAAATAGGCACAACTGTGAGGGTAGATTTGCTGCAGAAGGCGGCACTTTTGGGAACAGCTAGGATCCTGCGAAAGACCCTCGAGATCTAAGGCTACGGGACGTAGCCCGACTCGAGGAGTTACCGGCACAGAGGAAAATGAGATCTTTCTTTTGCATGCTGTGATATCGTGAAATAATAATTATGGTGGCGAGACAAGGAGCACTGTTTCAGATCAGCTCTCGATTCTTTTGAAGATAAAAATTGTTTCCTGTCATTTATTTTACACCAAAAGTTAACTCCTTGTTGGTACTACTTGGTAGACACCGCAGGGTAAGTTTGAAGACAACTAGTTAAGATCTTGTTGCTATTTTTGGTGGAAAAGTGTTGGATTTTTCCGTGTTTTGAAAACTTTGATCAACGTAGACCGCACAGTGTACATTGTATCAGTGAACGGACGCGCGCATCATCTGCGTCCTTTGGAACATCTCTATTACAACCAGTGTTGAGCGGTCTCCGTAGGGTTGAATATTCTACAGCGTTGCTGTATGTAATTTCCCCTAAAACTACAAACTTTCTCACAATTTTGTGATGATAATGACGAGTGCTATAGAGCATCAAGTAAACGGTGAAATAGGGACAAACTCCCAGAGAGGAAGTCCTTCACCCGATCTGGTTGGTATGCCTGAGCAGGTACCTCCAGATCGTATCCAAACTGCTCAAAACAGGATTCGTGTTGCAACCAGGAGAAAATGGAGTAAGAACGATAACAAAATAGCGATGGAATGCTACATTAAGAGTGTGCCGGACAAGAGAGGATACAGGAAGAGAATGTTTAGTCTATGGCAAGATAAAGAAATGTTCGACATCAGTGAGCAGCGTCTTGCAGACCAGATAAGTACAATCAAACGGAACCGGTGGTTGACAAATGTTGAAATTGAGGAGATGAGGAGAAAAGTACAAGCTGAAAGTAATAGAACGGAGATTGTTAACCACCAAGTACCGGAGGATGTGACTGCTGCTAGCTCGCAGACTGAAGATGAGGTAGATCTGCCAGGATTGCAAGATGGTCAGGATGACGGAGGCATAGACGAAGAGGATGGTTTAGAGCTTACGGAGGAGGAGGAGGTGCAGATTAAGACGAGGGTTCAAGAGGTGATGAGAGCGGCTAAAGGGTCAAACGGGTGGAGTATCCCGGCTTTGCGCAGGGTTCCATGGAAAAGGCTGACAGATATGTCAGCCGTGGTAAGTAAAGTACTTGGGTCGGTGAGTACTAATAATCTTTTGGAAACTAACCGTCTTATGTTTGCAGGGGCAGTTGTAGTAGGAGAAAAGTTAGGTGTGAAGGCTTCAAGTCCAGAACATGAAAACAGTACACCATGGTGGAAACGTAGGCTAGAGGGTCAAATAAAAGATTTACGAAGGGATCTCAGTAGACTAGAACAAATTAGTAAGGGTTTAATTAAAGGTTCAGACTGGAGGAATAGAATCATGACAAAATACAATGTGAAAGGTAAGGGGGTAAGTGTAGTGATAGAGGAGATCAAACAAAGGGTTAAGGCTAAGGCTGCAAAGGTGAAGAGGTATGATGACAGGGTGAGGCAGTTTCACCAGAACAGGCTGTTTAATACAATCAGCGCCAGCTGTTTAAGGAGTTGGACGGAAATATTGACAACACGCAAGCGGGTCCGAGGCCAGCAGAGGCAAGAACTTTCTGGGGTGGTATTTGGGACCGACCAGTCCAACACAACCGGCAAGCTGATTGGCTAACGGATGTGAAAGATGAATTGAGAGGCGTACAACAGCAAGAAGGATTCCAGATAGACGTGGACAAGGTAAAAAGACAGGTAAGGAAAGTGCCAAACTGGAAAGCCCCCGGTCCGGATCATGTGCATGGGTACTGGTTGAAGAACTTCCGTAGTTTACATGAGCGAATGGCCCTACAGCTGCAAGACTGTCTAGTACAGGGTAAGGTCCCCACCTGGATGACTGAAGCAAGAACGGTTTTGATAATGAAGGATGTCAAGAAAGGTAACATTGCAAGTAATTATAGACCAATCACATGCTTGCCCGTGATGTATAAGCTCTTGACCAGTATGATTGCAGAGGATCTCTATCGCCATATGGATGACCATCAGTTGTTTCCGGAGGAGCAGAAAGGCTGTAAGAAGCGGTCCAGAGGTACGAAAGATCAACTTATCATCGATAAGGCTGTGCTGAAGGACTGCAGGAGCAGAAAGACTAACTTGGCAATGGCGTGGATCGATTACAGGAAGGCGTACGACATGGTGTCACACACATGGATAATGGAATGTCTGGATATGGTTGGAGTGGCCGATGCAGTAAAACGTCTTCTGAGTGAGAGCATGAAGACGTGGCGAACGAATCTGACAGCCAACAACGATAGTCTGGGCAAGGTATGCATAAGAAGAGGTATTTTCCAGGGTGACTCTCTGTCTCCGCTGCTTTTTGTTCTGGCATTGATGCCCCTGTCGATGATTCTGAGGAAGGTGAGTGCTGGCTATGTAATGAAGAGGGACGGATGTAAGATCAACCATCTCCTGTTTATGGACGATTTGAAGTTATTTGCAAAGAATGAGGCGGAGATTGATTCTTTGGTGCAGACCGTCAGGATTTTCAGTGATGACATCGGGATGCAGTTTGGTCTGGAGAAATGTGCTTCAATGACCATGAAGAGGGGAAAGAGGGTACATTCCGATGGCATCGCTCTGCCAGATGGTGCACAGATGAGGGCTTTGGGTGAGGAGGAAAGTTATCGGTATCTTGGTGTATTAGAATCGGACCACGTCCTTCACGAGGAATCAAAGGTAAGGCTGAGGGCAGAATACATCAGGCGGGTGAAGAAATGTTTAAAGTCCAAGCTGAACGGGGGAAACATGATCAAGGCGATTAACACATGGGCCGTGTCTTTGATGAGGTACAGTGGGGGTATAATTGAGTGGACTAAAGAAGATCTAGATGTCACTGACAGAAGGACAAGAAAGCTGATGACCATGCATGGCATGCTACATCCGCGGGCAAATGTCAGCAGACTCTATCTTCCGAGGTCAGAGGGCGGAAGGGGGTTACTGAGCGTGGCAGACAGCGTCAACATCGAGCGAAGGAGCCTGCATCGTCATGTCAGGAGCACCGAGGAGAACTTGCTGAAAATTGCACGAATGTACACGACGGCAGACGAAGCTGGGCCGAAGGAGTACAAGAGGGAAATGAAAGAAGAAAGACACCAAGATTGGAGGAACAAGCCACTCCATGGCCGGTTCCTGAGATGTACAGAAGAAGTGGCGAGTTGCAAATCCTGGAATTGGTTAAAGAGCGGAGAACTGAAGAAGGAAACCGAGGGCTTGATTACTGCGGCGCAAGACCAATCTCTGAGGACAAATGTAATGAAGGCGAGGATAGAGAAAACGAACGTCTCTCCTATGTGTAGAATGTGCAACAAGGCAGAAGAGACTGTATTTCATATTGTCAGCGAATGTAGCAAGATGGCCCAGACGGAGTACAAAGGCAGACATGACAAGTTGGCTAAGGTGATTCACTGGGATCTGTGTAAGAAGTATGGTGTCCAGGTGCATGCCAAGTGGTACGACCATGTTCCAGAGAAAGTTGTGGAGACCGACGAGGTCAAGATCCTCTGGGACTTCAACATTCAGACTGATCATGTTATAGAACATAGACGTCCGGATGTTGTAGTCTTAGATAGGACGAAGAAGATGTGTCATATCATCGACATGGCTGTGCCGGTTGATATAAGGGTGGCTTCTAAGGAGATGGAAAAGATCGAGAAGTACCAGGACTTGGCCAGGGAACTTCGTAAGATTTGGCAGGTGAAAGTGAAAGTAGTCCCTGTGGTGGTTGGAGCACTTGGCACTATTCCGAAGGCACTGGAGAAGCATCTGGATCAAATAGGCACAACTGTGAGGGTAGATTTGCTGCAGAAGGCGGCACTTTTGGGAACAGCTAGGATCCTGCGAAAGACCCTCGAGATCTAAGGCTACGGGACGTAGCCCGACTCGAGGAGTTACCGGCACAGAGGAAAATGAGATCTTTCTTTTGCATGCTGTGATATCGTGAAATAATAATAATAATAATAATAATAATAATAATAATAATTAAATCATGTCAACTTTTGTGTCCAAATAATTATGCCTTTCTTTTGTTATATTGTGCGTTGTTTTGAACTGAAATTCGGAATGCTTGATACACCACCATAGGTATTATACATGTAATTGCAGTTTCCTTAACTATCGTAAAACAAAAGCTGGATACACTTAGGTTAAGTAGACCGATTGCGCGACCCGCGTCACGTGACCTATTGTGGGTATTAAATGTAAACAAACACGACGTCCTCCATAGGAAAGTATTGTACGGTACATGATGATTGTTGCATTTGTTTATTCGATCAAGGCTTTTCTTTCTCGTAGTCTGTGGAAACATATTTTAGAGTTTGTACCAGAAACCTTCGATTGGCTGAATGCTCATCGAGTCCAGCCAGTGAAAGTGAATAAAGCCAGTAAGGACAGTTCCACTTCCAGCAAGCCCTGGAAATTGTACAAGTAACGTATAAATGTGCACGATGTGTACTAGTGCACAACGGAACGTTTAGGCCAGACGACCGCGATCACACACTTTTTAACACAAGAATTTGAAAGTTTTGCAGCTGAATCATCCAAAACTGTGTGATTCCTTTTCCTATTTGAAATTTCGCAAGGCTAAACCTGTATTATAAAATAATGCTCACTTTTCTAACGTTCTTAACTTCTGTAGTTTATGAAAGTAAAAGTAATGTGATTAATATCAATGTCACAACATACAACTTTAATAAAATGGCTTAGTAACTGTGTTATTATTACCAAAAGCCGACTTTTGGTGTGACTGTCAGTCACGGCATGGTTTTGCACGTATTTTGCCACTAGCTCAGATGACTTAGTGCCCACAATTAATGTTAACATTGGTCGCGCAATCGGTCTATTAAGCCTCATCTATAATTTATAGTGTCAATACCCCCAGACTCTCTCGCTCAACTCAACTCCTGACCTTGGCCCTTGACCATGTACATGTACCCCCAAAAATGTGAGATGAACTTTTGAATTGAGACTTACATTTCTTTTGCCCCATTTTTTTCCTTGATGATCGGTTTGTCATTGCATGAGAGTCTGGAGTACATTAGATTCGTGATGCGATCATTTCTTTTGATGGAATTTTATGGAAAAGCTCATGTTCAAATCGCATCAGTTACAATAGGATGTATAATTTATTCCAATATGATTAAAAAATGCAGGACGCTCTGATGATTTCATGGAAGCCAATCCAAATTTCAAACCAAATTAGCTACCTAGTTTAGTAACGTATAGACCTTCAACAAATATGATTTATTTTCAACTTCCGATTTGGACCAAAAGGAAAAGGTCAAAATTGGGTTATAAATTTGTGGATGAAATGAACCACTAGTTATGATACAGAATGATGCGAATGAGGTTGGGTGGCAGCCAACTTTGCAATCTGTTTCCAGGATTGACGATCTTTGGCCTGCCGAACAGCTCTGAGGGTACCGTGTCTGCTCCAGTCGTTGATTATTTTCTTCCCACGTTGCTATAGGTCGACCTCTAGATCTTTTCCCATCAACTTTGCCTTCTAGGATCATTGCACCTTCCTCCCGAGCAATTCCCCAGCCTCATGTCCCAAATAGTGGAGCTTCCTCCAACAGACAAGAAGTATGGCGACGGCTCACCACTGCTTGGCTCGCGCCTCTCCACTTGTCCTACCACTGCGCATCACTATCGCGCATGCTTATCAGCATGCGCTGTCCTGCTACTGCTCTTTTGCTCCTTTTCTCAATGGACTTAGGTGTTGCTGCTATATTTAGCACATCTGCTGAATGGAATTAGGTGTGCGTTGCTGTTATGTCACTACTAAGCTGCTCAAGTACTGTTTTCTAATTCGTCAATGAACAACTTAACTAGATGACTATACTCAATTAATAAATACAATAATAAGTAAATGCTTGTTAATTCTGCATGATGTGGTAGTTTTTAGGCAAAAACTCAATGTATTTAGGCCTCACGTTTCCACACTGGCAGAATCTTTCTCAAAGGTTAAATGACAACACAACACACACATACAATTAGTATACTGGGGGTAACAGACGCAGTCAAGTGGAATGAAGTGAAGAGAGAGAGAGAGGCAGAAAACAGTCAGAAGATGCAAGATGAAGAGGGAGACAAAGGTTTTTTTTTTTTTTCTTTTCTTTTTTTTTGGGGGGGAGAGTCTGGTTTAACTAGCTTGGAAACACAAAAGACAAAATCATAGGTGGGAAAAATAGGTGGAAAAAAGGGGGGATATTCATTAGATTATTGCAAGCGTAAATTTTCAAGCCCGTATGTGTCTTATTTTAATTAAACAGTTGATGTTGGCTCTGAGGCGGGCGTTGCTTGGTTTGTTCTCGACGTTTCGACTCGTGTGTTGCGCTGCAGTCGTCTTCGTCATTAGTAGAGTCTCTCGGAAAACGGCTAAAGTTAGTCGAATAACGTCGAGGCGGGGGGGGGGGGGGGTAACAACCGGCTCTTCTCAGAGCCAACACCTCCTCGAAAAAGATTGTTCTTATTATTCGAAGAATTAATCATTATCAAGTTGTTGATCAATAATTTCAAACAACACCCATTGATGCAAAAAGACGTATTTTTCAAGGACTAAGATTGTTAAATTTATGACATTAAAAAAAACTATTTTTTTTTGCCGTTTTTTGCATTTGTTAACGTAACTACAATTGCATGTAAATAAAAAAAAGTGTCGATTATCACACCTTGTCCATGTGAAAACACACCTTTCTATTATGAAAACAACAGGGTGCACCACACTAAATAGGCTCCCATAACAACCAATGCTGAACCCTAAATATTCAAAAATACTCAAAAAATAATTTCAAAAGTCTCTCAGCCCCTAGAAAACAAATCAAATATACGGAACTTCATTTTTCTTTTCAAGTTTTAGTAAGTTGGCTGTAAAGAATTTTTGGTAGGCTAATTTCCAAAATAAAAACACCCCTGAACGAGTCAACTGGCCAGACTCCATCTCGTAAAAATGTCCCTTCACTGTTTAGCAAACTATAGGGCCATCTATAGAGGGCCAGTGTACCCAAAGTGCGCTAGGTTGAAAGTCAACAACCCCAGGGGCACAATGTTGGACCTAAAAGCAAAGACCTTCAAATCTGTGATTTACAGAATAATTGAAGTGTACTTCACCCACTAAAAAGGGGCCGCTTATTGGGGCGCCTGCTATAACGTCTCAAAAGTCTCCCAATCCATGTGTGTGTCTTTGCCGGTTTCGCCCGCAATACTTTAAAGAGCGGCCGACGGCTGTTTAACATTGTATTGCCGAATAGACCGATTGCGCGATCTACGTCACGTGACCCCTGTTGGGTTAAAAATGTAAACACACACGTAATCCTCCATAGGAAAGGGTGGTCGGTACACGATGATTAATGCGTTTAGTTAATTCGATCGGGGCTTTTTTTGCTCGAAATCTGTGAAACATATTCCAGAGTTTGTACCGAAGACCTTCAAGTGGCTGAATAAAGCCAGTAAGGACAGTTCCAGCAAGTCTTGAAAATTGTTAAAGTACCGTATAAATGTGCACGATGAGTACAGCGCGCGACGGAACGTTAGGCCAGACCATGGAGGACGACCGCGATCACCACACACTTTTCAACACAAAACTTACAAAGTTTTGAAGCTGAAATCCTCTAAAGAAATTGCTTTCCAAAAAAGTGTGATTCCTTTGCCTATTTGAAATTCTGCAAGGCTAGGTATTAATGCTCACTTTTCCAACGTTGTTTATTCTTTTTTTACGGTGATTTAGACCAACATTACAAACAAAATAACAGACGGGTGGCTACATAATAGTCGTCCGACGCCGGTAGTGCATGGCTAAAAAAAAAACTCTTTTCAGAAGAATTCTGTTAAATTATGAAACAGAGATGTGATTTAAATTAATGCCTCACCATACCACTTTAAATATAGAGGCTGATTAACTGATTCATCGCTTAACAAAATTATAATCGACTGTTTTCGAACTCACTCTGTGTCACGGCCTATCTCTTCACACGTATTTTTTCACCAGCTGTATGACGTCATCCCCGATAGGGGGTCACGTGACCGCGTGTAAACATTGTCGCGCAATCGGTCTATTGTATGAATCGGTTTGTACCATGATAGTTTATCAACTTGCTCTATTGGTTGTACATGTACATAGGTGACTCATTACCCAAAGTGACACCACTTATTTTACGGTGATTCAGTGTAGATGTACATGCCCATGCATCACCCAGAGACGTCGTTTGAAAGCATTGACACTCGCCAATCAGAGAAGAATGAGTGAGGATCTTTGACACAATTATATTATCATAACCCTTTCTTGTGTAAGGAGACTGCAACCATGTTTCGCACACAGCAGTAGAAGAATGTATCACTCAGATACGGAGCATAAAGCTGCAATGGATCTCGTGACACTCAATGTAGGTGGTAGCCTGTACACAACGACTGTTGCAACACTGACCCGCTATCCTGACTCCATGCTGGGATGCATGTTCAGTGATCGAATCCCATCCCACCGAGACCGCGACGGCAACTACATCATCGACGGCGACGGGGCTACCTTCCGCCACGTCTTGAACTTCCTCCGCCGCTCCTCGCTCTGTCTTCCCCGGGACTTCAAGGAGTGGGACCTCCTGAGTGCGGAGGCAGATTTCTACCAGATCCGGGAGCTGATAGATGCGGTGGGGTCGCTCAAAGACGAGCAGTCGGGGGAGGGCAGCAGACAGGAGATGGAGTTCGTGGAGATTATTTTCTGTTTTGATGGTGGTCTGACGTACAGAGGATCCGCAGCAACTCTGAAGGCCGTCCCAACGCTGTGGGGTTTCTTCGAGGCGCACACATACACTAACAATATCGGAGGCCACGTCGATGCGAACGGGGAGATCACAGGGCAGCAAGAAGGGTCCGTGAATCGCATGAAGATATACCAGGAGATAACACGGCTAGGCTTCGGGCTGTTGAACACTTGGGAGAACAAGTTCACAGAGATAAAACTGTTTGGTCGAAATGCAACTAAATAGTAGGCCTACATCACGAAACATTACAGCGAACAAATTTGACACGGCGGGTCTCGGAGAAACGCGAGTTTTGTTTTGTTTTTAAATTTGTTTTTGTTTTTTTTTTCTTTAGTGAGTTGAAATGGACACATTGCCTTTAAATATTTTACAATTTTGCTGTTTGGAAATGGCTCCTTATATCCTTTTTAAGAGTTGTTAATGTAAAAAGATACATACTGTGTGTTGTAATTAGTGAATACTGATAAAAAAAACTTTAAAAAAAATTACCTCTTGGAACTCATACAACCAGCGGAATAACTTCTACATACTATAGGAATATGGAGTGGCCCAGAGTGCAATGGCAAGAGTATTATCGCAAGGTAAAATTTTGACTGTTCCATTTCACAATAGTTCCATTTCTACTGCCACCTAGCTATATATAGCGTCCTCAGGGGTCTCCCATTGTTACCAATATTTGGGTCGCTGTAGTAACGGGCTTAATTTGTTCCCATAAGAATCATGTGTAATTGTATTACAATCTCATCTGGCCCACCGATTTCACACTTTCTCTCCTCTCTTGATCAGCTCTCCCATACAGTTGGTGCTTGATATGTGGCAGGGTGTACCCCCCTCCTATTGTGTCTTCATTGTGATCTGGAAATCTCTGGAACTTCTTCAGAGGATTTTAGGGGGGTGCTTCTGTACAAGAGGGGAACAGTGTGTCAGAGTATGGGAACATTGGGGGGGGGGGCCTCCCTCTGCCACATATCGGTCATGGTATACTCACATAGGCTATCGCCTCCAACGACAGAAGACCCCCTCCCCCTTCCCACCCCACCCACCTGCACCTCGGCAACAATGCCTTTCAAAAGAAAAAAAAAACAAAACCAATCTGTCAAATATTCTTTATTTCCAAAGTTAACTCTAAATTAGTTGGGGGGAAAATAACAATAAACTGTTGCCCGTATTCTCTAAAAGTATAATAGGCACGCTTACAAAATAATTGGAATGAAAATAGCTATGCTATACGCTTGACTTTTGAAGAGTAAGTTCAGTTTTAAGTTTTATTTAGACGGCGGGAGAGGGCGCTGCACAGTCCTCATCCACATGTTCCATCTATGTACTGTGTACATTGATTTGTGCTGCGTTTGTTTGCCTTGTAATGTAGAGTGACTGTGTACCGAGTTTTGTTTTGCCTTTTTAAGTATCGTCTGAGCTGATTAAGAATCTGCCAGAGAAGTGTTATTATTGAACGAATGAATCTTCCGGCTCTTATGTGATTGCGAAGTTGATGCCAGTGACTGACAACTTAATACAAGATAATAATTTGTTTGAAATTATTGGAAGAGTAAGTGCACACTCGTCCTTCCATTTTTATCAAAACCGTATGTTGTATATACAATTACAATCAATGAAAAATAAATAAAAAGTAGGCCTAAATAGTTTAGTATTAAACTATGGAGTGTACAATCATGGAAGTGGTAAACATGCTGTATCTGGCTGCCACTTTATCTCCCTTAATTTAGTTCAAATTATATCCTTACCTGTCCAGAAAGGTTGACAGAATGTATACAGAGAGGAACAGGCACTTTGAACGATCACAAAGTGTCAACATCATGAAAAAAAAAAGCCATTTTCACGTCTACAATGGTCTTGACAATGCTGCTTGCTAAACGCCATGTTAGTTTCCTTTGGCCATGAATTGAAAACATTTTGGATTAAAAAGTACCGATCAATAATTTTATGAAATAAATGTTTGCACCATTTTCTTTTTCTTCTTCCGGTAAAGTGCGGCCATCAGATATAATATGTGATGATAATATATCGCACTGTGAAGGTGTGCATGCGTGGTGGGGGTGGTGGCGAGAAAATTGTCACCATTGCAGAAAAAAACAGAACAAGTACGGTGTGCAGTCATCTCGACTCAAATCCATCTCGAGATGGTTTTGAGTCGAGTTGGTGACGGTTGTGAGTCGAGATGGTTTTGAGTCGAGATGGCGTGCGGCGAGTCGGTTTTGAGTCGAGATGGATCTACACCACAAATACATGTACATGTGCGAGTAAAAAGAGTTTAAGGGTATGGGTTTAATTATTGACAGACCCCTCACAGTGCCGTCTTGAAGGCAACGAGGGATGCTGATGCTGTGGGTTAGCTCTCCAGGGTGTTCCATTCACGGATGGTACGTGGGAAAAATGAGTTGGAGAAGATGGTAGAGCTGCAGTGTGGACACAGGAAGCGTGATGCGCGGCCTCTTGTTCTCGACGTTGATGGAGTGAGGTACTGGAAACCATTTGATGTCAAGTAAATTTTTGTTTTGTTGAATTGATCAACATTTTATATTGAATTCACAACAGGTATGGAGGACTTTGTGAATTTGAAGGTTGGAGGCTGCCTCTACCAGACGTCCTTAACAACTCTAACAAATCGTCCAGACACGATGTTGGCGAATATGTTCAGCGGGAGAATCCCGTCCCGACAAGATCAAGATGGGAACTACCTCATCGACAGGGACGGTCCCATATTCCGTCACATTTTGAACTTCCTCCGAAGCTCTCGTTTATGCCTCCCAGAAAACTTCAGTGAGTGGGATTTGCTGAAAGTAGAATCGGACTACTACCAGGTTGGAGATCTTGTCACGGCGGCAGACCTTCTCTATAAGGAAAGATGCGAACGGAAGAAGAGGCGGGAAACAGAAGAGAAGGAGTTCATTGAGATCGCAACCAAGAGGACAATGTTTGGTTATCGCTTAATTACATCTTACATAGGTCCCTTCAAAATCTTTAAGGAGATCGAACCTTTGTGGTCCTACTTCCAACAGTTTTCTTATGAGGACTATGAAGGTTATACTACAGAGAAGGCCATCGAGGCCATTCTTGATAACACAGATCAAAGGGAAATCAATGACGATAGGATGTCATCTGAAAAGCCGTTTTTCAAAAAGTTTGATCTTTTTGTCACATATCAAAGTGTGACGCGGTATGGCTTTTCGCTGATCAGCACGATGGCTCTTGAGTCAACGGAAGAGCACACGGAAATCCAGAAGTATGTTTTTGAACGTACAGTTCAGAAATAGTTCAAGGAGGTGATCTGCACTTAGTGCCTTAATAAAACTTGGGTAAAACTTAAGTGGGGTAAAAGAGGGGGGGGGGCACCATTTTTCCTACGGGGGGCACTTTTTGCCCTTAAAACTGCAGTTTCCGTTTGTATTTTTCCCAAATAAGCCCCTTTTCAGCACTCTTTTGACTTGTTGAGGTAAAACAAGATACATTCTGCGTGTAAACATTTAAAAAATTGTTTTAAAAACATTGAAATTACTACAGAAAAGCTCATAAAATGTAACATTTTATTTTGGTATTTTTTTTAATCTAAAAAGTCCAGATTTCAAATTGGGGGGCACCCATCAGTTGGGGGGAGGGGGAAACGTGCCCTCTCTTAGCTACGCCACTGGCTGCACTAGAGCTTATACAAATTTCAATTGGTCTTTATTGTAATGGAAACATACAATTTCAACAGTAAATTTCTTCGTTCCTCAATGGAATATTCTTGTACATCCAGACCTGTATGCTTCATTCTTGAAAAGGCAAGAGCACCAAGGCATTTTGTTTCTTGGTAAAGGGCACTTCTATGAGGAAAATGTATATTTCTATTGGAACATTTCAGGGGCACAAAGGCAATGACCAGGGGCAACGGGAGGCAAGTGCCCCCGTTGCCTCCTGAAGGTATCGGGCCTGTACAATTAAAACAAAACATTATTTAAAGGAAATTAAAAGGCTCTTTGGAATAAGCGAATCATACTGCAACAATGCATGGGATCGCAATTTTCTGACACTTAGTGGGGGTTATGAACGGGGCTACGAAAAGTCATTAGATAAAAGAGCTTTTTAAACCCGAATCAGTTGGTGATTATTGGCAATATTCAATTTGGCACAAAACAACGATGCTTTAAAAATAAGCCATTATTCACAAGTTACTGCTTAAAGGGGCAGTGCTGTCACAATTATTCTGCAATGCCCGAGATTGTGCCACCCTGTTGTTTTCCCAACTTCAGTCCACTCCATTGATTGAACTGGCCGTAATTTAGTAGGGGCAGGCTCATTTTACAATTCGCAGTATTTTTAATCGCTTGAGGGCGTGTGTAACCAAATTTACGTGATGCAAAACTAGTAGGGCCTAACGCGAACTGATTTTACCCTTTGTTACTATTATCATTATTATTTGTTTGGCCATTGATACAAAAAACAACACTCAGACAGCCAAAATAAGATAAAACTGTGATTGTGAGGAATGGAAATTAGCCGTTGAAAGCGCCCTCATGTGGTCAAAAATACGATCAATTGGTGTGGACAACCAGTTGTGTTTTGACAAATGAACTCTGGTTCATATGATTGTATTGTATGCTTTATAAAGAGAAGGTACATTTGTATTGTACGTAACATATGGTGTGTCATGGCCGCGTGGTCTAGTGCATTGAACTCAAGTTTTGGTGGCTAGGTCCCCGGAGTGTGGGTTCGAGTCCTGGCCACGACACTTGTGTCCTTGAGCAAGACACTTTACCATAATTTGCTTCTCATCACCCAGGAGTAAAAATGGGTACCTGTGAGTGTAGAGATGGTTTGTGTGAATGATAAGCAACCTGTATGTGCGCTGATTTGGCTGCCGGTGCTGCATACTCCAAAGGAGTTGAGATGGTTTTAGGAATGCTTTGGTCCCAATGAACAGGGGTAATGATACTGAAAGGCACTTTGAGAGGCGTACTTGGCTTGACAATGCGCATAATAAAAAGCGTTATTATTAATATTCTTGACATTAGCAAAGCATGGTTATTTGTTTACATTAAACAGGAAATCCTTTGTGGATCTCTTTTTTGCTAAAATCTTTTGAGTCAAACTTCCCCTGAACTTGTCTGTTAGTGTCTCACGACCGTAATGCTTACCGCTCTCATACCCCAGTCCCACCCAATTACTATCATTTTATTTATATTTATTTAAAAAGTATGTAAGTAAGAAGTAAAAGACAAATGAAAACCTGTTGCAGTAAATCATCACCCCTCTTTTTATTTTTTGTACTAAACCACTGTGCGGGGTATGGGGTGTATTAAGTGGGGCGGGGGTGCAAAATTAAAATTTTCTTGGGAGAGGCTGCACAGACTTCTCTTCAATGTTAAACAAATTGGCATGTTGTCGGGGCTGGGTGTGGTTGGATGTGTGTGCTTACCCCTATTTTACCCCAACCCCTCCTTCCTTGTCTTCCCTCCAATGGGGCTCTTGGCTAGCATAGTGATAAAGTTCGCTTTCTGAGAATACGTGGCTTCACAACCAGAATAAACAAATAAAATCCATCTTGATCAATGTGGCACATGAAACGTGTCCCGGTTTCATAAAACTATTTATTGGCGGGGCGGGGGGGGGGGGGGGGGGTTGGAGTGAACATCACCAAAAAAACATTTCCCATAATAGCCTCGCCACGCCCCTTTTGAGAGAAACAATAATAAGTCAAGGCGTATGATGGCGCTGGAGGGCGCACTTCATTTTAGCAGACGGAAATGGCGACCTCCACAAGAGTTGTCAGTGTGTCACGAAGGCAGCCTAATTTCCCGGTGGTTTGACTCCTAACTGTAAGTGATATTAATGAAAGAAACGAGAGTTGAGAACGGCCCTTTTTAGCAGGAGTATTGTTACTCGCATGATGTGAAAATTAACTCAGTTAACAATTGATAATTCGGATGTTGAATTTCTAACGTCACACGTGATACGTGTCGCCGTGAACCCGTTTTTTATAGTTAACGGGGCGGGGCAAGTTTTATCCCTATTGTAATAGTTACACCAGTGTTCACTCAAATATTGATAGCGTCTTCGAATATGATGATGAACTGCAAATATGATCAACTAGCTCAGTAACTAAACTAGATTGTATGTAAGTCGGTACAATTTAACCTTCCTATAAAGACTAAGTAAAAAAACAGCATATCTGTGGATAGATAGACAGAGGGTATGCACAGCCGTTTTCCTACAGTAAACTCACGGCTGTTTTGACCTCAGTGAAGGCGCTGTTGTACATATATTTGAAGCAGCAGTTCAACTCTTTTTAGCCACTTGATCATGTTTTTGGTGGTACAGTTGCATGGACTACACTAGAGTAGAAGAACAGCTTAGTGACTCTCCTAGACACAGCCCCCCCACCACCACCACAGTTCTTTGCAGAAAATACACCTGTACATTTAAAGTACGATGGATATGGAAAGTTACGTAATCAACTTGGATGTGGGAGGCTCTCTGTACACGACCTCACGCTCAACTCTGACCAGCCACCCAGACTCCATGTTGGGCGCCATGTTTAGCGGTCGCATCCCCGTTGCCCGTGACGAGCACGGACGCTATGTCGTCGACGGTGACGGACCAACCTTCCGGTATGTGCTGAACTTTCTCCGCCGATCCAAACTGGATCTCCCAGAGGATTTCAAGGAATGGGATCTATTGTCCACGGAGGCAGATTTCTACCAGATCAAAGAGCTAATCGACGCCGTCGCGTCGCTTTGGGAAGAGAAGAAGGCAGGAAGAGGTTTCAAAAACCAGCGAACGGAATTCATAGAAATCGGAGAATGTCCAAGTAATAACTATTACTACCTGGGCCACCCGGATACACTGAAGCAAATCCCAACACTCTTTCAACTGATTCAGAAAAGTCACATGCAGAAGAACCGGTCCAAGTACACAGAGAAAATGGCGGTTCAGTATTTTTCCAGTGCGTTACATTGCGGAAGGATTGAGCTGGATTACGAATACTGTTGCCAGTCGGGGAGGAATTTCTTTGAAGAGAACCGCATGGATTTTTTCCAGCAAATTGTACTGCTGGGCTTTGAGTTAGTGACTACAACGCGACCGTGGTTGTTCAAACGAAAGCTTTAAAATGTTAAGACTGAAAATAAGTAAATGCAGCGGGAGACTTTTGAGGACACTAGGTGGCAGCAGACTTACCAGTTAAATCCATTGTTCTCAGTTGGCATGTTGGGGGCAGGAGGGAGTTGCATTAGTGCATAAATGGTTTGATTAACAAGATTTGGTTGACTCTACAGCTGTACAGTGTGGGCATTCACCACATGATGTATTGCAGGCTGACATAGTTTATCTGTCATTCAAATCTTTGGATGTAACTGAATGGTCAGACTCAGACAGTAGGAGGGTTGACTGTGTACTGTGTATAATGCATTGCAATCATCACATGATATAACATTGCCTGATTGCAGGCTGGCAAAGTTTACAATATCATTCAAGACCCCAGTGGATGATATTACTGATTGGTCAAACAGTAGAAAGGTTGACTGTGTACTGTGTATAAATGCATTCACCACTTGATATTATTCTGCAGGCTGGCAAAAGTTTATCTGTCATTCAAAACAACAGTGGATGATACTGAATGGTCAGACTGTAGGAGGGTTTACTGTGTACTGAGTAGATGCATTCACCGTATGATATCATATTGCAGGCTGGGAGAGTTTGAAATATTCAAAACCACAGTGGATGATAATGGAGGGTTACAGGCGAGCCCATAGTTTGGGACAATTCAATACCAATATTGAATGGTCAGGCAGTAGGAGTGTTAGCTGCGTACTTTATAGCACTTACCACTTTTGATGGTTGCAGGCGGGCATAGTTTATCTATTGTAAAACCACAGTGGATGATATTGAATGGTCAGGCAGTAGGAGGGTTGACTGTGTACTGTGTAGATGCATTCACCACACGATATCAAATTGCAGGCTGGCATAATTATTCAAAACCACAGTGGATGATAATTTATTATTGAGTGGTTACATACATGCGGGATGGTTAATATCAAACTATTAACATTATAACTCAATAACTGTATTATGGAATGCCAAAGTTAACAAAAATTCAAATAATCTGCTGCGCGAGGGAATCGACCATTTTTTACTGCATGGGGGCGCTTTCAATGGCTAATTTCATTGCATCACAATATTACAGTTTTATCTTATTTTTACTGCCTGCGGGTTGTTTTCTTGTACCAATGGCCAAATATATAATACTAATAATAGCATCAATGGGAAAACAAGTTCGTTTTCCATGTTGTTCATCAATTAAATTTGGTTTACAGTACACACGCCCTCACGCGGTCAAAAATACCGAGAAATAACATGTATATAATATATGTGTAGCAGAAGATAAAAGAAAAAACTAAACTAATCCCTTCTTTCTTTTCAATTGTGAGCGAGTAAATGTACATGCGCATAGTATTTTTTCAAAGATAATATATCTTGAAATGTAAACAGTTAAAGGAATTGTACAAAATTCAGTTCTGTACCGTCCTTTTAACAAAGTTGCAGAATTGATAAGCTTTGAGCTAACCAGTGTGGGACAGTTTAACCCTTTCAGGACCATGGGGGGGGGGGGGGCACAATGGTCCCCGTACAACCAAAAAAAGCCCGGTCCTGATAGGGTTAAAGCCCCTGGGTCAACATTGGTGAAGTGTTTATAAATACTTCAATTCTTTGCACAAATCGAGATATAATCATGTAATTAAAACCAACTTGTGGAAATTTCAGCCCATGTCGTTGTTTCCTTTTGCGAGAAATCAGTAAAAATGAGACGAAACTTATTTTTTTGATTTTTACTTTCATTTGTTATTCCAAAACGATAACACTTCAAGCAGAAAGATTTCGTGAAAGTTTTCTACCGTCATTATCTTTATGCTTGTGTTTTTCTTTCTTACCAATGTTGAGCTTTGGCTGTTAAATGGGAATATTATACAAAAAAAAATCACTGTAAAAAAAACTGAGTTATTCTTTCTTTCAATTAATACTATGTCTGCTGATTTTGTTTTTAATTAATGTAGCGGAATTTCTTTATTTCTTTATTTATTTATTTATTTCTTCATGTGTTTATTTTTAAGTTTTCTTTTTACAAAACTGAAATAAATGTCATCATATCTGGCATGAGACGCCGGGGTTAAGAGGTCGAATACAGAACAATGCACGCTTCTAATAGAAGAACACGGGTGGGTTCAAGCCATTGAAGATCTTGTCGAATTGGTCATGAATCGTGACTTATTTACTGAACCAATTTTCGTTTGGAATATCAACAAATAAGACTACAACCATTTTTTTTTTTTTTTTTACAAACAGAAACAGACTGTGGGGTTGGCGGGGTAGGGGGTCGTACCATCATTGGATATAACGAGTCAACACAAATTTGTTTAACACTTCATGAGCATAGCCCTATAAAATAAGTTTTTACCTAGTTTTTTTTCTCGCTAGGTTGGTTGGAGCATTTTGATGAAATTATTGTGTTATCAGATGAACATTGTATGCCACTTGGTGGCGCTGTTCAACCTTCGTTGTGAATCATACTGTGCATATTAAATGAGGCATATTGTGAACGCATGTAATGACTGATCTGTCTATAATTATCCATTCACTGCATGCAGAGTATACTTAATAATTGCCGGTGTGTACAATTACAAGTCACTGACGTGTCAAGAAACTTCATTCTGCATTCCATTTGCATGGTGACGCCATCAATGTGTCTCGATTGAGTCACTATGGACGAAGTGGTCAACCTGAACGTCGGCGGGAGTCTGTACACCACGTCGTACTCAACTCTGACCCGCTACCCGGACTCCATGCTCGGCTCCATGTTCAGCGGCCGCATCCAGTCCGCGCGCGATGCGAACGGCAACTTCGTCATCGACGGGGACGGACCCCTCTTCCGGTTCGTGCTGAACTTCCTCCGGCGGTCCACCCTCAACCTCCCGGAGGACTTCAAGGAGGTGGACCTCCTGGCCGCGGAGGCCGATTTCTATCAGATCGAGGCGCTGATCGAGGCGGTGAGGTGCCTGAAGGAGGAGAAGCACCGAGCGGAGGAGGAGGAGCGGAGCCAGAGGGAGCGCATCCCGGAGATGGAGTACGTGGAGGTAGAATTCGAGTGCGCGTCCGGGCAGTGGATCGTCTTCGGCAACGCCGATGTTCTCAAAAGGATCCCCGTCATCGTGGGGTCGTTCAAAGACTCACACTCCTTCAAGAACAGACTGACACGGTGCGAGGAGAACGGACTGAACCTCCCGAGGGGTCAACCCATCAACAGAGTCAGACTGTTCAGGGAGACATCGCAGCTTGGTTTCGGTTTGCTCTGTACCTCCTCCAGTGGTGGGGACGAGAGATCGACGGACAGGTGGGTTTTTGCACGGGAGGTTAAATAACGAAAGGAATAACACCTTCAAGACATTCTATACGAATCAATGGACACCTTGACCTCAATTTCATGAAACGTTTACTCAAAGCAAAATCAAAGCGGGGTACCAGTCGCAACAAGATGAATAACATGGTATTTTGGCTGGTGACGATTCCTACTAAGCAGTATTCCAAGTGCTAAGCACGTTCCTGGTCTAATAGCTTTATTATGATTTTAGGGCTCAAATAATTAGTGTGTTTAGTCGCAGTGATGATGTAGATTTGTTACATCAATATTGTCGATGGTGGCAGTCTAGAAATTGTAATTATTTATTTATTTATTTATTTATGTGTTTATTGATTTATTGATTATTTTCATTTGTTTCTTTATTTATTTGTTCTTTCATTCAATTTTTTTTATTTCCTTATTTATTTATTTATTTATTTATTTATTTATTTATTTATTTATTTATTTATTTATTTATTTATTTATTTATTTATTTATTTATTTATTTATTTATTTATTTATTTATTTATTTATTTTCCTTTTTTTAGTTCAATTTGAATATTTTTTTTATAAACATTCCTCCTGAAAGAATAGTTGCAATGAGATGGAACTAAACACGCACACTTTTTCAAATTATTTATAAAGTAATAATTTAACTAATTGTTTTATTTATTGTCATCCTTTCACCCAGGACATGCCAGAACAGTTCAAACTGGTCACAAATAGCTGGGGTCTATGCACACAGTACTACATTATTATCAATTCAATAATTATTATTCATTTTGTTTCTTTATGTCCTACGACTCTATTTTCCAACCTCGACATTAATAGTCTTCCATTTTAGACGGTGACAATTTTGTATTGAGTCATAGCAAACAATAGAAACACCATGGCATTTTAAAATTAAAATAACAATGTACAAACTAAACCACCTGCAATTTTCCAAATTTCAAAATCACAAAATGTACTTCCATTTTTCCACTAGCACACCTGTATGTCATTATAGCATTACACGACACATCACAGCGTCCCTGTTAGAATGTGATAATAGCATAACCTTCAATTGCATAGTATTAATATTAAATAATACACAAACAACACGTAGTACTTTTTTTTATGGAGCCGTGCGCTACCTGCATCATTAAAAATGCGTCGTCTGTGTAGTTTATGTGGTTTCATTAGGCCTATACATGTAAACAAACCACTCGCTCATTGTTCGAAGCAGACATCTTCATGGCAGGTACGTAGGTGATGGGATTGTTCCTTTGATGCTTTCATGATACAAAGAGTACACAGAGTATGCCGTGAGAAAGATATTTGGCTGAAGAGTCATCACAGATGATTGTGTCCTTTGAAATAGGTAGAATGAGCAGCAATTTCAGTCAATTGGACATTTTTTTTTTAATAGCTTGCTATTCTACCTGTATTAAAAACAAAAATACAAAATTACGAACAAGGTCTTAATATCTTTGTCGTACTCTGACTGTGTGCCAAAAGTTCCATGCTTCTATCTAATTGTTTGCGGTACCTGCCACTAATAAGTGTTCGAATCCCACCCGAGTTGCCTGTGGATTTTTTTCCCCACAGGAGTATACGGTGCTTATCACACATCGGTGTAAGGCAAATTGAAATTTATATTCATTCCCCCGATGCAAATATTAACATCCAAATTCCATGCTTGTACCATCAAAAGCACACCATATTACCCAAATATTGCCCCTCTCTGCCAAGCTGTGTAGTAGAGCGATACTGTGGGCTTATCCCACTGGTTTTAAAATGTGCCTTCCCTGTAATATTTCTTATTAAAAAAACATCGTGTGGTCAACCCAACAATGTTTAAAAAGAAAGAAGAAAAAGGTACAGTTCCACATAAAGAAACACCAAACCATGTACAATGTAGCTCTTATTTCACTCTCACACCGATGTCATTTTTTTCGCACAGGTCTCGGGGGAACAGTGCTTTACACACATCGGTGTATGGGTATAACAAGACAAATTCTGTATCCCCGATGCAAATTTAACATCTATTTAAAATACAGCTCTTGCAAAAGCCCATCTGGGAACGTACACTGTAGTCACAGACGTTATCTGTGGCCAGGATGTACATGTACATTGTCACTGCTGTACACACAGAGAAAGGACTAGTTCCATCTCTATGGCTGTACATTATGTGTGCATAATAATATGTAGGCTTTTATAATATTCAAATCACTGGTACACGTTTCACATTATTATGGAAACAGCCGCCGTTCACATAAAAATAACGGGTAGTCTGTATTGTAAAACAGTCTGCCCGGTATATGTTTTGAGCCTCTTCTGTGTTTGACTGTTTGTATTCAACGGTTTAGCGGACCCCCGCAGCGCATTTTGTTTGTGAATTATTGATGTGGACGTTTTATGAGGAAAAGCAATGATGGTGTATTGAAGCGGCGGACGCGGGTTATGCTAACCCATAACGGGGGAGGGAGTGGGGGGGGGGGGGGGGGGTGTAATGACGGTCATGAAAACCTAAGATGATAAAGATGTTGCTGATGGTGATGATTGAGCGCATTGAGACGTTATTGTGAAATGCGCTACATAAGAACTAGTTATTATTATTTATTATTATGATGGTATGGTGATGGTGATATGATCACATGCTATCACCACAATCCTTCAGTCAGCAGCAGCAGTTGCAACAGCAGCTGCATCAACAGCATTAGAAACAGCAGCGACATTATTATCGGCAACACTGAGCAGCAGCATCAGCATCAACGGCACTTGAAAAAAGCAGCAACATTGGCAGCACCATAGCAAGCAGCATTAGCAACAGCACCTGCATGGAACAGCAGCACTACATCAAGCATTAGAAACAGCTTCAATATTGGCAACACTAAGCAGCAGCACTTGCAACAGCAGGTGCATTGAACAGCAGCAACATCAAGCATTGGGAACAGCGACATTTATCATTGATAGCATGCAGCATGCAGCAGCAACATTTGCAACAGCAGCACCATCAGCAACAGCGTTATCGGCAGCAGCATGCAACAGCATTAGCAAATAGCACTACCAAAAGCATGCAACCTGTACAGCAGCCAAAATTTAGCAAAAACAGCAGCAGCAGCAGTAACACCAACAGCGGAAACAGCAGCAGGGTCAGCGCTATTAATGGGGATAAAATTCATGAAACTTTAAATTCCTCACATAATTATTGCGAACAAGTTTAAAGTGTCTCCCATTTTATACAATTAATACCAGTGAAAACTTGTGTATTCTTGAGAACGTGTTGCCAACATCATGATCTGAGCAGACGTAACGGACCAGTCAGGTTTTCTTCAAAAATTTTGTGAACCACCCAATTCCTCTATACCCAATTTCGGTTTAGTTTTGTTTAAAACTGTTGTTTCCCCCACCTAGCAAAACAAGATCTGAGATCGTGTTTATTTATCCGCATCAGCCATGCAAAACACCTGCAATGTGTATTGGCTATCATGCGCCCTAACTTGCGGTCGATGGTTATTACGTCTAATATTAATCCACAAGAGGGCGCTATTTTAGGTACTCAGGTACTAACGATATGGGCGCACCACACTGAATAGGCTCCCATAGCAACCAATGCTAAATGCTAAATATTCAAAAATATTCAAAAAATACTTAAAAGTCTCACAGCATTTACACAAAACAAAGCAAATCTATTTTCTGACAACTGAACCTCATTTTCTTTCCAATTTCTAGTAGGTAGCCGTTGAGAATTTTTGGTAGGCTGATCCAAATTAAAAACACCCCTGATGAACGAGTAAACTGGCCAGACTTCATCTTGGAAAAATGACCCTACACTGTTTAGCAAAATAGGACCATTTTTTAGAGGGCCAGTCTACCCAAAATGCTCCAGGTTGAAAGTCAACAACCCCGGGGCACAATGTTGGATCATTTTTTCAACAATGATATCCATAAAAGCAAGGACCTTCCAAATCTTTGATTTACAGAAAAAGTTGTGGGTTTACATTTGATTAATGAGGCTCGGTGCATGGATTTCTCTCTAGTTAGTGTAGTGCGCCCCGGAAAAAAAACACTGCAAAACAGACTTTGAACCAAGTCTAGCTTGCACTAGGAGCAAGTGCATTCACATACACAATCATGACATAGTATCAGAACTAGGTGGGCTGGTTCACCTTCGTCAAGATGTCATTCAACTTTGTTTGAATTTTCCATTCAAAATGTGATAACGCGTATCTGATTTTATACTATCATTAATACTGTCAACTCTTGGGGGATTATATTGTTAATGGTCGCGTCATGTGGAACCCGCATGGGCGCTCTCGATGGCCCCACTTCCCAAGCGACCTATTTCCCCCAGATTTTGATGTGCGTGCTTGAAGTTTTGCAAAAGTATGTTCAAAAAATGAACATGGCCGTGTTGAAGTTTGTTGGGAGAGCAACGAGGTGCTTTTTCACTGGAGATTGTTTTCTCAATTGTATAAGGTTGATCCTGGAACAGTTTTGTCCGCAATGCGATGGACGGACGGAAACTCCACAGGCGGCCTATTATATATTGTTATTATTTTTTTAACTATTAGTATCTTTCTGAACATAAAACCAAGAGAAATGCTCAAGCTTGCAGCGTGACCCAAGTTCAGGCCTCAAGATACCTGTGTGGGAAAAGATGATCAGTCTCGATTGCCTCGTTCTTGAAAGGGCAAGGGCACCTAGGCATTGTCTTCTTTATGGGAAAGGGCACCCCTGTGAGGAAATTTGATTTCCATTGGAACATTTCAAGGGCACCGAGTCAATGGCCAGGGGGCAGCGGAGACAATTCGCCTCTGTTGCCTCCATGAAGTATCAGGCCTGGATGATAAAAAAAAAATCCCTGTTCTAGATGTTGGAGGAGAAGAAAAATAAACAAACAAATTTGAGAGAAAACCAACTTAACGGCTGGTATAGAGACTCAAAACCCAATCCACTCGCAAGGCTCCAGGTGCGAGATTCGAACCGGTGTCCATGCAGAGGTGAAATGCATGGATAGAAAACCTTTTAATTGATGGCAGCCATCTTTTTTCTGTCATTGTAATCAATGTAATCAAACCGAGGCTGGACGGGTAACATAGACTGTCACCATTTTGTAAAATCGGCTTGTAGTATACGTGTCTTGTATTTGGGACACCAGACGTACTTTTCAAAAGAGAAAGAACATTATTTTGATAAAAAAAACAAAAAAAAAAACACGAGTATCTTGTCTGCACCCTATGCGGCCCATGAGCCACATCCTTCAACACTGCCCCTACATGAGTTTGCAGGCAGCTCTGAGGAGCTTCACCATGTAACACTATAGTAAAGCTGAGACCGATGGCTGAAACATCTCGACCTGAACAGTCTTGCTAGCTAGCCAGAAGATGTAGCAGTAGCTTGGGTTTGCGGACGAATTTCTCAACCAATGAAGTTGCAAATAATTGCACCTTTCATTAGATGGTAAAACGACCTTTAATGAATACATGACTTTGACTAATGGCCGGACTTTGCGTAAACTATTATAAGAATAAGATTAGCGAACAACAGCTTGTTATCCGCTCAGAAACTCTCACGCATTTTCTCGCGTATTGTGGCGTAGGAAAAAAAATCAGCCATCTTTGGTGTGACAATGACTGCAGACATTTTTGTTGAGCGCACAACTGTGCGTTATACGCGTGCGTTTCATGAACTCCTTTACATAATTGGTTGGTAAACAACGCTCAAGCTGCGTTGAAACTTGCAGCTGTCATCAAAGATGGCGTGTGTTGCAACCCATCTATAAAACATGCCAACCATTAGCCACATTGTGTTATGTGCACAATGTTTATCTCATAGTGGCTATACACCAGTGTTATGTATTTCCCTTATGCCAACCCTCACCCCCAGCCCTCATCCTCACCCCTAACCCCAGATAGATCAAGAGGGGTTATCGGAACATGTAGGGGTGTCGGAACATAGGGGTGTCGGATCCTAGAGCAGTCCCTATCCCATTCCAGGGTACTTTTTTTCACAATAGAACAATGCTACCCACAAGGTAGGTTTCTTTGTTTTAGTGCTACCCCAAGCAGGAATTCTTCATAGGGAACATTAGAATAACAATGGCTGGACTCCGTAACTGCCATTATGTAAAAGATGGTTGTGGAGGCAATGTCCCCCGCATCCCTAACACCCTGTAGAACAATTAATAGATGTATATTGTACCAGTGTCGGGGCAGTAACCTCCAGCGCCGTAACTAGGGTAAAATTTTTGGGGGCCACAAGGGGAGGGGGGCACCATTTTTCCTAGGGGGCACTTTTTGCCAATTAAAACTGTAGTTTCCGTGTTTTTTTCTCTCTAAACAAGCCCCCTTTCAGCGCTCTTTTGACATGTTGAGGTAAAATAAAATACATCTTCCCCCGAGCATTGCACTTTGGAAAAAAAAAACATTACTATCTTCTGCCTCCAGTTGTTGGAGGCGGGGTCTCCTACGAGCGTCGCAGCTTCAACATGATAATGAGGGCCACAGATCACCACCCTGGATAAAATCACAAGTTGACGGCATGGGCCATTCTATCTCCGTCAGTGGATCTCGTGTCAAGTGTTTGGACTGTGGTTTTTGAACATCAGTCTCGATTACATACAGATATGGGTACATGTTAAAAAAAAACATAACATAAAATATTCCAAGCTACAACCATTGACACAACATTTTTCGGCGGTCTGTGGATTGACAGAGTCTACATCTCCAGTGTAGAGGTGGATTCGTTGGTCAGGTTTTCCGTTCAACATTTTAGAACGACACAGCCAGCAAGTTAACCACAATGGCGAGCTCCGTCATGACTATCAATGTAGGCGGCAGCCTGTACACGACGTCTGTTGAGACTCTGACTCGCTACCCAGACTCCAAGCTGAGCAACTTGATCAGTGACCATCTTGCTACCGCTCAAGAGGCTTGCCCATCCACCAAGGACGGACACGGTCACTTTGTCATCGACCGAGACGGCCCCCTGTTCCGCCACGTGCTCAACTTCCTCCGGGAGTCGAGCCTGACCCTACCGGAAGATTTCAAGGAGCTGGAACTGCTCATCGGAGAAGCTGAGTTCTACCAAATCCAACCTCTCGTCGAAGCAGTGAGGGCTCTGCAGGACAGGAAAATCTTCATCGACGAGGAGAGGAGGGTACAGCGCAAGACCATCCGGCCCATGGAATACGTGGAGGTGGAGCTGTACGTGGGCCACTCCTGGTTCGTCTACGGCACCGCCCAGGCTCTGAAGGAGATACCGTACTTCGCCAAGTACTACGCCCAGTTCGTGAAGAAGATCCCGACGCACGCCTACAACATCCCTAAACTGGAGAACCCCGAGGCCTACGGGATGCAACTCATGCAGGGGACGCGGGACGAACCCCTGAACCGGGTAAAAATGCTGCAGGAGGCCTCCAAGGTCGGGTTCCGCTTGCTGTGCACGTCCTCGAGTGGAGGGGATGGCCGTCTCAGGATCAGGTGGATCCTGGCGAGAGAAGTGGCTAGTCGACGATTTTCTCTCACTTTTTCATAAACCTAAAAAACCCGAATCAACTTAAAAGAAACGTCGACAACCCGAATAAGCATAAGAAGAGTCGACAACCTGAATCAGCATAACAGAAGTCGACAACCTGATTCAGCATAACAGAAGTCGACAACCCGAATCAGCTGAGGAGAAGTCGACAACCCGAATCAGCTGAGGAGAAGTCGACAAAACTTTATTTCAAAACTTTAAGGTAGAACACCGGATTTGTATTCACCCAATTATTAACATCAGACTGAAAGCTTACTAAATTATGAAATTCATACCAGTGCCGATATCTTCCATACATTTCTGTCTGAAATACTATCAAAGTCGAGAAAATAGAATTTAAAGACGTCGATTTTTATGTTGGTTGTTACAATCGAAATTAAGGAAATTAATGTGACTGTTTACATGCTGAAAAGTGTGCACGGGTTTTCCCACTATTTTCTCCTGAGTCAGACCACGGATTGAGCCCAAATTTTCACATTTTTTTTAATGTATATATTGAATCACACAAAGTAAGAACACTGCACTATCAGCTTTACCAACCCTGTAATCATTATGAGGAGACAGTTGTGACTCAGCCTGTGTGAATGAGACACTTTGAGGTGAAAATGTAAATTTCCATTTCATCATGTAGGGCATCTTCAAAGGATTAAAACGACACCACACTGACCTCTACAGAGTTTACGGTTCCAATCCAGAACAGTCAACTCTGTAGAGGTCGGTGTGGTGTCTAATAATCCTTGGAAGATTCCCTACATGATGAAATTTGGACGTAAATTTTAACCTCAAAGTGTCTCATTTACACAGGCTGGGTCATAGTTTACAAAAACAATAGGTTGAGTGGTTGGACACATTTTTTGAAAAATACTGAGGCACACCTAGAAGAAAACAATAATCCAGTCCTTTGCTGGTATACTAAGTGGGCACTCTGCAAAAACCTGGGTGTCAAAATGATTTTCTTGCCATCTGTATGTGACAACCATGTTAGTTATCCCCACTGCTTCATTGTTGGTATAATAACACCACGCCGGTGTTGTCACATAATACAGATACCAAGAGAAGGAATCGAACACCCCAGTTTTTGCAGTGACTGTAGCGTATTGACATAATTCACCTGACGTCATCAACACAGTAATCTTGGTTGCACCATTTTGGAAGTCAATGTTACTATGTGTTATACAGTGTAGTGCGCAGTGCGCAGTGCGCATCTTATTAGGCGACGTGGCGTTCCCTGTAGACTTCCAAAATGATGAGCGTGGCACAGTCGCCTTGTGTATTACGGGCGTGCAAAGGTCAATATCGCATATGAACCCGTACATAGAACTCGGGGGGGGGGGGGGGGATACTGAGTTAAACAGTGATTGCCACGCATCATGAATAAAACAAAAATAAGGGGGTGGAGCTTCTCACAGTCTGAAGAAACGAAATGACGTCATCATTCGATTTAAATATGGATGACCTCGTTTTCGAAACGTAAATTCCGTTTTCATTTTTATGTTGAGTAGAAAATGCACAAAGAACTTTAGGTTGTAGCCGACTTTGATGAAGTACCCTCCCCCCCCCCCCCCCTCCCGGCCACAAGCACACACACCCACACACAAGTGTGTAAATACCTGCAATCGAGAACCTCCTATTGTCCCTCTTTGGTTTGTACTCTTTAACTTTTTGGCATCTGCTCCCATTGGTTTTGTACATGACTTTCCAACCTTCACCCAACTGTATGGGGACCCTATTGTCCCTTTTGTTGTACCCGGTTTGAATGTGTATACAAACTCACACAAAACAAAAACAAAATTGTCGAGGGATTGTGTCGTTAGCCTTTTTGAGGGATGGTGGACACTATAGGACGTCGTGTGCCCGGTAAAAGGGCGTAAGGCCTTACGCCCTTTTGCCGGGAACATAAAATAGTTCGTCCCAGTAACAGAAGGACGTAAGCCAGGCGCGTACGCAGGGGTGGGGGTGTTTTGGCTGTTAAACCCCCCCCCCCCCCTTCGCCCTGTAAAAATGGGGATGGAAAAGAGAGTACCAAAGTACAGAAAAGGAGAAAGAGATTTTTTTTTTATTATTACCGCTAAACAAATTAACAAACCTTTTTTCGATTAATTTTCTGCAAGTTTACTCATAGAATATGTTTTCTCAATTGTTTGCATGATTTTCCTGTTTTAATGTCTTTATTTTGAGGTTGTAGTACTCGCACATGAGACGAACGTTGCGTGTTTTTGAGACGTGGTTTTGGAGCCGTCGCCCACGACATGCACAGTGCAAAATTGTCACGCACGCTATGCTATACTGCCGGGATTTGTTTTGGCCAGCGGCCAGCACCGTCATGATATGACCGTGCATGTGCGAGACTTCAACTCTCATTATTTATAAGAATCATCGACCTTAATTTATTCAAATAAAATATTTGATAAACAATTCATGAAAGGTTTTGTTACTCTTTTGGGTTAGTTTAGATAGCTTCCACGGAACAAATCCCATGCTATAACGATACACGAAGGCCTAATAATTACCGATTTAATTATTCTATTCGATCTGCACAAGAAGTGCCCCCCAAAAAATACAGATCCATTTATAGAAAAACCTTGGGATTAAAACAGATGGAGAGTATCCAAAATAGGCGGGAAAAAGACAACCAATCAAAGTTAATTAAATACAGACAAAGAGATTGTTGATGACCAATCAAAATGCAGCAGTGTGGACAATGGGATGTCCAGTGGTCGGTTAGTACAGAAAGGAGATTAGTGAACAAAGGAGGAAAGCTGCATGGTGGGAAATGCGGCTGACATGAAAGGACAGGATTATTAACTCACATGAGGGAGGTGATTAAGGGTAATCTCCCTAAATAAAGCAGTAGAAGTGTAAACATTGAATAATAGAGAGGGGGCTATAATGAGAATACTATGATGATAATGTAAAAGCATCGTAATAAAGTAGTTATTTGCCAAGAGGAATTATTTAACACCTGTGTTTATGTTTAATCCGAATGGTTGGATTGTTCGGAGTTTGTGAATCCAGTGGGATTCTCTGAGTTTACGATGTGAATCGTCGCCGTTGCAGGCCTCAATGACAGTTAGTTCCACATCTTTAACACTATGATTAGGACTATTAAAGTGGATAGATACTGGGTACAGTTTTTTGGTCTTTATGGAGGAGACATGGTTCGCAAAGCGAAGACTAAGTTTGGTCTTTGTCTCTCCCACATACTGTACTCCACATCTCTTACATGATATGACATAGATGACATTTGGGGTTTGGCATTGGGAGTTGGTCTTGATTTTGTAGGTAAAGCCAGTGCTGTGGCTTTTAACCTGTACAGTGGGTTTGATATACATACAAGTCTTGCACTTAGAGCGGGTGCAGTGGTGACAACCCTGTATGTCTTGTGGGGAGGGAGTTTGGCATGTACCTGGGGGGAGTTTTGCTCTAACTAGAATGTCACCTAGGCTCTTAGGGCGACGAAAGGCAACCATGGGGCGCTCAGAAATTGCTGAGCGCAACCTGTTGGAGGAGTGGAGAATTGGCATGTTGTCATTGATTATAGATGACAACTTGGGTAACCTAGGGTGGAAAGTAGTGACCAGAGCAACTCTATTGGTCGGGGTTCTCTTGGTGCCCGTGTTGGTCAACAGAGTATGGCGGGGTATGCCAAAAGCTCTGTTGATGGCTATATATATAATCAATGGAAATTTTGTTTAAACTGCACTGCAGACTATTTTGCCACCGTTAAAATATACACACATTTATTTTGTGTTTAAGACTTATATTTTGGTACTTTTTATTGTTTCTTCCTCCTGGCTTACACAATAAAAATCAAATCTGAGAAAATTTAATAAGAGGTTTGAGAATCTTTTATTGTTAAATCTCTGCCACAGCTTTTAACTGATTTTTTCCACAAAAACACAGGGAAGAGTTCGAGATATTCAGTTAAAATGTTCAACTTTATGCCTTCAGAAAGGCATCTTGGTGTCAAAATTTCCCCGGGGCCCTTAAGTGGGCCCCGGACCCCACGCCGTAAAGGCTTCACGCTTCGCGCTCGCAGTTTCAACCATGGCTATAGAACCCTGTACTTCACACCCCCCTTGAAAAATTTCTGCATACGCGCCTGACGTAAGCAACAAAATGGCTCCTGACATAAAAAAAAAAAAAAAATGTCGTTTTTTTTGCTAGAATTACCCTCACGACATGTTTCCCCATTCCCCCATGCAGAATTTAACCTTTCTAGAATGACTTTCTTAAGAACATGTTCCTTGTAGGTGATGTTCATTGTGTCTTAAATCTTGACAAGTAAATCTTTAAGAGCCTCTAATTGAACACAATAACAAGTATTCCATTTGTTCATTACTTTTGTTGTTCATTGTTTCCCTAAAATGTCACACAACAATGTACCCTTTTACTATAGAAATGCCCATTTATATACCGTTTTATTTAGTTTAGATTATGTACATACTATAATAATCGTAAAAAAAAAAACTAAAAATGTTTTTGAAGTGTTTTATTAAAAAATCACATTGCTAAACAACAAATATTAAACATTTACATTTGTTTATTTACATGTTTGTAAACTACGCATGCCAAGTGTTAAAGCCCAGCTCAACATTGGTAAGAAGAAAAACGTAAAGTGTTCACAGATTTACATATACCTTACGTGGTATAAAGATGGTATAAAGATGGTATAATGATGGTAGAAAACTTTCCTTGAAATATTTCTTCCTGAAGTGTTATCATTTTTAAATATTATTAAATAAGATTCAAAAATAGTGTTCGTCTAAGTGAGACATAAAATTCTGCCTATAGGCATGCGTACAATTTTTCTTTAAACCATTTTTCTCGCAAATGAAACAACGAAATGAGCTGACATTTTCACAGGTTGGTTTTATTTCATTATCTTGATTTTTGCAAGGAATGGAAGCATTTACAGACAGTTTACCAATGTTGAGCTGGGGCTTTTAAAACGTTCTCTCAATTAACATGTTAGCACAATAAACTAACAAGGAGAAGTCAACGACAATGAAGAAATGTTGATTAGATGAATGGTGCAGAACTCGAAAAGCTGGATTCTGGTATAAACCACAAGACATGTTAAAATACTGTATTACATAATATACTATGTAATACAATTATAATCTCAATTATAATCTATGTAATCTCAATTATAGTTGAGATGTATACGCGTATAATAGGCAGATAAATATTTTAAAACACTTTTCGGATGCGCTTCTACAATTAAAGCATTATTAAAGGTGCACTGAAATACAAAGTATTAATGCCTTTATGTTACACCTTATGATTTTTATAAAACGATTCACATGTAAGAAATAATTTTTTGCATTCCTGTGTATTTTTCGCATAATTTGTTTTCTTTAAAAAATAACAGTCTTCAGGAACGCCCACAAAAATAGGTCACTTGCTAACATGGCTTGATTCTCAACGTGACATCACATGCATTACATAATGTTTCCTGAGCTATTCCACAAAACAATTGTTCTGGGATTGGGTCTGCCAAAGGAATGACAAATATTGTGTTCCTCTATTAACAAATTCATTCTTGGTTGTAATGCATGTGATGTCACGTTGAGAATCCAGCCATTGTTAACAAGTGACCTATTTTTGTGGGCGTTCCTGGAGACTGTTATTTTTTAAAGAAAACAAATTATGCAAAAATACACAGGAATGCAAAAAATGATTTCTTACAAGTGAATCGTTTTATAAAAATTTATAAGATGTAACATAAAAGCATGAATACTTTTTATTTCAGTGAACCTTTAAGTCGATATTTTTTTCTTGTTTTTTTAATATTGTAACATCTAGACTTCTTTCTTGAGTTCAACTATTGTTTGCACAGTCAAAAGTTACAAACGATGAGAATGCTACATCTTTGTAGTAATAATTATGGGATTTTCGGACAGTTTGTAAATCACTGACCGTAGGGGGCGCGTTTTGGGCGAAAAAAAAAGCGACTAGAAAACAATGTTCCGTCTTCGGTCAGGGGTTGAAGCGTTTTCGTGTGATCTGTTCAACCGCGGTCACCATGGCCCCAATTTCATAGAGCTGCTTAAGCAGAAAATGTTGCTGGAAAATTTCCTGCTAAGCTGTTTCGGTCGGTGAATTTTACGCTAGAAACTTGTGTCTACTCAGGGTCGCCAAGATATTCCCAATAACGACAATGCAAAACGCTTAAATAAAACCTATCCATCGTGTAAACAAGTTTATTTTGGTGAGATTTTCTTGTTCGTTTCTATTTCTTTTAATTTGGACCGAAATTGAAGTTGTAAAAGTGTTTTGACCTATAACAGATGTTAGATTTGTGCATCGGGGATAAGAATGTTATTTTTGTTTTTTGCCCATACACCGATGTGTGTTAAGCACTGTATACTCGGTACTTTCCCTATAAAATAGTGCTGTGAAAAAAACTCACAGTCAAATTCCTCGGGTGGGATTCGAACCCATGAACGCCCGCCATTCCAGAGCAGATGTCTTACCAACTAGACTACCGAAATTGCCAAGCAGATAGAGGCAGTTCAAATCCTATATAGCAGCGGGTACCGCAACCATTATAATAGATGTTAGATTTTTTTTGCATCAGAGATAAGCTTTGACCTATCCATGTTTTCAGAGTTACATTGACCCCTCGCTCTGACGTCACACAAGGCTACTGTCTTCTTGTGGGTCTGCCATTTTTAGGACTCAAACTGCATACAAAGTTATGTTGGGCCATGTCCGAATGAATGGCTTCGGCAGTGGCTACGGCCGGAACGCCGAGGATTCCTATTCTTCAACGTTGTCGTTGCAGCCAGCGGCCATTAGCCGCAGCCGAAGTCGCTTGATTCGGACACGGCCTTGCATAAAACTACACTATACACAGAAACGCTCAGTGAATCTGACTCCCAACATGGCGCCACCATGTTTATTGCAGGTGATGACGTCAGGTGAATGGGAAACTTTTGAGACGCTGGTGGCAGCAGACACAACGGTCCTTTTTTTGATAGTTCTGAGCATGCACGCACATCAGTATTGCGCGCGAGGTTCTGAGCATGTGTACTGCCAGAGAGAACAGTAATAGTCCAGCGGATAAGGGGAAAAATTGTGCACTTTTTGGTAAAAGCATGAAACTTGGCACACGTGTAGTTGATACCAATACATGAAATTTTAGATATAGTGCCATCTCTGAATTGGCCCGTGGTGGCCTTGGCGGCCATTTTCAAAAATGGCCGCCAATTCTGATATAAAACTACATAAATCAGAAAATAAGAGGCCTAAAATCTTCATTCCAGTGACTTTGCATATGTTTGCAGAGTCTAACAGTTCAAAAAAAGCATTGTTGAGTGTATCAGACTTTTATGTCTGCCATTTTCAAAATGGCGTCCTTGTTTTTCAGAATGGCTGCCAATTCTAATATAAATTTACATAACTCAGAAAATAAGAAGCCTAAAATCTTCATTCCAGTGACTTTGCATATGTTTGCAGAGTCAAACATTTCAAAAAAAGCATTGTTGAGTGTGTCAGACTTTTATGTCCGCCATTTTCAAAATGGCGTCCTTGTTTTTCAAAATGGCCGCCAATTCTGATGATATAAAACTACATAACTCGAAAAGTAAGAGGCCTAGAATCTTCATTCCAGTGACTTTGTATATGTTTGCAGATTCTCACACTTTTAGATATAGTGCCATCTCTGAATTGGCCCGTGGTGGCCTTGGCGGCCATTTTCATAAATGGCCGCCAATTCTGATACATAACTCAGAAAATAAGAGGCCTAAAATCTTCATTCCAGTGACTTTGCATATGTTTGCAGAGTCTAACAGTTCAAAAAATGCACTATTGTGTGTGTCTGACTATTAGGTGCACCATTTTTAAAATGGTGTCCTTATTTCGATGGCAAAACATTCCATATGTCAAGAACTCAACAGCATTTGGCCTTTATTCTTGGGACGATTTATAGGTTCTAAGGTTCAAAGGCTTGAATAAACTTACAAGTTGTAAGAAAAGCATAATTCCAGTTTAAATACTCTGCACATACCCAGTAGATATCACAATATTGCTCACCTATTTGAAAGAGCAAAATAAAACAAATCTTGGAAATCTGTTACTAGCAAGAGCCTCCACATTTGCACAGGGCTGTGCATGTCAGTGCAGCTTTCATGCACTTGCATTTAGCTCCACATCCCTTGGTGCAACCACAGCGCAAAAGTTCTTGGCACACTTTGCTTGCCTCAGGACGGCTGCTCCAGTAGACTTCCCACTTTCCACCCTCAATCCTTGTCCAGCCCCAACCGTCAGGTGAAGGAAGCACCATATGTGGCACAACGGCCTGGCTCCAACAATGTCCAGCTTGATAAACAGCTCTCCTCAGATGCTGGAGAAGAGCACCTTGTGATGGTGGAATGTTGCTAACATCATGGCCTTTCCTGGAAAACAGGTCTACCCTTGCCTCATTAACGGTGCTGTTGGTGCTCGTTTTGTCATAAAGGAGAGTGACAAATCTCTCCAGTGTGCCCATAGATGCATCTACGTCTGCCAGTTGTGGTTGCCTCATCAGCGCATCAAACTCTCCTGTGACTTCAGGATATACACTCCAGGTGTCCCAGGCTGTCCTCTTCCCCCTTCCAGCAAAACAGGACACAGTATCACATCCAGTGAAGGCATGAAACATCGGAAGCGTAAGGCACTTATCTCGACCAATGGCAGCATAGATCCTGTGTGCAGCAATCATTCGAAAATGTTTACCTGTGCCAAAGGCTACCCACAATTCAGCTAGTGATGCAAAGAGCTGTGCAAAGACATACACAGCCAGCACAACAACATCGCTGTCCACTGTGCGGATATGAATTCTGTTGTAGTGTTTGACTGCATCAGCGATGTGAACCATTATGCGGTTGTCTGCTTCCTCATGTGAACAAAGGGCTAGTCCTTCTGTGCATCTTGGCTGCCTGCAAACAACATCCTCATTCAGGGTGCTGATGATTTGCTTGTCTGTTGGTATGGTTACAACTTCCCTACTTAAGAATGCAAACAATTCTTTCTTGTTTTCAGCAAGCCTCAAGAAATCCCCCCAGTTTTTAGGAACTGCATTTTTTGGATCTACCCGACAACGAACCCCCTTCCCTCTCTTTTCTCTTGTTTGCTCTTTCAAGGTGTCCGGCCTGTACTCATCCCAGATGACATCTACTCTTTGTGATTTGTCCAAAGCTTTACGTATGGAAGGAATACATCCTGAGCATATTCCTTGAAGGTATGTGCTGATCCAGGCTTCAAAATATTCACAATAGCAGGTCCATCTAAGATGACCACGTCACCAACTGGACTTGGCTCCTCTTCCTCATCCTCTGGCACTGCTTCTTCAAGGCATCGAACAATGTCAGATTTTGTGCCAAGTCTAATCTTTCCCCTGTCTGACAGTGATGGTGGGCATATTTGATTCTCATGAGAGAAAAATTCCTGAAGATTACCATCTCGAACTTGGCAAGCAACGTATAGTCTTGAGAAGAGATTCCGATTGCTTTTCACTGCTGAAATGAGCTCCTGAGCTTTTGACTTTTTACGCACTCGAGGCGAGCCGAAAAGACAAAGCATATTCTTCTTTATGGAAGATTGGTGCAAATTACAGCAGGAAAGTCAGCCAATGTTTAAGTTCTGGTTCACTTTTCTTCAGCTACAGCTTACCCTACTCGTATTTGTGCGATCAATCCGGACAGGCGACTTCCAGCTGTATGTGCAATCACTGACAAAGCTTGTGCACTGGTTTTTTGCACTAGACCACTTCCACTATGCAAGGTGGATTTCAGTTCACATCCGTGACATGGTGAGTCTACCTCAATGGCATCCCCTCATCTATACAGAGTTTCTGAAGGGACATTTCACAGTCAAGAAGACCAACCACTCTTTCTCAAGACTGGCTATTGATCAAGCCCACGAGCAAAACAAAGCAGTGGTCAAAGATGACGGCGGAGCTGTTGGCCTGACAGAGTCTCCAGCTGCTCTCCAGAGGTGGATGGTTTGTGGACCAGAGATGGCACGCCTCCTCAATGAGTTTGAAACGTCCCTTGATAATGCACAGTCCACACCTGACATATGCCACCACGAGCAACGGCCGGGTGTACAGAAATCCTTCGTTCATGACGTCAAGTTCCTGAAATCTACATTCGATGAGTATTGTACTGCTTGAAACCAACCTCTTCGATCTTATACAGAGTGTCCACGACAGGCTTATCTGCGATATCCCTTGTGTCTAGAACTAGCAGGTCGCCACTAGTTTCAAGGAAGGGATTACCATACTCATCGAATGTAGATTTCAGCAACTTGACGTCATGAACGAAGGATTTCTGTACACCCGGCCGTTGCTCGTGGTGGCGTATGTCAGGTGTGCCATCCAAATAAGTGGTTTCAGACAGGGTAACAAACCAAAAAGTGTAACAAATACAAATTCCTGAATAAAGTAACTGGTTTCAAGTAAATAGGAGAGTATATGATAACAAAAAAATTATGGAAATGGAGTTCTTATTACATGTAGATAAAGGATTTTCGGCTGTATAACGACTGCCATTTTGAAAAATAAGGACGCCATTTTGAAAATGGCGGACTTAAAAGTCTGACACACTCAACAATGCTTTTTTTGAAATGTTTGACTCTGCAAACATATACAAAGTCACTGAAATGAAGATTTTAGGCCTCTTATTTTCTGAGTTATGTAGTTTTTTATCAGTATTGGCGGCCATTTTGAAAAACAAGGACGCCATTTTGAAAATGGCTGACCTTAAAGTCTGACACACTCAACAATGCTTTTTTTTAACTGTTAGACTCTGCAAACATATGCAAAGTCACTGGAATGAAGATTCTAGGCCTCTTACCTTTCGAGTTATGTAGTTTTATATCAGAATTGGCGGCCATTTTGAAAAACAAGGACGCCATTTTGAAAATGGCGGTCCTAAAAGTCTGACACACTCAATAATGCTTTTATTGAACTGTTGGACCTGGCAAACATATACATAGCCACTGGAATGAAGATTCTAGGCCTCTTATTGTCTGAGTTATGTAGTTTTATATCAGAATTGGCGGCCATTTTTAAAAATGGCCGCCAAGGCCACCACAGGCCAATTCAGAGATGGCACTATATCTAAAATTTCATGTTTTGGTATAAAGTACATGTGTACCAAGTTTCGTGCTTTTACCACAAAGTGCACGATTCCGTCCTAATATAGCCCTTATCCGCTGGACTATAAAAATTTGGCTCAATATCAAGCTTTTTATTTCGAAGGGGTGCTTTGAGCAACCGTCGAGCAACGGGGCAGCCATCGTCGTGTGTTATATAGTGGCATGGGCGGTTAGTGCGTAAAGCACCCGCCTCTCACCTCTGCGGCCCTGGTTCGTTTCCCGGCTAAGGCCACATAAATGAGTATAGTTTGCGTTTGTGGTTCTCTCCTCTGCTACGAGGGTTTTTCTCCGGTCCCTCACGTCTTCCTCTCTCTCTGGAAAAAAAAAATCGAACACTTTCGGTCTCTGGTCATCATTTATGGGTTGATGTGGCTGGCTGCCAAAGGCGACTATCGCAAATGTGACCCGCGCTATGCATCCTGGGATAGTTAGCGATCAATGGCGCAGTGCTTGAAATTGCGGACTTCGCCAGTTACATACGTTTGTAACTTGTGTAGTTGTACTTTGAAGTAAACGTCTGCAAAATGTCACACCAGTGTGCCGTGTATGGATGTGTAAACGACCGTCGCTATCCAGAAAGGTTAGTTACAGTCATTAGTACAAGAAAGAGCTGTAGATTTGTGTTGTGTTTGTCCTTTTCTGTGTTTACTGTTTGTGACCATACACCGTCACTGACCGTTGTATCTATGACTAGAGTAGTAATGTACCGAAAAGGGGAGTATGCATCTGCATATAGGGCCTAACGTTACATTTCGGACAAACAGCAAGCAGTGAAACGTTACTCGTTATGTATTATATTTCTTTTTAGTAAATGCCAAGCAACGACTGACGTGCAGGGAACCTTTGGATAGGTCCACATAGCTATTCAAATCATAGACATGTTGTAATGTTATTGTTAGAGAACATGGGAGAAGAAGGCATCCCATGCGACTCCCAGCCCACGATTCTCCTAAAATACTAAATAGTCCTGTGGCTATACATGTGATGTAGATCATAGATGTAATCCTAACTAATCCTGTGTTCAGTTATTTACATCAGTCAGACTGTCAACACATACAACAAACCTTTGATTGTGAGCAAGATGGTACATAAAAAGACTGAAAGTGTTTATTATTATTAATCATTTAATGGCAGATGCTATCCACTGTCCAGTGTCCAGAAAGCTTAGATGAGATATGATTTGTATTGTAAACAACATTGAATTGGCAACTTCAACGTCAGAAGACTGCAACCTTTGATCATTACACTGTTTAAAAAAAGGGGTTCAGAAAATGAATATCAGGCTACTGAGAACCCTAGCAATCCTATAGTATGTACGGTACCGTATGTACACATGTACACATGTACTCATTACTGTAACAGTTATTTTTGTCCATGTTTTTGAATAGGATGAAGGTGATGCCACATGTAAAGTTGCATATGGGCGACAATGCAGGTGTCAAATTTTACAGGTGCAAGACTCAACACCGTCGGAAGTGGGATCGCCTAATCAACAGGTGAGAAAGTGACATTAACGAAAAACATTACTCATTTATATGTTTATCAAACGAATTCCTGATTCTGCATGAGCCATGAAAATATCAAACAAGTTCAAGATTAGTTCAATATGTTTATTGCGAGTGCGGTATAATCTCATCTTCCAATATTATTACTGTTATAAAATATAAACTGATTTAACTCATAAAGGTGAACTTTCTGTTGTTATGGATGGACCAATCACAATCGAGGACTAAAGTTTGCTGGAAGAAAATATCCCATATTGCACAGACCACATAATTTCAGGGTGCGTACTACGCTCCACAAGTTGCATGCTCAATGATTACAGGAAAATACAGCTTGTCCGCGGCCCTTATCTGCTGGTACTTACACTGGGAATCAAAAAAGCTGCTTGTTGTCAGAGGTCAGTTAATACAGTACATTTTTGTCTTACTTTACTATACAGGGTTGACTACAGGGTTAATTGCAATACAGTGGTATGCAGCAACCACTTTGAGTATGGACAACCACGAAACACCGCCCAACATCCAACAAGATACTTAAAGGGGTATGACACAAAAAAACCATCTCGTCCCTCACCAAAAAGGAGATCTGCCCCACCGCCACCAAGGAAAAAACGCTGTCTCAGCGTGAGAAATCCTCAGGTTGATGCAATGATGCACAATTGAACATCAGGAAATCATCAACACAGATTGCATCACCAACTCCAGAAGTCTGCAAAGCAGGTTTTCACAAAGACCACGGCAAATACACACTTCCTGCAGGTGATGAATCATGTCAAAGGACACGTCCTCTTCCTCACGCATGTTTGGCATGTGAAACACTTGTTCAGAAGCTCAGGCAAAACGTTGGTCAACTACAACAGCAAATCCAAAATCAACAAGAAGAAAGATCTACACTTAATGAAGACAAACAAGAATCAAAGCATCAAGATCTTAAGCCAAAGCGCTTTACCATTGCTGACATTAAAAACAGAGACAATTTGATGAAACTGTACACAGGAATAAACTCATATAGAGTTTTCTTGTGGATTTATGATCATGTAAAACAGAAAATGAAACGGTTGCACTACTACAGAGGCCCAACATCTCACTCTACAAAAAGATGGCAAAAAACAGGGGCCAACAAACCTGGGCAAAAAAGGGAATTGTCCAAAAAGGATGAACTTTTGCTCACTTTTATGAAGTTGCGACTGAATCTGGTTGATGAAGATTTGGCATTTAGATTTTGCATCAGTGCCTCAGTTGTGTCGAGCATACTGTCCACTATCCTACCCTTCCTTGCTTTGGAGCTTCAAAGTCTCATTCACTGGCCAAGTCGTCAAGAAGCTCAGCTCCATTTCCCTTCATGCTTTAAGAAGCATGGCCAAGTTCGGACAATAATTGACTGCACTGAAGTTCAAACTCAGAGACCATCCCAAACTGATGTTAATTCTAAACTGTACTCCGACTACAAGCAACGCCATACATACAAGGTCTTGATTGCCTGCACACCTGCAGGTGTAGTTTCTTTCATATCAGCTGCTGCTGGTGGGGATATGTCAGATGTTGACCTTGTCAGAAAGAGTGGGATTTTAAAACTTCTTGAGAAAGGAGATGTCATACTTGGGGACAAGGGGTTCAAAGACAAGTCCGATTTTCTGCAGTGTGGATGCAAGTTGGTAATACCAGAGTTTGCTAAAAAGGGGAAAATGTTCACTGAGCAGAAAAATGTGACCAATGCTGCAGTATCAAATTCAAGAATCCATGTAGAAAGAGTAATTGGTAGAATCAAGGAATTCAGAATTCTGAAAGGGGACTTTCCATTACTGCGATCTGACATGGTAGACCATGTGTTCCGCGTCTGCGGTATTCTGGTCAACCTACAGGGTGTTCTTGTTCCTGCATGAATTGTTCCACCCTGGTACTTTGATATGATTTACAGTATGTAAATACATGTAATGTAAGGCCAAATAACATGAACATCACATATTTCTCCTTTGAAAATAAATGAGGGGGTCGTTAGTGTCTGATAGTTTTTGCTACTTTATTACAAGATGGCCAAGCTGCCAGAAATGGCCATGTCAGTAAATTAAAAATGCAGTGGCCAAAGTCAATGAGTGTAGGGGGGATGAGACACATGTAATTTGTTTTATTTGGCCTAAATGGAAAAGCAGTAGTACAATACTTTTACACTTTATAATAAATACTACTTAATCCAACTAATTTTGTTTAATTTGTTTTTATTTTTTCAATAAATCAAACATATTGCTTTAAATAAAAAATATTGCTTTAAATTAAATATATTGCTCTTTGAAAATTATTGAAAACCAAAGTATCTCATTTATGTTTTACACTAATATTAATATTAATATATTTATGTTTTATATTAATGTAAAAAAATATCAGCTACTGCAAGTTGCTTTGTTGAAAAACAAGCAAAAAAGGCAAATGATGGGAAAAATAGTGTGCTCCTGGGAACACCGAGCGAGACAGGTAGATTTTTATTGAAGCCACAAGTGTAAGCAGTAAATATGTTTTTTTTGTATTTTATATAACTTGTCCCTTACTGGTTCTTGTGACTGAATTCATATTTTTGTTATTATTTTTATTTTCATTATTATAAATAGACATATTGAACACAGACTCTTTTGCAAATACAATGTACTTGGTACACGTACGTGTCCATTAGCTGTGGAATTAGGTCCATGCGAGTATTTCCGAAACAGAAATTTAGTTAACATGCAGTTTGCATTTGCATGCCAAAATAGTAATCTGATTAACAGATACGTCCAATAACGAAATGATATTCTAAGGGAATGAAGAGTGGCGACAAGTTCTTTACTGGCCAAGCCACTTTTCTTTTATTCCCATTCATAAATACCCTTTTTGTTAAAAGCTTAATAATTTAGGAAAATCTGTAAAACTTCTATGCTTTGTAAATCTTTAACACAGTCCAAAGTAAAGGTGGCTTTGCTACTGCTGTATGTTAGGATGAAATGAATTCAGTGGTATACCTCCACTTAACCACTTAAGAGAGAAATAAATAATTAAATAAATGAATGCATGTGACAAAAGTATGCCATTCCTCTGGCTCATTAATAAGCTTACTAATTAACATACACAAACAACTTTATCCATACGTGGAGTGTCTTGTTTTGTATAATGCACATAGAAGAAGGGTCCCCCACAGTTTTGAATAGTTGAAAGGAAACAGAAATATTTTAATTCCTTATTTTATTCATAATTTTAATATTATTTTGAGGGGTGGGGCTTATGTACAGTTATGCAACACCCTTAAAAAAAATGCTCTTCATGGACTCATTAAATTACAGCTCTGTTTGAGTAGCACACAACTTTGACTCTTTTAGCTTTTCAGTTATTATTTCCCCAATCACCACAGACTCGTAGAAGATTTTCAATTTCTGTACAAGTTCCCTTATAAAAACTTCATCAAAATTAACCCTCTCAATATGCACACTGTTATTAATGAGAGCTGTCTTGACAACAAAGTCAGCATAATCTGTTTTTGTTACAAACATTTGTATTTGGATCTGCGTGTAGTAGGGATGGTTTCTCTTGAGATGAATCCCATGTTCATCCCTCACTAGGCAAGCATTGGTTTGCATTGCATAATCTGTTACAGACTTCAGGCGGTGGGTATACGGATTCTTTAGTTCCAAAACTCCCTTGCCGTGACATCTGCACTGGATAAGTCCATCAGGAGACCCAGCTATGTAGGGAACATCTGGGTGTATGCTCACCCCTGTGTCAGAAACATTAAATGATTTGTGATGCTTCTTCACGTTCTTGACATAAACTTTCCTCGCTACTTTCTCTCGGCTTTTTCCCCATGCTAGTGATTTCGAAGATACTTTCCCCTCATACCCCATGACACTACTCAATGCAGAATTATAACGCCCTTTGACTTCAGAATCCTTGACTTTGGATGCACATTCATGAGCTTTGGATGCAGTTATTCTCCCAATCCTGTAATCCCACCATTTTGTTGACTTACTCTGTTTCGCTGTTTGTTTAGACACTGCTTCAAAAGCATCGGGTGGTGCTTGCAAATTGTCAAGAAAGCACTGTACAATGTCACAGTCACCTATTTCAATATGCTCAAGAGTTTTTTCTCTTGCTTGATAGACAGTAGGTGCAATGGGGACTGTTTCCACCACCTCTTCTGACTGGACATTAGCAAAAGATTTGACGAAGTCATCATCATATGGAATCTGTTTTCTTGGAGCATATAACAACACTGTCACTGTAGCAAGACGACGCAAGTTGAATTCACCAATGCTGCGTTCATGCCTGTCATCAATAGCTCTAGGATCAAATGAAGATCTATTAAGTGAGCTGTGATCGATGTCGACACTCTCTAAATCAAGTTCACCTGTTACACCAACGATTTTAAAGTTCTTCACAAAATCAGGTTTGTGAATCTTCTCACCTCTCTTCGGGGGCTTGTGCCACTGCTGAGGTTTAGATGTACATGCTTTGTTTGCTCCCATCTGAACTTCATGTGCAATGTGACTGTAACAAGTGTTATGGTCAACTTGTATAGCGCCCTCCTATGACAGCTGCTTATGCTGCATGGGTTCTAGGAACACACACACAGGTAGACACATTGTATTCACATGTTTGATGAGTTATGACAACACGATATGATCAAGCACAGAACGTCTCCGACTGAGTTATTTAGTAGTATTTAAGTGATACAAATACTATTACATGGTGTCAGAAGTGCTTTCGTGTATTTGGTCAACACATAGAAGAAGATTTTCCAGGAAAAGAACAGCAAAAGGCAACAGAATTTATCCGAGGCTGTACTGTGAAAATTGTGTGCTCTGTCTGTGTACATGTGATCAGGTGATTACCCATAGAGAAGAAGTGATCATCTAACAGGTAACAAAAAACTTGCTTTAGAAATTGTGCTAAGTAAGACTAGACAACGAAAATTGTAGAAATTGTGCTACAAATCATCATCAACTGACAAAGCAACTGTCCAAGAGATCCGTCAAGAAAGACAAGAACAATTGAATTTATTAATCGAGTTACTGCAGTATCAGATATTTTTGTGGTTGAGTTTAGTTATTGATCCTGGGGGATGGGTCTGACCCCTTCCATGATTTAGCTGATTAGTATAAGTCTTGGGAGTAAGTACCTGGGTAGATTTCTGAACTTGAGCATACTTATTATCTGCCTGCAATTGCAAATATCGAACAATGGACAGAATAAAACCACCCGCCAACCTTGACATGGATGTCAGAGACCTTCCACGCACATGGAAAAGGTGGAAAGAAGAGCTTACGCTGTATATTGAATTGGCAATGTCCAAGAAAGAAGAGCCAGTCAAAGTGAAGATGTTTCAATACCTTGTTGGAACTAAAGGACGAGAGGTGTACAAGACACTTGGGTTGACAAGTGAATCTAAGTTAGCTGAAGTCCTAAAGGCTTTTGATGCACACTGTGATCCGAAGAAGAGCGAAACAGTAGAAAGATACAGATTTTTCACTAGAAATCAAGAGAGTGGGGAGTCTATAGAGAAATATCTAACAGAGCTCAAACTACTTGCCGAGAGTTGCAATTTTGACACGCTCCGTGATTCACTCTTACGAGATCGCATAATATGTGGAATCAAAGATTCTGATCTACGTGAAAGGCTCCTACGAGAGAGTAACCTTGACCTTGAGAAATGTCTAGCCATAAGTCGAGCATCAGAGTTATCCAAGGAAAGAATTAAAACCTTGGAAGAACCTGGAGCCACAGAAGTGCATGCTGTGTCAAAACAAAAGCAAAGAAAGTCAGCACGTAGTGAAGGTGCACGAAAGAAAACGACGACGCATGCACGAAAATGCAAATTCTGTGGGCAACAGCACGAGTTTGTAAAAGAGAAATGTCCAGCATATGGCAAAGAATGCACAAAGTGTCACAAGATGAACCACTTTGCTAAACAATGCCGTACGAAAAGTGCCAGAGTTCATGCAGTCGAAGAAGATGACACCAGTTCCGATGATTCATATTATGAAGAACTCATGACCATGGAACTCATACCAGAGATAATCCACACAGTGGAGAAATCATATGCTAAGAACACCCATGCCAAAATGTTGGTAGAAGGAAACCAAGTTTTGCTTCAGATAGACTCAGGAGCAACTTGTAACGTGATCCCGAAACAACTGATCGGAGATGTACAGCTCACAGAGACTAATCAGGTGTTGTCCATGTACAACAAGGCAACACTGAGACCACTTGGACGGTGTAAATTGAAGGTGGTCAATCCCAAGAACCAGAAGAAGTACAAGGTAGACTTCGTTGTTGTAAACGATGAAGGAGTGACACCCATTCTAGGTAGCAGAACAGCGCAACAAATGGGCTTGATAGAGGTTCATTACGAGAACATTGCTTATGTTGCTCCACCAATGCAGACAGTGCGGTCAGCAGAACACCTGATCACTGAGTTTGCAGCTGTCTTTGAAGGCACAGGATGCCTGGAGAGCAAATATCACCTAGATGTGGACTCTACCGTCACACCTGTAGTGCACCCACCGAGACGGGTACCAGTTGCTTTGAAACAGAAGTTGAAGGGAGAATTGGAGAAATTGACCGCAGCAGAAATCATTAAGCCGGTTGATACACCTACTCCATGGGTATCAAGCCTGGTTTGTGTCGTTAAGCCACAAAAGCTGCGAATTTGTCTCGACCCCAAAGACCTCAACAAAGCACTCAACAGAAGTCACTACCCAATGAAGACGATTGATGATATCCTTCCCGACTTGAACAATGCCAAAATATTCTCGGTGCTAGATGCAAAGAATGGATTTTGGCATGTTGAGCTCGATGAAGACAGCTCATATTTGACGACGTTCAACACACCCTTTGGCAGATACAGATGGTTGCGAATGCCATTTGGAATCAGCACAGCACCAGAGGAATTTCAGCGCAGACAAGACCAAGTCATAGAAGGTCTTGATGGAGTTCAAACCATAGCTGATGACATCCTTGTGTACGGGAAAGGTGATACAATGGCTGAGGCAACAGCCGACCACGACAAGAAGCTAAAAGCACTGTTAGAAAGATGTCGTGCGAGAAATTTGAAGCTAAACAAAGCCAAGTTGAAGCTCAAAATGAAGCAGGTGCCATTCATGGGACACCTCATCACAGCAGAAGGGCTCAAGCCTGACCCAGCAAAGGTGAAAGCTGTAGAGGAGATGCCTAAGCCATCGAACAAAACAGAGCTGCAAAGATTCATCGGTTTTGTAAATTATCTCAGCAAGTTTCTTCCACAGCTGAGCGATGCCTGTGAGCCACTGAGAAAGTTGACACAGAAAGACGCAGACTGGTGTTGGTTAGATAGCCATGACAAAGCTGTAGAGGCTATTACTAAGATGGTAACCACAGCACCAGTATTGAAGTACTACGATCCGAAAGACGAGCTAACTCTGCAGTCCGATGCATCACAGACCGGACTTGGGGCAGCGTTGATGCAGAATGGTCAACCTATTACATATGCCAGCAGAGCCCTCACTGACAGTGAAACCAGATATGCTCAAATCGAGAAAGAGCTGCTATCAGTAATCTTTGGCCTAGAACGCTTTCATCAGTACACATACGGTCGCCGAGTGAATGTGCAGACAGACCACAAGCCACTTGAGATGATTGTCCTCAAACCTCTACATCGAGCGCCGAAGCGTTTGCAGAGGATGCTGATGAGATTACAGACTTACGATGTAAAGGTCTCATATCACCAAGGCAAAGAGATGTATCTGGCCGATACACTGAGCAGAGCGTATCTACCTGAGAAATCACAAGACCGATTTCAGCAAGAGCTGGAAACAGTGAACATGATCCAACACTTGCCTATCACACCACAACGACTACAGAACCTTCAACAGCACACAGCAGATGATCCAACTCTCATGTTGCTGAAAGATGCTATTTTGAATGGCTGGCCTGCCACAAAACTGGATATTCCCAAACCACTCACTCCCTACTTTGACATCAGAGATGAACTAAGCATCCAGGATGGACTTCTCTTCAAAGGAGAACGAGTCCTCGTACCAAAGTCCCTCCGCAGTGATATGCTTCAACGCATACACTCTTCTCACCTCGGCATTGAAGGATGTCTTCGTCGTGCTCGAGAATGTCTGTACTGGCCAGGTATCACAGCTGAGGTGAAAGATTTCATCCAGAAGTGTGACATCTGCAGATCACTCGAGTCAAAACAACAAAAGGAACCCCTACATCCACATGAAATTCCGACTAGACCATGGGCAAGAATTGGAGCAGACCTGTGTGTTCAAGGTGATAACAACTATCTCATCACAGTTGACTACTACTCTAACTTCTGGGAAATCGACTACCTAGAAGACACCACAGCAAAGACAGTCATCAGAAAGCTCAAAGCTAACTTTGCTCGCCATGGTATTCCTGATGTGCTCATCACTGACAACGGGCCACAGTTTACATCAGAACAGTTCAAAAGTTTCACTACGACTTGGGAGTTCACACATACGACTTCATCTCCGTACTATCCTCAGAGCAATGGCAAAGCAGAACAAGCAGTTAAAACGGCTAAAACACTGTTGAAGAAAGCCAGAAAATCGAAAGCAGATCCGTACTTGGCGCTCCTGGATTTCCGCAACACCCCATCCCAAGGACTGTCCAGCAGCCCAGTTCAACGGCTGATGAATCGAAGGACCAAAACACTACTGCCATCAACCCGTAAATTGCTCAGGCCCAAAATCATCAAGAAGGTGCCACAACAACTGACCGACAACAAGAAACGACAGGCATATTACTACAACAAAGGAGCAAAAGACCTGCATCCACTGACAGTTGGTGACACGGTTCGAATCAGGCCAATAAGAGAGAAGGATGAGTGGAAGAAGGCAACCATAACCCGACAGTCAACTGAACCTCGATCATACGAAATGATGACCCAAACCGGCAAAACCTATCGAAGAAACCGTAAAGATCTCCGTCACACCAAAGAAGAGTTCAGTCCGACCAACCCAAACTTTGAAGCCATCGAACCACTAAACGAACCAACCATCGAAACCAATATCGAACAACCACAAGACGCAGAACAACCACCACCGCAGATGACAACCAGATCAGGACGAACAGTGAAACGACCGTCTCACCTCACTGACTTTGTCACTTACTAAGATACTTGAAAGTTAGAAAAGACAAAGTAGATTTTCATCTACACGTAGTGTTTAGTTGAGCATTTAAAGGGCTACTCAGATTATTCCCTCGGAGCCAAACAAACAAACAAACAAAAAAAAAGTTTTTTTTATTTTTTGAACTGAAACAAGCATTTTATCTGGAGCTGCGTCACATGTTTTAATGTGATACAATCTTGAACTGGATTTTGTTCTACAGAAAATGAACTCTCTGACATGTTTAAAAAGACTCTAAAAATAAATGAAAAAATCATGTATTTTCTTATTGGAGGAAGGATGTAACAAGTGTTATGGTCAACTTGTATAGCGCCCTCCTATGACAGCTGCTTATGCTGCATGGGTTCTAGGAACACACACACAGGTAGACACATTGTATTCACATGTTTGATGAGTTATGACAACACGATATGATCAAGCACAGAACGTCTCCGACTGAGTTATTTAGTAGTATTTAAGTGATACAAATACTATTACAGTGACAAAGGAGGGCCACTGTGTGCTTGCAGAACCCTCGAAGTCCTGCCCTGCATGAGCATAGTGCTGAGGAAACTGATCCAGTGTCCTTGTGCAATGCTACCCAAGTGTAATATGGTGCACTGGTGATGGCCTTCTGTGGCACAACTCGACCATCAACAAAACAGTACCGAATATTGTCACTTATGGCATGGAATCGCACCTCTCGTACATGTTTTGCGCGCCACACACTCTGTCCCTCTAGTTTTGCCTTTTCCCCACCTGTTGAGATTTGGTGTTTCTCTGCACCTGTAAATGAAGAAGATGAACTACCTGTAAGTTGTTTTGTACAAATGCAATGTATTGTCAGTGCACAAAAGACTGTATCTCAGTTATGTAGCTTAAATGTACACACAAAACCAATACACACCAAGATACAACACAAAGCATTTTTGTGCAAAGGGATACAATGTTGTTGCAAAACCGTGATAAAACATTTTTACACTGACACAATGATAACTGTTCCTGAGTTTGGTCAGAGAGAGTACTCTATATCACTGCCACCTTTGACATTGTGTAACAAGTTCATGGACTAGTCAAACAAAAGCTTAAAGTTTTTCAGTCTCAAATTACTGTTTTACATCAAACTTACAATTTTGTTAGTTGTCAAGTCATATAAAAAAAAAATAATGGTGAGAAATAGTACTCTTTCCAGTTGGTTTTGTTAATTTTATGTCTGTTTGTTCATATGCTTATTTTATGTTCATGTGTAAACACTAGACAATGTGTTTATAATGCATGATTTAAACCCTGCACTTTAGCTAGGCTTTTTTTAACAAGTATTTTATTAATGAAATAATTACTCATGGCTTTTGACTGACAGTCTACCCAAACAATAGCTGACATATCAGATCATAGAGTAAGGACCGATGTGCCACCATAGTGCCACTATAGCTAAATACGTAGTTGATAAAATGGTTAAGTGTTGAAATGAAACTCCAGAGCTTTCAGTTTAAGTCCCACTTCAGTCAAATTTTCTCTTCTGATCCACATTGTTTTTTTGATGAACAAAACTGAGAAGGTAAAATATATTGTTCGTTTGATGTGATACAACTCTCGTGTCTAGTCCTAAAAGGATTTTATAAGAAAATAATAATACTCACACAAAGTAATGTACTCATCCACTTCTGTCAAAGTTGTAGGGGGAAAGTTCACAGCAGATGCTTCCCAGTTAGAGTTCAAAGTTTGAGGATCAGGAAGATATACTAAACCATTCTCAAGTACTAGACAACTTTCTCTCTCTTTTTGTATGATCAACTTCTCAACACTATCACTGTCCCTGCAATCAATAAATCATGTGCTTTCTGATGAGTAAATAATAAAATAACAGGTTTTAAATAACTTTTAATCAAATACAATGATTTTAAGCCCATTACGCCTACTGGAATACTGAAAAAAGGTCAGTTTTGTTTAAGTTGAAACCATGTTATTTTTATAAACATTTTAATTTATTTAGGCATCACTCAGATACATGTAGGACTAGACCCAGTAACTGGGGCGCTTTACCCCCATTGACATCATCGGTCGTACGGATGGAGGCCGGTCATCTCGCCCCCAAACACTCTCGCCCCCAACAAACTCGCCCCCAACAATCTCGCCCCCAAACAATCTCGCCCCCAGCCTTTGACAATCTCGCCCCCAAACAAAGTCGCCCCCTGACAATCTGAAGAAAAAATTGGAAAAGTCGACTTTTTAACCATGATGAAGTTAATAAAGTGTTCACTTAAAGTCGTTTTCGAAAATAAAGGAAAATGCGTAAACTAAAAAACAAAGAATATGTGAATGATCTCCCTCGTAGTAAGGAATGGTACATGTTGTTGTTAAGATGTTCTGTGATTTCTTATTGAAAATTGTCTCTCACTCTTGAATAAAAATAATTTTTTAATGCACTCAGGGGCATTTCGTGGAGACAAAATCAAACTGTCAGTCATTGAACGTGTCACCTGACAAGCTGGGGTGCACATTGAAAAATGCCACTTTGATTTGATTCACTGATTACCGAAATCGATCGATCGCAAACTATAGTCCGCCGCCGTGGAAGAGATCAATGGGACGGTGGTTATTAGTTGCAGAGCATTTCACCCTTTTTTCTTGTGATTTTTCAATACCCTTCTCAAACTTCGTTCAGTGGATGATTATAAGCCGATACTTTTCTGACAAAATATCATACAAGTTTTTGACAGCATTGCGACAACATCTCCCATCAATTAATTTCTAAGTTTACACCGTAAGTCATCAGAACTTCCAGTCATCATCAGGGGGCGACTTTGTTTGGGGGCGAGATTGTCAGGGGGCGAGATTGTCAAAGGCTGGGGGCGAGATTGTTTGGGGGCGAGATTGTTGGGGGCGAGATTGTTGGGGGCGAGAGTGTTTGGGGGCAAGATGACCAGCATCCCGGTCGTACTAGAGTAGTACTACAGTACAGTAGTAGTAGTAGTAAGGAGTACAGCGCCCCAGTTAGTGGGTCTAATGTAGGCCCATAAAATTTAAGGTAAAAACAAGTGAAGTAGGCCTATATAACATGTTTTGCATGGCTCTTCCATCACCTGTCCTAGCCCTTTATACCGATGACTTTGATTTTGTTGTTTTATATCTAGTTATTAATATTAGTAGTACTAGTAGTACTACTCACCGTACTACTACTTCCCGTACGCAACTTTGACGAATTGTTGTGTGAGACTGAAAAGCTTACCTTGATCGCTCTCCCCATTTTATAGCTTCAACAGACAACTGCACGAGCTCTGCCTTTGTTCGAATTCTGCCATTTTGTGTTATTTGAATGTCTCTTTCTCTGAGAAAATCCTGCAATTGCTTGACATTCCACCGCTCAAGGACGTTTCTGTTGATAGCTTCGGCCATTCCGCCGCATGTTGAATATTTTTCTTCCGGTTCAAACTGCACAGAAAAAAATGCTTCCGGTACTACGTTGACGGTCCACTGTCGGCGCGGTGGTCGCTAACGAGACCGGCATGCAATTCTGCACTGCGGCTGACGCATGCGCTTTGAGTATTTGCGATAAACCTTATGTATGCATGCGGCCCGAACACGTTGTAGCCACGTCCTTCTCAGCTGTGAGTAAGGATGATTAGCCTGCCAAACTGTTATTATACTTTAATTCATGATTTCAGTGTCAAGTTTTTTTCGTGTTTTTTTTTCTCTCTCTCTCTACCTTGCCCACGTACATTTGGGTTTCTGAAACCACGCACAGTGCTGACTTATAATTAATTTGGGCTTATATACTCCTATAGATTTGCATAAAGATGGCCAGCACTATTATCACCTTGAACGTTGGAGGAACCATCTACACGACATCCATCGAGACCCTGACTCGCTACCCAGACTCCATGTTAGGAACGATGTTCAGAACAACACAACCTGGTAACAGTGGGAGCCGACTCGACCCATCCAATAGGGACGAACATGGCCGCTTCGTTATCGACCGAGACGGCCCCATGTTCCGCTACGTGCTCAACTTCCTCCGGGAGTCGAGCCTGACCCTACCGGAAGATTTCAAGGAGCTGAAACTCCTGAGGCGGGAAGCTGAGTTCTACCAAATCGAGCCACTCATCGAGGCCGTCGACAATGCTGCCAGCGAGGCTGTCGACACGATGGAGCAGGCGTCAAGCAGTAAGATGGAATGGATTAAGGTTGTGCATTACTTCAAGGATTTTTCATGGGAAATCTTGGGCAAACAAGAAGTCCTCGATCAAATCATGGAACAAAACACTAAATACAATTATACAAACAGGACCCTTGATCTACGTTACGTTCCGCTTAACATCTCAGTACCGGAAACACTTTTTGATGTTGTACTTGAAACTTTTTTGTGTAAAAACACGGCAAATTTACCACCGACCCTTCCGGAAGACATTTTGTACCCTTTAGCAAACCTCGGATTTGTAAGGTTTTCTTTCACTTTTTACGGGGACTCTGAGCATTTGATTTTTGTACATCGAACATACCCGGATGATTAAGAATAATAATAACAATAATATTATTAGTAATAATAATTTGGGAGGCTAATCAGCAATCAATGTTTCAGCAATCAGTGTTTTACCCGAGTTAATTTTCAGTATTTCCAATGGGAAACTTTTGAGGACACTAGGTGGCAGCAGACTTACCAGGTGAAACCATTGTTCTCAGACATGTGCTCAGAACTACGCAAACAATGGAAATTTACCTGGTAAGTCTGCTGCCACCTAGCGTTCCAAAGTCTTCCACGCTGGCTCTATATCACCCTTGGTGTGCAACGACAGGAGACACTTAAATTTAGTTCTTTTTATACTTTTATGTCAATTTTAAGGAACAGACATAATAGTAAAAATAATACGTAGTTTTATATAGTGCTTTATATCACACCCGATGGGCGTCTTAAGGCGCTCAGTATTTTTCCTGCAAGGTATTCGGAGTTACTCTTGAAGTATGAGACCTGTTCATTTTCATAGCACCATGTAACGGTCTACAAGGTATACCGTGCATCAATCTGCAGCCGATCAAACCAGGAACACCGGGGCGAACCCCTTCTCTTTGCGATAAATGCACTGGGTTCTTTTACGTGCATTACACAACACACGGGACCTATACGGCTTTACGTCCCATCCAAAAGACGCAGCAATAATGGTTAAGTGTCTTGCTTATTTAGGGACACAAGTGTCACGACCGGGACACGAACCCACACTCTGCTGATCGGAAACACCAGAGCTTGGGTCCGGTGTTCTTTCCCCGCTCGGCCAAGACACGCCTCGTGGCTGTTTTCCTCACAGCTGCGGTTTGGTTGAGCTACATATTTTGCTTGAACTTACCAAGAAAATAGTGTAATACTAAATCGTAATATTTGTTGGCAGAGTATTACAAAATTGTTTTAGTCTTGATTGGTTAGCTGTGGTAAATGTGAAAAAATAGGGAAATTTGTGTTGCTCGCGCTGAACATGTGAAGACACCAGACAACTTCAGTAAATCGTATTGTCGTTATTAGTAACCCTAAACTAAAGTTCATCTGCGATTTTTTTTTTAAAGAAGCTGATTTCAACTGATTTTGATAGGTATGGGTGTCAAGATATGCAAAAAAAGTAAGGTGACATAGGGGATGGGGAAGTTACATTTTAGGGGTCAAAGGTCATTGACCTTTACAAAAATATGTTTAAAAAATGTATTTGGCAACTAAATGTCGCACATAGTTGATCTTGGTGTCAAAATACTCCGAATTATAACAGAAGAAGCAAAAAATAAAATAAAACCCTAAGAATTAAATCTTGACCCCTAAAATGAGGTCAAAGGTCAAAAGAAGTGGTTTATCCCCGAAAATGCTTATCAATAACCCTAAGTTTAACTTTATCTGCGAAATACTTTTAAAGATGCGGATTTCAATTGATTTTGGTCGGCATGGGCATTACGATAATAAAAAAAAAAAAAAAAAAAAAGGTATGGTAGAATAGGGGATGTGGAAGTTGCATGTCTGTTCTCATATTATTATTAGATACATATTTTAGTTAAGTTTTACAATGTTGCCGTTAGCAAAATACGTACTGAATATCACCCCGTGTCTGTTCACTACCTTCAGAATTTTGTACACGTTTAATTTGTAGTTTTAAGTAGAATATAATTACAGTTTGTTTATTTACACTTCCGGAACTTTTTGTAATCCTATAATAATAGTAGGTACGGAGCCGGGTGTCTTGCTGGTTCGAATGTTTCGTTGTTTAACTGCGTCCCGTACACACCCCCAAACAAAAACCTACTAAGTCATTATGCGTCTGACGCCATGAGTCACATAGAGCTGTTTACAACAGCGCCCTCACTGAAGTCAAAACGGCCGTCAGTTTACTGTGGGAAAACCGGCTGTGATACCCTCCATTCGTTAACTTCGTCAGACTCGACTCCACCCCCATTGCAGCAGAGTCTACGGAATGTCCTTCAATACCAGAGTGTGCCGCACATTGTATAAAACTTACAGTAGGTGACATGGTGTCAAGCAGTAATTTTGAGTATTTTTCTCTTTTTTATGCTTTTTTTATGCCTCATGGGAATTCACGTTTGTAACACGTGTTGGCTTGACTTTACAGGTCAGTTTAGGCATCTTGTATATGCACGGTGAACCTAATGAGTAAAATAAATACAAAAAATGTATTTGGTCATATTATGCAAAAAAGCTGTATCTGAAAACCTAAACGAAAATGCAAAAGCTGATTTCGGCTGTAACAATCCAAATTAAGGACAATGTGTTTACAAGCTGAGTGTGCACGGGTTTTCCTTATTTTCTCCCGACTCGGACGACGGATTGAGCCCAAATTTTCACATTTTTTTTTTCATGTATACATTGAATCAGACAAAGTCAGCTTTGCCAATCCCGTATTGTGACTATGAGCAGCTCTCGCCCCCCCCCTCCCGTGGGTTTGGTATACAAACCGATATAATAATAATATCACACTGTCTTTACAACCGAAATATAAATGTGTCTCATAAACCTAGGTTATTCCCTGTACTATAGACATACACGAACCTCTGATAACCCGTTAATTTGCACAATGATTTCCACCTTACTATCAAGCTGTGCGCTCAACTACAACTGCACGCGTAAAGGATAGACCGATTGCGCGATCCACGTCACGTGACCCCTGTTGGGTTAAAAATGTAAACACACACGTAATCCTCCATAGGAAATGGTGGTACGGTACACGATGATTAATGCATTTGGTTAATTCGATCGAGGCTTTTCTTGCTCGAAATCTGTGAAACATATTCCAGAGTTTGTACCAGAGACCTTCAAGTGGCTGAATAAAGCCAGTAAGGACAGTTCCAGCAAGTCTTGAAAATTGTAAAAGTACCGTATAATGTGCACGATGTGTACAGCGCGCGACGGAACGTTAGGCCAGACGACCGCGATCACCACATACTTTTCAACACAAAAAATTCAAGGTTTTGAAGCTGAAATCCTCTAAAGAAATTGCTTTCCAAAACTGTGTGATTCCTTTGCCTGTTTGAAATTCTGCAAGGCTAGGTATTAATGCTCACTTTTCCAACGTTTTTTATCCTTTTTACAGTGATTTAGGCCAACATTACAAACAAAATAACAGACGGGTGGCTACGTAATAGTCGTCCGACGCCGGTAGTGCATGGCTTAAACAACCTCTTTTCAGAAGAATTCCGTTAAATTATGAAACAGATCTGTGATTTAAATTAATGCCAACACCATACTACTTTAAATAAAGGGGCTGATTAACTATTTCATCGCTTAACGAAGGTATAGTCGACTGTTTTCGAACCGCACTCTGTGTCACGGCCTATCTCTTTACACGTATTTTTTCACCAGCTGTATGACGTCATACCCGATAGGGGGTCACGCGACCGCATGTAAACATTGTCGCTCAATATGTCTATTCACGGCGTCAGATGCCAGTCATTGAACTTTGGTCGCCGTGTGCGCATGACTGCCAACCTTCAACCCGGTGGTTTCCATGGTTCTAGTGATCATTCAGCATTCATGAGTCTGGGTTTTCCCAATGTGTGCAATAATGTACGGTGTAATGTACGCCTTTATGTACTCGTTTCCACGTTCACTCACTACGTCAGTTTGCGTTTATGAAACTGAATATACACAAGGACATTGCTGACTTAACTCTGAAACCAAAATTGTAAGATCGGGGTTTACTCCATAAATTTGCATAAAGATGGCCAGCAACATCATCACCTTGAACGTTGGAGGAACCATCTACACGACATCCATCGAGACCCTGACTCGCTACCCAGACTCCATGCTGGGAACGATGTTTGGAACACAACCTGGTAACAGTGGGAGCCAACTCGACCCATCCAATAGGGACGAACATGGCCGCTTCGTTATCGACCGAGACGGACCCATGTTCCGCTACGTGCTCAACTTCCTCCGGGAGTCGAGCCTGACCCTACCGGAAGATTTCAAGGAGCTGGAACTCCTGAGGCGGGAAGCTGAGTTCTACCAAATCGAGCCACTCATCGAGACTATCAAAAGGAATGTCGTGAAGTGCATCCACGTGGAGTATTACGGGCAACCTTGGAGTCTCTTCGGTGATAAGGAGATCCTTGATGATGTGATCCAGCAGTTAGGGTTAAATTTAGATTTTGATGTTGAAAAAATAACTGGCGATTCCAGCGGTGTGTTTCAGGGTTATCGGCCGCGGGGTGATGCCTACGATGCCTTCCGGGAAATGTCCGTGGTAATCACAGTGCTGACAGAGGCTGGATTTCGCTTAGTGTTGCGTATCCCTGAAAAAAACCTTGAAGGAACTTGGATATTTCAACGATGAATGACTTTTGGTGACAGAGCTCTCTGACGTCAAGAGGCAAACTTGAATCGAGGTATAGTAACCTTGAAACTCCAAAAGAATCCCCCCCCCCATTTTTTGTGCATATTTGAGTATGTAATATTTTGATTGGAAAGTATTTTGGAGCTACAGCTTGTATCTTTTATGTCCATGTGTAGGACATGGTTTTGATGACTTGTGTGTAGACCCAGTAACTGGGACGCTGTACTCCTTTTTTTTTTAATTTTGACATTGTCGGTCGCACTAGCGACCCAGAAAAGTATGTGTAAGTTGGTTTGAAAAGCTGTTATGGCGAAGAGGATTTAAAACACCTCTAAAAAAGTGGCCAAAATTACGACAAAAACTCAACAGAATTGCTGGAAAATCGCCTACTGGCTTCTCAAGATATCAAAGATGAAATAGAATGCATTTAATTGTACTTACGATCGCTTTTTGTCCTCCAAATCGATGATTTTTTAGCCCACTAAAACCACTCAAAATGCAGCCATTAAAATCGCCATTTTACTATGGGTTACTGGGTCTTACTTGTGTGGATAGTTGAAGTTGTCTTGTGTAGACACAGTGTAGGTCTTGTGGGCCTGGTATCAATTTGATAAGTCATATTTTATGTAGGGCCTACTATATAAGTCTAGTTATGATTTTGGGGATAGACCCTATATTTAACATTGTCCAACCATGTCTTTGCCAGACAGTGTTTTAAAGTCGAATCGCATTTTAGCCCAGACTATTGCCAGTGCATTTGCAGACCTTGTTGATAATGATGTATGCTCTGTTGATAAACACGAGTTGACTTGTAACATCCAAAGTATTTTTAATTGCCAGTACAAAACCCTTTTCAAGTTCTTTGAAAAAGACAAAGGTGGTAATCATGCAATTTCATATGGTAGCAATAAAGTTCCCACATGTACTACATTATGTATGGAAGATTTTAACAGTGAAGTAGCTGATTCATTAGTGGTTGATCCTGTTTCGGTGGAGACAGCAGTTTTTCTTGAGGTGGATATGACAGAAGGGATTTATATTAATTCTGTTGATGTTTTTAATAATTCTGTCAACGTTGTGGGTAGTGTACCGGTAGTGTACCTGTTTTTCCTTAAGACGGTTCTAGTGAAATTGTAAGCCACTCACCGAGTTTGTCCAATGGTAAGGCAAGGACAAAAGTAGGGAACAATACACCGTCAATGAATTGTTATTCTTTAGAGACATGGCAAGTTGTAGAGACAACCGCGAGATCAGTGCTCCTTCTCGCTCGTATGTTGTGGGGCCAGTGGCCAAATGCCATAACTTAACTTACTCATTTTATATCATGTGATAAGCAAAGGCATGAACATTGCTTTGTGTTAGGTTAATTTAACCTTGTTGTGTTTTGATAGTTAAGTATCTATTCATTTTTGTCTGTATAATTATAAAGAACGAGTGGCTGTCTGTTCACTTATAGGTGACAGAATGAGGCGTGTGCTGCCTCTTGGTACTGTTTAGGCCTAATTTAATCCATTCTCACCATGCTATTTTATTTTAAGTCCTCCATTTGACATGCATTTTTGAAAAGTGTATGATTATATGCATGTGTCTTGTATTTTGAAATTAAGATACATGTATGTCAAAGTAGATGTCTGTATTTCTATTCATAGTTTATTTCTATGTGCTTTTAGAATTGTTGGAGAAAAGTTCTGACATGTTTTATGTACCAATCACTGTATTTTATATGGTTTGGGAGTTATTTTGTATTTAGCATTTCTAACCCAACAGACTTTCGGTGACGGGTTGTAATAAGTCGGCATTTTCGTAGTTGGTTAGCCAGCTGAATTTTGTGTCTACTATTTGATGGGGAGTTTTTATATAATCCCTCGGTGAGACTTCATCTGTCTGACATTTAGTATTAAGAAATGTGTATTTTGTGTGGCTTCCAAATTCCTAATGTTGTAACCCTAAGTACTGTAGCGAAAATTAGTTTACTGCGTAATTCATTACCTTGTTCACAATCTTTATAACCTTTTTTTGTGTATAGTTGTTTCATGTGTTTAGCTAGCTCGCTACGGCCGCAGCGATGATGTAGTTAGGCGCGCGTGATTTTTACATTGGGCGCTTCCGTATTTTGTTTGTGCACACTGCGCAGTATTTGGCGATTTTGGGCTTGTAAATTATGCGGCGCATGTTCTCTTCTTTTTGGGCGTTTTCGAGTTAGCAGCGTATGTGTGGCGCGTAAGTGGGCGAGTTTTATAGCGCGGTTTGGCAGCGGGAATTTCAAGTTGTTGCTATAGTGCTAGGATTAAAGAGTTTGGACTCACTTGTCAAGTTGCTGTCTGCATGTAAACAAGGTTTTAGTTAGCTGTCATATCAAATAGGTTAAGTCTCAGTGTGAGCTTGAATTTAATATTGTAGTTTTGAATGTCTGCGCCTGGAACTCTTTGGGAATTGTCTAACATCGGTAAGATAAAAACCACATTTGATTTTCTTCACTTGTAAATTATTATTGCTTAATCTACGAAATATTTCCCTGCTCTGGTCTACGTTAATACTGGACACCTCACGGAGGTCCGATTGCAATCCATTAACTGTTCCGATAGCACCTCCTTAGTGAGAGAGCTGAGGTCCAGTAATTAACGTTTCATTAAAGGGACGATTAATTAGCCACATTTCGTGGAAGCTGTCAAATAATATTTGTTGTTAATTGTTGAGCGATTTATTAAGACTAAGAAGAATGCAAGTACTGCATTTCTGTTATAAATGCAATAAATCCTCTCTTTTAATTGTTCCAGAATTAATATCTGTTTCCCTTGTCTATTATTCTAGCCAGTCCTCTGCCTTTAAATTAGGATATACTTTCCTAAAACGGATGTCCCCACAAACATTTATTCAGCCGCTCGAATATTGTTTGTCTCATTAAAAGTAGCGATCTACGGTTCCTTCCACATTTCGGGGCTGAGACCGATTCCCCTCTAATAACATCTTGAAGGAAAATAAACAAAAGCAAATATATTTATTTCGCCACAGTACTATTAGTGACGGGTGTTGCTCCTTAAAGTGTAGTTGTTATATTTTTGAAATTGTCAAGATTTGTTCCTGTTTATGGATATATTGTTGCAGTTGGTATGTGATCCGGTGTCATAGGGTATTCTGTCCTAGGGTAATGTGTCCACCATACGGTAAATTAACGTGGGCTGGAGGAGTTTATTCAAAAGAGGGCGCTATCGGAAGGAGTTAGTACACGATTCGCCGTATGCCCGGATAGAATCTCCTGCCGGACAGAATCTCCTTCCACACCGGCACTGTGTTCTCATAATAGTGTGTGAGACAGTTGTGTTTGACAATTCTGCCATTTAGTCTACCTTTGGATGCATTGTTTGAATAGTTTGATAAGTGGTTTCTAGATTTCTGAACATTGACAGCTATGTCATTCTCCAACTCTAATCTTTGACCTGATTGGAACTCGGTTTTATTTTACTTAGTGTACTGCTTATTTAGATCTAAGACTTGTTCTTGCGTTTAATGGTGTAGTGTATAGGCTAATTAGGGACAAGCGTTCCCCATGATCTGTAGCTAGCCGCACTCTGCCTGACCTTTGTGGTTTGCCTAGTTCTATTGTTATGTTATACATTGTATCAGATTGTGGTATGTAATGGATGTGATTGGTTTGGTGTGGAAGTGAGCCAAGAGTTAGTTGGTCTCATCTACATGAGGTAGTTCTTTATAATGTATGGTACCTATGTCGCTTATTTATTGGTTTAGAATTAAGGGCATTTTAGTATTTAATTGAGTTCAGCCTACAGAGTATTGCCATCCTGTGTATTAATTGTCTATCTAAGTCCAAGTGCTCGTCTTTTTTAATTAGAGGACCGGCCTCCTTCCCGGGTCGTTACATTACTATTATTTAAAATTATATAATATCTTTTATTGTGACTGTTATTACTTTTCTCTGAACGATATTATTTTAACAGAGGATGCCGTTTCAAAACGGAAAAAATACTAGCACTTTTTGCATATGCCAAGGACAAAATACAAATGCAAAAATATTTGTACATGGCTGATGCACGTGATTTTCAGGGCAAGATATCCTGACAATAATTGATTGATTGATTGATTGATTTATTTATTTATTTATTTGTATTACTTTTTTATTTTTATTTTTTTTTTATTTTTTTTAATTTTTTTTTTTATTTATTTATTTATTTATTTATTTATTTATTTATTTATTTATTTATTTATTTATTTATTTATTTATTTATTTTTTTTTTGGGGGGGGGGTTCACTTAATAACTATACAACTTATCAATGGCCATTTTTTGCGGGCAATGCCTTTAATGAAAGATGATACTTTCTAGAATCTATAAAACAAAAAAAATGAAACGGGTTATTAGCAAACCAGTGGAAAAACGAGTTATAAAGACCTGTAGGGAAGAAGGGTTAAAAACCTGAAAAAATAAAACGGTTAATTTACAGCCCTGGGGGAAAGAACGGGGTTATAAAAACCTGTGAAAAAAAACCGGGTGAAAACCTGAAAAATAGAATGGGTTTATTAACAAACCTGGGTGGAAAACGGGCAAAAGCATGAGAATGGAGAGTATAAGTAACATATATATAGGCGCAGTATATTGGAATAAAATAATTGGGGGAAATCAAGTAAAAAGTTTATATAACAATGAAATATATTAATCCAATTTTATTACTTGAACTCACATTGCTTTAAAAAAAATGTACTAATTGAAGTAGTTTTACAAAAGAACACACACTGAGGTATAGTGTCTTACTCAGTTTTAGCTAATTGAAAAGCCTAGTTATAAAGTCGAGAATTATGCTTCTATGTTTCATTGATTGGCTTCGGTAAAGTTACTGGACCTCCGAAATCGGTTGCGTTGTGGCCATTTTTAGCGGATATTTTGTCCTTCATTAGTTTATTTGAAGGAAAATCGTGTTAAAGTAACTTTGTCTACTGTTTTTAAGACCAAAGTAATGTTAATATTCTTTAAAAAAAAAACTCTTAATTTGTGCATGAATAAGCAAAGAATGGACAAATCTTCGGGGAGGTATTTGTCTTTTTCTAGGATTACGGTGCATACAAAATTCAACCAATGAATGGTTGGCAAAAGCACGGGTTTGAACAAACAGCTGTTTGTCTGTGCAGCGCCCTCATTTAAAAAAAAAATAACAAGTAACTGCGTGCACACCGTTCACTGAACCAACGCTTAGTAGCCAGTCTAATGTCACTGACCTTCGAGAGTGCTGCGCGTGATTGGATATAGTTTTCCACATCAAAATTAAGTATTAATTTATGGAATAAACAACTGGAGATGGCAAAGAGATACACGAAGTGCGGCAGTCATTGAACATTGGGTACTATAGAGGTCATTCAGCATTCACATGACAGTATATCTTCTGACTTTAGGATCTTATGTGAAGCTTGGTGTATGTGCTATTAAATTCCCGTGGGACATTTAGAATAGTCTCGCTTCGACTGGTTTCCAGTCCCTACATTTTTCTCGTTCAGACTGTTTTTTTATAGGGGACCGGCGGGTAGTTACTACCGATATGGCGCTTTTGATTGGTCCTCGATTGCGCGGACGCAGTAATGGTTTTCAACTTTTATAGATCACGTTGGCTATGCTCGTGACGTATGCACGTTGTTGTTTGACATTAGCACACGTGTGTATCGTAACCCTTCACCCGGGCATAGTGTACCAACCTTCAACATCCAAATTAAAGCCAAGTTTAGAAGAACATCTTAACTAGCTTTAGTATAATGCACGGTGGGAGATTCTGAGATCCTGTGTCCGCCATGTTTAGTATATAAAGACGCATTGCATTATAGGATTACATATACATATACGCTAATTCTAGTTAGCAAATACCTGGCAGAAATCTGCCAGGTATATACTAACTTTTATTACCCGCTACCGGTCCCTATAATCCAGTCAGAACGAAAACGATGTAGGGACCGGGATCCAGTCTAAGTCGCGCTATCACTTAGCTTTCACGTGGGCAACCCTCCCCCCCCCCCTCCCCTTTACACCACCTCAATATGTAGTTCTGGTATTTTCTACAACAGAGGGAAAACCAAAAAAGGTCGAATGCTTGACCATTATGCTTGCCATGTACCGAATTGACACGCTTATCCACAGTGTTTGAAGAAACACGCCCTCTCACTTCAAAACCATACCGGTAGTCATTTGAATTAATGATGTCATTTGATGACACATAATCAGTAAACCAGCGAAACACCTGACTATCGAGCAACCAATCACAGAGCAGTTCCCGCCCCACAAGAGCATCCTCCATAATTATCAGTGGTTGACATCGCGGCAGATCATGCAACACCCCCAGCGGCGTATAGCGTCCAATTTCACGGAGCTGCTACAGCAGACGATGGCGCTTAGCTTAACAATTTCCTGCTATAAGCAGGGAACCAGTCTACATGCGACATTGTATTCTGGTTGGTAAACTTGTTCTGGTACGCAAAATTATTTTGTGCTCAGCTACTTTTTTGTGGTTCTAAGCAGATCTATTAAATAATTGGTCCCTGGACTTCTTTCGTTGGGGTTTGTTGGAGGTATAATTTTTCAGTAATTAGGGAGTCAGATTTATTTTTTTATTATGGAGGGGTGCACCGTTGTCCCGTGCTCTAGGGGGCGTTTTGTAACACTTTTATGGAATTTTTAAGTGTTTGTTTTTTTGTTTGTTTTTTGTTTGTTTTTTAAGTTTCGAGAATTATTTTAGGGGCACCAAGGGGTGCGGCATTTTGAAATTGTGTGGGTCAAATGACACCAACCCAGCCAATGGCGACGCCTCTGAAACTCCCTTCATTCTGCCGAGTGTGATTACTTTAGTTATAGTCGGGGAAAATGAGTATAATTTTTCTGACCGGCCATTAATCCGACCGGGTCTCTTCCCAAAAAATAATGAACGTACTCTTATATCATCCCGAAAAACATACACGGTGGATTAATGAGAACGAGGTTGATTTTTTTTTTTTTTTTTTTTTTTTTTTTTCTTTTGTGTTGGTGTGACGCGCATAGTCTGGTTTTTCCCAGTGATTGCAATTCTGTATGTGACTGTACAAATTTTGTGGGCCTTTATAGACTCGCTTCCGTGTTCAGTCATTACATCAGTTGCGTTCACGAAACTGAACATACAAGAACATCGCTGACTTGACCCTGACTCAAAAAATTATAAGATCGATCGAGGTTTAATCCAGAGATTTGCATTTAAAGATGGCCAGCAGCAACATCACATCCTTGAACGTCGGAGGAACCATCTACACCACGTACACTGAAACCCTGACTCGCTATCCAGACTCGACGTTGGGCAGAATGTTCAACACATACCCCGAGAATTCGGGACTGCCACAAGACCAACATGGCCGCTTCGTTATCGACCGAGATGGCCCCATGTTCCGCTACGTGCTCAACTTCCTCCGGGAGTCAAGCCTGACCCTACCGGAAGATTTCAAGGAGCTGAAACTCCTGAGGCGGGAAGCTGAGTTCTACCAAATCAAGCCGCTCATCGAGGCCGTCGACAAGGAGCAGAAGACGGGCAAGACGAGGGAATGCATCAAGGTGGAAGTGCAAGACCCTCTATGGACATTCTATGGCAAACAAGACGTCCTCGATCAAATCATGGTGCAACGAAATAGCCTGCCTTGTGGTTTTGAACGGATCAGGCGTAATATGACTTGTTGTCCGCTTGATATTTCGGTTACTGCTCATATTGATTTTATTGATGATCTTCCGGGCCCATCAATGTATGGGTCACATCTACTGCCGGATGATATTTGGCTACCTTTAGCAAGCCTCGGGTTTGCTTTGTTTTTTACTCGTGACAGAAGCTTTTGTGGTGGGCGAGCAACTTTCATTTTTGTACGTAATTAATCACAGACCAGTCCGCCCGAGTCAAGCTAAGGATCGAACTGAGAACTGTTAAAAAATAATTGATTTATCATCAATCAAGGTTTTTAATTGGTTACTCATTAATTGTGCATGCGGTTTATAAAAGTAGAAATTAGGTCTCTTACCATTATGTAAATTAGGGACCTGGCATGTTGTTTGTCTCCCAACCTCGGTTTGGTCACATTTGCTTGAGCGATGAGGAAATCAATATGGCAATTTAGATGTGTTTTAGAAACGTAACGTAAGTTTTAGTCTTGATTATTTTGTATAGCTGTGTTAAATTTGAAATCGAAAATGTTGGGACAATTTTGTTGCCGCTTTTAGTTTAATCAAAACTTCCGCCAGCGGAAGAATTTGTCGTTAATGGTCCCGGACCTCCCTACAAAAATTCTCAATGTTTGAGAAAAATTCGCAAGGAATGTTGGACATGTAAAAAGTGACTGTGCTCTCACACGAAGCTCATTCTGTAATATTTCACAAACAGTGAGAACATTTTCGCTATAGGAATGTTTTTTTTTCTCTCCTTTCTTTTTCCGTCGTGTTAAAAAGGGCTTAACATCTGAAAAGCAGCATAACTTTATAGTTAATCATAATTTCGTCATTTTGTACCACAAAAGGTATGTCAACGGTGTGAGGTGACATCGGCGTGAAACTTCTTATTTTGAAGTGTCGTAATATTAACAACAATTTGTCCACACCACAGAGACAACAAAATGTTCGTTTTAGTGCAGTGTTTTGTTCTTGTAATAATCAATAGATAAAATGCATAAACATTTAGATTGTACAACTTTGCCGTTGCCATTACATATAATGTTAAACAGTGCCTGTATATTTTGCAGAATGTCGACGTAGCATAAGTGTAATACAGTACCGTAGAACATTATACAAATAGTTTGATCACACACTTTGTGCGTTTGGTTTTTCCCTTAACTAATCCAAGGAGGAAGTTGGTTTATCGCTGCTTCCTGAGGGATCATTAGCATTTTTTTGTTAACTGCGCCCATTTACCCCTAACCATGAACCTGAATATATGCATTGACATTATCAGACCATGGAGGAAGGAACTGAATCCTTCCTCAAATATTGTAGTCTAGTACTTTTCAGTCGAGTATTAAGTGCTGCCGTGTACTATAGGGTGTACTGTAATTGTTTTACTCACAATGTTTATTTGTTTTGCTTACTCAGTTTAACTTGTAACTTTCTGACTTTCTGAATTATTAAAAAGCCTAGTCACCAAGTCGAGAATGATGCTTCTAATTTTCATTGAATGGCTTCGGTAAAGTTACTGGCCCTTTGAAATCGGTTGGGTTGTGGCCATTTCAACAGAGATTTTGTCTTCCATTAATTTATTTGAACAGAAAACAGTGTGTTAAAAATTACTTTGTTTACCATTTTTAAGACCCCTGCAATGTTTTCTTTTAAAAAAAGCTCTGAATTTTTGCATGAATAAGCAAAGAATGGAAAAATCTTCAGGGAATTTTTTGTCTTTTTAGTGGATTACAGTGCATACTAAATTAGCTGCGACAGATTTTTCTTTTTGCAACGTCATAGTCGTTAGTTTTGCCAACCAATGAATGGTTGGCAAAAGCACGGGTTATAAAAAAAACAGCCGTTTGTCTGTACAGCGCCCTCGTTTTTCCCCTTTCTTTTAACAAGTAACTGCGAGCACACCGGTCACTGAACCAACGCTTAGTAGCCAGTCTAATGTAACTGATGCTTCGAGAGTGCTGCGAGTGGTTGGACAGTTTCCCACATTAAAATCAAGTATTGCAACAGACCGATTGCGCGACAATGTTAACGTGCGGTTACGTGACCTCCTATCGGGTATGACGTCATACAGCTGATGAAAAAATACGTGTAAAAGCATAGGCCATGACACAGAGTGATTACGAAAACAGTCAATTTTACTTTGTCGTTAATCGATGAATTAGTTAATCAGCCCCTATTATTTAAAGTAGTATGCTGTGGCATTAATTTAAATCACATCTCTGTTTCATAATTTAACAGAATTCTTCTAAAAAGAGGTTTTTTAGTCATGCACTACCGGCGTCGGACGACTATGTAGCCACCCGTCTGTTATTTTGTTTGTAATGTTGGCCTAAATCACTGTAAAAAGGATAAACAACGTTGGAAAAGTGAGCATTAATCCTAGCCTTGCAGAATTTCAAACAGGCAAAGGACTCACACAGTTTTGGAAAGCAATTTCTTTGGAGGATTTCAGCTTCAAAACTTTGACATTTTTGTGTTAAAAAGTGTGTGTTGATCGCGGTCGTCTGGCCTAACACATCCGTCGTGCGCTGTACACATCGTGCACATTTATACGGTACTTTAACAATTGTCAAGACTTGCTGGAACTGTCCTTACTGGCTTTATTCAGCCACTTGAAGGTCTCTGGTACAAACTCTGGAATATGTCTCACAGATTTCGAGCAAGAAAGCCTCGATCGAATAAACTAAATGCATTAATCATCGTGTACCGTACCATCCTTTCCTATGGAGGATTACGTGTATGTTTACATTTTATACCCAACAGGGGTCACGTGACATAGGTCGCGCAATCATAGGTCGCGCAATCTATTAACAACTGGAGATGGCAAAGAGATACACGAAGTGCGCCATTCATTGAACATTGGTCGCTTGGTGGGCGTGACTTCGAACCTTTAACCCGATGGGTTCTAGCGGCCATTCAGCAATCACATGACAGTACAAGATTGTAGGATCTCATGTGAAGCTCAGTTGGTGTACGTGTATGTGCTATTGATTTCCCGTGGGACGGTTGGGCCTTACGTGTTACCCGACATTTTTAGTCGCGCTTAGACTGGTTCCCAGTCCATACATTGTTGACGTTCTGTCTATATATAGGGACCGTTGGTTACTACCAATATGGCGCTTTTTATTGGTCCTCGATTGCGCGGACGCAGTAATGATTTTCAATTTTTAGAGAGCTCTAAGAATTGAAACTCATTACGTCATCGGATGAGGTTGGCTGTGCTCTCAACGTATGCACGTTGCTGTTTGACATTAGCACACGTGTGTATCGTAACCCGTCACACCAACATAGTTCACCGACCTTCAACATCCAAATTAAAACTAGGTTGAGAGGAACATCTTAACTAAAGCACTAACGTTAGCATCCACGGTGGGAGGTTCTGAGATTCTTTGTCCGCCATGTATTGTGTAATTGCACTATGGAATTACGTAGACCTATATGCTAATTCTAATTAGCATATACCTGACAGAAATCTGCCAGGTATATACTAATTTTCATTACCCGCTACCGGTCCCTATAAAGTCAGAACACTGTCGCGTGACAACGTCGCTGAAACTCCCTTCATTCTGCCGACTGCGATTACTTTAATTATACTCGGGGAAAATGAGTATAATTTTTCTGACCGGCTACTTAATCTGACCGGCTCTCTTCCTAAAAAAAATAATGAGCGTACTCTTATTTAGATCAACCCGATAAACATACACAGTGGATTAATGAGAACGAGGTTGGTGTGTTTGTTTTGTTTGTTTTTTTCTTCATCTTTGTTTCATATCTTTTGTGGGGGTGTGACGCGCAAAGTCTGGTTTTTCTAAATTTTAATCGCAACAATGCACGTGACTGTACAATTATGTGGGCCTTTATAGACTCGCTTCCGTGTTCACTACATCAGTTGCGTTTATGAAACTGAACATACAAGAACAACGCTGACTTAACTCCAAACATTGTAAGATTGAGGTTTAATCCGACGATTTACATTAAGATGGCCAGCAACATCATCACCTTGAACGTTGGAGGAACCATCTACACGACATCCATCGAGACCCTGACTCGCTACCCAGACTCCATGCTGGGAAGGATGTTTGGAACACAACCTGGTAACAGTGGGAGCCAACTCGACCCATCCAATAAGGACGAACATGGCCGCTTCGTTATCGACCGAGATGGCCCCGTGTTCCGTTACGTGCTCAACTTCCTCCGGGAGTTGAGCCTGACCCTACCGGAAGATTTCACGGAGCTGAAACTCCTGAGGCAGGAAGCTGGGTTCTACCTAATCGAGCCACTCATCGAGGCCGTCGGTAAATCTGCGTTCATCAGGGTGGAGTATGGTGGCGGGAACGTTTGGAAACTCTTGGCTGATGATAAGGCGATCCTTGATGATGTTTATAAAGGGCTTAAAATAGTTAAAGATGTTGAAGAAATACCTCCTTATGAATGTGGTGGGTTACATGGGTATCAGCCGCGGTCGATTCCTAATTATGCTGGTCGCATGGACGTCCCACTGGATATGCCGAGACTGATCACAATGCTAATAAAGCGTGGATTTTGTTTGGTTTTGCGTGGCCTCGGGGAAGACTACAGAGGATCTTGGATCTTTCAACGTTGATTGATGTTTGGTGAAAGACTACAACCGTGCGCTGACGTCATGAAGGCAAATTTACACTAATGGTATGAACCCTAAGATTCCAAAAAAACTTTTAAAACAATGTAAACGAAGTAGCCTAATCTTCGCTCTTGAATTTTGTGTATTTTGTTTTTCATTTAATATTGTTTAACCGCTAAATCGATGCCTATGTTTCCATCGTTAATCTTTATCCGTATTGATAAACAAATTAATAGAAGCTTACTTTGTTGGCCAATTTGTTGTATCAATTAAATTACTGGTTTCATCATCTTGATCACGTCGAAATTATTTTGAATATAAAAACAATCCTCTCATTAGCAAAAATGTTTTATCACTGTTTTTAAAAATGTTCTTAGAATTTTCTTTTATTATAGGTAAAGGTTCTTAGAACTTGAAGTAATTTCTAATCTTTTTGGTGTAATGATTGTCGTAAAGCTCTGATGATGTTTGAAGAACTGTTGAAAAGATGGACAAAATTGATTGCAGAATGGAAATCCTGCCGGTGTCATAGGGTGTTCTGTCCTCCGGGTAAATGTGTCCACCATACGGTAAATTAACGTGGGCTGGAGGAGTTTATTCAAAAGAGGGCGCTATCAGGAGTTAGTGCACAATTCACCGTAATGCTCGGACAGAATCTCCTGCTGGACAGAACTCCTTCCAAACCCGAACTGTGAAGAGTATCAGTTCGTTTCAGTCAAATAGTTGGTTTTTCCTCCCATCTTAATAAAAGTATGCCATCCAGTGGGAGCGTGTTTTTGTTTTATAATTTTGCAATAATATCAACACGGGATGGTTTGTTTCATATTGACCTAATTCACCTGACGTCATCATCACAATAAATCTTGGAAGCGCCATTTTTGGGGGAACAAAGTCCCCTTGTATTAAACAGTGTAGTGCGCATTTTAGGCACCGCGGCGTCTACATGGTTACCATAACTCGTACGTGCAATTTCGACTCCCGAACTGGTGAGCATGACACCCAGATGGGCAGCGTGTGACGTTGGTGCAAGTGGGTCAAACGAGAGAGTTTGTTTAAAGCATCTTATTGAAGTAGTTAATGTGACGTACATGTAGTTTAATGCACTACTTATCAGTAATACGTAGATGAAGAACTGTTGACCTTTTTCAGTTTAAAAAGCCCCAGCTCAACATCGGCAAGAAGACAAACATAAGTGTTCACATATTTACATGTACCTTATACAGTGTACAAGATAATGATGGTACAAAACTTTCCCTGAAATATTTCTGCCTGAAGTATTATCGTTTTAAAAAACAAATGAAATAAGATCCAAAATCAGTTTTTGTCTCAGTGAGACAAAAACTCGGAATGCGTACAAAAATGTTGAGTGCATTTTTACCGTTTTCTTGCAAATGAAGCAACGAAATTTCACAGGTTGGTTTTATTACAAATATCTTGATTTATGCAAAGAATTGAAACATTTACAGTCAGCTTACCAGTGTTGAGCTGGGGCCTTTAAGTAGACATTATCTTTACTCTTGTTTATTTTTTACCCGAGAATATAATGAGTAACATGGTCGAAGATAAGCTGTAACAGAAAAAAATACAGTTTTCAGAGCAAGAAGAGCATTAGCTTAAGGGTGAAAAATGACAATACAACTCTTTTATGGTAAACACCAACAAAAACTATATTTAGACACTGAAACCAAAAACCGGTTGACCCACTCACACAGGGAGACAGAGTATTGTAGAAGTATTTAGATTTTAAGATGTGTAATGAAAAAAAAATGCACTGTGTTAGTATTCACTTTGAACTACTTTTGCTATTTGGCGCAGCATTGTCTTAAAATACATTTTAAGAAAAGGTTCAGAATTAAGTAAGCAACCAGTTTATATCACAATGGAATTACATTGATCCAGTGTTATTACACTGATTCTTCTTTTATACAAAAGGAATTATAACAGCATAATTTGAAGCTTTGTTATCAATATTATGCCCATATTATGAAAAGTTTCGCTTACCCAGTTCAACTATTTTGTAGTTTAAGCCAACGTGTGTTTTCTCAACTTAAAATAAGAAAAACAACAAATCTATGATGAAATTAATTCTACGGGAGTTTGCCTGGTAGCATGGATGCAAATATTTACCGTTTTAAGGGACCTGACATGTTGTTTTCCTCCCAACCTCGTTTTGGTTACATTTTGCGTGTGAATCTAAAAAAAACAAAAACAATATGGCCATACCAAATTGTGATCAAGGTATATGTTTTGGAAGAGCATCAAAATGCTGTGCTATAGTCTTGATTGTGTGGCGGTGTTAACTTTTAAGTGGAGCATAGTTGAAAGCCTTTGAGCTGATAATTATGTGGTGATCGTCTAAAGAACTACACAGAAGAACTATTAATTATAGTTGCTTCATTTGTACCAGAAAAGGCATATCAGCGACGCGCGGCTTTTTATATTGAAGTGTCAATTCAACAACACTTATTGTTTTCCATCGTCGGTCAAAATTGTTCATGTGAATGCAGTAAGATTGTTTTTTTTTGTAGTAAGCTGTATAGATAGGTGTGAGCTTAGATTTCCTGTCAGCAATGCATTACTGACACACAATATTAAAGCAGAGCTAGCATGCAGTAACTTTATGATTAACTAAAAAGGTAGTGATGGTTTTGTGTATTTCGCACTTTCTGATTTGTTTTCTTTTCCTGGGAGAAGGCTTGTGTATTGATGGCTCCAGATGGTGGTGGTACTGGTGGTGGCTGCTGCTGCTGCTGCACCTGTTTTTGTTGTCGTTGATATTGCTGTTGCTTATATTTGTGCTTGCTTTCTTTCTTTCTTTCTTTCTTTCTTTCTTTCTTTCTTTCTTTCTTTCTTTCTTTCTTTCTTTCTTTCTTTCTTTCTTTCTTTCTTTCTTTCTTTCTTTCTTTCTTTCTTTCTTTCTTTCTTTCTTTCTTTCTTTTTTTCTTCTTTCTTTCTTTCTTTCTTTCTTTCTTTCTTTCTTTCTTTCTTTCTTTCTTTCTTTCTTTCTTTCTTTCTTTCTTTCTTTCTTTCTTTCTTTCTTTCTTTCTTTCTTTCTTTCTTTCTTTCTTTCTTTCTTTCTTTCTTTCTTTCTTTCTTTCTTTCTTTCTTTCTTTCTTTCTTTCTTTCTTTCTTTCTTTCTTTCTTTCTTTCTTTCTTTCTTTCTTTCTTTCTTTCTTTCTTTCTTTCTTTCTTTGTTTGTTTGTTTGTTTGTTTGTTTGTTTGTTTGTTTGTTTGTTTGTTTGTTTGTTTGTTTGTTTGTTTGTTTGTTTGTTTGTTTGTTTGTTTGTTTGTTTGTTTGTTTGTTTGTCAGTTTAACTTGTAACTTTCTGACTTTCTGAATTATTAAAAAGCCTAGTCACCAAGTCGTGAATAATGGTTCTAAGTTTCATTGAATGGCTTCGGTAAAGTTACTGGCCCTCTGAAATCGGTTGGGTTGTGGCCATTTTAACAGAGATTTTGTCTTCCATTAATTGATTTGAACAGAAAACAGTTTGTTAAAAATTACTTTGTTTACCGTTTTTAAGACCCCAGCAATGTTTTCTTTTAAAAAAAGCTCTGAATTTTTGCATGAATAAGCAAAGAATGGAAAAATCTTCAGGGAATTGTTTGTCTTTTTAGTGGATTACAGTGCATACTAAATTAGCTGTGACAGATTTTTCTTTTTGCAACGTCATAGTCGTTAGTTTTGCCAACCAATGAATGGTTGGCAAAAGCACGGGTTTAAAAACAGCCGTTTGTCTGTACAGCGCCCTCGTTTTTCCCCTTTCTTTTAACAAGTAACTGCGAGCACACCGGTCACTGAACCAACGCTTAGTAGCCAGTCTAATGTCACTGATGCTTCGAGAGTGCTGCGAGTGGTTGGACAGTTTCCCACACTAAAATCAAGTATTGCAATAGACCGATTGCGCGACAATGTTTACATGCGGTCACGTGACCTCCTATCGGGTATGACGTCATACAGCCGATGAAAAAATACGTGTAAAAGCATGGGCCATGACACAGAGTGAGTACGAAAACAGTCAATTTTACTTTGTCGTTAATCGATGAATTAGTTAATCAGCCCCTATTATTTAAAGTAGTATGCTGTGGCATTAATTTAAATCACATCTCTGTTTCATAATTTAACAGAATTCTTCTAAAAAGAGGTTTTTTAATCATGCACTACCGGCGTCGGACGACTATGTAGCCACCCGTCTGTTATTTTGTTTGTAATGTTGGCCTAAATCACTGTAAAAAGGATAAACAACGTTATAAAAATGAGCATTAATCCTAGCCTTGCAGAATTTCAAACAGGCAAAGGACTCACACAGTTTTGGAAAGCAATTTCTTTGGAGGATTTCAGCTTCAAAACTTTGAATTTTTTGTGTTAAAAAGTGTGTGTTGATCGCGGTCGTCTGGCCTAACGTTCCGTCGTGCGCTGTACACATCGTGCACATTTATACGGTACTTTAACAATTTGCAAGACTTGCTGGAACTGTCCTTACTGGCTTCATTCAGCCACTTGAAGGTCTCTGGTACAAACTCTGGAATATGTCTCACAGATTTCGAGCAAGAAAGCCTCGATCGAATAAACTAAATGCATTAATCATCGTGTACCGTACCACCCTTTCCTATGGAAGATTACGTGTGTATTTACATTTTATACCCAACAGGGGTCACGTGACATAGGTCGCGCAATCAGTCTATTAACAACTGGAGATGGCAAAGAGATACACGAAGTGCACCATTCATTGAACATTGGTCGCTTGGTGGGCGTGACTCCGAACCTTTAACCCGATGGGTTCTAGTGTGGCCATTCAGCAATCACATGACAGTACAAGATAGGATCTCATGTGAAGCTCAGTTGGTGTACGTGTATGTGCTATTGATTTCCCGTGGGACGGTTGGGCCTTACTACCCGACATTTTTAATCGCGCTTAGACTGGTTCCCAGTCTATACATTGTTCACGTTCTATCTATATATATATAGGGACCGTTGGTTACTACCAATGTGGCGCTTTTTATTGGTCCTCGATTGCGCGGACGCAGTAATGATTTTCATTTTTTAGAGAGCTCTAAGAATTGAAACTCATTACGTCATCGGATGACGTTGGCTATGCTCTCGACGTATGCACGTTGCTGTTTGACATTAGCACACGTGTGTATCGTAACCCGTCACACCAACATAGTCCACCGACCTTCAACATCCAAATTAAAACTAGGTTGAGAGGAGCATCTTAACTAACACTAACGTTAGTATCCACGGTGGGAGGTTCTGAGATTCTTTTTCCGCCATGTTTTGTGTAAATGCACTATGGAATTACGTAGACCTATATGCTAATTCTAATTAGCATATACCTGACAGAAATCTGCCAGGTATATACTAATTTTCATTACCCGCTACCGGTCCCTATACAGTCAGAACACTGTCAGGAACCAGTCTGAGTCGCGTGACAACGCCGCTGAAACTCCCTTCATTCTACAGACTGCGATTTCTTTAATATTATTCTCGGTGAAAATGCGTCTGACCGGCTACTTAATCTGACCGGCTCTCTTCCTAAAAAAATAATGAGCGTACTCTTATTTAGATCAACCCGATAAACATACACGGTGGATTAATGAGAACAAGGTTGGTGTGTTTGTTTTGTTTGTTTTTTTCTTCATCTTTGTTTCATATCTTTTGTGGGGGTGTGACGCGCAAAGTCTGTTTTTTCTAAAATTTACTGAGAACGAGGTTGGTGTGTTTGTTTTGTTTGTTTTTTTCTTCATTATTGTTTCATATCTTTTGTGGGGGTGTGACGCGCAAAGTCTTGTTTTTCTAAAATTTAATGAGAACGAGGTTGGTGTGTTTGTTTTGTTTGTTTTTTTCTTCATCTTTGTTTCATATCTTTTGTGGGGGTGTGACGCGCAAAGTCTGGTTTTTCTAAAATTTAATTACAATAATGCACGTGACTGTACAATTATGTGGGCCTTTATAGACTCGCTTCCGTGTTTACTACATCAGTTGCGTTTATGAAACTGAATATACAAGAACAACGCTGACTTAACTCCAAACATTGTAAGATTGAGGTTTAATCTGACGATTTACATTAAGATGGCCAGCAGCAACATCATCACCTTGAACGTTGGAGGAACCATCTACACGACATCCATCGAGACCCTGACTCGCTACCCAGACTCCAAGTTAGGAACGATGTTCAGAACAACACAACCTGGTAACAGTGGGAGCCAACTCGACCCATCCAATAGGGACGAACATGGCCGCTTCGTTATCGACCGAGACGGCCCCATGTTCCGCTACGTGCTCAACTTCCTCCGGGAGTCGAACCTGACCCTACCGGAAGATTTTAAGGAGCTGAAACTCCTGAGGCGGGAAGCTGAGTTCTACCAAATCGAGCAACTCATCGAGGCTGTCGACATGATGAAGCCGACGGAAACCCGCACTAAGGTGGGGCATTGTACCGATTTTGGAGCTCAATGGGAATTTTTTTTAGCAAAATTGAGTTACTCGATTAAAATCAAGGCGCAATGAAAAAACCTTCCTTGTGTGGTTATGCAAAAAATGAGCGTTACATACACATTATCATGCACAATTTGATCTTGTTTTTCAAAGGTTTAGCAAGTTGTTTAAGAACACAGAAAGTTCATCACAAAGTCCTTGCCGGAAGATTATATCTTTCACTTTAGCAAGCTTTGGATTTGTTATGTTGTCTAAGTTTTCTCACACAAGAACCTCAGTTTGAATTTATGTACCTAAAAACAATAGGCCTACCGGACTGCTGACGTTTGATGAAACTGACATAAAAGTTAATCATTGATCAATCAGGAATAAGTTGTTTAATTGGCCGAATAAGTTCAATAATTTAAATTGGCTCATTGTAACTAGGCTATTGGTTCTTGCATGCTGTTACAACAGTTGAAATATAGTTCTCTTATCGTTATGTCAGTGCTCTGAATCAGTCAAGGTTGACGGTTGAGGTCGAGGTCGGATTTTTGTGGTCGGGGAAAGTCAGATATTTCCAATAATTTTTACGAGTTTATGAAACTAAAAACTCACAATGACTAACATCTAAAAACAATAAATTAGTGTAAGGTTTGGGTTTACTCCATTCTTTTTGCATAAAGATGGCCAGCAACATCATCACCTTGAACGTTGGAGGAACCATCTACAAGACATCCATCGAGACCCTGACTCGCTACCCAGACTCCAAGTTAGGGACGATGTTCAGAACAACACAACCTGGTAACAGTGGGAGCCAACTCGACCCATACAATAAGGACGAACAGGGCCGCTTCGTTATCGACCGAGACGGACCCATGTTCTGCTACGTGCTCAACTTCCTCCGGGAGTCGAGCCTGACCCTACCGGAAGATTTCAAGGAGCTGAAACTCCTGAGGCGGGAAGCTGAGTTCTACCAAATCGAGCCACTCATCGAGGCCGTCTGTAAATCTGCGTTCATCAGGGTGGAGTATGGTGGTGGGAACGCTTGGAAACTCTTGGCTGATGATAAGGCGATCCTTGATGATGTTTATAAAGGGCTTAAAATAGTTAAAGATGTTGAAGAAATACCTCCTTATGAATGTGGTGGGTTACATGGGTTTCAGCCGCGGTCGATTCCTGGTTGCACGGACGTCCCACTGGATATGCCGAGACTGATCACAATGCTAATAAAGCGTGGATTTCGTTTGGTTTTGCGTGGCCTCGGGGAAGACTACAGAGGATCTTGGATCTTTCAACGTTGATTCATGTTTGGTGAAAGACTACAACCGTGCGCTGACGTCATGAAGGCAAATTTACACTAATGGTATGAACCCTAAGATTCCAAAAGAACTTTTAAAACAATGTAAACGAAGTAGCCTAATCTTCCCTCTTGAATTTTGTGTATTTTGTTTTTCAATTAATATTGTTTAACCGCTAAATCGATGCCTATGTTTCCATCGTAAAACTTTATCCGTATTTATAAACAAATTAATAGAAGCTTACTTTGTTGGCCAAATTGTTGTATCAATTAAATTACTGGTTTCATCATCTTGATCACGTCGAAATTATTTTGAATATAAAAACAATCCTCTCATTAGCAAAAATGTTTTATCACTGTTTTTAAAAATGTTCTTAGAATTTTCTTTTATTATAGGTAAAGGTTCTTAGAACTTGAAGTAATTTCTAATCTTTTTGGTGTAATGATTGTCGTAAAGCTCTGATGATGTTTGAAGAACTGTTGAAAAGATGGACAAAATTGATTGCAGAATGGAAATCCTGCCGGTGTCATAGGGTGTTCTGTCCTCCGGGTAAATGTGTCCACCATACGGTAAATTAACGTGGGCTGGAGGAGTTTATTCAAAAGAGGGCGCTATCAGGAGTTAGTGCACAATTCACCGTAATGCTCGGACAGAATCTCCTGCTGGACAGAACTCCTTCCAAACCCGAACTGTGAAGAGTATCAGTTGGTTTCAGTCAAATAGTTGGTTTTTCCTCCCATCTTAATAAAAGTATGCCATCCAGTGGGAGCGTGTTTTTGTTTTATAATTTTGCAATAATATCAACACGGGATGGTTTGTTTCATATTGACCTAATTCACCTGACGTCATCATCACAATAAATCTTGGAATCGCCATTTTGGGGGGAACAAAGTCCCCTTGTATTAAACAGTGTAGTGCGCATTTTAGGCACCGCGGCGTCTACATGGTTACCATAACTCGTACGTGCAATTTCGACTCCCGAACTGGTGAGCATGACACCCAGATGGGCAGCGTGTGACGTTGGTGCAAGTGGGTCAAACGAGAGAGTTTGTTTAAAGCACTTTATTGAAGTAGGCTAGTTAATGTGACGTACATGTAGTTTAATGCACTACTTATCAGTAATACGTAGATGAAGAACTGTTGACCTTTTTTCAGTGTAAAAAGCCCCAGCTCAACATCGGCAAGAAGACAAACATAATTGTTCACAGATTTACATGTACCTTATACGGTGTACAGGATAACGATGGTACAAAACTTTCCCTGAAATATTTCTGCCTGAAATCGTTTTAAATAACAAATGAAATAAGATCCCAAATTAGTTTTTTTGTCTCAGTGAGACAAAAACTCAGAATGCGTATAAAACAATGTTGAGTGCATTTTTATCGTTTTCTTGCAAATGAAGCAACGAAATTTCACAGGTTGGTTTTATTACAAATATCTTGATTTATGCAAAGAATTGAAACATTTACAGTCAGCTTACCAGTGTTGAGCTGGGGCCTTTAAGTAGACATTATCTTTACTCTTGTTATTATTTTTTACCCGAGAATATAATGAGAATTTTACGCTAAAAAGTAACATGGTCGAAGATAAGCTATAAGAGAAAAAAATACAGTTTTCAGAGCAAGAAGAGCATAAGCTTAAGGGTGAAAAATAACAATACTATGGTGGCTTTAAAGGGACATCGCAAATATATATTGACGCCAATATTCGCGACTTTTACCCCAAGTTGCAAATTTTTACGCCAATATTGACGCCAATATTCACGACATGGACCCAAGTCGCAAAATATTGACGACAATATTGACGCCAATATTTGCGACATGGCCTCAATGTCGCGAATATTGACGCCAATATTGACGCCAATATTCACGACGTTGGCCTAATGTCGCAAATATTGACGACAATATTTGGTTTAGACACTGAAACCAAAAACAAATTGACCCACTCACACAGGGAGACAGAGTATTGTAGAAGTATTTAGATTTTAAGATGTGTAATGAAAAAAAAAATGCACTGTGTTAGTATTCACTTTGAACTACTTTTGCTATTTGGCGCAGCATTGTCTTAAAATACATTTTAAGAAAAGGTTCAGAATTAAGTAAGCAACCAGTTTATATCATAATGGAATTACATTGATCCAGTGTTATTACACTGATTCTTCTTTTATACAAAAGGAATTATAACAGCATAATTTGAAGCTTTGTTATCAATATTATGCCCATATTATGAAAAGTTTCGCTTACTCAGTTCAACTATTTTGTAGTTTAAGCCAACGTGTGTTTTCTCAACTTAAAATAAGAAAAACAACAAATCTATGATGAAATTAATTCTACGGGAGTTTGCCTAGTAGCATGGATCCAAATATTTACCGTTTTAAGGGACCTGACATGTTGTTTTCCTCCCAACCTCGTTTTGGTTACATTTTGCGTGTGAATCTGAAAAAAAACAAAAACATAATGGCCATACCAGATTGTGATCAAGGTATATGTTTTGGAAGAGCATCAAAATGCTGTGCTATAGTCTTGATTGTGTGGCGGTGTTAACTTTTAAGTGGAGCATAGTTGAAAGCCTTTGAGCTGATAATTATGTGGTGATCGTCTAAAGAACTACACAGAAGAACTATCAATTATAGTTGCTTCATTTGTACCAGAAAAGGCATATCAGCGACGCGCGGCTTTTTATATTGAAGTGTCAATTCAACAACACTTATTGTTTTCCATCGTCGGTCAAAAATGTTCATGTGAATGCAGTAAGATTGGTTTTTTTTGTAGTAAGCTGTATAGATAGGTGTGAGCTTAGATTTCCTGTCAGCAATGCATCACTGACACACAATATTAAAGCAGAGCTAGCATGCAGTAACTTTATGATTAACTAAAAATGTGGTGATGGTTTTGTGTATTTCGCACTTTCTGATTTGTTTTCTTTTCCTGGGAGAAGGCTTGTGTATTGATAGCTCCAGATGGTGGTGGTACTGGTGGTGGCTGCTGCTGCTGCTGCACCTGTTTTTGTTGTCGTTGATATTGCTGTTGCTTATATTTGTGCTTTGTTTGTTTGTTTGTTTGTTTGTTTGTTTGTTTGTTTGTTTGTTTGTTTGTTTGTTTGTTTGTTTGTTTGTTTGTTTGTTTGTTTGTTTGTTTGTTTGTTTGTTTGTTTGTTTGTTTGTTTGTTTGTTTGTCAGTTTAACTTGTAACTTTCTGACTTTCTGAATTATTAAAAAGCCTAGTCACCAAGTCGTGAATAATGGTTCTAAGTTTCATTGAATGGCTTCGGTAAAGTTAATGGCCCTCTGAAATCGGTTGGGTTGTGGCCATTTTAACAGAGATTTTGTCTTCCATTAATTGATTTGAACAGAAAACAGTTTGTTAAAAATTACTTTGTTTACCGTTTTTAAGACCCCAGCAATGTTTTCTTTTAAAAAAAGCTCTGAATTTTTGCATGAAAAAGCAAAGAATGGAAAAATCTTTAGGGAAATGTTTGTCTTTTTAGTGGATTACAGTGCATACTAAATTAGCTGCGACAGATTTTTCTTTTTGCAACGTCATAGTCGTTAGTTTTGCCAACCAATGAATGGTTGGCAAAAGCACGGGTTAAAAAAAAACCAGCCGTTTGTCTGTACAGCGCCCTCGTTTTTCCCCTTTCTTTTAACAAGTAACTGCGAGCACACTGGTCACTGAACCAACGCTTAGTAGCCAGTCTAATGTCACTGATGCTTCGAGAGTGCTGCGAGTGGACAGTTTCCCACATTAAAATCAAGTATTGCAATAGACCGATTGCGCGACAATGTTTACATGCGGTCACGTGACCTCCTATCGGGTATGACGTCATACAGCTGATGAAAAAATACGTGTAAAAGCATGGGCCATGACACAGAGTGAGTACGAAAACAGTCATTTTTACTTTGTCGTTAATCGATGAATTAGTTAATCAGCCCCTATTATTTAAAGTAGTATGCTGTGGCATTAATTTAAATCACATCTCTGTTTCATAATTTAACAGAATTCTTCTAAAAAGAGGTTTTTTAATCATGCACTACCGGCGTCGGACGACTATGTAGCCACCCGTCTGTTATTTTGTTTGTAATGTTGGCCTAAATCACTGTAAAAAGGATAAACAACGTTATAAAAATGAGCATTAATCCTAGCCTTGCAGAATTTCAAACAGGCAAAGGACTCACACAGTTTTGGAAAGCAATTTCTTTGGAGGATTTCAGCTTCAAAACTTTGAATTTTTTGTGTTAAAAAGTGTGTGTTGATCGCGGTCGTCTGGCCTAACGTTCCGTCGTGCGCTGTACACATCGTGCACATTTATACGGTACTTTAACAATTTGCAAGACTTGCTGGAACTGTCCTTACTGGCTTCATTCAGCCACTTGAAGGTCTCTGGTACAAACTCTGGAATATGTCTCACAGATTTCGAGCAAGAAAGCCTCGATCGAATAAACTAAATGCATTAATCATCGTGTACCGTACCACCCTTTCCTATGGAAGATTACGTGTGTATTTACATTTTATACCCAACAGGGGTCACGTGACATAGGTCGCGCAATCAGTCTATTAACAACTGGAGATGGCAAAGAGATACACGAAGTGCACCATTCATTGAACATTGGTCGCTGGGTGGGCGTGACTCCGAACCTTTAACCCGATGGGTTCTAGTGTGGCCATTCAGCAATCACATGACAGTACAAGATAGGATCTCATGTGAAGCTCAGTTGGTGTACGTGTATGTGCTATTGATTTCCCGTGGGACGGTTGGGCCTTACTACCCGACATTTTTAATCGCGCTTAGACTGGTTCCCAGTCTATACATTGTTCACGTTCTATCTATATATATATATGGACCGTTGGTTACTACCAATGTGGCGCTTTTTATTGGTCCTCGATTGCACGGACGCAGTAATGATTTTCATTTTTTAGAGAGCTCTAAGAATTGAAACTCATTACGTCATCGGATGACGTTGGCTATGCTCTCGACGTATGCACGTTGCTGTTTGACATTAGCACACGTGTGTATCGTAACCCGTCACACCAACATAGTCCACCGACCTTCAACATCCAAATTAAAACTAGGTTGAGAGGAGCATCTTAACTAACACTAACGTTAGTATCCACGGTGGGAGGTTCTGAGATTCTTTTTCCGCCATGTTTTGTGTAAATGCACTATGGAATTACGTAGACCTATATGCTAATTCTAATTAGCATATACCTGACAGAAATCTGCCAGGTATATACTAATTTTCATTACCCGCTACCGGTCCCTATACAGTCAGAACACTGTCAGGAACCAGTCTAAGTCGCGTGACAACGCCGCTGAAACTCCCTTCATTCTACAGACTGCGATTTCTTTAATATTATTCTCGGTGAAAATGAGTCTGACCGGCTACTTAATCTGACCGGCTCTCTTCCTAAAAAAATAATGAGCGTACTCTTATTTAGATCAACCCGATAAACATACACGGTGGATTAATGAGAACGAGGTTGGTGTGTTTGTTTTGTTTGTTTTTTTCTTCATCTTTGTTTCATATCTTTTGTGGGGGTGTGACGCGCAAAGTCTGTTTTTTCTAAAATTTAATGAGAACGAGGTTGGTGTGTTTGTTTTGTTTGTTTTTTTCTTCATCTTTGTTTCATATCTTTTGTGGGGGTGTGACGCGCAAAGTCTGGTTTTTCTAAAATTTAATTACAATAATGCACGTGACTGTACAATTATGTGGGCCTTTATAGACTCGCTTCCGTGTTCACTACATCAGTTGCGTTTATGAAACTGAATATACAAGAACATCGCTGACTTAACTCCAAACATTGTAAGATTGAGGTTTAATCCGACGATTTACATTAAGATGGCCAGCAGCAACATCATCACCTTGAACGTTGGAGGAACCATCTACACGACATCCATCGAGACCCTGACTCGCTACCCAGACTCCAAGTTAGGGACGATGTTCAGAACAACACAACCTGGTAACAGTGGGAGCCAACTCGACCCATCCAATAGGGACGAACATGGCCGCTTCGTTATCGACCGAGACGGCCCCATGTTCCGCTACGTGCTCAACTTCCTCCGGCGGTCGAGCCTGACCCTACCGGAAGATTTCAAGGAGCTGAAACTCCTGAGGCGGGAAGCTGAGTTCTACCAAATCGAGCCACTCATCGAGGCTGTCGACATGATGAAGCCGACGGAAACCCGCACTAAGGTGGGGTATTGTACCGATTTTGGAGCTCAATGGGAATTTTTTTTAGCAAAATTGAGTTACTCGATTAAAATCAAGGCGCAATGAAAAAACCTTCCTTGTGTGGTTATGCAAAAAATGAGCGTTACATACACATTATCATGCACAATTTGATCTTGTTTTTCAAAGGTTTAGCGAGTTGTTTAAGAACACAGAAAGTTCATCACAAAGTCCCTTGCCGGAAGATTATATCTTTCACTTTAGCAAGCTTTGGATTTGTTATGTTGTCTAAGTTTTCTCACACAAGAACCTCAGTTTGGATTTATGTACCTAAAAACAATAGGCCTACCGGACTGCTGACGTTTGATGAAACTGACATAAAAGTTAATCATTGATCAATCAGGAATAAGTTGTTTAATTGGCCGAATAAGTTCAATAATTTAAATTGGTTCATTGTAACTAGGCTATTGGTTCTTGCATGCTGTTACAACAGTTGAAATATAGTTCTCTTATCGTTATGTCAGTGCTCTGAATCAGTCAAGGTTGACGGTTGAGGTCGAGGTCGGATTTTTGTGGTCGGGGAAAGTCAGATATTTCCAATAATTTTTACGAGTTTATGAAACTAAAAACTCACAATGACTAACATCTAAAAACAATAAATTAGTGTAAGGTTTGGGTTTACTCCATATTTTTGCATAAAGATGGCCAGCAACATCATCACCTTGAACGTTGGAGGAACCATCTACACGACATCCATCGAGACCCTGACTCACTACCCAGACTCAAAGTTAGGGAAGATGTTCAGAACAACACAACCTGGTAACAGTGGGAGCCAACTCGACCCATCCAATAAGGACGAACATGGCCGCTTCGTTATCGACCGAGACGGCCCCATGTTCCGCTACGTGCTCAACTTCCTCCGGCGGTCGAGCCTGACCCTACCGGAAGATTTCAAGGAGCTGAAACTCCTGATGCGGGAAGCTGAGTTCTACCAAATCGAGCCACTCATCGAGGCCGTCTGTAAATCTGCGTTCATCAGGGTGCAGTATAGTGGCGGGAACGCTTGTAAACTCTTGGCTGATGATAAGGCAAGCCTTAGTAAGGAGTGTCGAAAGACAGCAGCCACCTGTCTCAGTGTAGTAATTGATTGACCCTGTGTCAAGTATTCCCTTGGGACAGGGTGGTATGCACTTTGTGAAAACAACTTGCGCCGCATACTGGTCATAAATAACACAAGTCTAAGTCTTGACTGGCACTCCAATTCACCCCCACAGTGATTTATAATGGTTTTGGGCTTGCAGGGCGGGTTATTGACCTTAAAGACAGGGTGGACGATTTTTTACCCTCCTGGATCCAGGGAAGTTGTTGATTAATGTGGATGCTCCGAGGGTTAATATTGTTTAACCGGTAAACCGATGCCTATGTTTCCATCGTTAAACTTTATCCGTATTTATAAACAAATTAATAGAATCTTACTTTGTTGGCCAATTTGCTGTATCAATTAAATTACTGGTTTCATCATCTTGATCACGTCGAAATTATGTTGAATATAAAAAATTCCTCTCATTAGCAAAAATGTTTTATCACTGTTTTTAAAAATGTTCTTAGAATGTTCTTTTATTATAGGTAAAGGTTCTTAGAACTTGAAGTAATTTTTAATCTTTTTGGTGTAATGATTGTCGTAAAGCTCTGATGATGTTTGAAGAACTGTTGAAGTGATGGACAAAATTTTAAACTCAGCTTTTTTCCAATTGGGGTTTACAGAACGTGATATAGAAGCAGTAGGTAATACAGCTGCTGGCAGTGATTTTGAGGAGTATCAGCGGTCTTCAACGACCAGTGGTGGCCTTCTGGAGATGCCGAAATTAATCACGTTCCTGACGGAGCACTGCTTTCGTTTAGTTTTGGGTAGCCCTGAAAAAGACTACCAGGGAGTTTGGATCTTTCGACGTGACTTTGGATGAAAGAGCGCATGTTCTGTGTCAATCAAGCAAACTTTGCATGTTTGATGAAACCGGAACTCCACAGGAACTTTCCAACCATTGTAATGTATGTATAAATCACAGTGTTTTTATTGTGCCTTTTTTTTTTAATTATAGGCTAACTTTAACCGTCTACTGGTGCATTGGTGTCAGCCACAATAGGGAGGTAAAGCTACACGTATTTACCTGAACGTCAACGTGAGTGTGTGAATCATTATTTTCGCTGACGTCACGTAAAAAAAAATACGCCTACGTATCAAGCTTATATGTTCATGTCAATATGTCCGTGCAGTCGACCATACGCGAGCTGGAATGGGCAAAAAGTGATGACGTCATTTGGCAACAGCACAAACTTTTCGCGTTCACGTTAACTTTTTTTTTCTCACGTAACGTGTAGCTAAACCTCCCTACTTTAAAATGTACTATCTCTTAGCAAAATTTGCTGTGTTAATAAAATTGCTTGATTGATCGTTTGTTAAATTTATCATTAATTTTAGCGTCGCTAAAAGGAAATATTACTTCACTAGGTTACTCATCAAGTGATTTGAACGCTTTTGGTATCTTAATTTTAGAGTTGTAGCAAATAATAATTAGAAATTCAAAAAACCTATAATGTAGTGACGGACAATGATTGCACAATGGATGGAAATTGTTGGGAAAAACTGGGCTGTTTTTATACATCAATTTCCGCAAAGCACCAGTCTATGTAGTCGGTTTCACAGCAGGGCTAATACTCTATTTTTGTCCACTGAACAGTTACACTAGAAACGTCTTTAAGAGTTTACACGCATGTGTTGTTTACTTAAAATAGGTGTTTAGTGTACAATAACTGGGACTTGTTGAAAATTAGTTTTGTAGTATACAAAAAAAATAATAATATGTATGCAGACCAATATTTTGAAACACTTTTCGGATGCGCATTTGCAGAAACAATCATTTTAACATTGAGTTTCGCAAATTATGACGTTTTCCCGTTTAATTTCAGCAAGAAGTTATATATTTTAATTCACACGCATTCAAATTCGCGCATTTTCCCCCAATTCAACCAAAAGTAGTTTTTGTTGAACTAGCTTTGCATTCGATTTTGTTTTCGTGCTCGGTCATGATTTCGTTCTCATTATTTTGGGTTCGTTTTTTAGTCATTCTAATTCGTTTATAGACTTTCAAGACTACATTTTCATCATTTTGTTTTCCTGTTGAATTTCTACTAGTACTACCTGATGTACAATTGATGAAGTTGAATGGTTGATCAGCCTCTTGCTTGGCTTTTAAAAATTGAATGGTCTTTGCGACCTAATGAATTTGAATGATCTTATTTGACCAGTGAATGATAAACTGTTGAAATTGAGTTGCTCCTTTTGCATGTTGAAGGCTGATGCGACGGAACGTTAATTTTCAAACGAAATTGAATAAGCCGGGTATTCAATTGAATGAGTTTTTGTTGAAACTGACCGGGAAATCTATTATTATTTTAAAAATGTAGAAAAAAAATAGTTACATACCTATTAAAAAGTGATAACTCGACAGCTTTTAAGTATTTATATGTAGCTAGTGTTTTCAGCAACGTAACAAAGCAGTGCATAACTTTTACTCTCAAAATGAAATTGTATCGTAGTTGGGCTTTTTTTTTAAAGCCCCAGCTCAACATTGGTAAGAAGAAAAACATAAAATAAATATAATTGGCCTATACCTTATGGTATAAAGATAAATGATGGCAGAAAACTTTCCTTGAAATATTTCTGCCTGAAGTGTTAATATCGTATTTAAATAATAAATGAAATAAGATCCAAAATTAGTTTTCGTCTCAATGAGACGAAAACTCTGGCTGTAGGAATGCGTTCAAAAGCTGAATCAGCTTTTTTTTACCGTTTTCTCACAAATGAAACAATGAAATGAGCTGACATTTTTACATGTTGGTTTTATCACACATGTCTTGATTTGTGCAAAGAATGGAAGCATTTAAAGTCAGTTTACTAATGTTGAGCTGGGACTCAGTAGAATTGATCGATGAACTATGTGTTGAGATGTTTCCTGGACGTGATACCGGGTAGTGAGATACTTTCTGTTACGTGCCCAATTAGAGTTTGTGTTGTTTGATTAGAAATTGGTGTTTGTTCAGGTAATTTTGTGGGCAACCTTTTGTCGGTGATACGTACGAGGAAGCATTATAGAGGCATGATGCAACATCAGACGTATAAATTTCAATTTCAACTTGTTTTATATCCATTCTGTCAGAACGAACAATAAAACGTGTAGAAGGTAATAATAGTTAACAGAAAAGTGTACATTATAATTGACTGCTTCGAGTGCTGTGGAATAGCAACAATGATATGAATTATTATAAAGATAAACACTAGTCTATAACATTCACGTAACTTAAGGCTACAGTTTTCGAACTCATTTTGCTATATTTTCATTTTGCTATATTATATGTTTTTCGTTTGCAGTGTATTAACACAAGTAACCAGTTTATTCATAATTGTAAGAATGTTAAACTCTATTAAATGGAAGTTTTTTTACCCAAAAAATAATAATAATAATAATAATAATAAGTATAAAGCGTTTAATGAGTTTGATATTATTAGTAATCACTCACTGTTATGTTTTGGTTGCTTGTTTATACTTTGTGATTTTAGTAAACAATCATTAAAAGTTGAGAAGGATTCATCCAGATTTCATTGAATGACTCAGGCATAACTATTGGACCTCTGGTGCCAGTTGTGAGCACGTAAAAATAGCAAATATTTTTGTCTTTCACGCAGAAACAACTTCTGGAACATGTCCAAGCAGTGTGTAAAAAAAATAGTTTGTTTGCCTTTTTTTAGAGCAAAATAATGTTTTCTTTAATTAAAAAAAAAAAAAAAAAAAAAAAAAAAAAAAACGGTACATTTTTGCATGAATAAGCAAATACTGGGTAATTTCCTGGGAAGTGTCTGTCTTTATAGTGGATTACAAATTCATGCAAGCAGATTATCTGCTTTAGGTGTGACAGGCTTTTCGTCGCAACGTCACAGACTGCCATCTTTGCAATAGATCACCAGGCCGGGTTGCACTACAGCAAATAGAGAGAAATCTATGCACCGAGAGCCTCATTAATAAAAATGTAAACCCACAACTTTTTCTGTAAATCAAAGATTTGAGGTCATGGCTTTTATGGATTGCCGAAAAATATTGTGCCCCTGGGGTTGTTGACTTTCAACCGGGAGTATTTTTGTGTACACTGCCCTTATTTGCTAAAAAGTGTAGGGTCATTTTTTCCAAGATGAAATCTGGCTAGTTTACTCCTTTTTTCATTCTTTTTTAGGGGTGTTTTTATTTTGGAGCAGCCTACCAAAAAATCTCAACGGCTAACCTACTAAAAAATAGAAAGACAATTTAAGTTTAAATGTCGGAAAACATTTGAGTTTGTTTTCTAGAGGCTGAGAGACTTTTGAATATTTTTTGAGTATTTTTGAATATTTAGCATTTAGCATTGGTTGTTATGGAAGCCTATTAGTGTGGTGCACCCAGACCAGACGCCCTAGAGCAAGTTCGATCAAGGACCACTGGTTAACTAGTGGTTGGTTTGTGACGTACGTAGTGCATGCGCACTGAAGTTGAAGTGCGAACGACTCTAGTCATGTCACGTCAACGCGACCATGAGAAAACGGCGAAATCAGCATTATCACTTTCTTGATAACTGGTCCCCTCTGCATTGTGCTTATGAAACGGCTATTGGTAACCAGCGATGTGACCAACCTCGATAGGCTGGTCGCGAATAGTCGACTAGACTAGTCCAACCATCGTCAACTAGCGTGGGTTCGATCAGAGTTAGTCGAACTATGGTTAGCTATGGTCCTTGATAGAACTTGCTCCTAGCCGTTTGTTTGTACAGCGCCCTCATTTTTCACAAAGAAAAATCTGTGTACCCCGCGGTCAATGAACCAACGCTTGACGGCCAGTCTAATGTCAGTGATGCTCTTCGCTGCAGCAGCTTCTGAGAGTGGAACTTGCAAGTGGTCGGTAAGTTTTCTGATTTCATTTTCTAAATAGCTCTAAATTGTATATTTAACTCTCCAGGTCACAAGCTTCAAGGCTGTTCTACGAGACGGGCAATAGACTGACGAAAGATACATGTGTTTGGCTGTATTTATTATAGGGCTCGTGCATCAATTTTTTGTCCAAATGTTATAAAAGTTACGCAATAAAATTACTTTCTTTTATATAGTTCTTACTTTTATAATGTTCCTATGATGTTCTATACTGTTCTCACCGTTTGCGGCGCTAATCGTGTGTTTGTCCCATTTTAGCGGGGGTGGGGGATTTGTATTTTTAGTTTTTCTTCTAAAACATCAATATTGGCCCAAGATTTTGGTTCCCGTATAGGATGAAATGATGCGGCCTGTGTGACATTTCTGTCTAGTATTTCTTCGCACGGAATGTTGGAAATTAGCATGTTAAAAATATTCCATTGATACAAAATTTGCATATAATTTCAACACCTAAATGCAAGCTGAAAACACAAAAATCTAAGATGACTGCCAGATAAGGCGGCCAGTTTGAATTCCCACAATGCGTTTAGCACTATCACGTGACACATTAATGTCACTTTTTTGGAGAAAAAAAACCTACGTGTAAATTTTGTTGAAAAGAGGGGGGAGGGGGAATCACTCAAAACTTTCAAAGCGTTGGAACCAACGCAGTTGCCAAACTAACAATGGATCCCTAATAACAACTTGAAAAATATAACTCTACAAATAACTTTTGGGAAAAGTCAGAAAGTTTGTGGTGATCGGATGAAGCCTTATAAAAGTTACGGGCAAAAGTATGTTCAGGAAAAATCGGTCTGATGTTTTGTCTGATTCTGCTCTAGGATTTAGGACTGCACTTTTAAAATTGAATAAATTTTTCATATTTCCTACCACCATAATCGGAGTCCAACGGTTCGGGTTTTAGTTAACCATACACATAGGCGTATGAGCCAGGGATTGCCCCCACCCCCACAAATACCAAAAAAAAAAAAAAAAAAAAAAATAAATATATAATCGGGCAAAACAGTGGGAAAAATTCGGACAAAGTAAGAAAAAAAGACTTTTTTATTAGAAATTGGTACTTGTATTTTTACCTGAGTAACATTTCGGGTCAATCTGACTTTCTGACTTGATAGGTCCCTTGATGTATACGAACAAAAATATGTTATTATTTTTTACATGAAATTTTGGGTTTGGAGGGCTGCCCAACACGGCCAACTCTTTTTTTCCCTCAAACAAAGTTCGGGGCATTTCCTCAATGGAAAAACAGAAAAGTTTGAATGTCGGTGGTTATCTGGAAGCACGCCCTCACATTTCAAAATAGTCTTTAATTGATAAAGAATGTAGTTCTGTTGTCATGTAATGACATTAGCGATCAGCGAAACACCTGATGATCGCGCACCAATCACAAAGCAGGCCCCGCCCTACAAGATCATCCTCCATCTCAGGGTACGTATACATGTATGTAGACGGCCCTCCACGTAAAACATCCCAAGCGAATTTTTCAGTGGGGCACGGTGGGATTAAACGCGGGGGGTAAAGTAAGAAACAAATTTGTAGGGCCAATAGATCCGCATATTTTAAATAGTTTCATATACATTAGGTTTAGCGCCATTACCGCACTATTACTGCATACGATTTTAAGTCCAGCTGTACATATATGCCAGTATACAAACTCGGTTGTTAATACCGCGATGATATGGAACCCACCTCTGATTTTTGCACTGCACACGCGCGCAGTTTTGAGTGGAGGTGATTTAAATCAAACCACCGGACGGATGCTTTTTTTTTTATTATGTCAAACTGTAAAGTTGAACTTTGAATAACACAAATGTTGGTGAACATAAATATTCTGATTTAGAAAATGCAATCAAACAACAGCGACCCTGGGGTAACTCACCCTATACTCTTAATGGGATCAACCAAATAACCATTCACGATGGAATAATGAGAACGAGGTTAATTTCGTCTGCTGTTTTGTTAACTGGGCGGGGAGACCAAAGTCTGATATTTCCAATGTTTGAAAAAAAAAATTAATGTACATGGGTGACTTTGTGCATGTACATGTACTAATCTTATACATCACTTGTTTCCATGCTCACTCACACATATCCCTCCACGCACATTAAAAGCGCTGGCTTAAGAAGAATTTGGCTTAGTACTCCGTATAAATTATTTGCATAAAGATGGCCAGCAACGGGGTTAGTGTGTTTGTTTGTTTGTTTGTTTGTTTGTTTTTCTTCATTTTTGTTTCATTTCTTTTGTGTTGGTATGACGGGCAAAGTCTGGTTTTTCCAAATAATTGCAATATTGTACGTGACTGTACATTATTGTGTGGGCCTTTATAGACTCGCTTCCGTGTTCACTACATCAGTTGCGTTTATGAAACTGAACATACAAGAACATCGCTGACTTAACTCCAAATATTGTAAGATTGAGGTTTAATCCGACGATTTACATTAAGATGGCCAGCAGCAACATCATCACCTTGAACGTTGGAGGAACCATCTACACGACATCCATCGAGACCCTGACTCGCTACCCAGACTCCATGCTAGGAACGATGTTCGGAACAACACAACCTGGTAACAGTGGGAGCCGACTCGACCCATCCAATAAGGACGAACATGGCCGCTTCGTTATCGACCGAGACGGCCCCATGTTCCGCTACGTGCTCAACTTCCTCCGGGAGTCGAGCCTGACCCTACCGGAAGATTTCAAGGAGCTGAAACTCCTGAGGCGGGAAGCTGAGTTCTACCAAATCGAGCCACTCATCGAGGCCGTCGACAATGCTGCCAGCGAGGCTGTCGACACGATGGAGCAGGCGTCAAGCAGTAAGATGGAATGGATTAAGGTTGTGCATTACTTCAAGGATTTTTCATGGGAAATCTTGGGCAAACAAGAAGTCCTCGATCAAATCTTGGAACAAAACACTAAATACAACTATACAAACAGGACCCTTGATCTACGTTACGTTCCGCTTAACATCTCAGTACCGGAAACACTTTTTGATGTTGTACTTGAAACTGTTTTGTGTAAAAACACGGCAAATTTACCACCGACCCTTCCGGAAGACATTTTGTACCCTTTAGCAAACCTCGGATTTGTAAGGTTTTCTTTCACTTTTTACGGGGACTCTGAGCATTTGATTTTTGTACATCGAACATACCCGGATGATTAAGAATAATAATAACAATAATATTATTAACTAGACATAAGTTTTTGTGACATCACAAAAACAAGGTGTTCGGAATATGGTAGTTTAAGCTATTATTTCATGTATCTAAAAAATGAACATAGAAACGTGAAATTGTGCTTTGAAATATATTTAATTTGCAGCAGAGAAGGACCTTCCCAAACCTTAGTATTTTTTTGAAAGAATCATGTTCCTACCTCTAACAACTTTAAAAATGAGGAGCTACTTTCAGTTGGACCGGAAGTAGAGGTCACAAAGGTCACGCAATATCCAACAGAGAAGGACCTTCCCTAACCCTGGTACTTGGTAAAAGAATCATGTTCCTACCTCTGACAACTTTTGAATGAGGAGCTACTTCCGGTTTCACCGGAAGTAAAGGTCACACAGGTCACGCAATGTGCATGATAGAAGGACTTTCCCTAACCTACAATCTGATGTAAGAATTGTGATTATATAATAAAAACTTCTTAAATTATGAATTTTTGAGTATTTGAACTTCCGGTTTGAACCGGAAGACAAGGTTACATTGGGGTCATGTCTGTATGGCGATTACGCAGTTTTAAATGACCTTTCCGATGATGTATTGACTGTACAAATCCATTGTGTACTTCAGGAGTTATGATTTTTTGAAATAATAAACTTTGATTTAATAAATATGAATATGAAAATAATTAAAAAGAGCTTTATCATATGTATTTCATGGGACTTCCGGTTTGGGCAGGAAGCGAGGTCAACTCAGGTCACTAAAAGTTATAAAGAAATGGCACACATTTATTGTAACTCGACTCCTGGAGGAAAACCAAGTTACCTTTTTGATTTTAACTGCCAGGAAAAACAATGTTTTTGTGCTTTCCAAAGTGTTCCTTTTCCACGCAGTGCAATTGGCTGCCGCCAGGTTGTCTGTTCAAAATAGTATTCATATTGCCTTTTATCAAAACATTAACCCTTGCTGCCCTCCGTTTTGTTCGTCATCTATGCGGTGTCAATAAAAAAAAGTGTGTATCGCTAGTGAACGTTGATTAACGGTCTCATTCTGTACAGTCAATCTGACATTTGACAGATTCAAATTCCGAGCTCATTATCTGTATTAAAAAGTTTTTTGATAAACATCACAAACACAAGTGTGCACGGCTAAAGAAATACACGGACATTTTGAAAAGCGATGACTTTACTTTTAAACTTTACTTTTAAACAGTTTTACTCAGCGTATCCCGACAACAACTCTCGCGGGGGAAAAGAGCCTCTGGCCCCGCTGTTGCACACTTGTGACTCTCGTACGTAAGCACGTACATGTACGTGATCGGTATAATATAGAACGAAAGACGATCATTTTGTCAATTGCATTTTCTCCATCATTATACGTCAAACAACTCACGTGAGCATGTGATCGTCTCAGTAAAGTCTCCTCTTCCTCTCCCTGTCACAATTAAGCCACCAGAATGACATATAGGGAAACATTTCCACACTGAACTTGGCATCACTTAACAGTTTTTCTTTGCGTCGCCATTATTACACACACACATAACTTAACAACACACCGCAAAGTTCGATGAACTGTGACAAGACCTGACTTGTTGCGTGTATGTATATACACAGCACAGCATGCAGTAAAAGCCTAGAGTGCACACACACGAGGTACAATATAGTAAGGTAACTGTACAGACTCTATCGGTGATCGCGCTAAAAATGGCACTTTTCACCTTAATATAACTTCGTTATGCAACGGCCAATTTTGTTCAAATTTCACAATTAGGCTTTTATAGTCGTTATCTATTACTAAAAAATTCAACATGTAGTTTGCTCAAAAAAAATTTGAAATAAAAGAAAATCTTATTTTTAAACTCATCATCGTAACAAACTGTAACATTTGATGACGTCACCAATGTAATATTTTCAAAGGTCGTAAACTACATTTTATTTCGTACACTGAAACCATGTCCAAATTCTGTTTCATATTGACTCCACAGCTTAAATTGTGACTTTTTAAGCATTTTTTGCTTCAACTTCCGGTTTCAACCGGAAGACAAGGTCAAATTGGGGTCATCTCTGTGAGACATTAAATTATTTTTTAAAGACCTTTCCGATGATGTATAGATTGTAAAAATCCATTGTGTACTTCAGGAGTTATGATTTTTTGAAATAATAAACTTTGATTTAATGTAGTTCGACACCTGATGACGTCATCATGACGTCACAACAAGGGTTTCGTTTCCTTGCCATGTACTACCTATGTATGAATTTTCAAGGTTATATGACCTTCGGAAGTGTGCATTTGAAAGTGGACAATCGCCAGGGAGAAGAAGAAGAAGAAGTATTAAAAACTAGAGATTTAGAGTTTGTGGACAAACTCACGGTGTTCGGCTTAATTACGTAATTGAAAATTTTAAGGTCAATATTATGTGCACGTTTCTTGTCTTTTTGTGCTATGCTGACGGGCGAAATATTTAGTTGTACTTTTTTATCTTTATTCATGAAGGTTTGTCATATGAAACTTCAACTTCCGGTTTGACAGGAACTAAAGGTCAAATGGGGTCACACCTTGTGCATGGTATCTAGAATTGTCAGAGAGCTTTAAATTGATGTAACGATTATTAATGTACCACGTTTCATTAATAAGGTACATATTTTTGTAGTACAAACTTATACTTCCGGTTTCGACCGGAAGTGAAGGTCAAATGAGGTCACACTTTGTAAATATTTGTAGAATCGTCGAGGGGCTTTAAAATTAAGTTATACAATTAATATACAAATTTACGTAATTCAGAAACGATTTTTCATAACAAAACTACTACTTCCGGTTTCGACCGGAAGTGAAGGTCAAATGGGGTCACATTCTGTGTAAGATTTGTTTAGTACTTCAAGACCTTTCATATTGTGTAAGAATCATTTATGTAGCATGTATTATTCTTAAGATATGATTATTTTAGTATAAAACTTCAATTTAATGTAATGACGTCATCGATGACGTCATCGATGACGTCATCATTCCAAAAATTTTGCTTTGTCATATACACACTGTGGTCTAGGTGTACAGTACGTTTCAAGACCGTACATGCTTTATTTTTTGAGATAGCAAAATAATTTTTTTTGACCTCGTGTCTCAATTTCGTTGTGACGTAGCTATGACGTCATATATTACATTTCTAGAATGCTCCTGAGTTAAAGAAAATATTATTCACTGAAAGTTTGTCGATATTTTCAATCACTTAGGCTCTAGAGCCCCAAATAACATGATTTGTTACTTTAACTTCCGGTTTCTACCGGAAGTAAAGGTCAAATCAGGTCACGGTTTGCATACAATTTGTCCAACATTACAAGACCTTTCATATGCACCAAAGATTTTGAATGTAGCATTTGCCGTTCTTGAGTTATGAATTTTTTGAACTATTTATTACATGGATGAAGGCTGCAGTATCTTTTTACATTGGAATTTTCATGTAAACAGCCACGAAGTGAAAAAATAACTGATAGTATACAACACTTTTAATTACATTTCAAAATAGTATTCATTTTGCCTTTTATCGAAACATTAAGCCTTGCTGCCCTCCATTTTGTTCGGCATCTACGTGGTGTCAATAAAATAAAGAAGTGTGCGTCCATACAGGTTTGAGGGCGCTATTTCAAATTAACGGTCTTTGTAAAAGCACTGTGTATGCGCCTCGCAGGTTCATTTCTTGGAAGCATGCCAAGTTACTGTGCACGCATTACTGTTGTTGACACTACTACCGAGCAGCGCTGTGTATATACTATACACAACACGCTGTAAAATCCTAGAGTGCACACGCACGCACGGGGGGGGGGGGGGGGGGGGGTAACTGTACAGACTCTATCGGCGATCGCGCTAAAAACGGCACTTTTCACCTTAATATAACTTCGTTATGCAACGGCCAATTTTGTTCAAATTTCACAATTAGGCTTTTATAGTCGTTATCTATCACTAAAAAATTCAACATGTAGTTTGCTCAAAAATAATTGGAAATAAATTTTTTTTTATTTTTAAACTCGTCGTCGTAACAAACTGTAACATTTGATGACGTCATCAATGTATTATTTTCAAAGGACATAAACTACATTTTATTTCGTACACTGAAACCAGGTCCAAATTCTGTTTCATATTGACTCCACCGCTTAAATTGTGACTTTTTAAGCATTTTTTGCTTCAACTTCCGGTTTGAACCGGAAGACAAGGTCAAATTGGGGTCATCTCTGTGAGACATTTAATTATTTTTTAAAGACCTTTCCGATGATGTACAGATTGTAAAAATCCATTGTGTACTTCAGGAGTTATGATTTTTTGAATTATTTAACGTTTATTTATCGTCATGACGTCATCAATGACGTCATCATTCCAAAAAATTAGCGGTTTCATCTACTCACTAATATCTTTGTACATGGTAAGTTTCAAGTTCATACAAGCTTAACTTTTTGAGAAAATTTGCGGACAAGTTTCGACGACTAAGAAAGCCCAGAAAAACTAGAGATTTAGAGTTTGTGGACAAACTCACGGTGTTCGGCCTAATTACGTAATTGAAAATTTTAAGGTCAATATTATGTGCACGTTTCTTGTCTATTTGTGCTATGCTGACGGGCGAAATATTTAGTTGTACTTTTTTTATCTTTATTCATGAAGGTTTGTCATATGAAACTTCAACTTCCGGTTTGACAGGAACTAAAGGTCAAATGGGGTCACACCTTGTGCATGGTATCTAGAATTGTCAGAGAGCTTGAAATTGATGTAACGATTATTAATGTACCACGTTTCATTAATAAGGTACACATTTTGTAGTACAAACTTATACTTCCGGTTTCGACCGGAAGTGAAGGTCAAATGAGGTCACACTTTGTAAATATTTGTAGAATCGTCGAGGGGCTTTAAAATTAAGTTATAAAATTAATACACAAATTTACGTAATTCAGAAACGATTTTTCATAACAAAACTACTACTTCCGGTTTCGACCGGAAGTGAAGGTCAAATGGGGTCACACCCTGTGTAAGATTTGTTTAGTACTTCAAGACCTTTCATATGGTGTAAAGATCATGTATGTAGCATGTATTATTCTTAAGATATGATTATTTTAGTATAAAACTTCAATTTAATGTTATGACGTCATCGATGACGTCATCATTCCCAAAATTTTGTTTTGTCATATACACACTGTGGTCTAGGTATATAGTAAGTTTCAAGTCCGTACATGCTTTAGTTTTTGAGATAGCAAAATAATTTTTTTTTCGACCTCGTGTATCAATTTCGTTGTGACGTAGCTATGACGTCATATATTACATTTCTAGATTGCTCTTGAGCTAACAAAACTATTATTCATTGAAAGTTAGTTGATATTTTTAATCACTTAGGCTCTAGAGCCCCAAATAACATGATTTTTTAGTTTAACTTCCGGTTTTGACCGGAAGTAAAGGTCAAATGGGGTCACGGTGTGCATACAATTTGTCCCACATCACAAGACCTTTCATATGCACCAAAGATTTTGAATGTAGCATTTGCCGTTCTTGAGTTATTAAATTTTTGAATTATTTAACGTTTATTTAACCTAATGACGTCATCAATGACGTCATCATTCCAAAAAAGTTTCTGTATCATCCACTCACTAATATCTTTGTACATGGTAAGTTTCAAGTTCATACAAGCTTTACTTTTTGAGAAAATTTGTGGACAAGTTTCGACGACTAAGAAAGCCCAGAAAAAAAAAAAACAGAACAATAACAATAGGTTTTCGGCTGCTGGCCGAACACCTAAAAAAAAAAACTAGAGATTTAGAGTTTGTGGACAAACTCACGGTGTTCGGCTTAATTACGTAATTGAAAATTTTAAGGTCAATATTGTGTGCACGTTTCTTGTCTATTTGTGCTATGCTGACGGGCGAAATATTTATTTGTACTTTTTTATCTTTATGCATGAAGGTTTGTCATAATTATGAAACTCCAACTTCCGGTTTGACAGGAACTAAAGGTCAAATGGGGTCACACCTTGTGCATGGTATCTAGAATTGTCAGAGAGCTTTAAATTGATGTAACGATTATTAATGTACCACGTTTCATTAATAAGGTACATATTTTTGTAGTACAAACTTATACTTCCGGTTTCGACCGGAAGTGAAGGTCAAATGAGGTCACACTTTGTAAATATTTGTAGAATCGTCGAGGGGCTTTAAAATTAAGTTATACAATTAATATACAAATTTACGTAATTCAGAAACGATTTTTCATAACAAAACTACTACTTCCGGTTTCGACCGGAAGTGAAGGTCAAATGGGGTCACACCCTGTGTAAGATTTGTTTAGTAGTTCAAGACCTTTCATATGGTGTAAAGATCATGTATGTAGCATGTATTATTCTTAAGATATGATTATTTTAGTATAAAACTTCAATTTAATTTAATGACGTCATCGATGACGTCATCATTTCCAAAATTTTGCTTTGTCATATACACACTAAGGTCTAGGTATATAGTAAGTATCAAGTCCGTACATGCTTTAGTTTTTGAGATAGCAAAATATTTTTTTTTTTGACCTCGTGTATCAATTTCGTTGTGACGTAGCTATGACGTCATACATTACATTTTTAGAATGCTCGTGAGCTAACAAAAATATTATGCATTGAAAGTTAGTTGATATTTTTAATCACTTAGGCTCTAGAGCCCCAAATAACATGAATTTTAACTTTAACTTCCGGTTTTGACCGGAAGTAAAGGTCAAATGGGGTCACGGTGTGCATACAATTTGTTTCACATCACAAGACCTTTCATATGCACCAAAGATTTTGAATGTAGCATTTGCCGTTCTTGAGTTATTGAATTTTTGAATTATTTAACGTTTATTTAACCTAATGACGTCATCAATGACGTCATCATTCCAAAAAAGTTTCGGTATCATCCACTCACTAATATCTTTGTACATGGTAAGTTTCAAGTTCATACAAGCTTAACTTTTTGAGAAAATTTGCGGACAAGTTTCGACGACTAAGAAAGCCCAGAAAAATTATTTGTCCTTTTTTATATTTATGCATGAAGGTTTGTCATAATTATGAAACTCCAACTTCCGGTTTGACAGGAACTAAAGGTCAAATGGGGTCACACCTTGTGCATGGTATCTAGAATTGTCAGAGAGCTTTAAATTGATGTAACGATTATTAATGTACCACGTTTCATTAATAAGGTACATATTTTTGTAGTACAAACTTATACTTCCGGTTTCAACCGGAAGTGAAGGTCAAATGAGGTCACACTTTGTAAATATTTGTAGAATCGTCGAGGGGCTTTAAAATTAAGTTATACAATTAATATACAAATTTACGTAATTCAGAAACGATTTTTCATAACAAAACTACTACTTCCGGTTTCGACCGGAAGTGAAGGTCATATGGGGTCACACTCAGTGTAAGATTTGTTTAGTACTTCAAGACCTTTCATATGGTGTAAAGATCATGTATGTAGCATGTATTATTCTTAAGATATGATTATTTGAGTATAAAACTTCAATTTAATGTAATGACGTCATCGATGACGTCATCATTTCCAAAATTTTGCTTTGTCATATACACACTGAGGTCTAAATATACAGTAAGTATCAAGTCCGTACATGCTTTAGTTTTTGAGATAGCAAAATAATTTTTTTTTCGACCTCGTGTATCAATTTCGTTGTGACGTAGCTATGACGTCATATAATGCATTTTTAGAATGCTCGTGAGCTAACAAAAATATTATGCATTAAAAGTTAGTTGATATTTTTAATCACTTAGGCTCTAGAGCCCCAAATAACATGAATTTTAACTTTAACTTCCGGTTTTGACCGGAAGTAAAGGTCAAATGGGGTCACGGTGTGCATACAATTTGTTTCACATCACAAGACCTTTCATATGCACCAAAGATTTTGAATGTAGCATTTGCCGTTCTTGAGTTATTGAATTTTTGAATTATTTAACGTTTATTTAACCTAATGACGTCATCAATGACGTCATCATTCCAAAAAAGTTTCGGTATCATCCATTCACTAATATCTTTGTACATGGTAAGTTTCAAGTTCATACAAGCTTTACTTTTTGAGAAAATTTGCGGACAAGTTTCGACGACTAAGAAAGCCCAGAAAAAAAAAAAACAGAACAATAACAATAGGTTTTCGGCTGCTGGCCGAACACCTAAACAGAACAATAACAATAGGTTTTCGGCCGCTAGCCGAACACCTAAAAAAACGAACAAAAACTAGAGATTTAGAGTTTGTGGACAAACTCACGGTGTTCGGCTTAATTACGTAATTGAAAATTTTAAGGTCAATATTGTGTGCACGTTTCTTGTCTATTTGTGCTATGCTGACGGGCGAAATATTTAGTTGTACTTTTTTATCTTTATTCATAAAGGTTTGTCATATGAAATTTCAACTTCCGGTTTGACAGGAACTAAAGGTCAAATGGGGTCACACCTTGTGCATGGTATCTAGAATTGTCAGAGAGCTTTAAAGTGATGTAACGATTATTAATGTACCACGTTTCATTAATAAGGTACATATTTTTGTAGTACAAACTTATACTTCCGGTTTCGACCGGAAGTGAAGGTCAAATGAGGTCACACTTTGTAAATATTTGTAGAATCGTCGAGGGGCTTTAAAATTAAGTTATACAATTAATATACAAATTTACGTAATTCAGAATCGATTTTTCATAACAAAACTACTACTTCCGGTTTCGACCGGAAGTGAAGGTCAAATGGGGTCACACTCTGTGTAAGATTTGTTTAGTACTTCAAGACCTTTCATATGGTGTAAAGATCATGTATGTAGCATGTATTATTCTTAAGATATGATTATTTTAGTATAAAACTTCAATTTAATGTAATGACGTCATCGATGACGTCATCATTCCCAAAATTTTGCTTTGTCATATACACACTGTGGTCTAAGTATGTAGTAAGTATCAAGTCCGTACATGCTTTAGTTTTTGAGATAGCAAAATATTTTTTTTTTCGACCTCGTGTATCAATTTCGTTGTGACGTAGCTATGACGTCATATATCACATTTCTAGATTGCTCTTGAGCTAAAAAAAATATTATTCATTGAAAGTTAGTTGATATTTTTAATCACTTAGGCTTTAAAGCCCCAAATAACATGAACTTTAACTTTAACTTCCGGTTTCTACCGGAAGTAAAGGTCAAATGGGGTCACGGTGTGCATACAATTTGTCCCACATAACAAGACCTTTCATATGCATTAAAGATTTTGAATGTAGCATTTGCCGTTCTTGAGTTATTAAATTTTTGAATTATTTAACGTTTATTTAACGTCATGACGTCATCAATGACGTCATCATTCCAAAAAAGTTTCTGTATCATCCATTTACTAATATGTTTGTACATGGTAAGTTTCAAGTTCATACAAGCTTAACTTTTTGAGAAAATTTGTGGACAAGTTTCGACGACTAAGAAAGCCCAGAAAAAAAAAAAAAAAAAACAGAACAATAACAATAGGTCTTCGGCCGGTAGCCGAACACCTAACAAGAGGTCTTCGGACCAGAGTCCGAACACCTAAAAAAAACGAACAAAAACAAGAGGTCTTCGGACCAGAGTCCGAACACCTAATGATTACCATAAACTTTACCACAAACATCAAGTAAGACTGTATTTTGAACTGTTTTTAACCTGCCGCTAGAGGGTGCTCTTAAATTTGATGACGTCACCAGTCCTATTTCTGAAAAGCAGACCTTTAACGGACTATCACATCGTTGAAAGTAAATCCAAAAAATGTTTTCTCTTTTAAATTACAAGGTTTCGACCGGAAGTAGAGGTCAAGTGAGGTCACGCACACGATAAAATGAATACCTATTATACCGAAATATAATCCCGCAAAAAGCAACCTAAAGTCTTTTGTGCTTGATTTCATATCGATTTTAAAGGTTTTTAATTTTATTCTTACAAATCTTGCAACTCGACTCCTGATGACGTCATCATGACGTCTCAACTTTCTCAGCATCTACAAGTTTCTCAGCATCTACAAGTCTTGACGGGGACGCTTCTACCTTGACCCCAAGTGTTAAACTCCCCACAAAATTCATAAAACCAAACTGGGTGTATTTTAGTTGGGCTCGGTCCTCAGGATTACCTCAACATCATACTTTCAATATTTTACAAGGTGCCTTATGTAAAATGTTAATGCGAACGTAAGCAACTCTAATAAGGAACCTTTTCTATCAATATTTGCCAAATATATATACTAAAAAGAGTTTTAGTACGGAAATTGCTGGGTAGTAGTTTTTGCTGCAGGCTGTCTACTCTCGGAGTAGCTTGTCTCATTTATATTCATTCAATTAAGATCAAATAAAAAATTCAATTGTGAGAGAAAACCACTAAAATGTGTAATGATTGTAAGTGGCCATTAGACGATCTCATCATAGCGTTTTTCCTGAGGTCAGCAGGCTTAACGACGAGTGCAGGTTGATTAATTTTTAAGTACTGTCAATAAATAATAACACAATGAATTCAAAACTATATCCATCAGTTAAACTGTCAATGATGCTTGGCTGTTGCAATGATGTAAAAGTACACGTAGTATCCATTTGTAGGTATAGGGTCTGTCTTTGACCCTAATAAAAAAGAAGTGCAGCAACACCCAAAACCACATTCAGTTTGGGTAAGTAAAATAAGTATTTTACACGCAAAAAATATTTGCTGCTTAAGAGATACAACGCATTAGAAATTAGAAATGCACACAATTGCCTGAAATTGTTTGTTGATTTGTTTTTGAGAGGACAGTTTTACAATTAAAGGTAATTTTAATATTTTTCCTAAATTAACTGTTATTTGACACTGTTACAAAAATCAATTATTCTAACACACATTTTTGCACTTCAACTTCAAGTACAACTTCCCCTCGAAAAAAATAAACAAACAAAACAAAACAAAACAAAACAAAACAAAACAAAACAAAACAAAACACAACACAACACAACACAACACAACACAACACAACACAACACAACACAACACAACACAACACAACACAAAATTAAACAAAATTAAGCAAAATTAAACAAAATTAAACAAAATTAAACAAAATTAAACAAAATTAAACAAAATTAAACAAAACAAAACAAACAAAACAAAAACAAAATAGTCCTCTAATGAGTTCCTCAGATTCCCAGAGGACAATGAAAGCACAAAAGGAGGCGGCCACACCATGCCACATATTGAGCACCAAATACAAAACTTCATTAGTTAAAAAAATCAAAATGGCCTATAGCCACTTGCAATTGCATAATGCAATTCAGATTGTCATGTGACACTAAGCAATAACCTTTCTGGTAAATAAATCAAGAACAACGTAATAAATAGTTGTACAGTGTTATAGAAATGTAAACATGCGCATTTACGTAAACAAACTGCAAACCAAGAATTTGATGGTGATCAGGTGTACCGTACAATAGTTATGATTAAACAAACTGCAGGGGGTATTTGTGCCCCCCCCCCCCCCCTAGTCCTGGTAGGGTTTATACACAAATACACACAAAGTCAAAAAGGTTCGGACCTACCAAGGTCTTATTTTTCCCTTAACCATTTTGGCTTCAAAAGGCCCAGTAATTATTTGTGTGCTGCCTGTTTGATATGAATTTTTTATTTTGAGCCATTTTACGTTGAAACAAGGCGGTTATGAGCATGGTATTGTGATAATAATGACTGCAATCACTCAACGGTGACAGTTTTTATGAACATTTTGCTGCCTGAATTTGAAGTCAAGGTTTAATGGTGCATGCTTTTCCTGGACCTGACTTCAAGCATTGTGTGTCTATGGTTGGTGCAATCAACCCTAGGAGGGGTGGGGCTACTTGGGAGGGGGATTAATATTACCATAGATTGTACAAAACAAACGGTGTGTCCATATTTGATAGAATTAAACCTGGAAGGGGTGGAGCTACTGAGAGGGGGGTAATGCTAGCTTGTACAAGACAAATACTTTATGGGTCACTTTAAAAACAGACTGTGTTTATGTTTGATAGATTTAACCTTGAAGGGTGGGGAATTGTGAAGGGGGAAGTGTTACCATGTTAAACAATACAAACCTTACATGGCTTAACCCACTATAAGCAGACTCTGTCCAGTGAAAAACACTGTGTAATTCAATTTATCAAAATGTAAACCGAATCATCAAGTCCATGTTTTTAAGGCGGATATTAAAGCCTATGCCTTTATTTCTATGTAATATAAGCCACTTAGTAAGTTGTTTTGGTTGCAAAGAAATTGCAATATTATCAAATGAATTTTATCCGAAATGAAAGACTTTGTTCAATCATACATGTATTGCCTTTTAATTTAAGTTGTTGTAATTTCTGTTGAAAACTTCAGCCCCCACTTTAGTCCTACCCCCTCTCATTATGTTATGTGCTTCACTCCTTCATGACCCAAAATAATCAATGTAAGCTTATAGAGGGAAACTCATTTCCACTAAATAAATTTTCAACTAAAGCAAACTAAAAAAAATAAATGACACTTGCCCGTAGCATTGTGTTCATAATGTCTGTCATTAATCAAACCATGTAGGAGAGCATTATTGCTCATATGAATTTCAGAGATGAGAGTCACTGCTGACAAAAAAGTCAAAAAAAAAATCCAAATTTAGGAGGTTTGTTGAATTGATAGCAATTCCACTTTTTGGTAACCCCTGGAGATATAGATTGAAATGAACTTCTTAGAACAGTATCCTCAGCACTACAAAAGTAGAGTAATGAGCAAGATTTTTTTTCACCCATCAGACATAAAAAGTCTGAAGTCAGAAAAAAGTCTGAAGAATCTCATCCCTAGCAATTAATGACTGAAAAAATGGAACTATTGTGAGATAAGTGTGAAATTCGTAACATAGGTCATTTAAAACCGTACGTTTTGTTGATGCAACGTGAAAGTGATGGCGTAATTGTGACTTTACTACATATTTCTGTTGGTGACCTTGCTAGCCTAGTGCAAGAAAATTGTTAATTATAGTTTGTTACATTCTCTAGCTATTTAAAAAGTGCTCACAAATAAAAAAAAAAATAGTAAGAAACCATCACATATGACGTCACTCCACATTTTTGCAATAAAGTACAATGTCTTACAATATACCAAGTTTTTAAGTCATCCAAGTATGTAGTTTGGTAGATACTGGACTTCAAAAAGTGCACCTTTAATGTAATACCACGTGACATATGACGTCATCAATGTTCTACTTCACACATCTGTTGACTGCATCAAGGTCATTATTTATACCAACTTTGAAATGATTACCATAAACTTCACCACAGACATTAAGTAAAAGTTTATTTTGAAGACTGTATTTAACCTGCCGCTAGAGGGCGCACTTGAATTTTATGACATCAACAGTCCTATTATTTTATTCAAAGCAGACCCTTGATGGGTAACCGTTATAACATTGTTGAAAACAACTACAAAAACAACTTCAAAAAAGTTGCCACTTTTAAGTTACAAGGCACTTCCGGTTTTGACCGGAAGTACAGGTCACGTGAGGTCATGCACAAAACAAAAAGCAAGACATATAGTACAAAATATTGTCCCGCAAAAAGCAACCAAAAGTTTCTTGTGGTAGATTTGATACTGATTTTCATAGATATGTCAATGTAATGCTTAAAAATCTTGAAATTCGAAACCTGGTGACGTCATCATGACGTCACGGCTTTCTCAGCATTTTCAAGTGATAGTCTAACTTCATGTTAAGTTTTAACAAATGAATAACCTTATGTGTTACAATCATTCTACATGTAAGAGCGATCACAAATCATGGTGGCACCCCGCTAGTTTATTTCGCCAGTGTTGAAATTAGTTCAGACTGCATTGTATCAAGGGCTGATTGAGGATTCAGCTGCTTACGTGATAAAACGGCCGTTGTTTGTACAAGCCATGTGTAGCAGGTAAAAGTCCCACGAGGGAAGTTGGCGCAATGCCAACTGCGAGTGTATGCGTTTGTATATGACTACATAGACATAGCCTTTAGTTACAAAAAATTGTAACTCCGAGAAAACTTTAACGCGTTTTCTCCAAATGAAGCGGCAATATCTTTCCAAGTATTTACAATCAACAAATCAATTTTGTCATGTGTAACGATCGTTCTACGACCTATCAAATTACGTGAAATTCTGACCTGTAGTTTTTGAGATATTCGTAACGAACTTCAACATCCGGTTTTGACCGGAAGATGACCTCGGTCAAGGTCACTTACACACACAAAGTTGTTAAGCTGTTACCGAACTGTCTGATGGTGATTAAATTATTGGCATAGCTGCTTGCATTTTCAAGACGGAGGCTTTCTAAATGATTTAACCGCTAAAATTTGTCAAAAATAAGTCGCAAAATATAGTTTTCGCGCCATAATTTTTGTTTGGATCACGTGACTACTTTAATAGTTTGCACCGATGTTGCATATGTGAACCCTAATAATACTGCAAAATTACGTGACAATCGAAAGTGCGGTTTATGAGATATTGTTTTTTAAACCTAGAAACTTCAACTTCCGGTTTAACTATACGATTGTGAAAACATTATTGCCATATTTTTTTTGCATTTTCATTACGGCGGGTTTTCAAAACAAGCAATTTTGAAATTTTAAACCACTGTACCTTTAAACCTGATGACGTCATAATGACGTAACAAATTCGCATACATTTTGAAGTTGTAGTTTTACAACATGAAATTTCAAGTTGATACGAGCTTTCAAACTATGTGTTTGCTTGCGGACAAGTTTCATTCGGAAAAGAGAAGAAAACTGAAAAAAATAGGCATAGGTTTTTTTGACATCACAAAAACAAGGTGATCAGATTATTAGGTGTTCGGGCACTAGCCCGGAACACCTCTTGATTTTGTTCGTTTTTTTTTTTTGGTACTTCTTAGGTGTTCGGGCACTAGCCCGGAACACCTCTTGATTTTGTTCGTTTTTTTTTTTTAGGTGTTCGGGCACTAGCCCGGAACACCTCTTGATTTTGTTCGGGTTTTTTTTTTTAGGTGTTCGGGCACTAGCCCGGAACACCTCTTGATTTTGTTCGTTTTTTTTTTTTTTTGGTACTTCTTCTTCTTCTTCTTCTTCTTCTTCTGCCTGTCGATTGTCCGCTAACAAATGCACCCTTCCCAAGCTCATATAAACTTCAAACTTCACACATAGTTAGAACTTGACTGGGACATGACAGGGCTTGAGTGACGTCACGATGACGTCATCAGGTGTCGAATTACGCTAAATAAACGTTTATTATTTCAAAAAATCATAACTCCTAAAGTACAAAATGGATTTTTACAATCTATACATCATCGGAAAGGTCATCCAAAACTACGTAATCACTCCACAGACATGACCCCAATTTAACCTTGTCTTCCGGGTCAAACCGGAAGTTGAAAACTTCAAAAATTCGTATTTTTTGAAGTATATATCACATGATCACAAATCTTACATCAGATTGTAGAGAATTTAGTCCTCTCCAACTTTTGCATTGAGGTCACACCATTTTGACCTATACTTGCGGTTCAAAACGGACATTTAACGCATTCTTTTGTGCATGTGCGTTCAAGCGTGATCGGCAATGCTATACAACAATCCAATGCCATTATACATGTACACGTCCGGGTGTGTGTGTGCGTGTGTGTGTGTGTGCCTGGCTGTGTGACATCGATGCCCCATTGCTATGCACATTAACCACACGTTGTTCTTAGTCTCTTCTCAAGGTGCATACTCCACGCTCTGTTAGTCTTTAATACAGGGCTTAACATTTAAAAATCAACAAAAAATCAACCGTTTGAGGTATGAACATAATTCTTTCGACAAATGTCAAGGTAAGGGAGGGTCTTTCTTTATGACACAATAAGTGACCTCTGTGACATCTACTTCCGGTCAAGCCGGAAGTAGCTTTTTATATAAAATTGCTAAGAGCTAGGAACATGATTCTTTCACCAAATACCAAGGTTAGGAAAGTTCATTCTCTGTTGCACATTGGGTGACTTCTATGACCTCTACTTCCGGTCAAACCGGAAGTAGCTCCTCATGTAAAAGTGGTTAGAGTTTGGAACATGATTATTTCGAGAAATATCAAGGCTAGGGAAAGACTTCATTTGTGAAACATTAAGTGACCTTTGTGATATATACTTCCGGTCAAACCGGAAGTAGCTCTTTATTTAAAAATGGTGAGAGCTAGGAACATGATTCTTTCACCACATACCAAGGTTAGGGAGGGTCCTTCGGTGTTGCACATTGCGTGACCTTTGTGACCTCTACTTAAGATCAAACCGGAAGTAGCTCCTTATTTATACATGGTAAGAGCTGGGAACATGATTCTCCACCAAATACCAAGGTTAGGGAAGGTCCTTCTTTGTTACACATTGCGTGACCTCTCTGAACTCTGCTTCCAGTCAAACCGGAAGTACCTCATTTAACGCATTCAAAAGTGGTTAGAAATTCCTGTCCAAACCGGATGTTCAAATTCAATATATTATAAAGCTCAATTTAACATGTTTTTCTTCATATTTTCTTATATTTAAGTTGGATTAATTTTAATTTTATTTAACTTTTAACACATAAAAATTCTTTTAATACATCACACTCCGAACACCTAGTTTTTGTGATGCCACAAAAACTCATTTCTAGTGGTACTTCTTCTTCTTCTTCTTCTTCTTCTTCTTCTTCTTCTTCTTCTTCTTCTTCTGCCTGTCGATTGTCCGCTAACAAATGCACCCTTCCCAAGCTCATATAAACTTCAAACTTCACACATAGTTAGAACTTGACTAGGACATGACAGGGCTTGAGTGACGTCATGATGACGTTATCAGGTGTCGAATTACGCTAAATAAACGTTTATTATTTCAAAAAATCATAACTCCTAAAGTACACAATGGATTTTTACAATCTATACATCATCGGAAAGGTCATCCCAATTTGCGTAAACGCCTCACTGACATGACCCCAATTTGACTTTGTCTTCCGGTTCAAACCAGAAGTTGAAAACTTCAAAAATTCGTATTTTTTGAAGTATATATCACATGATCACAAATCTTACATCAGATTGTAGAGAATTTAGTCCTCTCCAACTTTTGCATTGAGGTCACACCATTTTGACCTATACTTGCGGTTCAAAACGGACATTTAACGCATTCTTTTGTGCATGTGCGTTCAAGCGTGATCGGCAATGCTATACAACAATCCAATGCCATTATACATGTACACGTCCGGGTGGGTGTGTGCGTGTGTGGCTAAGTAACGTTGAAACTGTACATGTACATGTGCTACTGTATGATACAATAAACCGCACGTTGTTCATAGTCTCTTCTCAAGGCACGCACTCCACGCTTTGTTAGTCTCTTACACATAGCTTATTTAAACCTTTAAAAATCAACAAAAAATCAACCGTTTGAGATATGAACTTAATTCTTCGACAAATGTAAAGGTTAGGGAGGGTCTTTCTTTGTGACCCATTGAGTGACCTCTGTGTCATCTACTTCCGGTCAAACCGGAAATATCTCTTTATTAGAATAATGCTAAGTGCTTGGAACATGATTTTTTCACCATTACCAAGGATATGGAAGACATATTCCCTTGCACATTGTTTGACCCCTTTGACCTCTACTTCCAGTCGAACCGGAAGTAGCCCCTCATTTAAAAGTAAATAGAAGTAGGAACATGATTGTTCCTAGAAATATCAAACTAAGGGAAGGCCTTTCTTTGTGAAACATTAAATGACCTTTGTGACCTCTATTCCGGTCAAACCGGAAGTAGTTCTTCATTAAAAAATGCTAAGAGCTAGGAACATGATTCTTTCACCAATTACCAAGGTTAAGGAAGGCCCTTCTCTGTTGTACATTGCTTGACCTCTTTGACCTCTAATTCCGGTCAAACCGGAAGTAGCTCCTCGTTTAAAAATGGTTAGATGTAGGAACAAGATTCTCTCACCCAAAACTAACGTTAGGGGAGGTCCTTCATTGTTCTCCTCATTTAAAGGTAAATAAATGTAGGAACATGACTGATGTTCTTGAAGTCCTAATCAGATATTATTTCATAAAGCAATATTTCATGTTTCTATTTTCAAATTATTTTAGTTGTGTTAACTTTATTTACATCAAATAACAACTCTATCCGAACACCCAGTTTTTGTTCTTGGAACAAAAATTCATGTCTAGTGGTACTTAAAGTTGTTATTTGATGTAGCAACTAAAATATCTCAATATATGAACATGAAAACATGAAATTGTTCTTTAAAAGATAATATTTAATTTGTAGCAGAGAAGGACCTTCCCTCACCTTGGTATTTGATGAAAGAATCATGTACCAAGCTCTTACCATTTTTTATTGACGAGCTACTTCCGGTTTGACCGGAAGTAGACATCAGAGGCCACGCAATATGCAACAGGGAAGGACCATCCCAAACCTTGGTATTTTGTGAAAGAATGTTCCTACCTCCAAAAACTTTAATAATGAGGAGCTACTTCCGGCTTGACCGGAAGTAGAGGTCACAGAGGTCACGCAATGTGCAACAGAGAAGGGTCTTCCCTAACCTTGGTATTTGGTGAAAAAATCATTTTCCTAGCTCTTACCAATTTTAAATAATGAGGAACTACTTCCAGTTTGACCGGAAGTAGAGGTCACAGAGGTCACTTATGTTTCACAAAGAAAGACCTTCCCTAACCTTGATATTTTTCGAAACAATCATGTTCCTAACTCTAACCACTCTTACATGAGGAGCTACTTCCGGTATGACCGGAAGTAGAGGTCACCCAATGTGTAACAGAGAATGAACTTTCTTAACCTTGGTATTTGGTGAAAGAATCATGTTCCTAGCTCTTAGCATTTTTAAATAAAGAGCTACTTCTGGTTTGACCGGAAGTAGGTGTCACATAGGTCACTTAATGTGTCAAAAAGAAAGACCCTCCCTTACCTGGACATTTGTCGAAAGAATAAAGTTCATATCTCAAACGGTTGATTTTTTGTTGATTTGTAAAGGTTAAAAAAAAGCCCTGCATTAAAAACTAACAAAGCGTGGAGTGTGCACCTTGAAAAGAGACTAAGAACAACGCGCGGTTAATGTGCATAGCAATGGGGCATCGATGTTACACAGCCACGCACACACAAGGACGTGTACATGTAAAATGGCATTGGATTTTCTACAGCAATGTGGGACACGCTTGAACGCACATGGACAATCGATTTGCGTTAAACGTCCGGTTTGAACCGGAAGTAAAGGTCAAAATGGTGTCACCCCAATGCACAAGTTTGAGAAGGCTCAATTCTCTACAATCGGATGTAAAATTTGTGATCATGTGATAAGTACTTCTTAAAATATGAATTTTTGAAAATTTCCAACATTTTCAACTTCCGGTTTGAACCGGAAGACAAGGTCAAATTGGGGTTATGTCTGTAGGGCAATTACGCAGTTTGGGATGACCTTTCCGATGATGTATAGATTGTAAAATTCCATTGTGTACTTCAGGAGTTATGATTTTTTCAAATAATAAACTTTGATTTAGCGTAATTCAACACCCGATGACGTCATCATGACGTCACTCAAACGGTTTCGTCTCCTCGCCATAAACTACCTATGTATGAATTTTCAAGGTTATATGACCTTTGGAAGTGTGCATTTGAAAGTGGACAATCGCCAGTGAGAAGAAGAAGAAGAAGAAGTATTAAAAAAAAAAAAACGAACAAAAACAAGAGGTCTTCGGACCAGAGTCCGAACACCTAATAATAATAATTTGGGAGGCTAATCAGCAATCAATGTTTCAGCAATCAGTGTTTTAACCGAGTTTATTTTTAATTTTCAGTGTTTCCAATGGGAAACTTTTGAGGACACTAGGTGGCAGCAGAATTTTACCAGGTGAAACCATTGTTCTCAGACATGTGCTCAGAACTACGCAAACAATGGAAATTTACCTGGTAAGTCTGCTGCCACCTAGCGTTCCAAAGTCTCCCACGCTGGCTCTATATCACCCTTGGTGTGCAACAACGGAAGACACTTAAATTTAGTTCTTTGTATACGTTTATGTCAATTTTAAGGACCAGACACAATAATAAAAATAATACGTAGTTTTATATAGTGCTTTGTATGACACCCGATGGGCGTCTTAAGGCGCTCAGTATTTTTCCTGCAAGGTATTCGGAGTTACTCTTGAAGTATGAGACCTGTTCATTTTCAAAGCACCATGTAACGGTCTACAAGGTATACCGTGCATCAATCTGCAGCCGATCAAACCAGGAACACCGGGGCGAACCCCTTCTCTTTGCGATAAATGCACTGGGTTCTTTTACGTGCATTACACAACACACGGGACCTATACGGCTTTACGTCCCATCCAAAGGACGCAGCAATAATGGTTAAGTGTCTTGCTTATTTATGGACACAAGTGTCACGACCGGGACTCGAACCCACACTCTGCTGATTAGAAACACAAGAGCTCGGGTCCGGTGTTCTTTCCCCGCTCGGCCAAGACACGCCTCGTGGCTATTTTCCTCACAGCTGCGGTGTGGTTGAGCTACATATTTTGCTTGAACTTGCCAAGAAAATAGTGTAATACTAAATCGTAATATTTGTTGGCAGAATATTACAAAATTGTTTTATTCTTGATTGGTTAGCTGTGGTAAATGTGAAAAAATAGGGAAATTTGTGTTGCTTGCGCTGAACATGTGAAGACACCAGACAACTTCAGTAAATCGTATTGTCGTTACTAGAAACCCTAAACTAAAGTTCATCTGCGATTTTTTTTTAAAGAAGCTGATTTCAACTGATTTTGATAGGTATTGGTGTCAAGATATGCAAAAAAAGTAAGGTGACATAGGGGATGGGGAAGTTACATTTTGGGGGTCAAAGGTCATTGACCTTTACAAAAACATGTAAAAAAATGTATTTGGCAACTAAATGTCGCACATAGTTGATCTTGGTGTCAAAATACTCCGAATTATAACAGAAGAAGCAAAAAATAAAATAAAACCCTAAGAATTAAATCTTGACCCCCAAAATGAGGTCAAAAGTCAAAAGAAGTGGTTTATCCCCGAAAATGCTTATCAATAACCCTAAGTTTAACTTTATCTGCGAAATACTTTTAAAGATGCGGATTTCAATTGATTTTGGTCGGCATGGGCATCAGGATAATGCAAAAAAAAAAGGTATGGTAGTAAAGGGGATGGGGAAGTTGCATGTCTGTTCTCATATTATTATTAAATACATATTTTAGTTAAGTTTTACAATGTTGCCGTTAGCAAAATACGTACTGAATATCACCCCGTGTCTGTTCACTACCTTCAGAATTTTGTACACGTTTAATTTGTAGTTTTAAGTAGAATATAATTACAGTTTGTTTATTTACACTTCCGGAACTTTTTGTAATCCTATAATAAGAGTAGGTGCGGAGCTGGTGTCTTGCTGGTTCGAATGTTTCGTTGTTTAACTGCGTCCCGTACACACCCCCAAACAAAAACCTACTAAGTCATTATGCGTCTGACGCCATGAGTCACATAGAGCTGTTTACAACAGCGCCCTCACTGAAGTCAAAACGGCCGTCAGTTTACTGTGGGAAAACCGGCTGTGATACCCTCCATTCGTTAACTTCGTCAGACTCGACTCCACCCCCATTGCAGCAGAGTCTACGGAATGTCCTTCAATACCAGAGTGTGCCGCACATTGTATAAAACTTACAGTAGGTGACATGGTGTCAAGCAGTAATTTTGAGTATTGTTCTCTTTTTTTTTATGCCTCATGGGAATTCACGTTTGTAACACGTGTTGGCTTGACTTTACAGGTCAGTTTAGGCATCTTGTATATTCACGGTGAGCCTAATGAGTAAAATAAATACAAAAAATGTATTTGGTCATATTATGCAAAAAAGCTGTATCTGAAAACCTAAACGAAAATGCAAAAGCTGATTTCGGCTGTAACAATCCAAATTAAGGACAATGTGTTTACAAGCTGAGTGTGCACGGGTTTTCCTTATTTTCTCCCGACTCGGACGACGGATTGAGCCCAAATTTTCACATTTTTTTTTCATGTATACATTGAATCAGACAAAGTCAGCTTTGCCAATCCCGTATTGTGACTATGAGCAGCTCTCGCCCCCCCCCCCCTCCCGTGGGTTTGGTATACAAACCGATAGAATAATAATATCACACTGTCTTTACAACCGAAATATAAATGTGTCTCATAAACCTAGGTTATTCCCTGTACTATAGACATACACGAACCTCTGATAACCCGTTAATTTGCACAATGATTTCCACCTTACTATCAAGCTGTGCGCTCAACTACAACTGCACGCGTAAAGGATAGACCGATTGCGCGATCTACGTCACGTGACCCCTGTTGGGTTAAAAATGTAAACACACACGTAATCCTCCATAGGAAATGGTGGTACGGTACACGATGATTAATGCATTTGGTTAATTCGATCGAGGCTTTTCTTGCTCGAAATCTGTGAAACATATTCCAGAGTTTGTACCAGAGACCTTCAAGTGGCTGAATAAAGCCAGTAAGGACAGTTCCAGCAAGTCTTGAAAATTGTAAAAGTACCGTATAATGTGCACGATGTGTACAGCGCGCGACGGAACATTAGGCCAGACGACCGCGATCACCACATACTTTTCAACACAAAAAATTCAAGGTTTTGAAGCTGAAATCCTCTAAAGAAATTGCTTTCCAAAACTGTGTGATTCCTTTGCCTGTTTGAAATTCTGCAAGGCTAGGTATTAATGCTCACTTTTCCAACGTTTTTTATCCTTTTTACAGTGATTTAGGCCAACATTACAAACAAAACTAGACATGAATTTTTGTTCCAAGAACAAAAACTGGGTGTTCGGATAGAGTTGTTATTTGATGTAAATAAAGTTAACACAACTAAAATCATTGAAAATAGAAACATGAAATATTGCTTTATGAAATATTATCTAATTAGGACTTGAAGAACATCAGTAATGTTCCTACATTTATTTACCTTTAAATGAGGAGAACAATGAAGGACCTCCCCTAACGTTAGTTTTGGGTGAGAGAATCTTGTTCCTACATCTAACCATTTTTAAATGAGGAGCTACTTCCGGTTTGACCGGAATTAGAGGTCAAAGAGGTCAAGCAATGTACAACAGAGAAGGGCCTTCCTTAACCTTGGTAATTGGTGAAAGAATCATGTTCCTAGCTCTTAGCATTTTTAAATGAAGAACTACTTCCGGTTTGACCGGAATAGAGGTCACAAAGGTCATTTAATGTTTCACAAAGAAAGGCCTTCCCTTAGTTTGATATTTCTAGGAACAATCATGTTCCTACTTCTATTTACTTTTAAATGAGGGGCTACTTCCGGTTCGACCGGAAGTAGAGGTCAAAGGGGTCAAACAATGTGCAAGGGAATATGTCTTCCATATCCTTGGTAATGGTGAAAAAAATCATGTTCCAAGCACTTAGCATTATTCTAATAAAGAGATATTTCCGGTTTGACCGGAAGTAGATGACACAGAGGTCACTCAATGGGTCACAAAGAAAGACCCTCCCTAACCTTTACATTTGTCGAAGAATTAAGTTCATATCTCAAATGGTTGATTTTTTGTTGATTTTTGAAGGTTTAAATAAGCTATGTGTAAAAGAATAACAAAGCGTGGAGTGCGTGCCTTGAGAAGAGACTATGAACAACGTGCGGTTTATTGTATCATACAGTAGCACATGTACATGTACAGTTTCAACGTAACTTAGCCACACACGCACACACCCACCCGGACGTGTACATGTATAATGGCATTGGATTGTTGTATAGCATTGCTGATCACGCTTGAACGCACATGCACAAAAGAATGCGTTAAATGTCCGTTTTGAACCGCAAGTATAGGTCAAAATGGTGTGACCTCAATGCAAAAGTTGGAGAGGACTATATTCTCTACAATCTGATGTAAGATTTGTGATCATGTGATATATACCTCAAAAAATACAAATTTTTGAAGTTTTCAACTTCCGGTTTGACCCGGAAGACAAGGTCAAATTGGGGTCATGTCTGTGGAGTGATTACGTAGTTTTAGATGACCTTTCCGATGATGTATAGATTGTAAAAATCCATTGTGTACTTTAAGAGTTATGATTTTTTGAAATAATAAACTTTGATTTAATATAATTCGACACCGGATGACGTCATCATGACATCACTCAAACGGTTGCGTGTCCTAATGAGTATCTAACTATGTGTGAAGTTTCAAGTTCATACAAGCTTAGGAAGTGTGCTTCTGTTAGCGGACAATCTTCAGGCATAAGAAGAAGAAGAAGAAGAAGAAGAAGAAGAAGAAGAAGAAGAAGAAGAAGAAGAAGAAGAAGAAGTAAAAAAAAAAAAAAAACCGAACAAAAACAGAGGGTCTTCGGACTTGTGTCCGAACACCCAATAACAGACGGGTGGCTACGTAATAGTCGTCCGACGCCGGTAGTGCATGGCTTAAACAACCTCTTTTCAGAAGAATTCCGTTAAATTATGAAACAGATCTGTGATTTAAATTAATGCCAACACCATACTACTTTAAATAAAGGGGCTGATTAACTATTTCATCGCTTAACGAAGGTATAGTCGACTGTTTTCGAACTCTTTACACGTATTTTTTCACCAGCTGTATGACGTCATACCCGATAGGGGGTCACGTGACCGCATGTAAACATTGTCGCGCAATATGTCTATTCACGGCGTCAGATGCCAGTCATTGAACTTTGGTCGCCGTGTGCGCATGACTGCCAACCTTCAACCCGGTGGTTTCCATGGTTCTAGTGATCATTCAGCATTCATGAGTCTGGGTTTTCCCAATGTGTGCAATAATGTACGGTGTAATGTACGCCTTTATGTACTCGTTTCCACGTTCACTCACTACGTCAGTTTGCGTTTATGAAACTGAATATACACAAGGACATTGCTGACTTAACTCTGAAACCAAAATTGTAAGATCGGGGTTTACTCCATAAATTTGCATAAAGATGGCCAGCAACATCATCACCTTGAACGTTGGAGGAACCATCTACACGACATCCATCGAGACCCTGACTCGCTACCCAGACTCCATGCTGGGAACGATGTTTGGAACACAACCTGGTAACAGTGGGAGCCGACTCGACCCATGCAATAAAGACGAACAGGGCCGCTTCGTTATCGACCGAGACGGCCCCATGTTCCGCTACGTGCTCAACTTCCTCCGGGAGTCGAGCCTGACCCTACCGGAAGATTTCAAGGAGCTGGAACTCCTGAGGCGGGAAGCTGAGTTCTACCAAATCGAGCCACTCATCGAGACTATCAAAAGGAATGTCGTGAAGTGCATCCAGGTGGAGTATTACGGGCAACCTTGGAGTCTCTTCGGTGATAAGGAGATCCTTGATGATGTGATCCAGCAGTTAGGGTTAAATTTAGATTCTGATGTTGAAAAAATACCTGGCGGTTCCAGCGGTGTGTTTCAGGGTTATCGGCCGCGGGGTGATGCCTACGATGCCTTCCTGGAAATGTCCGTGGTAATCACAGTGCTGACAGAGGCTGGATTTCGCTTAGTTTTGCGTAGCCCTGAACAAAGCCTTCAAGGAACTTGGATATTTCAACGATGAATGACTTTTGGTGACAGAGCTCTCTGACGTCAAGAGGCAAACTTAAATCGAGGTATAGTAACCTTGAAACTCCAAAAGAACCCCCAATTTTTTATGCATATTTGAGTATGTAATATTTTGGTTGGAAAGTATTTTGGAGCTACAGCTTGTATCTTTTATGTCCATGTGTAGAACATTGTTTTGATGACTTGTGTAGATACTTGAAGTTGTCTTGTGTAGACACAGTGTTGGTCTTGTTGGCCTGGTATCAATTTGATAAGTCATATTTTATGTACTATATAAGTGTAGTTATGATTTTGGGGATAGACCCTATATTTAACACTGTCCAACCATGTCTTTGCCAGACAGTATTTTAAAGTCGAATCGCATTTTAGCCCAGACTATTGCCAGTGCATTTGCAGACCTTGTTGATAATGATGTATGCTCTGTTGATAAACAAGAGTTGACTTGTAACATCCAAAGTATTTTTAATTGCCAGTACGAAACCCTTTTCAAGTTCTTTGAAAAAGACAAAGGTGGTAATCATGCAATGTCATATGGTAGCAATAAAGTTCCCACATGTACTACAATATGTATGGAAGATTTTAACAGTGAAGTAGCTGATTCATTAGTGGTTGATCCTGTTTCGGTGGAGACAGCAGTTTTTCTTGAGGTGGATATGACAGAAGGGATTTATATTAATTCTGTTGATGTTTTTAATAATTCTGTCAACGTTGTGGGTAGTGTACCTGTTTTTCCTCAAGACAGTTCTAGTGAAATTGTAAGCCACTCACCGAGTTTGTCCAATGGTAAGGCAAGGACAAAAGTAGAGAACAATACACCATCAATGAATTGTTATTCTTCAGAGACATGGCAAGTTGTAGAGACAACCGCGAGATCAGCGCTCCTTCTCGCTCGTATAATTTTATTGTGGGGCCAGTGGCCAAATACCATAACTTAACTTACTCATTTTATATCATGTGATAAGCAAAGGCATGAACATTGCTTTGTGTTAGGTTAATTTAACCTCGTTGTGTTTTGATAGTTAAGTATCTATTCATTTTTGTCTGTATATAAAGAACGAGAGGCTGTCTGTTCACTTATAGGTGACAGAATGAGGCGTGTGCTGCCTCTTGGTATTGTTTAGGCCTAATTTAATCCATTTTCACCATGCTATATTATTTTAAGTCCTCCATTTGATATGCATTTTTGAAAAGTGTATGATTATATGCATGTGTCTTGTATTTTGAAATTAAGATACATGTATGTCAAAGTAGATGTCTGTGTTTCTATTCATAGATTATTTCTATGTGCTTTTAGAATTGTTGGAGAAAAGTTCTGACATGTTTTATGTACCAATCACTGTATTTTATATGGTTTGGGAGTTATTTTGTATTTAGCATTTCTAACCCAACAGACTTTCGGTGACGGGTTGTAATAAGTCGGCATTTTCGTAGTTGGTTAGCCAGCTGAATTTTGTATCTACTATTTGATGGGGAGTTTTTATATAATCCCTCGGTGAGACTTCATCTGTCTGACATTTAGTATTTAATAAGAAATGTGTATTTTGTGTGGCTTCCAAATTCCTAATGTTGTAACCCTAAGTACTATTAGTGACGGGTGTTGCTCCTGAAAGTGTAGTTGTTATATTTTTGCAATTGTCAAGATTTGTTCCTGTTTATGGATATATTGTTGCAGTTGGTATGTGATCCGGCTCTGTGTTCTCATATAGTGTGTGAGACAGTTGTGTTTGACAATTCTGCCATTTAGTCTACCTTTGGATGCATTGTTTGAAGAGATTGATAGGTGGTTTCTAGATTTCTAAACATTGACAGCCATGTCATTCTCCAACTCTAATCTTTGACCTGATTGGAACTCAGATTTATTTTACTAAGTGTACTGCTTATTTAGATCTAAGACTTGTTCATGCGTTTAATGGTGTTGTGTATAGACCATGTTACCTGTGACATCACATGTTTACAAAAGAGCCACAGAACCTGGACTTCCTGCAGGCAGGATTTGTACACGGCTCAATGGGAAAATACTTTAAATCTTTCATTTTATGGAGATTGCACTGTCCGATTGTCATCAACTTTGGATATGAAGGAAAGGGGCACATCTCACAACTAGTTCAGCTCTCATTTTAATAGCCATTGAATTTATGTGGAAATTATGATACAAAATGTAAAATTTCTCATATGTCCCATGCAGTATCTTGCCTGCCAGTAATTGCCCTGAAATGTACAAGGTCACTCTTTTGTAAACAAGGGTCACATGGTCTTATAGAATATTTTTAGGGACAAGCGTTTGCCTTGATCTGTAGCTAGCTGCACTCTTCCTGACCTTTGTGGTTTGCCTAGTTCTATTGTTATGTTATACATTGTATCAGATTGTGGTATGTAATGGATGTGATTGGTTTGGTGTGGAAGTGAGCCAAGAGTTATTTTGGTCTCATCTACATTAGGTAGTTCTTTATAATGTATGGTACCTATGTCGCTTATTTATTGGTTTAGAATTAAGGGCATGTATGATAGTGTCATTGAAAAAAAGTTTTGACTGTTCAGTCATTCCTATATGGTCATACTGTATTTATTTTGTTGTGATCTGCATTAGTCTATGTCATTATTATCTACAGCTATTTGTTTTATACTATTTGACCTCTCGGGTCGCGAGGTCTCAAAGTAGGGAACCTGTAGGGGAACGCAAGTGCGCCCTCAATCTTTCTTTTGAAACTAACCCTAAAACTTGATTATGGACCTTTTTACTTGTTGCTAAAGGACGGATCGCAACGTATCCATCCATTGAAAATAGGTCTTTAGTTTAGTAGTTCTTTAATTGTTATTAGGTGTTCGGACTCTGGTCCGAAGACCTCTTGTTTTTGTTCGTTTTTTTTTTTTTTAATACTTCTTCTTCTTCTTCTTCTCACTGGCGATTGTCCACTTTCAAATGCACACTTCCGAAGGTCATATAACCTTGAAAATTCATACATAGGTAGTTTATGGCGAGGACACGAAACCGTTTGAGTGACGTCATGATGACGTCATCGGGTGTTGAATTACGCTAAATCAAAGTTTATTATTTGAAAAAATCATAACTCCTGAAGTACACAATGGAATTTTACAATCTATACATCATCGGAAAGGTCATCCCAAACTGCGTAATTGCCCTACAGACATAACCCCAATTTGACCTTGTCTTCCGGTTCAAACCGGAAGTTGAAAATGTTGGAAATTTTCAAAAATTCATATTTTAAGAAGTACTTATCACATGATCACAAATTTTACATCCGATTGTAGAGAATTGAGCCTTCTCAAACTTGTGCATTGGGGTGACACCATTTTGACCTTTACTTCCGGTTCAAACCGGACGTTTAACGCAAATCGATTGTCCATGTGCGTTCAAGCGTGTCCCACATTGCTGTAGAAAATCCAATGCCATTTTACATGTACACGTCCTTGTGTGTGCGTGGCTGTGTAACATCGATGCCCCATTGCTATGCACATTAACCGCGCGTTGTTCTTAGTCTCTTTTCAAGGTGCACACTCCACGCTTTGTTAGTTTTTAATGCAGGGCTTTTTTTTAACCTTTACAAATCAACAAAAAATCAACCGTTTGAGATATGAACTTTATTCTTTCGACAAATGTCCAGGTAAGGGAGGGTCTTTCTTTTTGACACATTAAGTGACCTATGTGACACCTACTTCCGGTCAAACCAGAAGTAGCTCTTTATTTAAAAATGCTAAGAGCTAGGAACATGATTCTTTCACCAAATACCAAGGTTAAGAAAGTTCATTCTCTGTTACACATTGGGTGACCTCTACTTCCGGTCATACCGGAAGTAGCTCCTCATGTAAGAGTGGTTAGAGTTAGGAACATGATTGTTTCGAAAAATATCAAGGTTAGGGAAGGTCTTTCTTTGTGAAACATAAGTGACCTCTGTGACCTCTACTTCCGGTCAAACTGGAAGTAGTTCCTCATTATTTAAAATTGGTAAGAGCTAGGAAAATGATTTTTTCACCAAATACCAAGGTTAGGGAAGACCCTTCTCTGTTGCACATTGCGTGACCTCTGTGACCTCTACTTCCGGTCAAGCCGGAAGTAGCTCCTCATTATTAAAGTTGTTGGAGGTAGGAACATTCTTTCACAAAATACCAAGGTTTGGGATGGTCCTTCCCTGTTGCATATTGCGTGGCCTCTGATGTCTACTTCCGGTCAAACCGGAAGTAGCTCGTCAATAAAAAATGGTAAGAGCTTGGTACATGATTCTTTCATCAAATACCAAGGTGAGGGAAGGTCCTTCTCTGCTACAAATTAAATATTATCTTTTAAAGAACAATTTCATGTTTTCATGTTCATATATTGAGATATTTTAGTTGCTACATCAAATAACAACTTTAAGTACCACTAGACATGAATTTTTGTTCCAAGAACAAAAACTGGGTGTTCGGATAGAGTTGTTATTTGATGTAAATAAAGTTAACACAACTAAAATAATTTGAAAATAGAAACATGAAATATTGCTTTATGAAATAATATCTGATTAGGACTTCAAGAACATCAGTCATGTTCCTACATTTATTTACCTTTAAATGAGGAGAACAATGAAGGACCTCCCCTAACGTTAGTTTTGGGTGAGAGAATCTTGTTCCTACATCTAACCATTTTTAAACGAGGAGCTACTTCCGGTTTGACCGGAATTAGAGGTCAAAGAGGTCAAGCAATGTACAACAGAGAAGGGCCTTCCTTAACCTTGGTAATTGGTGAAAGAATCATGTTCCTAGCTCTTAGCATTTTTTAATGAAGAACTACTTCCGGTTTGACCGGAATAGAGGTCACAAAGGTCATTTAATGTTTCACAAAGAAAGGCCTTCCCTTAGTTTGATATTTCTAGGAACAATCATGTTCCTACTTCTATTTACTTTTAAATGAGGGGCTACTTCCGGTTCGACTGGAAGTAGAGGTCAAAGGGGTCAAACAATGTGCAAGGGAATATGTCTTCCATATCCTTGGTAATGGTGAAAAAATCATGTTCCAAGCACTTAGCATTATTCTAATAAAGAGATATTTCCGGTTTGACCGGAAGTAGATGACACAGAGGTCACTCAATGGGTCACAAAGAAAGACCCTCCCTAACCTTTACATTTGTCGAAGAATTAAGTTCATATCTCAAACGGTTGATTTTTTGTTGATTTTTAAAGGTTTAAATAAGCTATGTGTAAGAGACTAACAAAGCGTGGAGTGCGTGCCTTGAGAAGAGACTATGAACAACGTGCGGTTTATTGTATCATACAGTAGCACATGTACATGTACAGTTTCAACGTAACTTAGCCACACACGCACACACCCACCCGGACGTGTACATGTATAATGGCATTGGATTGTTGTATAGCATTGCCGATCACGCTTGAACGCACATGCACAAAAGAATGCGTTAAATGTCCGTTTTGAACCGCAAGTATAGGTCAAAATGGTGTGACCTCAATGCAAAAGTTGGAGAGGACTAAATTCTCTACAATCTGATGTAAGATTTGTGATCATGTGATATATACTTCAAAAAATACGAATTTTTGAAGTTTTCAACTTCTGGTTTGAACCGGAAGACAAAGTCAAATTGGGGTCATGTCAGTGAGGCGTTTACGCAAATTGGGATGACCTTTCCGATGATGTATAGATTGTAAAAATCCATTGTGTACTTTAGGAGTTATGATTTTTTGAAATAATAAACGTTTATTTAGCGTAATTCGACACCTGATGACGTCATCATGACGTCACTCAAGCCCTGTCATGTCCTAGTCAAGTTCTAACTATGTGTGAAGTTTGAAGTTTATATGAGCTTGGGAAGGGTGCATTTGTTAGCGGACAATCGACAGGCAGAAGAAGAAGAAGAAGAAGAAGAAGAAGAAGAAGAAGAAGAAGAAGAAGAAGTACCACTAGAAATGAGTTTTTGTGGCATCACAAAAACTAGGTGTTCGGAGTGTGATGTATTAAAAGAATTTTTATGTGTTAAAAGTTAAATAAAATTAAAATTAATCCAACTTAAATATAAGAAAATATGAAGAAAAACATGTTAAATTGAGCTTTATAATATATTGAATTTGAACATCCGGTTTGGACAGGAATTTCTAACCACTTTTGAATGCGTTAAATGAGGTACTTCCGGTTTGACTGGAAGCAGAGTTCAGAGAGGTCACGCAATGTGTAACAAAGAAGGACCTTCCCTAACCTTGGTATTTGGTGGAGAATCATGTTCCCAGCTCTTACCATGTATAAATAAGGAGCTACTTCCGGTTTGATCTTAAGTAGAGGTCACAAAGGTCACGCAATGTGCAACACCGAAGGACCCTCCCTAACCTTGGTATGTGGTGAAAGAATCATGTTCCTAGCTCTCACCATTTTTAAATAAAGAGCTACTTCCGGTTTGACCGGAAGTATATATCACAAAGGTCACTTAATGTTTCACAAATGAAGTCTTTCCCTAGCCTTGATATTTCTCGAAATAATCATGTTCCAAACTCTAACCACTTTTACATGAGGAGCTACTTCCGGTTTGACCGGAAGTAGAGGTCATAGAAGTCACCCAATGTGCAACAGAGAATGAACTTTCCTAACCTTGGTATTTGGTGAAAGAATCATGTTCCTAGCTCTTAGCAATTTTATATAAAAAGCTACTTCCGGCTTGACCGGAAGTAGATGTCACAGAGGTCACTTATTGTGTCATAAAGAAAGACCCTCCCTTACCTTGACATTTGTCGAAAGAATTATGTTCATACCTCAAACGGTTGATTTTTTGTTGATTTTTAAATGTTTAAATAAGCCCTGTATTAAAGACTAACAGAGCGTGGAGTATGCACCTTGAGAAGAGACTAAGAACAACGTGTGGTTAATGTGCATAGCAATGGGGCATCGATGTCACACAGCCAGGCACACACACACACACACACCCTTACACATGGCCAGTTGCGGGGTACTTCATTGTTCAACTTATTGTCCCTTTTCTAAAGAATTCCCTTGTGGGGTAGCACTAGAACAAAGAAAACCTTGTGGGGTAGCATTGTTCCATTGTGTAAAGTGCCCCGTAAGTTGGTGAGTGTAAGAGCACGCACACACACACCCGGACGTGTACATGTATAATGGCATTGGATTGTTGTATAGCATTGCCGATCACGCTTGAACGCACATGCACAAAAGAATGCGTTAAATGTCCGTTTTGAACCGCAAGTATAGGTCAAAATGGTGTGACCTCAATGCAAAAGTTGGAGAGGACTAAATTCTCTACAATCTGATGTAAGATTTGTGATCATGTGATATATACTTCAAAAAATACGAATTTTTGAAGTTTTCAACTTCCGGTTTGACCCGGAAGACAAGGTCAAATTGGGGTCATGTCTGTGGAGTGATTACGTAGTTTTGGATGACCTTTCCGATGATGTATAGATTGTAATCCATTTTGTACTTTAGGAGTTATGATTTTTTGAAATAATAAACGTTTATTTAGCGTAATTCGACACCTGATGACGTCATCGTGACGTCACTCAAGCCCTGTCATGTCCTAGTCAAGTTCTAACTATGTGTGAAGTTTGAAGTTTATATGAGCTTGGGAAGGGTGCATTTGTTAGCGGACAATCGACAGGCAGAAGAAGAAGAAGAAGAAGAAGAAGAAGAAGTACCAAAAAAAAAAAAACCGAACAAAATCAAGAGGTGTTCCGGGCTAGTGCCCGAACACCTAAAAAAAAAAACCCGAACAAAATCAAGAGGTGTTCCGGGCTAGTGCCCGAACACCTAAAAAAAAAAACCGAACAAAATCAAGAGGTGTTCCGGGCTAGTGCCCGAACACCTAAGAAGTACCAAAAAAAAAAAAACCGAACAAAATCAAGAGGTGTTCCGGGCTAGTGCCCGAACACCTAATAATCTGATCACCTTGTTTTTGTGATGTCAAAAAAACCTATGCCTATTTTTTTCAGTTTTCTTCTCTTTTCCGAATGAAACTTGTCCGCAAGCAAACACATAGTTTGAAAGCTCGTATCAACTTGAAATTTCATGTTGTAAAACTACAACTTCAAAATGTATGCGAATTTGTTACGTCATTATGACGTCATCAGGTTTAAAGGTACAGTGGTTTAAAATTTCAAAATTGCTTGTTTTGAAAACCCGCCGTAATGAAAATGCAAAAAAAATATGGCAATAATGTTTTCACAATCGTATAGTTAAACCGGAAGTTGAAGTTTCTAGGTTTAAAAAACAATATCTCATAAACCGCACTTTCGATTGTCACGTAATTTTGCAGTATTATTAGGGTTCACATATGCAACATCGGTGCAAACTATTAAAGTAGTCACGTGATCCAAACAAAAATTATGGCGCGAAAACTATATTTTGCGACTTATTTTTGACAAATTTTAGCGGTTAAATCATTTAGAAAGCCTCCGTCTTGAAAATGCAAGCAGCTATGCCAATAATTTAATCACCATCAGACAGTTCGGTAACAGCTTAACAACTTTGTGTGTGTAAGTGACCTTGACCGAGGTCATCTTCCGGTCAAAACCGGATGTTGAAGTTCGTTACGAATATCTCAAAAACTACAGGTCAGAATTTCACGTAATTTGATAGGTCGTAGAACGATCGTTACACATGACAAAATTGATTTGTTGATTGTAAATACTTGGAAAGATATTGCCGCTTCATTTGGAGAAAACGCGTTAAAGTTTTCTCGGAGTTACAATTTTTTGTAACTAAAGGCTATGTCTATGTAGTCATATACAAACGCATACACTCGCAGTTGGCATTGCGCCAACTTCCCTCGTGGGACTTTTACCTGCTACACATGGCTTGTACAAACAACGGCCGTTTTATCACGTAAGCAGCTGAATCCTCAATCAGCCCTTGATACAATGCAGTCTGAACTAATTTCAACACTGGCGAAATAAACTAGCGGGGTGCCACCATGATTTGTGATCGCTCTTACATGTAGAATGATTGTAACACATAAGGTTATTCATTTGTTAAAACTTAACATGAAGTTAGACTATCACTTGAAAATGCTGAGAAAGCCGTGACGTCATGATGACGTCACCAGGTTTCGAATTTCAAGATTTTTAAGCATTACATTGACATATCTATGAAAATCAGTATCAAATCTACCACAAGAAACTTTTGGTTGCTTTTTGCGGGACAATATTTTGTACTATATGTCTTGCTTTTTGTTTTGTGCATGACCTCACGTGACCTGTACTTCCGGTCAAAACCGGAAGTGCCTTGTAACTTAAAAGTGGCAACTTTTTTGAAGTTGTTTTTGTAGTTGTTTTCAACAATGTTATAACGGTTACCCATCAAGGGTCTGCTTTGAATAAAATAATAGGACTGTTGATGTCATAAAATTCAAGTGCGCCCTCTAGCGGCAGGTTAAATACAGTCTTCAAAATAAACTTTTACTTAATGTCTGTGGTGAAGTTTATGGTAATCATTTCAAAGTTGGTATAAATAATGACCTTGATGCAGTCAACAGATGTGTGAAGTAGAACATTGATGACGTCATATGTCACGTGGTATTACATTAAAGGTGCACTTTTTGAAGTCCAGTATCTACCAAACTACATACTTGGATGACTTAAAAACTTGGTATATTGTAAGACATTGTACTTTATTGCAAAAATGTGGAGTGACGTCATATGTGATGGTTTCTTACTATTTTTTTTTTATTTGTGAGCACTTTTTAAATAGCTAGAGAATGTAACAAACTATAATTAACAATTTTCTTGCACTAGGCTAGCAAGGTCACCAACAGAAATATGTAGTAAAGTCACAATTACGCCATCACTTTCACGTTGCATCAACAAAACGTACGGTTTTAAATGACCTATGTTACGAATTTCACACTTATCTCACAATAGTTCCATTTTTTCAGTCATTAATTTCTAGGGATGAGATTCTTCAGACTTTTTTCTGACTTCAGACTTTTTATGTCTGATGGGTGAAAAAAAATCTTGCTCATTACTCTACTTTTGTAGTGCTGAGGATACTGTTCTAAGAAGTTCATTTCAATCTATATCTCCAGGGGTTACCAAAAAGTGGAATTGCTATCAATTCAACAAACCTCCTAAATTTGGATTTTTTTTTTGACTTTTTTGTCAGCAGTGACTCTCATCTCTGAAATTCATATGAGCAATAATGCTCTCCTACATGGTTTGATTAATGACAGACATTATGAACACAATGCTACGGGCAAGTGTCATTTATTTTTTTTAGTTTGCTTTAGTTGAAAATTTATTTAGTGGAAATGAGTTTCCCTCTATAAGCTTACATTGATTATTTTGGGTCATGAAGGAGTGAAGCACATAACATAATGAGAGGGGGTAGGACTAAAGTGGGGGCTGAAGTTTTCAACAGAAATTACAACAACTTAAATTAAAAGGCAATACATGTATGATTGAACAAAGTCTTTCATTTCGGATAAAATTCATTTGATAATATTGCAATTTCTTTGCAACCAAAACAACTTACTAAGTGGCTTATATTACATAGAAATAAAGGCATAGGCTTTAATATCCGCCTTAAAAACATGGACTTGATGATTCGGTTTACATTTTGATAAATTGAATTACACAGTGTTTTTCACTGGACAGAGTCTGCTTATAGTGGGTTAAGCCATGTAAGGTTTGTATTGTTTAACATGGTAACACTTCCCCCTTCACAATTCCCCACCCTTCAAGGTTAAATCTATCAAACATAAACACAGTCTGTTTTTAAAGTGACCCATAAAGTATTTGTCTTGTACAAGCTAGCATTACCCCCCTCTCAGTAGCTCCACCCCTTCCAGGTTTAATTCTATCAAATATGGACACACCGTTTGTTTTGTACAATCTATGGTAATATTAATCCCCCTCCCAAGTAGCCCCACCCCTCCTAGGGTTGATTGCACCAACCATAGACACACAATGCTTGAAGTCAGGTCCAGGAAAAGCATGCACCATTAAACCTTGACTTCAAATTCAGGCAGCAAAATGTTCATAAAAACTGTCACCGTTGAGTGATTGCAGTCATTATTATCACAATACCATGCTCATAACCGCCTTGTTTCAACGTAAAATGGCTCAAAATAAAAAATTCATTACAAACAGGCAGCACACAAATAATTACTGGGCCTTTTGAAGCCAAAATGGTTAAGGGAAAAATAAGACCTTGGTAGGTCCGAACCTTTTTGACTTTGTGTGTATTTGTGTATAAACCCTACCAGGACTAGGGGGGGGGGCACAAATACCCCCTGCAGTTTGTTTAATCATAACTATTGTACGGTACACCTGATCACCATCAAATTCTTGGTTTGCAGTTTGTTTACGTAAATGCGCATGTTTACATTTCTATAACACTGTACAACTATTTATTACGTTGTTCTTGATTTATTTACCAGAAAGGTTATTGCTTAGTGTCACATGACAATCTGAATTGCATTATGCAATTGCAAGTGGCTATAGGCCATTTTGATTTTTTTAACTAATGAAGTTTTGTATTTGGTGCTCAATATGTGGCATGGTGTGGCCGCCTCCTTTTGTGCTTTCATTGTCCTCTGGGAATCTGAGGAACTCATTAGAGGACTATTTTGTTTTTTTTTTGTTTGTTTTGTTTTGTTTAATTTTGTTTAATTTTGTTTAATTTTGTTTAATTTTGTTTAATTTTGCTTAATTTTGTTTAATTTTGTGTTGTGTTGTGTTGTGTTGTGTTGTGTTGTGTTGTGTTGTGTTGTGTTGTGTTTTGTTTTGTTTTGTTTTGTTTTGTTTTGTTTTGTTTTGTTTTGTTTTGTTTTGTTTTGTTTTGTTTTGTTTTGTTTTGTTTGTTTATTTTTTTCGAGGGGAAGTTGTACTTGAAGTTGAAGTGCAAAAATGTGTGTTAGAATAATTGATTTTTGTAACAGTGTCAAATAACAGTTAATTTAGGAAAAATATTAAAATTACCTTTAATTGTAAAACTGTCCTCTCAAAAACAAATCAACAAACAATTTCAGGCAATTGTGTGCATTTCTAATTTCTAATGCGTTGTATCTCTTAAGCAGCAAATATTTTTTGCGTGTAAAATACTTATTTTACTTACCCAAACTGAATGTGGTTTTGGGTGTTGCTGCACTTCTTTTTTATTAGGGTCAAAGACAGACCCTATACCTACAAATGGATACTACGTGTACTTTTACATCATTGCAACAGCCAAGCATCATTGACAGTTTAACTGATGGATATAGTTTTGAATTCATTGTGTTATTATTTATTGACAGTACTTAAAAATTAATCAACCTGCACTCGTCGTTAAGCCTGCTGACCTCAGGAAAAACGCTATGATGAGATCGTCTAATGGCCACTTACAATCATTACACATTTTAGTGGTTTTCTCTCACAATTGAATTTTTTATTTGATCTTAATTGAATGAATATAAATGAGACAAGCTACTCCGAGAGTAGACAGCCTGCAGCAAAAACTACTACCCAGCAATTTCCGTACTAAAACTCTTTTTAGTATATATATTTGGCAAATATTGATAGAAAAGGTTCCTTATTAGAGTTGCTTACGTTCGCATTAACATTTTACATAAGGCACCTTGTAAAATATTGAAAGTATGATGTTGAGGTAATCCTGAGGACCGAGCCCAACTAAAATACACCCAGTTTGGTTTTATGAATTTTGTGGGGAGTTTAACACTTGGGGTCAAGGTAGAAGCGTCCCCGTCAAGACTTGTAGATGCTGAGAAACTTGTAGATGCTGAGAAAGTTGAGACGTCATGATGACGTCATCAGGAGTCGAGTTGCAAGATTTGTAAGAATAAAATTAAAAACCTTTAAAATCGATATGAAATCAAGCACAAAAGACTTTAGGTTGCTTTTTGCGGGATTATATTTCGGTATAATAGGTATTCATTTTATCGTGTGCGTGACCTCACTTGACCTCTACTTCCGGTCGAAACCTTGTAATTTAAAAGAGAAAACATTTTTTGGATTTACTTTCAACGATGTGATAGTCCGTTAAAGGTCTGCTTTTCAGAAATAGGACTGGTGACGTCATCAAATTTAAGAGCACCCTCTAGCAGCAGGTTAAAAACAGTTCAAAATACAGTCTTACTTGATGTTTGTGGTAAAGTTTATGGTAATCATTAGGTGTTCGGACTCTGGTCCGAAGACCTCTTGTTTTTGTTCGTTTTTTTTAGGTGTTCGGACTCTGGTCCGAAGACCTCTTGTTTTTGTTCGGTTTTTTTTTAATACTTCTTCTTCTTCTTCTCCCTGGCGATTGTCCACTTTCAAATGCACACTTCCGAAGGTCATATAACCTTGAAAATTCATACATAGGTAGTACATGGCAAGGAAACAAAACCGTTGTTGTGACGTCATGATGACGTCATCAGGTGTCGAACTACATTAAATCAAAGTTTATTATTTCAAAAAATCATAACTCCTGAAGTACACAATGGATTTTTACAATCTATACATCATCGGAAAGGTCTTTAAAAAATAATTTAATGTCTCACAGAGATGACCCCAATTTGACCTTGTCTTCCGGTTGAAACCGGAAGTTGAAGCAAAAAATGCTTAAAAAGTCACAATTTAAGCTGTGGAGTCAATATGAAACAGAATTTGGACATGGTTTCAGTGTACGAAATAAAATGTAGTTTACGACCTTTGAAAATATTACATTGGTGACGTCATCAAATGTTACAGTTTGTTACGATGATGAGTTTAAAAATAAGATTTTCTTTTATTTCAAATTTTTTTTGAGCAAACTACATGTTGAATTTTTTAGTAATAGATAACGACTATAAAAGCCTAATTGTGAAATTTGAACAAAATTGGCCGTTGCATAACGAAGTTATATTAAGGTGAAAAGTGCCATTTTTAGCGCGATCACCGATAGAGTCTGTACAGTTACCTTACTGTATTGTACCTCGTGTGTGTGCACTCTAGGCTTTTACTGCATGCTGTGCTGTGTATATACATACACGCAACAAGTCAGGTCTTGTCACAGTTCATCGAACTTTGCGGTGTGTTGTTAAGTTATGTGTGTGTGTAATAATGGCGACGCAAAGAAAAACTGTTAAGTGATGCCAAGTTCAGTGTGGAAATGTTTCCCTATATGTCATTCTGGTGGCTTAATTGTGACAGGGAGAGGAAGAGGAGACTTTACTGAGACGATCACATGCTCACGTGAGTTGTTTGACGTATAATGATGGAGAAAATGCAATTGACAAAATGATCGTCTTTCGTTCTATATTATACCGATCACGTACATGTACGTGCTTACGTACGAGAGTCACAAGTGTGCAACAGCGGGGCTAGAGGCTCTTTTCCCCCGCGAGAGTTGTTGTCGGGATACGCTGAGTAAAACTGTTTAAAAGTAAAGTTTAAAAGTAAAGTCATCGCTTTTCAAAATGTCCGTGTATTTCTTTAGCCGTGCACACTTGTGTTTGTGATGTTTATCAAAAAACTTTTTAATACAGATAATGAGCTCGGAATTTGAATCTGTCAAATGTCAGATTGACTGTACAGAATGAGACCGTTAATCAACGTTCACTAGCGATACACACTTTTTTTTATTGACACCGCATAGATGACGAACAAAACGGAGGGCAGCAAGGGTTAATGTTTTGATAAAAGGCAATATGAATACTATTTTGAACAGACAACCTGGCGGCAGCCAATTGCACTGCGTGGAAAAGGAACACTTTGGAAAGCACAAAAACATTGTTTTTCCTGGCAGTTAAAATCAAAAAGGTAACTTGGTTTTCCTCCAGGAGTCGAGTTACAATAAATGTGTGCCATTTCTTTATAACTTTTAGTGACCTGAGTTGACCTCGCTTCCTGCCCAAACCGGAAGTCCCATGAAATACATATGATAAAGCTCTTTTTAATTATTTTCATATTCATATTTATTAAATCAAAGTTTATTATTTCAAAAAATCATAACTCCTGAAGTACACAATGGATTTGTACAGTCAATACATCATCGGAAAGGTCATTTAAAACTGCGTAATCGCCATACAGACATGACCCCAATGTAACCTTGTCTTCCGGTTCAAACCGGAAGTTCAAATACTCAAAAATTCATAATTTAAGAAGTTTTTATTATATAATCACAATTCTTACATCAGATTGTAGGTTAGGGAAAGTCCTTCTATCATGCACATTGCGTGACCTGTGTGACCTTTACTTCCGGTGAAACCGGAAGTAGCTCCTCATTCAAAAGTTGTCAGAGGTAGGAACATGATTCTTTTACCAAGTACCAGGGTTAGGGAAGGTCCTTCTCTGTTGGATATTGCGTGACCTTTGTGACCTCTACTTCCGGTCCAACTGAAAGTAGCTCCTCATTTTTAAAGTTGTTAGAGGTAGGAACATGATTCTTTCAAAAAAATACTAAGGTTTGGGAAGGTCCTTCTCTGCTGCAAATTAAATATATTTCAAAGCACAATTTCACGTTTCTATGTTCATTTTTTAGATACATGAAATAATAGCTTAAACTACCATATTCCGAACACCTTGTTTTTGTGATGTCACAAAAACTTATGTCTAGTTCAAGTTTATTACAACTATTGATGAATGGTATTAGTAATCTACACTTTATATTGGTTATCACATTACATTTATCATACAAGAAGCCAAGAAAAATATTATTTCCAAATTATCTTTGCATTGCCTGGATTGGTATTAGGTATATTTATTGGCGTAGTAATTTTGGAAGAGGTTGTGCGGCACCTCATATCTTTCTCTCTTGCTGGAGGCTGTGTGAGACGCACATACATGTTATATAGTTTGTCTCTATTTTTCTCCATTTTGTGCCTGAACATGGCTCAGGGAAGTGATTTTATGCCCTGGATGTAAGAGAGCATTTTGTCAGAGAACCCCCAGTGAGTATTTCTGAGCTTTGTATCTATATCGTATTAGAGAAAATGATTCATTTGTGTCGTGAAAATAGCTGGTGTAGTCGCTCACGTGTGTGTGATGTTTATGATGTCTTCATATACCAATGTAAATGTACTTGTTATTGCTTGCATGTATACTTTTCCAGGTAACGGGGGTTCTTCCAGGTTCTTGATCTTTTGGGTTCTTCTCTGTGTTCATCTTGGTATTTAGTTGATTGCTAGTTACACTTAGTGTTTTCTTGATGGGCCCAGAGCTGATGAAGATTAAATTAATTGACTTCAGCCTACAGAGTATTGCCATCCTGTGTATTAATTGTCTATCTAAGTCCAAGTGTTCGTCTTTTTTAATTAGAGGACCGGCCTCCTTCCCGGGTCGTTACATTACTATTATTTAAAATTATAAAATATATTTTATTGTGACTGTTATTACTTTTCTCTGAACGATATTATTTTAACAGACGATGCCGTTTCAAAACGGAAACAATACAAGCACTTTTTGCATATACCAAGGACAAAATACAAATGCAAAAATATTTGTACATGGCTGATGCACGTGATTTTCAGGGCAAGATATCCTGACAATTATTTATTTATTTATTTATTTATTTATTTATTTATTTATTTATTTATTTATTTATTTATTTATTTATTTATTTATTTATTTATTTATGTATTTATTTATTTATTTATTTATTTATTTATTTATTTATTTATTCATTCATTCATTCATTCATTCATTTATTTATTTATTTATTTATTTATTTATTTATTATTTACTTATTTTATTATTTTTTTTTTTTTTATTTTTTTTTTATTTTTTAGTTTGTTTGTTTGTTTGTCTGTTTGTTTGTTTGTTTGGTTTTTTTTTTTTTTTTGGGGGGGGGGTTTCACTTAATAACTATACAACTTATCAATGGCCATTTTTTGCGGGCAATGTCTTTAATGAAAGATGATACTTTCTAGAATCTATAAAACAAAAAAAATGAAACGGGTTATTAGCAAACCAGTGGAAAAACGAGTTATAAAGACCTGTAGGAAAGAAGGGTTAAAAACCTGAAAAAATAAAACGGTTAATTTACAGCCCTGGGGGAAAGAACGGGGTTATAAAAACCTGTGAAAAAAAACCGGGTGAAAACCTGAAAAATAGAATGGGTTTATTAACAAACCTGGGTGGAAAACGGGCAAAAGCATGAGAATGGAGAGTATAAGTAACATTATAATATATAGGCGCAGTATATTGGAATAAAATAATTGGGGGAAATCAAGTAAATAGTTTATATAACAATGGAATATATTAATCCAATTTTATTACTTGAACTCACATTGCTTTAAAAAAAAAAATATACTAATTGAAGTAGTTTTACAAAAAAACACACACTGAGGTATAGTGTCTTACTCAGTTTTAGCTAATTGAAAAGCCTAGTTATAAAGTCGAGAATTATGCTTCTATGTTTCATTGATTGGCTTCGGTAAAGTCACTGGACCTCCGAAATCGGTTGCGTTGTGGCCATTTTTAGCAGATATTTTGTCCTTCATTAGTTTATTTGAAGGAAAATCGTGTTAAAGTAACTTTGTCTACTGTTTTTAAGACCAAAGTAATGTTAGTGTTCTTTAAAAAAAACCTCTTAATTTGTGCATGAATAAGCAAAGAATGGACAAATCTTCGGGGAGGTATTTGTCTTTTTCTAGGATTACGGTGCATACAAAATTCAACCAATGAATGGTTGGCAAAAGCACGGGTTTGAACAAACAGCTGTTTGTCTGTGCAGCGCCCTCATTTAAAAAAAAATAACAAGTAACTGCGTGCACACCGTTCACTGAACCAACGCTTAGTAGCCAGTCTAATGTCACTGACCGAGAGTGCTGCGCGTGATTGGATATAGTTTTCCACATCAAAATTAAGTATTAATTTATGGAATTAACAACTGGAGATGGCAAAGAGATACACGAAGTGCGGCAGTCATTGAACATTGGGTACTATAGAGGTCATTCAGCATTCACATGACAGTATATCTTCTGACTTTAGGATCTTATGTGAAGCTTGGTGTATGTGCTATTAAATTCCCGTGGGACATTTAGAATAGTCTCGCTTCGACTGGTTTCCAGTCCCTACATTTTTCTCGTTCAGACTGTTTTTTTATAGGGGACCGGCGGGTAGTTACTACCGATATGGCGCTTTTGATTGGTCCTCGATTGCGCGGACGCAGTAATGGTTTTCAATTTTTAGAGATCACGTTGGCTATGCTCGTGACGTATGCACGTTGTTGTTTGACATTAGCACACGTGTGTATCGTAACCCTTCACCTGGACATAGTGTACCAACCTTCAACATCCAAATTAAAGCCAAGTTTAGAAGAACATCTTAACTAGCTTTAGTATAATGCACGGTGGGAGATTCTGTGTCCGCCATGTTTAGTATATAAAGACGCATTGCATTATAGGATTACATATACATATACGCTAATTCTAGTTAGCAAATACCTGGCATAAATCTGCCAGGTATATACTAACTTTTATTACCCGCTACCGGTCCCTATAATCCAGTCAGAACGAAAACGATGTAGGGACCGGGAGCCAGTCTAAGTCGCGCTATCACTTAGCTTTCACGTGGGCAACCCCCCCCCCCCCCCCCCCTTTTACACCACCTCAAGATGTAGTTCTGGTATTTTCTACAACAGATGGAAAACCAAAAAAGGTCGAATGCTTGAACATTATGCTTGCCATGGTACCGAATTGACACGCTTATCCACAGTGTTTGAAGAAACACGCCCTCTCACTTCAAAACCATACCAGTAGTCATTTGAATTAATGATGTCATTTGATGACATAATCAGTAAACCAGCGAAACACCTGACTATCAAGCAACCAATCACAGAGCAGTTCCCGCCCCACAAGAGCATCCTCCATCTCAGTGGTTGACATCGCGGCAGATCATGCAACACCCCCCAGCGGCGTACAGCGTCCAATTTCACAGAGCTGCTACAGCAGACGATGGCGCTTAGCTTAACAATTTCCTGCTATAAGCAGGGAACCAGTCTACATGCGACATTGTATTCTGGTTGGTAAACTTGTTCTGGTACGCAAAATTGTTTTGTGCTCAGCTACTTTTTTGTGGTTCTAAGCAGATCTATTAAATAATTGGTCCCTGGACTTCTTTCGTTGGGGTTTGTTGGAGGTATAATTTTTCAGTAATTAGGGAGTCAGATTTATTTTTTTATTATGGAGGGGTGCACCGTTGTTCTGTGCTCTAGGGGGCGTTTTGTAACACTTTTATGGAATTTTTAAGTGTTTGTTTTTTTGTTTGTTTTTTGTTTGTTTTTTTAGTTTCGAGAATTATTTCAGGGGCACCAAGGGGTGCGGCATTTTGAAATTTTGTGGGTCAAATGACACCAACCCAGCCCATGGCGACGCCTCTGAAACTCCCTTCATTCTGCCGAGTGTGATTACTTTAGTTATAGTCGGGGAAAATGAGTATTTATTTTTCTGACCGGCCATTAATCCGACCGGGTCTCTTCCCAAAAAATAATGAACGTACTCTTATATCAACCCGAAAAACATACACGGTGGATTAATGAGAACGAGGTTGGGTTGTTGTTGTTTGTTTTTTTCTTTTGTGTTGTTGTGACGCGCAAAGTCTGGTTTTCCCCAGTGATTGCAATTCTGTATGTGACTGTACAAATTCTGTGGGCCTTTATAGACTCGCTTCCGTGTTCAGTCATTACATCAGTTGCGTTCACGAAACTGAACATACAAGAACATCGCTGACTTGACCCTGACACAAAATATTATAAGATCGATCGAGGTTTAATCCAGAGATTTGCATTTAAAGATGGCCAGCAGGAACATCATCCCCTTGAACGTTGGAGGAACCCTCTACACCACGTCCACTGAAACCCTGACTCGCTATCCAGACTCGATGTTGGGCAGAATGTTCAACGCATACCCCGAGAATTCGGGACTGCTATACGACCAACATGGCCACTTGTTCTTCGACCGAGATGGCCCCTTGTTCCGCTACGTGCTCAACTTCCTCCGGGAGTCAAGCCTGACCCTACCGAAGGACTTCAAGGACCTGGACCTCTTGAGGCGGGAAGCTGAGTTCTTCCAAATCAAGCCGCTCATCGAGGCCGTCGACAAGGAGAAGAAGACGGTTAATTTCGGGGAATGCGTTAAGGTGGAGTCTGATATTTTGGGAGACACGTGGAGAGTTTTCTGCAAAGAAGATGTCTACCATCAAATCATTGAGCGACGGAAAAGCATCCCTGGTTATGACAGCATTCCAGGGCGTCATATTACGCGGGGTGTTCTGTCAACCATGTCGGCTCGTTCACATTTTGATCAATTATTTGGATTTTCTGACCCATCGTATGAACAAAATAAAAAAAGTCTGCCAGACGATATATCGCTCTCGTTAGCATGCCTCGGATTTGTTTTGTTTTCTAGCTTCAACCAGCACGGTACTTCAGTTTGGTATTTTGTACGTAAAACATAGGCTTACCCGTGTGTGATGACTTCGGACGATACTCACATCTTTAAAAGTAGTTGATGCAACAGCAATCAACTGTAGGTTTATTTGGTTTATGTTCTTTCGTTTAAATTGGCTTATAGTCACCGTTGATTACTTAGTAATTCTGCATGTTTTCACAACAGGGCATTCAGCTTGGCTCAGTGGTTTCTTTCCCTGCCTTTCACCTCTGTGGATCCCGGTTCGAATCCCGGACTGGAGCCTTGCACGTGGATTGGGTTTTCAGTCCCTACCTGGTTGCCTGGGTTTTTCCCTATTTGGGGTTTTAGGTTTTTCTCCCACATCTAAAACTGACATTTCTTCATCATCTTCTCTACACAGGTATCTTCTGTGACCCTACGGGTCACAGTGCTAGTCATTTTTGCGTGTCCCTTTGTTATTACTAGAAATATATTATTACAACAGTAGGGAAATTAGTTCTCTTATCATTAAGTAAATTAGATAAATGACGTGTTGTTTTCCTCCCAACCTCGGCTTGGTTACATTTTGCCTGAACGTGAAGAAAGCAATAATATGGCAACATCAAATTGTGCTCAAGGTTGGTTTTGGGGGCAGAGCATGACAACGTTGTTTTAGCATTGGTTGCAAAGCTGTGCAATATTCAAACCATTAACCAGCACAGCTGATCAATTAGGGCGCCCTCACATTACACAGAAATACATCGAATATAAAACACTAAATGATGACAAGACTTTGGCGGAAGTGAGATGTGAGATGACGTCAGTGTGAGACTTATGATGTTGAAGTGTCGTAATATTAACAATAATAACAACTATGTAAACCCTACAGTATGAAAGTAATGTTAATTTTAATGCACTGTTTGTTCTCGTAATAAGCGATAGATGGCCTATTTTTTTAAATTTGATTTACAACTTTGCTGTTAGCGATATACATGATGCATGATATTAACCATTGCCTTTATACTATTTGCATAATTTTACGCAGTAACTTTTTGATTACGTAGAAGATAACAATGGTTTGACCATTCACACTTTCTTAAAGGGACGGTGTCGTCATCATGATTATATCAGTAAATGGAATAACCCAGTTACTACGCGCGGCACGTCACAGTTTGACAGAGACGGCACCCTTTGTGATTTGACCGCAAGCTGGCGTGTGCAGTATCTGGGTAAGAGTTCATATTTTCATGCACAGCCACAGGCCTGCTAAAATCATGACGACACAGCCCCTCTATAACCTTTGTTCTAATCTATGTAAGCATTTTATTTACTTTTTCAGTATGAATACTGGGACCCTAAAAATACATTCATGACTTTGTCAGCTGATTCGACCCGATCCACCCACATTGGATCATAGTCTTCGCCGTGTGGGTTACATATTAAGCGCACAAAAGATGTCCACACTGTGTAGGAACTTGACGTCCGCACATTGTTTTCACGAATTAGATATTCTCGTTTTACTCAAAAAAGGAAGCATTTTCTCTTCAGCATTAAATAGCTCAAAACTGAGTGTTATCTTAAAGGGATCGGGTGTCCGAAAACCAGCTCTCTCAAAACATTCTCTAATAGAAATGGCGGTGGTTTGAAAGATGGCTTGTTCTTATAAACTGCACGATGACAAAGGAATGTCCACACCAGTGCACGCCACATATGACTGTGTGACTTTTCGTATACCACACACTGTAGAAAGCTTATTCGGTGACATGGTGACAAGCAGGATTTTTAATATCTTATTTATTATTATTTTTGTTTAATGTCATGGCTCTTGGGAATACGTTTGGGCGTTTTGGCTTTACACGTCAGCTTTGTCAGTTTGTATTTTGATGGTCCCAATATACCAACAATCAAATAAATAAATAAATAAATAAATAAATTACATAACTTGGAATAATATGGATTCATGCACTTATAGTCATTTTAAGCAATTAATTATGTTGTAAATTATGTGTTTCAATTCAGGAGTAAGCCTCGCGATCAAAAAAAAAAAAAAAATGAACACCTTCTCCTGAGGCTAAGAGTTCTTCTGGAGGCGAAGGGGCGGCGTTGAATTTCAAACTTCATAGACATCGGTAAATAGAATAACACTAGGACGAGGTCTGTCTTTTGGGGCTTAGTGCAAATCGGGTATTCCCCTTACTCTTGCACTAATGCTCCAGTACACACACGTATATAACTCGTTTCCGGGCTTGCTTGCTTGCTACATTGGCCTACGGTTGAGTTGATCAAACTGAAAATACACGCAATCCGAAATCAAACATCGCAAGGCTTACTCCTGAGATTTGCATAAAGATGGCCAGCAAAATCATCACACTGAACGTTGGGGGAATCATCTACTCAACGTTCATCAGGACCCTGACTCGCTACCCAGACTCCGTGTTAGGCAGAATGTTTATTTATGGCGGCGGTCATCTCGACCCATCTAATAAGGACGAACATGGCCGCCTCACCATCGACCGCGACGGTCCCATGTTCCGCCACGTGCTCAACTTCCTCCGGGCGCCAAGCCTGACACTACCGGAAGATTTCAAGGAGCTGAAACTCCTGAGGCGGGAAGCTGAGTTCTTCCAAATCAAGCCGCTCATCGAGGCCGTCGACAAGGAGCAGAAGATGGGCAAGACGAGGGAATGCATCAAGGTGGAAATGCACGGCCATCTATGGACATTCTATGGCAAACAAGACGTCGTCGATCAAATCATGGTGCAGCGAAATATCCTGCCGTGTGGTTTTGAACAGATTGAGCGTAATATGACTTGTTGTCCGCTTGATATTTCGGTTACTGCTCATATTGATTTTGTTGATGATCTTTCGGGCCCATCAATGTATGGGTCAAATCTACTGCCGGAGGATATTTGGCTACCTTTAGCAAGCCTCGGGTTTGCTTTGTTTTTTACTCGTGACAGAAGCTTTTGTGATAGGCGAGCAACTTTCATTTTTGTACGCAAATCACAGACCAGTCCGCCCGAGTCAAGCTAAGGATCGAAGTGAGAACTTTTAAAAAATAATTGATTTATCATCAATCAAGGTTTTTAATTGGTTACTCATTAATTGTGCATGCGGTTACAAAAGTAGAAATTAGATCTCTTACCATTATGTAAATTAGGGACCTGACGTGTTGTTTGTCTCCCAACCTCGGTTTTGTCACATTTGCTTGAACGATGAGGAAATCAATTATGGCTGTTTAAATGTTTTTAGAAAGAGAACCTTTAAGTTTTAGTCTTGATTATTTTGTATAGCTGTGTTAAATTTAAAATTGAAAATGTTGGGACAATTTTGTTGCCGCTTGTGGTTTAGTCAAAACTTCCGCCAGTGGAAGAATTTGTCGTTAATGGTCCCGGACCTCCCTACAAAAATTCTCAATGTTTGTGAAAAATTCGCAAGGAATGTTGGACATGTAAAAAGTTACTGTGCTCTCACACGAAGCTCATTCTGTAATATTTCACAAACAGTGAGAACATTTTCGCTATAGGAATGTTTTTTTTTCTCTCCTTTCTTTTTCCGTCGTGTTAAAAAGGGCTTAACATCTGAAAAGCAGCATAACTTTATAGTTAATTATAATTTCGTCATTTTGTACCACAAAAGGTATGTCAACGGTGTGAGGTGACATCGGCGTGAAACTTCTTATTTTGAAGTGTCGTAATATTAACAACAATTTGTCCACACCACAGAGACAACAAAATGTTCGTTTTAGTGCAGTGTTTTGTTCTTGTAATAATCAATAGATAAAATGCATAAACATTTAGATTGTACAACTTTGCCGTTGGCATTACATATAATGTTAAAAAGTGCCTGTATATTTTGCAGAATGTCAACGATGTGAGGTGACATCGGCGTGAGACTTCTTATTTTGAAGTGTCGTAATATTAACAACAATTTGTCCACACCACAGAGACAACAAAATGTTCGTTTTAGTGCAGTGTTTTGTTCACGTAATAATCAATAGATAAAAATATGCATAAACATTTAGATTGTACAACTTTGCCGTTGGCATGACATAATAATGTTAAACAGTGCCTGTATATTTTGCAGAATGTCGACGTAGCATAAGTATAATACAGTACCGTAGAACATTATACAAATAGTTTGATCACACACTTTGTGCATAAGGTTTTTCCCTTAACTAATCCAAGGAGGAAGTTGGTTTATCGCTGCTTCCTGAGGGATCATTAGCATTTTTTTGTTAACTGCGCCCATTTACCCCTAACCATGAACCTGAATATATGCATTGACATTGTCAGACCGTGTAGGAAGGAACTGAATCCTTCCTCAAATATTGTAGTCTAGTACTTCTCAGTCGAGTATTAAGTGCTGCCGTGTACTATAGGGTGTACTGTAATTGTTTTACTCACAATGTTTATTTGTTTTGCTTACTCAGTTTAACTTGTAACTTTCTGACTTTCTGAATTATTAAAAAGCGTCACCAAGTCGTGAATAATGCTCCTAAGTTTCATTGAATGGCTTCGGTAAAGTTACTGGCCCTCTGAAATCGGTTGGGTTGTGGACATTTTAACAGAGATTTTGTCTTCCATTAATTGATTTGAACAGAAAACAGTTTGTTAAAAATTACTTTGTTTACCGTTTTTAAGACCCCTGCAATGTTTTCTTTTAAAATAAGCTCTGAATTTTTGCATGAATAAGCAAAGAATGGAAAAATCTTCAGGGAATTGTTTGTCTTTTTAGTGGATTACAGTGCATACTAAATTAGCTGCGACAGATTTTTCTTTTTGCAACGTCATAGTCGTTAGTTTTGCCAACCAATGAATGGTTGGCAAAAGCACGGGTTATAAAAAAAACAGCCGTTTGTCTGTACAGCGCCCTCGTTTTTCCCCTTTCTTTTAACAAGTAACTGCGAGCACACCGGTCACTGAACCAACGCTTAGTAGCCAGTCTAATGTAACTGATGCTTCGAGAGTGCTGCGAGTGGTTGGACAGTTTCCCACATTAAAATCAAGTATTGCAACAGACCGATTGCGCGACAATGTTAACGTGCGGTTACGTGACCTCCTATCGGGTATGACGTCATACAGCTGATGAAAAAATACGTGTAAAAGCATAGGCCGTGACACAGAGTGAGTACGAAAACAGTCAATTTTACTTTGTCGTTAATCGATGAATTAGTTAATCAGCCCCTATTATTTAAAGTAGTATGCTGTGGCATTAATTTAAATCACATCTCTGTTTCATAATTTAACAGAATTCTTCTAAAAAGAGGTTTTTTAGTCATGCACTACCGGCGTCGGACGACTATGTAGCCACCCGTCTGTTATTTTGTTTGTAATGTTGGCCTAAATCACTGTAAAAAGGATAAACAACGTTGGAAAAGTGAGCATTAATACCTAGCCTTGCAGAATTTCAAACAGGCAAAGGAATCACACAGTTTTGGAAAGCAATTTCTTTGGAGGATTTCAGCTTCAAAACTTTGAAATTTTTGTGTTAAAAAGTGTGTGTTGATCGCGGTCGTCTGGCCTAACGTTCCGTCGTGCGCTGTACACATCGTGCACATTTATACGGTACTTTTACAATTTTCAAGACTTGCTGGAACTGTCCTTACTGGCTTTATTCAGCCACTTGAAGGTCTCTGGTACAAACTCTGGAATATGTCTCACAGATTTCGAGCAAGAAAAGCCTCGATCGAATAAACTAAATGCATTAATCATCGTGTACCGTACCACCCTTTCCTATGGAGGATTACGTGTGTATTTACATTTTATACCCAACAGGGGTCACGTGACATAGGTCGCGCAATCGGTCTATTAACAACTGGAGATGGCAAAGAGATACACGAAGTGCGCCATTCATTGAACATTGGTCGCTGGGTGCGCGTGACTCCGAACCTTTAACCCGATGGGTTCTAGTGTGGCCATTCAGCAATCACATGACAGTACAAGATTGTAGGATCTCATGTGAAGCTCAGTTGGTGTACGTGCTATTGATTTCCCGTGGGACGGTTGGGCCTTACTACCCGACATTTTTAGTCGCGCTTAGACTGGTTCCCAGTCTATACATTGCAATTCTGTACGTGACTGTACAAAGTCTGTGGGACTTTATATTTTATAGTCTCGCTTCTGTGTTCACTCATTACATCAGTTGCGTTTATGAAACTGAACATACAAGAACATCGATGATTTAACTCCAAATATTGTAAGATTGAGGTTTAATCCGACGATTTACATTAAGATGGCCAGCAGCAACATCATCACCTTGAACGTTGGAGGAACCATCTACACGACATCCATCGAGACCCTGACTCGGTACCCAGACTCCATGCTGGGAACGATGTTCGGAACACAACCTGGTAACAGTGGGAGCCAACTCGACCCATCCAATAATGACGAACAGGACGCTTCGTTATCGACCGAGATGGCCCCATGTTCCGCTACGTGCTCAACTTCCTCCGGGAGTCGAGCCTGACCCTACCGGAAGATTTCAAGGAGCTGAAACTCCTGAGGCGGGAAGCTGAGTTCTACCAAATCAAGCCGCTCATCGAGGCTGTCGACATGATGAAGCCGACGGAAACCCGCACTAAGGTGGGGGTATTGTACCGATTTTGGAGCTCAATGGGAATTTTTTTAGCAAAATTGAGTTACTCGATTAAAATCAAGGCGCAATGAAAAAACCTTCCTTTGTGGTTATGCAAAAAATGAGCGTACACATTATCATGCACAGTTTGATCTTGTTTTTCAAAGGTTTAGCGAGTTGTTTAAGAACACAGTAAGTTCACCACCAAGTCTCTTGTCGGAAGATTATATCTTTCACTTTAGCAAGCTTTGGATTTGTTATGTTGTCTAAGTTTTCTCACACAAGAACCTCAGTTTGGATTTCTGTACCTAAAAACAATAGGCCTACCGGACTGCTGACGTTTGATGAAACTGACATAAAAGTTATCATTGATCAATCAGGAATAAGTTGTTTAATTGGCCGAATAAGTTCAATAATTCAAATTGGCTCATTGTAACTAGGCTATTGGTTCTTGCATGCTGTTACAACAGTTGAAATATAGTTATCTTATCGTTATGTCAGTGCTCTGTATCAGTCAAGGTTGACGGTTGAGGTCGAGGTCGGATTTTTGTGGTCGGGGAAAGTCAGATATTTCCAATAATTTTTACGAGTTTATGAAACTAAAAACTCACAATGACTAACATCTAAAAACAATAAATTAGTGTAAGGTTTGGGTTTACTCCATATTTTTGCATAAAGATGGCCAGCAACATCATCACCTTGAACGTTGGAGGAACCATCTACACGACATCCATCGAGACCCTGACTCGCTACCCATACTCCATGCTGGGAACGATGTTCAGAACAACACAACCTGGTAACAGTGGGAGCCAACTCGACCCATCCAATAATGACGAACATGGCCGCTTCGTTATCGACCGAGATGGCCCCATGTTCCGCCACGTGCTCAACTTCCTCCGTGAGTCGAGCCTGACCCTACCTGAAGATATTAAGGAGCTGAAACTCCTGATGCGGGAAGCTGAGTTCTACCAAATCGAGCCACTCATCGAGGCCGTCGGTAAATCTGCGTTCATCATGGTGGAGTATGGTGGCGGGAAAGTTTGGAAACTCTTGGCTGATGATAAGGCGATCCTTGATGATGTTTATAAAGGGCTTAAAATAGTTGAAGATGTTGAAGAAATACCTCGTAATGAATGTGGTGGGTTACATGGGTATCAGCCGCGGTTGATTAATACTATTAGTTATGTTGGTCGCGTGGACCTCCCACTGAATATGCCGAGACTGATCATAATGCTAACAAAGCGTGGATTTCGTTTGGTTTTGCGTGGCCTTGGGGAAAACTACAGAGGATCTTGGATCTTTCAACGTTGATTGACGTTTGGTGAAAGACTACAACCGTGCTCTGACGTCATGAAAAATGCAAACTTTCACTAATGGTATAAACCCTAAGATTCCAAAAAAAACTTTTAAAACAATGTTTAACCACTAAATCGATGCCTATGTTTCCATCGTTAAAATTTATCCGTATCGATAAACAAGTTAATATAATCTTACTTTGTTGGCCAATGTTGTATCAATTAAATTACTGGTTTAATCATCTTGATCACGTCGAAATTATTTTGAATATAAAAAATTCCTCTCATTAGCAGAAATGTTTTATCACTGTTTTTAAAAATGTTATCATAATTTTTTATTTATTTTTTTTATTATAGGTACAGGTTCTTAGAACTTGAAGTAATTTTTAATCTTTTTGGTGTAATGATTGTCGTAAAGCTCTGATGATGTTTGAAGAACTGTTGAAGTGATGGACAACATTTCAAACTCAGCTTTTGATGCTAAGTTCTCCAGAGACCCGTAACATACATGCATGTAATTGTCTACATGAACGGGAATCCGACTGCCTCAGGGTAGAGTACCACGATCAGGAACATTGGAAACTCATAGGTAAACGCGTGCCCTTCGGTAGATTATTTTTTTCAATTGGGGTTTACAGCACGTGATATAGAAGCAGTTGGTAATGCAGCTGCTGGCAGCGATTTTAAGGAGTATCAGCGGTCTTCAACGACCAGTGGTGGCGCCTTCTGGAGATGCCGAAATGAATCACGTTCCTGACAGAGCATGCACTGCTTTCGTTTGGTTTTGGGTAGCCCTGAAAAAGACTACCAGGGAGTTTGGATCTTTCGGCGTGACTTTGGATGAAAGAGCGCATGCTCTGAGTCAATGAAGCAAACTTTGCATTTTTGATGAAACCGGAACTCCACAGGAACTTTCCAACCATTGTAATGTATGTATAAATCACAGTGTTTTTAATGTGTTTTGTTTTTTTTTAATTATAGGCTAACTTTAACCGTCTACTGGTGCATTGGTGTCAGCCACAATAGGGAGGTAAAGCTACACGTATTTACCCGAACGTCAACGTGAGTGTGTGAATCATTATTTTCGCTGACGTCACGTAAAAAAAAATACGCCTACGTATCAAGCTTATATTTTCATGTCAATATGTCCGTGCAGTCGACCATACGCGAGCTGGAATGGGCAAAAAGTGATGACGTCATTTGGCAACAGCACAAACTTTTTGCGTTCACGTTAACTTTTTTTTTCTCACGTAACGTGCAGCTAAACCTCCCTACTTTAAAATGTACTATCTCTTAGCAAAATTTGCTGTGTTAATAAAATTGCTTGATTGATCGTTTGTTAAATTTATCATTAATTTTAGCGTCGCTAAAAGGTAATATTACTTCACTAGGTTACTCATCAAGTGATTTGAACGCTTTTGGTATCTTAATTTTAGAGTTGTAGCAAATAATAATTACAAATTAAAAAAAACTATAATGTAGTGACGGACAATGATTGCACAATGGATGGAAATTGTTTGGAAAAACTGGGCTGTTTTTATAAATCAATTTCCGCAAAGCACCAGTCTATGTAGTCGGTTTCACAGCAGGGCTAATACTCTATTTTTGTCCACTGAACAGTTACAATAGAAACGTCTTTAAGAGTTTATACGCATGTGTTGTTTACTTAAAATAGGTGTTTAGTGTACAATAACTGGGACTTGTTGAAAATTAGTTTTGTAGTAAAAAAAATAAAATAATAATAATATGTATGCAGACCAATATTTTGAAACACTTTTCGGATGCGCATTTGCAGAAACAATCATTTTAACATTGAGTTTCGCAAATTATGAGGTTTTCCCGTTTAATTTCAGCAAGAAGTTATATATTTTCATTCACACGCATTCAAATTCGCGCATTTTCCCCCAATTCAACCAAAAGTAGTTTTTGTTGAACTAGTTTTGCATTCGATTTTGTTTTCGTGCTCGGTCATGATTTCGTTCTCATTATTTTGGGTTCGGTTATTAGTCATTCTAATTCGTTTATAGACTTTCAAGACTACATTTTCATCATTTTTTTTTTTCCTGTTGAATTTCTACTAGTACTACCTATTGTACAATATTGATGAAATTGAATGGTTGAACAGCCTTTTGCTTGGCTTTTAAAAATTGAATGGTCTTTGCGACCTAATGAATTTGAATGATCTTATTTTTGACCAGTGAATGATAAACTGTTGAAATTGAGTTGCTCCTTTTGCCTGTTGAAGGCTGATGCGACGGAACGTTAATTTTCAAACGAAATTGAATAAGCCGGGTATTTAATTGAATGAGTTTTTGTTGAAACTGACCGGGAAATCTATTATTATTTTAAAAATGTAAAAAAAATAGTTACATACCTATTATAAAGTGATAACTCGACAGCTTTTAAGTATTTATATGTAGCTAGTGTTTTCAGCAACGTAACAAAGCAGTGCATAACTTATACTCTCAAAATGAAATTGTGTCGTAGTTGGTGTTTTTTTGTTTTTTTTAAAGCCCCAGCTCAACATTGGTAAGAAGAAAAACATAAAATAATGTTCACAGATTTACATAGGCCTATACCTTATGGTGTAAAGATAAACGATGGCAGAAAACTTTCCTTGAAATGTTTCTGCCTGAAGTGTTATCGTTTTTAAATAATAAATGAAATAAGATCCAAATTTAGTTTTCGTCTCAGTGAGAATTTGCATTTTTACCGTTTTCTCGCAAACGAAACAACGGAATGAGCTGACATTTTCACAGGTTATTTTTATTTATTACAAATATCTTGATTTGTGCAAAGAATGGAAGCATTTACAGTCAGTTTGCCAATGTTGAGCTGGGGCTTTTATTAAATCAGTTCGTTGAAATTGGCCGTTGGTTAGAAGTTGCCCCGCTAACATGGCTAAGGTTATCTACTGCATGGAGTGCATACTTTTTAGATTACGGGATTGGACTTTTAAGTTAACACAGCACTTCCTGGAAATGGCTAAATATTTTAAACATGACACATTCTACATTGTAGATCCTGCAATGACGATGTTCAAAATCAGAACCAGTTGATTTATGCCTAGTCAAAAGGAACAACTCCGTTATTCCATTCCAAGCCATACAGAGTGAAATAAGATCCAAAATTAGTTTTCGTCTCAATGAGTCGAAAACTCCGGCTGTAGGAATGCGTTCAAAAGCTGAATCATCTTTTGTTACCGTTTTCTCACAAATGAAACAACGAAATGAGCTGACATTTTTACATGTTGGTTTTATCACACATGTCTTGATTTGTGCAAAGAATGAAAGCATTTACAGTCAGTTTACTAATGTTGAGCTGGGACTCAGTAGAATTGATCGATGAACTATGTGTTGAGATGTTTCCTGGACGTGATACCGGGTATAGTGAGATACTTTCTGTTACGTGCCCAATTAGAGTTTGTGTTGTTTTATTAGAAATTGGTGTTTGTTCGGGTAATTTTGTGGGCAACCTTTTGTCGGTAATACGTACGAGGAAGCATTATAGAGGCATGATGCAACATCAGACGTATTCATTTCACTTTCAACTTGTTTTCTATCCATTCTGTCAGAACGAACAATAAAACGTGTAGAAGGTAGTTAACAGAATAGTGTACATTATAATTGACTGCTTCGAGTGCTGTCGAATAGCAACAATGATATGAATTATTATAAAGATAAACACTAGTCTATAATATTCACGTAACTTAAGGCTACAGTTTTCAAACTCATTTTGCTATCTTTTCATTTTGCTATATATATTTTTCGTTTGCAGTGTATTAACACAAGTAACCAGTTTATTCATATAAGAATATTAAACTCTATTAAATGGAAGTTTTTTTTACCCCCCCAAAAAAAAATAATAATAATAATAAGTATAAAGCGTTTAATGAGTTTGATATTATTAGTAATCACTCGCTGTTATGTTTTTCTTGCTAGTTTATACTTTGTGATTTTAATAAACAATTATTAAATGTTGAGAATGATTCATCCAGATTCCACTGAATGACTTAGGCATAACTATTGGACCTCTGGTGCCAGTTGTGAGCACATTATAGCAAATAATTATTTTGTCTTTCATGCAGAAACAACTTCTGGAACATGTCCAAGCAGTGTGTAAAAAAAAATAGTTTGTTTGCCTTTTTTAGAGCAAAATAATGTTTTCTTTAATTTAAAAAAAAAGCTGTATACATTTGTGCATGAATAAGCAAATACTGGGTAATTTCCTGGGAAGTGTGTCTGTCTTTATCGAGGATTACAAATTCATGCAAGAAGATTATCTGCATTAGCTGTGACAGACTTTTCGTGGCAACGTCACAGACTGCCATCTTTGCAATAGATCACCAGGCTGGGTTGCACTACACCAAATAGAGATAAATCTATGCACCGAGAGCCTCATTAATAAAAATGTAAACCCACAACTTTTTCTGTAAATCAAAGATTTGAGGTCATGGCTTTTATGGATTGCCGAAAAATATTGTGCCCCTGGGGGTTGTTGACTTTCAACCGGGAGTATTTTTGTGTACACTGCCCTTATTTTGCTAAAAAGTGTAGGGTCATTTTTTTTCAAGATGAAATCTGGCTAGTTTACTCCTTTTTTTCTTCTTTTTTAGGGTGTTTTTATTTTGGAGCAGCTAACCAAAAAATCTCAACGGCTAACCTACTAAAAATAGAAAGAAAATTTAAGTTTAACACTCGGACTGTCAGACTTTTTAATATTTTTTGAGTATTTTTGAATATTTAGCATTTGGCATTTAGCATTGGTTGCTATGGAAGCCTATTTTAGTGTGGTGCACCCCATAGAGTTATATGGGTGCACCCAGACCAGACCACAGACATAAATAACCTATAGACGGACAGTAGGGGGCGCCAAATTGTAATGTTGTACTTTCTCAAACCGTGGGCGGAAGTGAATAACGTCGCGCCTTTTTGCACACTTTTACGCGAAGTCTAAAAGAAGTGCTACCACTTCAAAGGGAAATTCGCTTAATTTTAAATGAGATTTTCACATGTAGAGTAATTTGTAAAAGAACATATGAACTTAAGGAAACCCCCAGAATAAAGAAATCCATCAGATAATTTTATTTAGGTCTAAAAAGAAAGATTTTCGATCTCCTTTCGAAATATCAAACGTCCAGAAAGAAAAAGTATACTTTTCGTGAAAAGTTGCCCTCTGCAACCGTATGCCTCACTCTTCAACCATAGAAGAAGTATTTGTCCTTCCTCCATGAGTCAAGGTATCGCCCATAACAGACCAAAAATGTTTCAACTCTCAGAAAAAGTTATTTTTACAGCTGGAAAGTCGTGTCACTTTATTTAATAATCCAAGACTGAAACAAAATCGCCCGAATTTCATGGTCCACCGTGCGTACGCGTTTGCGTTGGTCTCTGTGAGCGTTACATCGAGTACATTGGAAACGTGCATGTAGCTGCGCGTCACAAAACGCGCATTTGCCGTTGCGCATACGCCCGGGCCAAGTATATGAGGAACGTCTTCTGCTTTTGAGATGATATTTTTTCACGGATTTGGCAAATTTTAATCTGTCAGTGTCACTGAGAGTCGGCTGAGAAAATGAAAATATTGTAAAAAAAAAAAATCAATGGATATTAGTGTAGTGTTTTGATAATCTGACATCCGATCTCCTCTCTCTTCCCCCAGCTCTTCATATTAAAACAATTGGGATTTGTTTCCCTTGTCAGAAAATAAATCTTAACTAGACGCAGCCCCCGACCAACATTAAGTTTTGCTACATTTGTATAATTATTGTATCAATTTGTAACAAAAAACAACACTGCGCTGTGTACGTGTTCAGTAGTCTAGTTAGTTGTTGTGCAAGGTCGTCGTATCGCTACGGCATAATTAAACAAGAGTACAAGAATGCTACCGCAGTAGGCAAAAGCAAGCCAAAATGAACTTTGAAGATCAATACACGCCACACTAGTCGCTGGATCCTATATTATTATTAGCCTCATAATGATGTTAGAACAACGACTGACACCGGGAGAGGAAAACTTACTACATGTATTAAACAAGAATAACAGATTACAATACATGGTACGTGGTTTTCTTTTTTCTGACACATGGATGGGATGGTCACCATAGAAATTTCGTGCACGGCTGTATGTTACAATACAAAGCCTTACTTTTAATCATGGGTGTAGTTTCTTTGTTCAGAAATACTTAAAAATCTATCTAAACTTGCATTGTTTGTTCCCATTTTAATACTACAGCCAAAAGTAATGCTAAATCGCTATGCCGTGTACGTGTGCTGCAAGTACTCCATGGTGCGGTACCGGTCAGTTTTCCGGGCTGGGTGGGACACGCCGTGACGTGTGCACCGCATACTGCGGCGCTCACACCCGGGGGCCAGGCTTGCGATCACGGACCATGGAGTAATACGCGAACGTAACCTAGCCCAATGCTCTCAACGATTGAGTAACAACCTTCCTTAAAATTATGTTTGGCAATAAATTGTGTATTAATGAATAACAAGAATTGGATGTCGTAAGGATTGATATCTATGAATGAATGTCACCGGGTTCTTTAGTTCTTGTTAGATAAACTATCCCAAAATGGGTTGAAACAGCGACGGTTTGACCATGACTAAGTGCGCACTTTACGTCGTATCATTTTACTAATGCTTCGAAATCTAAACATTTACCATCACTTTTTAAAAACAAGACAATGCAAAAGTGAGAAAAATTATCTAGTTATAATAATAATAATAATAATTTATTCATTTATAAAGCGCAAATTCCAAATAAAGTTTGTTCAAATGCGCTGAACAATAAAATGACTAAAAGTACATAATAGTAAAAACACGCTAAAAAATATCCATGACGGATCATAGTACATCTTAAAAATACAATCAAAGCAACAACAACAACCCACTAATATATACAATTAGAACCACCAATTCAAATTGGATTTGTAAAAACACCAGAGGTGCGGATCAATAACTCACAAAGAGCTCAGCACAACCCAGCACATTTTAAAACACTACATAAAAGTAAAAGTAAAAACAAAATCAATAGAAAGACAATTTAAAAAGATGAGTTTTTAACAGCGACTTAAAATTATCAACACTGCTAGCTCTCCTAATGTGCAAAGGCAGGGCATTCCAGAGGGTAGGGGCAGCGTTTACAAAAGCACGGTCCCCAACGGTAGCTTTGGTACGGTGAAAAGGGTAACCGAGAAGAGTGTCATCATGAGAACTACGAAGATTGTAACAAGATGATGGCTTCTTTATGATAAGTTGGCTAAGATAAACCGGCGCTAAACCATGAAAGCATTTATAAGTCAACAGCAATATTTTAAAATTTATCCTGAATCTCACTGGAAGCCAATGAAGATCGATCATTAATGGTGTAATGTGACAAAACTTATATGACTTACAAACAAGTCGAGCGCAGGCATTCTGCACTCGTTGAAGATGATTTATCTGACAGTCAGGTAAGCCATATAAAAGGCTGTTACAGTAATCTAAACGACTAGAAATAAAAGCATGAATCAAGGTCTCAGTACACTTAGTGGTCAGGTGTTTTCTTATACGTCTAATGTTATGCAAATAATAAAATGCACTACCACAAACTTTATGGACGTGAGTATTCATTGACATTATGTGCATCGAACCATGAACCTAAGTTACGAGTAATAGGCGCAGGTGTTACCATACAACCACCAACATGAATGGAATCAAGATTAACTTTAGCCAACTGTTGGGGGGTCCCAATAATCATGAACTCAGTTTTACTGTCATTCATCATCAAACCATTGGCTAACATCCAGTTACGTAAATCCTTAATACAGCACTCCAAAGCAGCTAAAGACGACCTTTGATTTTCAGAATCGTTAGTGCTAAAAGAAATATACAGCTGTGTGTCATCAGCATAACAGTGAACCTGTGGAAGATGGGTCTTAACAACATCAAACAGTGGGCTAGTGTACAAAATAAATAACAAAGGCCCAAGACAAGAGCCTTGTGGAACACCGTAATGCAGATTGAATTGCTGAGAAAGATTACCATTTATACAAACTTGTTGGGATCTACCAGACAAGTAAGAGCTAAACCATTTGAGAGCAGTACCGTAAATACCAAATTTACACTGGAGAGTATTCAGTAAAATGTTGTGATCTAAGGTGTCAAAGGCGGCACTCAAATCAAGCAAAACTAAAAGAGAAACCTGTTGTCTATCCATAGCCATTAATAAATCATTTCTGATCTTAAGTAAAGCCGTCTCTGTGCTATGATACTGACGGTAGGCAGATTGAGCAATGGGATACAATTTATACAACTCTAAATGGGATTGTAACTCATTAACAACAGCTTGCTCAACCAATTTAGAAATAAATTGCAAATTACTGATTGGTCGGTAATTTTCAACCACCAAGTCGAGGCCAGGTCTTTTTAACAAAGGTGACACAAGGGCCGATTTCCACGTTGCAGCAAAATGACCAGTGCGAAGAGAAGTATTAATCATATTAGTGACAACAGGTAAAATAACGTCTAAACTATCAATAAGCAATCTAGTTGGTATCGGATCAAGCGTACAACATTTCTTACTGGAGACTGCAATGAGCTTATGAACAGAAGATTCAGAAAGCTGAGTAAATTCGGTGAGAGTACCAACAGTGGACGGCACTGAGGCATACAGATTACAGATGGGCGAGCAGATCCCATTACTTAACCGAGACCGAATATTGGTAATCTTCCGCACAAAATAGGAACCCATATCATTGGCAAGAGAAATATCATCTAAACAAGGGGGTAAAACAGCAGGCTTCTCAAGGTTAAGAAGAGATCTGCTGGCCTTAAAAAATTTCCTTTGATCATGACTGTTATTGTCAACAAAAGATGTGTAAAACTCACGACGGGCACGATTCATAAAAAATGTAACTCTATTTCTATGAAATTTAAAAAGGTCAAAATCTTTTTGGAGATTGGAAAGTCTCCATTTGCGTTCAGCCTTTATTGATTTATTACTGTTTTGAAGATAATTGGTGATTTTTTAAACCTTAAAACAGAAATTTTATATCGTCATCTCCTATCTTTGCCATTGCTTTACACGTTATTCAATAATAAGTTTGCCCACGGTTTGGGGTACAGTCTGGTGCCGTCACAATTACGGTACCCAAGCGTTGTTTTCCATAGGCGCTGTTGCGGTTACTTTCGTTTGGTTTGACTTTGAATTGCCAACTCCCACACAGTTGTTAGCCGCAGCCGATTGCTTTGACTTTGCCACTGAGCTCTTTTCTTTCCTCTGCTGCTGGGCATGAGTTCTCGAACCGATTGCGTAGGATAGACTCATGACGTTTTTAGCGTGGTTTCAAAATCTTGTTTCAAGTGCTGGGGAATTCCCACAGCAAGCAATCGGGAAATTCTCAACCGGCTTCGTTAATCAGTTCGTGAAAACCACAGACATAAAGAACCTATAGACGGACAGCACCTATGGAAAACAACGCTTGGGTACCGTAATTGTGACGGCACCAGACTGTACCCCAAACCGTGGGCAAACTTATTATTGAATAACGTGTAAAGCAATGGCAAAGATAGGAGATGACGATATAAAATTTCTGTTTTAAGGTTTAAAAAATCACCAATTATCTTCAAAACAGTAATAAATCAATAACTAGATAATTTTTCTCACTTTTGCATTGTCTTGTTTTTAAAAAGTGATGATAAATGTTTAGATTTCGAAGCATTAGGTTCTTTATGTCTGTGGACCAGACGCCCCAGCCGTTTGTTTGTACAGCGCCCTCATTTTTCACAAAGAAAAATCTGTGTACCCCGCGGTCAATGAACCAACGCTTGACGGCCAGTCTAATGTCAGTGATGCTCTTCGCTGCAGCAGCTTCTGGGAGTGGAACTTGCAAGTGGTCGGTAAGTTTTCTGATTTCATTTTCTAAATAGCTCTAAATTGTATATTTAACTCTCCAGGTCACAAGCTTCAAGGCTGTTCTGCGAGACGGGCAGTAGACTGACGAAAGATACATGTGTTTGGCTGTATTTATTTTAGGGCTCGTGCATCAATTTTTTGTTCACACTCTCGAAGGACGAGTTGGTGGTCCAGCCAGTAGCAGAGCATGCAGCAGAAACTACCCCCCCCCCCCCCACTTACTGCTTTTGCGAAGGAAATCCTTCTTCGCCCACTCTGGCACAGTGCCTAGACCTAGTGCCTTTGTAGTGGTGCTAAGTACAGGGCCAGGACACTGATTACGATTAAACGCAGTCACTGAGACACAGGGCATACATTTTACAGTGACAATAATGTTATTGTTAATATTTGTGGGTGGGGATCCATTTTGTTTTTTATTGCAGACCCTGGGATTATTGCAGGCCATCACTTGGTACTCGTTACTTGGTATATCTTCCAAAATCCTTCCACGAGGGAATATAACTAGGACTAGGAGGTTTGGTTGATGAGAGCGGTCAATGATTTCCTAAATCATTTTGTGGTGGTCTTCCAGTCGTGATTGAAAGACTGGGTTTATGATGAGGAGTCAACAATGTGTTGTGGCAGTAGGTTCCAGTCTCTGGTGGTTCACGGGAAAAATGAATTGGCGAAGGTTGCAGTTGTTGTTGTCACCTGTTGGAATTGGTTGTTGTGTCCTCTTGGTGTCTGGTCAGTTTTGGCGCGATGTAGTCGGCTTGATTGATGGCGATGCTTCCTTTGTTGATTTTGTAGAATGACGTGAGACGGTGATTCCCCAGGACTGTTTTTTTTTTGACCCAACAATGCTTTTTTAACCTTGGACATCATTAATATTCGGCGTATGTAGGGTCCGAGATAGACCCAGTAGCTGGGGCACTGTAGGCCTACTCCTTTTTTTTTCGGCTGCATTTTGTTTGGCAGCATATTTTGTGGGCCTTAAAAATCATCGATTTGGAGTGACAGAAAATGATTGCGAGTACAATTAATTGCCTTTTAATTCTTTGATCTGCTGAGAAGCCAGTAGGCTATTTTCCAGCATTTTTTTATTGAGTCTGGTGTGGTCTGTGTTTTGCCCCTGGTCTGGCCTTCGACCCTCTGATGCCCCTGGTCTGGCCTCTGGTGCCCCCCTGTTACCCCTAGTCTGGCCTCTGGTGCCCCCTGGTCTGGCCTGCATGCCCCTCTCTGTTGCCCCTGGTCTTGCCTCTGATGCCCCAGTCTGGCCTGCCCCTCTGTTGCCCCTGGTCTGGCCTCTGGTGCCTATGGTCTGGTCTGTGATTTGCCCATGGTCTGGCTTCGACCCTCTGTTGACCCTGGTCTGGCCTTGCCCCTCTGTTACCCCTGGTCTGGCCTCCGGTGCCCCCTGGTCTGGCCTCCGGTGCCCCCTGGTCTGGCCTCTGGTGCCCCCTGGTCTGGCCTCTGGTGCCCCCTGGTCTGACCTGCTTGGATTTTCCTTTGCTAAACATTAAAGCCATGTCCTTGCCACTTTAAAGGTACAATTTCATGCCTGTCTTGCCTGGTGTCTGGTGTCTGTACTGCACCAAAACTTTGTTGTTATTTTTGGACACTAAATTTGGACTCTGTGAGGTAATGTTGGCATCCCGACAATAATTCATATTTAATAGTTTTTAAATACATGTAATTACCACTTACCAATTGGTAGATTTTTTTTTCTGCAGTACCTAAAATGAAAGCTTAGTCCTAGGCCTATACCTTCCTTGAACTTTTAAACATGCCTATTTAAAATTTTAATCTAAAATTTGTGGTCAAATTGGCAAAAAAAACACACAAAAAACATACAGAATCTTTCCAGAATCAAATTTTGCAGTTTAAAATGGAAGGGGTTGTTACTGCACAGATGATCATTTTCTTTTTGTGACGGTTGAGTGTCGACACTCACAAGGTTTGCTGTTCACTTTTTCATAGAGTAGCCAGCATGAACAGTTACATAGTTGCTAATCATTTTACCAGTCGCCTGCAGCTTTTTCACTAGTCCATACACATATTAAATAGGGATGATGTTCCACACTGAACTAGCCAACCGGACCAGTTGGAGAGAATTTTGACTGGTCCTCAGCAGTGATCCTCTGGTGTTTTAACTAGCATTTTGCCAGTGGACCAGCGGCAAAGCCAGGGGGGTTGGGGGCCTGAGGGGGTGGGGGGGGGACATGTGCCCCTCACAAATTTCCAGTGCCCCCCAGGTACACACCCCCCATATGTAGGTCATTAAAAAATATTGGTACTTAGGCCTCCCCCCAGTGAAAATCAATGGGTCCCCCCTGCCCCCACCTCCCCATTGAAGAAATCCTGGCTACCATGGCTTTGTTGCTGCAGTGCACTGAGTTGGAGAACCCTGTAAGGTTGATGTGGTTTTACTTGTAAGTTTGCGGTTTCAACATCGTGTGTTTAGTCTGTACATTTTCAGCGAGTAGAATGAAGCTCTGGACCCCATTTCATAGAGGTGTTTAAAGGGCACTGTTGTCAGATGATCATAGCAGGCCTGTGGCTACACATAAAGTTGTGAACCCCCCCTCCCCCCCCCCCCCCCCGCCCAGTTGCTGTACACGTGTGCGTGCTCTCTCCATAGATCTGATACCGAGAGTGCGCGAGCTTACAGTAGTAGAGAGTCCATAATTTCATACAACCTCAGGCCTGCCATGATCATGACGACAGTGCCCCTTTAAGCACAAAAAGTAGCTAAGCACAAACTATGAGCACTTCCAAGAATAAGGTTACCGCCCAAAATGCCATGTCACACGAACAATCTGTGACTGGTAGGCCTATCAAGCTTATTTTTGCTTAGCAGAAAGTTGTTAAAAGCATAGTTTTCTGCGTAAAGCCCAAGCTCAACATTGGTAAGAAAGAAAAAACATAAATGTTCACAGATTTATATTATACCTTACGTGGTGTAAAGATTTATGATGGTAGACAACTTTCCTTGAATTATTTCTGCCTGAAATGTTATCGTTTTTAAATAATAAATGAAATAAGATCCAAATTTAGTTTTCGTCTCAGTGAGAATTTGCATTTTTACCGTTTTCTCGCAAACGAAACAACGGAATGAGCTGACATTTTCACAGGTTATTTTTATTTATTACAAATATCTTGATTTGTGCAAAGAATGGAAGCATTTACAGTCAGTTTGCCAATGTTGAGCTGGGGCTTTTATTAAATCAGTTCGTTAATTTGGCCGTTGGTTAGAACTTGCCCCACTAAGGTTATCTACTGCATGGAGTGCATACTTTTTAGATTACGGGATTGGACTTTTAAGTTAACACAGCACGTCCTGGAAATGGCTAAATATTTTAAACGTGACACATTCTACATTGTAGATCCTGCAATGACGATGTTCAAAATCAGAACCAGTTGATTCATGCCTAGTCAATAGGAACAACTCCGTTATTCCATCCCAAGCCATACAGAGTGTCAGACACTGTGCAGTAGGCCTACAATTAATAACAAGCAATGGGGGTATTCAAGTCAGCTTGTTGCAGTAGGTTGGGCAACTCAACAATGGTTTCAAAACCCCCCTCACCTTTTTAAGACTGAATTGATGTTTTTGAGCACAACAAGTAAACCCACTCAAGTGTGACGGGTGCTTCCATTTATAACACCCACTCTATCCCCCCAAGCTACCTGTTTTTCTGTTTTACACTGTTTTGTTCCGGCAGCGGGGGCGAACAGAGCGTCCGATCATGCGTGTTGCTTCCACACACAGCCAGTGCGGGCACATCACTGTGGCGAGACTGGCATGCTCTGTGGACTGTTAAATTTACACAGTTGGGGCCGTTTGTCGAGATGGATGCTCAGTGACAATGATGACAACATCATAAAAGTGTGGGGAACGGGTTGATAAAAAGTGTGTGAAAAGTGAAGGGGAAAAAGAGTTGGAAGAATGGCAAAGTCAAGAATACTGAGGAGGGAAAAGCTGTTGAGGTACGTGATGTTTGTAGCGTTGAATTTTGGGGGGAATTATGGTGTTTAACTGTGACTGTATTTATTGTGATTGTGTTTATGATCGTCCACTGAACATCTAGTTTCCTGGTGTGCATATGACGTAGGGAACGAAGGCGAGAGATCGATCATCCGGCCTGGAAATTTTAGGGTCTTCGTGTAGGACCTTTCACGAGACAAGTCTCACTTGTTCACTCCTGATAATATTGCAGGGGTCTCCCCATGCCCCAGCTAGCATATCAGGACGGTACGCCCGGTGAATTACAGGCCAATGTGCGGAAATTACGGCCAATTTAAGCCAAAAAAAACCTTTTTTTAAAATAGATTTTCATATCAAATTCACAAAAAGTCCTAACATGAAAAGATTTTAAAGGCTCCAGATTACACAGTAAAGCTTTTCAAACCAAACACAAGCTTTCCAAGGACTGAAAGCATTCCAAGGACCATGTGTGGATTTCACAAAGCGCCAGGACTAGTCTTGAGTTAGGGAGAGTAACTAGTCCTAACTTATAGGACTAGTCATATAAGTTAGGACAATTTCTGTGAAATCCACCCTTGGTTTCAATTCAGCGTGCTTCGGCCACACTTTTAAAAATTTGGGTCCAGGATGCCTTCACAGTGCAAGGCAGTTTTTTTTCCTTAGTACTGGGCGCTTACAAGAAATTTAAAATTCCTACTGGAACTTTGCAACAAGGCAGTAGGCCTAACCCAGAGGCATGGAGACAATGGCCTCCTTGAAGTAGCAGGACTGGCATAATAACAAGACCAGACTATCGTTCTTCATTATTAACCCTAGCGCCACAAGATCCATCAAGCTCAATCGGCTGGTTTTGCTTGATTTAGATTGATCCAGTACACCACCGGATTGAAACATTCGGTTGGTTTTGATGGAGTTGGTCTTTAAGCAATTATGAAATCTGGGCTGATTTTGATGGGGATGGTCTTTCAGCCCTGTTGAACCACTGGTTGATTTTGATGGAGTGGGTCTTTCACCCCTTTACCATCCTCTTGAAAGGATTTTTGGTATTAAGTGCACTGGTTGATTATGATTGATTCAGTACAGTTGCGTATTGACTGTCCAACAATTGATTGATTTTGGCGGATCTGGCATGGATTCTCGCAAAAACACCGAGGGAGTTTGGTTAATACAAAGTACAATAACCAACAAAGAAAGATTCAGGGCTCGAAATCTGCTCTTGACCGCAGGCCCGAGGCCAATAATTTTGGTGTTGGGCCAGTAAACTCACGACCAGACAAATCCAGCACTCCGGATCAGTTCACTGTATTTTATTTTAAAATCATTCTTTAATTTAAAAAAAAGAAAAAAAAGAATTAGTGTTCGAATGTTGACTTTGAGCCAGATAAATATTTTTTTGAATTTTGTTGAAATCAAAGTTTAGACCCACTTTCCCATCAAAACATGTTAAACTGTGTTCTCATTTTAGATTCTGGTAATTGTAAAAACGAATCTGGTTCAGAAAACATTCTGAGGTACAAGCCTTGGGGTCTTGTAGCTCCCCCCCCCCCTCCCCTCCCCACTTGAGATTGATCATATTCCACAGGCCTGGAATTTTATCTTTGAGAGGGGCAAGGCCATTTTCATTTTGCAAAGGGCACTCCAGTTCAAGGAAAATCTTGAAGTCTATGGGAAGCTTTTGAAGGGGCACCAAGACCAGGGCAACAAAGGCCATGGGCTCAGTATTTAACTCCAGGCCCAAGTTCGGATCTAAAAGCTGAATGGATTAATGAAGTTCATGTAAGAACCCATCTTCTAGAGAAAATCTGTGTCTGAATTACAGTGGTCGTAAGTTGAGAAAGTTTACCCCCAAATTTTGTCTGTGCACACACCCCGAAGTAATTGTCTTGCCATAGACATGGTGCCGTGTCGTGGCGGAGCAGTCAAGCGCACCGGACACAAGCTCTGGTGTTTCAGACTCAGCAGAGTGTGGGTTCCAGTCCCGGTCTTGAAACTTGTGTCCCAGAAGCAAGACACTTATAAACCATTATTGCCTCATCCTACGTACAGTATGGGACGTTAAGCCGTAGGTCCCGTGTGTTGTGTAATGCATGTAAAAGAACCCAGTTACACTTAACGTAAAGAGAAGGGGCTCGCCCCGGCGTGTTTTCTGGTATATGGTTGGCTGCAGATTGCCCCACAGCACCTTGTAAACTATTACAAGTATGTAAATGAATGGGTCTTCCCAAACATACATGTAGCTCCGCAAACATTGTCGAAAAAAGTGCTTCGAGAAGCCCTCAGGTGTGATAAAGCGCTATGTGTAGGCCTATAAGAACTGCGTATTAATATTACTGTTTTATCATTAAAAGATTTACATTTTAAACAACACCAGCTGCACAAAGCCACACATCTTGCATTTACTCTCTGTTCCACATTGTATTCCTACAATTGTATCGGTGTGACAATGTTTGCATCATTAACCATCCTCCCAATCGACAAAACACTCACTCGGCGGTAAAGAACATTGATTTTTAAATCCAGTCACCTGAGAACAAAAGCCGTCGGCACCTTTTGGTGTCTTTACCGGTACGGTGTGATTCAGGCAACTTTGCCAGCATCCAAGGTCTGGAGGACAAAAGGTATCATCACCTAAATCCCATCCTTGAGGGGGGATTATTGAGCTGGTAGTCAAGGGGGGTCATTGGCTAACATTAGGAATTGTGTCCCCGGTGTGCAGAGCTTGTACTGTACTGCATTGGTTTCTGGGTGAATCTATTCATTGAATGCCTTTCCCCAGTCCCCAGAATTTTGTGTCTGTGTGAGGGCAATGGGAATAGACCTTTATCATGGTGCGGCCATCTTGATTTTCTCCCATTCAAACCAGTGTAACCAAAACGAGGCTGGAAGGGCAAATAGTCTGGTTCCTTTTTGTACAATGAATATCAGCATTTATTGGATACAGGGAACATGACTAAGATGGTTGCAGCATGATAAAGGTCTATTACATTTGAAGAACCATGGAACGTGTTGGACTCCTCATTCAGCAGATTCAAGGTCATTTTTTCATGAACTCCTTTTCTTCACACGCTGTGATATAAAAATATGCAAACTTTGCTATGAGAACAAACACTTGATTGTTCTCTTTTAAAAGTCATAACAAAATATTACGGTCTCTATCATGAAGGCCATCATCATGTAGGCCTAACGTGTAAGAGTTTGCTTTGTACATGTAAACTTAGCCATTTTCTGTGAGTCTAGGAGTCTAGGAAGCAGGAGCGTAGCCAAGGGGGAGGGCAAAGGGGAGAGCAAAGGGGACAGCTGCCCCCCTGTGGAGCATCTTGTCCCCCTATCACTATCAGCCTCTGGACACCAGGACATTTTGCTACTGTACATGTACATGTAGGCCTACATGTAGTCAGGCCTTGATCTTAACCGAGGCCACCGAGGCCGTTGTTGGCCTCATGCCCTGTCGAGTTGGCCAGCATGCCCTTCAGAAAAATTGCACTGTCACTACCAACTTGGCCAGCATGCCCTTGTATAATTTCTCTGATTTGGCCAGCAAAGGCCTGCCCCCTATTTTTTTTTAAGATCGAGGCCTGCCTAGTACATGTATAATCAGACAATTTAAACTTAAATTGCCCCCTCAGCATCTGTGACCTCCCCTCTCCCCTGCCCTCCCTTATCCCCTTCCCCCCCCCCTCTCCCCTTGCAAAAAGAAAATGCTGGTTACGCTAGAAAGTTTATGAACTTTCCCTAGTGAATGGATTTTTTATTTTTTTGGCAGTTAGTAATAGTTCAAAGGTGTGTTGTTGTTAGGACCCGGCATTGTAATGTTTCTGGACATTGTCTCATACATTGTATGTTACCGTCAACCATGCAAACCATTTGTATTACTACAAAGTACGTACATGTACGTATTTTGTGCATTGTGCAAGGGGTGAAGAGATGTTTTGAAAAGTGTTTTGTTTTTGCTTGAAAACATCCGGGGGGGGGGGGGGGGGGCAAGTGGTGGCAAAGACACTTTTTGTTTTTTTTCTGTATGTGTGTGTGTGTGGGGGGGGGGGGGGCTACTTAATTTATGGAATCATTTATTCAGAATGGCATTTTCAATCTTAAGGGGGGCGGGGCAGCAAGGGTTCTGAGCAGGATGAGGGGAGGAAGGCTCCAGCTTCATCTGGTTACGCCACTGAAAACGTCATCATTTGGAGAAAGAATTTGACATCTACTAAGTCTCTCGGCTAAAGAAAATGTGCAGTGCAACTCAAAACTTTGGTATCTTCTCCAACAGAGCACAAAGCCCATGTCGTCCAAGATTCCATCTACATGTATACACGTACTATAGCCATCAACTAGACTCCAGACCTGTTAAAAAACACAATCAACAAAGCCCCCCCCCCCTAAATTTAGTCTACAAACAACCAGAGATACTTTTGTTTACAGTATGATGCAGCAGTACACATTCCATACAAATTAGATTCTCTTTAAGAAAACAGACCCAATTGATGCCAAAAGGTCGTTTGAATTCCTTCCCCAAAAGCGTTGTGATTTCCCCCCCCCCCCCCCCATTTGATTCCAGCCAAAATTACCAGACAACTCAAAACTCAAAAGACTAGTATCGCTTGTCGTCTATTTCCGGAGAGCGAGCAACGTTTCCACAATACAAATGACAGCCAGTACAAAAGGGCGTGTTTACCCAGTATTGGTGACTTTAGATAAAATGTTAACACTCGGCACAATCGGCACCCAAAAGAATAAACATGGGAAATAAATAAACACCTCCAGCGGTGAAGTGCACGGTCTACATGGTACCTTTCAACTAGGTCCAATCATAGCCATGGTCCATCCATCTCCATGTACCTGTCACTATGGGTTCTTTTTACCCCCCCCCCCCCTCCCCCTCCCCCTCCCCCCGATGCTGTCATCAATCTCTAAGAAATAACCCCTCAGTATAAGCCAACCAAGTGCGAATTACCGGGGAAAATGACAAAACCATATTTCCATTCCTCCGCACTGGTCGTTTATTGACAAAACAGACAAGTTTTTTTTTCCCCCCCCCCGCTCCTTCTTGAGCTGGTTGAATGTGAATACAGTCTGCCAATTATTTTACACCGATTGACGGGAAGAATGGAGTGGTGTGATGTCACTATACAGGCAGGGCATGTTTGCAATTTATGGAAGGTTAGCTTGTTAGTCATGGGAATTGGCCGCAGATGAAAGACATGTTGTGGGGGTGAATTAACTACATATGTACATGCATGTAATGTCATGTGTATATAATACCAATGGGGAAGCAATTTTCTTCCTGGGTGCCGGTTCACCATGTACCACATGTTTGCCTTTTCCCTAAACGCTTTATTGTGTATTCGCCTAAGATACATTTTTCAGTTATTGAAAGCCCATCTTGGTTTTGTAACTGTTGAACCGTTTCTGAATTGGTCGGCGTGTAACCGTCCGTTTTAGAAACAAATTTTAGAGAGTAGGGCCCTAAAAAAAAAGTTTTCATGACGACAGCGCCTGTGGTCAAAACATTGCGTCTTCATTACAGCATTTTAACTTTGAGCAATCACCCTGCCAAAAAAAACAAACAAACAAACAAAAACGAGAAGAAACAAATCCCACAGTTTACTGTAAAATTCTCTAACTGTAAAATACTCTTACACAGTCAACCCTCCTACTATCTGACCATTCAATATCATCCCCTGTGGTTTTGAATCACAGAGATGAACTATGCCAGCATTCAATATGATACGTATCATGTGGTGAATATACATGTACAATGCATCCCCTACTCAGAACACAGTCAACCCTCCTACTATCTGACCATTCAATACTGTCATCCACAGTGGTTTAGAATCATAGATCAGCGCTATGCCAGAATGCAATGATGATACATGTATCATGTGGGGAAGGTACATGTACAATGCATCCCCTACTCAGTACACAGTCAACCCTCCTACTATCTGACCATTCAATACTGTCATCCACTGTGGTTTTGAATATAGACAAACCAATGCCAATGACAACACTGTACACTAGCAATGTATTATGCACGTAGAATGTAAACTTCTGTAAACAAAGTGTGCAACCATAAACAACACATCCTGTGCAGTTATAAAATGGCATAAAATGGTTGATCAACTAGCTGCATTATGTTGAAATAAAAAGTAAGATGGTGTTGAAAGGGAGCATTTCTTGTACTCTTAAGTCATTCTCTTCTACGTATACATGTATATTCAGTAATTTCTGGTACGATTTCTACTTATTACAACTTGAGAATTTATTTTTGAAGCCCCATGCTGTTCGAAACATTAGCATTTTTACCAGCAATAAAGCCTTGATGGTATGGGATTAAATCAATAGTGATTACAAACATTTAATGAAATATTTCAGCCATGAGGGAAATAAAAACTGTTTCTCAAAAAATACCCAAGTAATTCTTGTAAAAATTTTTTTTTTTTTTTTTACTAGTGAAAAAAAAATGGAATAATGAATGCATGAGTACTGGTCACAGCAATCAAATAAATTGACCGAAATACTCATTCTTGATATTTTAATAAACATCTGCTGATACTTCACCAAATTGATTGGTAAAATCTTGTAATACCCTGTGGTCAAATTATATCATACTGAAGTGTGATATGTGATCAAATTAAAATTCCGTAATCCTCCATGGATATTAGTGCCAGAAACATTCCAATCAGTTAGCCTGGCCTAGAGCCACCAATATCTCCTCTGGAATGATCGGATTGTGTCAGGAGGGGGGGGGGGGCTCTGGCAGTCAGATGGCGAAGTTTGCACTGGTGTGCACCGTACACAATCATTTACATCGGTATTTACAACGGTTGTAGTTTATTCTTTGTCGAAGTCTTACACTGTCACTTCAATAACAAATGGTCTGATGTACAGCTGTTTTGAAGCATCAAGCCTCTACTTCTAAAATCGACGTAGTTTGGTGCGTGGCTGCGGAGCGAATGAGTTCTTTGTAGAATTCAAGATGCAGGATGATTTCCTTTCTTAACTTCCATGCCTTTGGATGATGGACATCAAGTGTGGGATTGAGTAGGCAAATAATGTAGTGAAATCTTTGGATCTTTGACTCGGTGAGGTGAGGAGAAGAAATGATGGCTACTTTGAGAGGACAGGACAGTTATCCGAGGTATTTTAATTCGGGATACGCAATCTCCATGAGGTAGGTCTACGATGTGGGAACGTTGTATACTATCGCAGATTATGTCAGTACTTCAGGGTTCTTTCACTGGGCCCATCTTCATGGCTAAGCTTACCGCTGAATTTTGCGTATTTGCCCTGCCATGACCCATGGGAGTACTTGCTTTACAGGGCACCGTAAGTGGAGAAATTTTCGGTAACCCTGCAGCTGTACGTATCCTTAATGAGGGTATTTTAACATAGGGCTTAATTCGACAGCAGTGTTTTCAATATATAGCAAGCGTACTACATGTATTTAATGAATTGTATTTCGTACATGTTTTATTGCCGTCTCTTTTTTCTCCTTTTTGTTTTTGTTTTTGATTTGTCGTAATGTGTATTTTTATAAATGTTTTTAGACACGCAAAACCAAAATGAATTTCACTGTACATTTTGCCTGTGACAATAAATCAGTATGAACAGTACTTACCATGGCCCTGTGCCCAATTTCGTAGAGCTACTTTTAAAGCACAAAAAATAGCTAAGCACAACACAATTATGAATTTAAGGTTACCAGCCAAAATACCATTTTACGTGAATGTATATATACAATCTATGACTGGTATTCTGCCCATTTGTGCTCAGCAGAAAATTGTTAAGCAATGTTTTGTGCTTTAAAGCAGCTCTACATATGTATGAAATTGGGCCCAGGTTTGTACGCTTGAAGTTTTGGTCGACACCCCCCCTCTCCCCACCCTCCCCCCCCCCCCTCAAAAAACAAAAAATTAAAAAAAAGCTGATAGACAACGAATTTAATGTTGATTTTTATTGCAGTGTTGCAGTGATGGCATTGTGCTTGAAGTATTGTGCCATCTTAGCTGGGTGTAATGTAATACTGTAACCTGTGTCTAATGTAAGCAAGTTAAGACCCCCGTAACCCCTCAGCCACTTTTATTACAAGAGACTTTTTTGATTTATTGTTCCCTTGAACCAGGATTTGACTCTGGCAGTTGTTTACTTTTAATCTTGACACAGGATCCCCGAGCCAGGGACCTTCAGCAAGCGTTTCCCCAGCACAGTGTCTACTTATGTCGCCGCCGAGGAGGCTCCTAAAGGTGGAGCTGAATCCATCGCCATGGGGATAGGACTAACGGCCACGGGGATCGTCTGGACCCTAGTCTCCTTCCTGGGGACCTGCCTGTGTTGCACAGGCTTCATCTTTCCTTACTGGATAACGGGGTCCATGCTGGAGCACCCCGTCCACTTTGGCGTGTTCCGGCGCTGCAACTACCCGACCTCGCGGGCGGAGATCGCCGTGGGATGCGGGCGGTACTCCAGCTTTGAGGACATACCCACGTTGTCGTGGCAGCTTTGCACGGTTCTGTTGGGCGTCGGGTGCGTGGTGTCCATGCTGGTTGCCTTCACGGGGATACTCGCTTGCTGCGTCAAGGATCTAGTGACGCAGAGAGTCGGGAAGGTGGCTGGCGTGATTCAGTTTCTAGCAGGTGAGTTACATGTACTACAAACAAATGTGTCCGCTGCTAGAACACTTTTCTTTGATTTGCAGACTTTTGTGACGGCAAAACAGCCTTTTTCCTTAACAGTGGTCCACTGGCAAAAATGCTAGTTAAAATCCCTGAAGACCAGTCAAAAATCTTACCATGCAGTCCAGGTGGCTTGTTCAGTGTTAAAAACTATCCATGTTTAACCTGTATTATGAAATACGAACTAATGAAAAATCTGGCGGACTAACTAACTGGTCAGACTGGCTAGGCACTGAAAAAGTTCATGGCCAACCCTGCCAAACTGTTTGGACACGAAAGGAAAAGTACAACAAATACCCAGTGTAAGTAAGTACAAGGTTAAAATTTAAAACGAACAGAAGAATTCTCAGAAACTTTGTCGTAGCTTTGAACACAGTTTTCACAGTCTGCCTTTTATAAATTTTGCGCAAAACTCTTTTGGACACGTAAGGAAAAGTACAGTAATTGCCCAGTGTAAGTAATTGTACAAGGTCAAAATTTGAAACAAACCAAAGAATTCTCAGAAACTTTGTCGTAGCTTTGAACACAGTTTCCACAGTCTGCCTTTGTAAATGTTGTTGTTGGCGTCGCATGCCTGAAACCACGCTCTTGTAAGGGCAAGGAAGTTGGTCCTTAAATGAGGGGCATCTCAAGGGGGCACCGAGGCAATAATCTGGGGAAGATGAGGGGAAGGAGGCAAAATTGCCAAAGCATGTATAATTTGTGTATCATGCCTGGCATTAACATTTCTGTCTTTGGAAAAAGCTTCTGTATCCGACTGCCACTTTCTAAGGCATTTTTTTTAGATTTTTTTAATGTATGTTGGGCTTTATTTTTCCCTTTTTTTTTTTTTTTTATATTCCTCTCGAGGAATTTGTAGCGAAAACGCTAATTGTTGACCTTTAAAAAAGAAAATTCAAGCGGACATTCCATCGCGCAGCTGGAGCTTTCGCGCATTCATGCCCAAAGGAACTAAAATGGCATGTAGCGGGTAGCGTTGTTAAGCCCAACGTAGACGTGAAAATGGCTTATTTTTCATGATTTTGACACTTTGTGATAGTTCAGAGTGCCTGTTCCTCTCTGTATACATTCCTTCAACCTTTCTGGACAGGTAAGGATATAATTGGACCTAAATTAACCCTAACAGTCCTCATTCCATCAAACTCTAACAGCAGGTTTTGTTGGATTTTGTTGGACTGGGTACTGCATGAGTAAACTGATTATGCTTTACATGGGTTCAGGCATACCACCATAATCAGAGTACCACAGTTTGGGTGTTGAGCTACCCATAATTATGGTGTTGGAATTTATTAGAATGGGGAAGGATCCTAGTAAATCACTCAAGGGAGTTAAGGTTAAGGGAGATAAAGTGGCTGTTGGATACTGCATTTTTGCCCTGTCTTCTTGTCCCCCATACAAATGACTGTATAAATAAAAAAGTTGACCAGAGTTGCAACCGCCATCTGTTTTTTGTATAGTGACGGTAAAAATGTGTCAAAATTTCATCAACTCTCAAAAGTCGGTTTTATGGTGAATTGTATTAAGTAAAAATAGTATTGTGCACTGCAGAGGGAATGACCTCCATAAAAGAGCACTTGTAAACGGCTTTTCTAGTTACTGTTTTGGGACAAAAATGTCAAAAGACTTTTTCTTTATAGGATTTGAATGCCTTTGGGAATAGCGTGAGATATGATCTGCTGAGTGTAAGACAGTGACCTGGGAACCAGAGTCATAGGCTATAGCTTTTTCTTTTTCACCCAACCTTTCTAAAACATTGAAGTTGTTATTTAACACTGAACTTGGCTGAACTGAGAAATCAAACACTCTGGTAGCCTGCTGTACCAACAAGGTATTTGATGTAGCCAGGGGCTTAGGTATTGAATCGGGAGAGCTTGGACCAATGGAGGTAGTGTTTGGACAGTGGGAAGACCAGCTTTGCTAGGGTGAGGGCTGATGGGGCTGGTTGCAAGCAAAGCTAGGGTTGGTTTAAAGAAAAGCTTGGAATGCATGCCTTGAATTACATGGTGGCCAAGGAGTTCATTGCCTCTGTTGCCCCAGGTCTTGGCTTTGGTGCCCCTTTAAAAACTGTCCCATAGACTTGAAGAATTTTTTAAAGAGTTACCAAAATGAAAATTGCCTGACCCTTGCCTAGGCCTAGGAATTTAAACTTGAGAAAAACAAAATTCATTGTAAGATCAATGTTGACTACCCAAAGGAGGATTACTTGTACAGTACGTGTTTTTTTTTTTAAGGATCACAGTCACAATGTATTCCAAACGTAAGGCCCGTTCAAACGTTGCTCTCTTGCCGTGTCAAATTCAAATAACTGATTTGTATTGATTCAACACGGCAGGAGCGCGACGTTTGAAACCACTTTTGGAATTTGTCGCGGCAGAGGTTTATATAGCTCGAACTCAAAATGATTTGAATTCGGCACGGCAAGAGCGCGACGTTTGAAATGGGCCTAATGGAGAATCCAAGGAGATTTCTCAAGTTTGTGAAGGAGATGTACAAAAGTACCATTTTGCCCTTTTAAAAATGACTGGAATACATGTAGGCCTACTGTTTACATTTGCCCCCCCCCCCCCCCCCCCCCCGCAGTGACAGCATGCAGCTTTATTTTCAAGCTGTGACACTCATAAATAAATGCCCATGACCTTGATGGTGTACAGTGTCATGTTCAGTAATTGGTGTAAAAAAACCAAACCCCTAGCCCAGTTGCCCATAAAATTTTCATACTGTAAGCTGAGGACTGTAGAAATCTAACCAGTAAAATGTCTTGTGAGAGCAAAAGTTGAATTACATGTACAATGTACACACGTAGGTGCACTCTCTAGCTTGTGTGTGTGGGAACAATGAGACTAAAGGGTTCAGGGTGTTACTTACTGGGGCGTCTTTGACTACAAACTAACATTGAGGGCGCTGCAAAGACCTGTCACAAAGCGTTAATCAGAGTTCTGAAATAATGTAGGCTGCGTAGATTCTACATGTATGTAGAATCAATCCTGGTTGTACTTTGAAGTTGTACTACCACTGTAGACCTTTGTGTGTGTGTGCCCTGATATTCGCTGCCTTATGGAGACATTAGACAAAAGGGAAAGCAAGGAACAATGTGTCTCCATAGGGAAATTCTAAAGAGAGGGTTGCTCCACAAGGAATTTTGTGTACAAAGTCTATGGGAGGATGTTAACTACAGGGACAAAGGAAAGAACAAAAGAAGTCTCCACAAGGATGCAAAAATAGGAATGTGTGTGTGTGTGTGTGTGCCCTTACACTCACCAACTTACGGGGCACTTTACACAATGGAACAATGCTACCCCACAAGGTTTTCTTTGTTCTAGTGCTACCCCACAAGGGAATTCTTTAGAAAAGGGACAATAAGTTGAACAATGAAGTACCCCGCAACTGGCCATGTGTAAGGGTGTGTGTGTGTGTGTGTGATATCTGGAAAAGTTGTGCAAGAAAAATGTATCCTAGACCTAATTCTGCATTGCTTTGCAACACTTTTTTCAATATCAAATTCTACCAGCTACATGTACACTGGCTGCCCATTGAGAAACGTATCCAGTTTAAAACTATTTTGTATGTTTTCAAACGCTTGAATGACTTTGCACCTCCTTATCTCTCTGATTTGTTTCATCTTCATCAAAGCAACCGTCAAGGACTCCGTTCTTCTTCCGATAGAACTCGGCTTACCACTCATAAGTCCCAATTATCTGATGGCAAACATGCCTTCTCACACTCTGCTGCTGAGCTTTGGAACAGTCTCCCCATTGCTGTCCGTGATTCTTCTTGTGTAGTAACATTTAAGAGTAAACTGAAGACTTATCTGTTTCCTTTATCTGTAAATTTTAGATTTTTTTCCCCCCTTCTTTTGTTATGCGCTTTGATCGTGCTTTGGAAAAGCGCAACATAAATGCCTGTTATTATTTTTTATTTAAGGTGACGTCAGAATTCTGCAACTTATTATCCAACTCATTCCAAAAGAAAATGTTTTCCTTATAGATTGCATTTTTTAGAAGAATTGTTCCAAATCGTCATCATCGAATGACTCTATTGCGTATAGTACAGTATACATTGTAGTACCTTACTTTCATGTTTACACAAAGGTCAGACATCGACATTAATAAGACTTCGTGCACCTCGTGAGATTAGCATCTCACAGACTTGCCAAGACTAGGGGTGTGGGTCTTGCTAGAAGGCTCTGAAGAAATTCTCCACAGTTCCCATCAAAAGTTCAAGAGCATTACATTACTCGTACTGTGCCTGAAGCGTGCTGGCTTGCGCTGTGGTGAAAACACAGGTATCTTCCCCACATGCAAGACGAAACAACCCCTAACATAGATAGTTGAGGCAAGCAAGCATCAAGTGTAATCTATTGAAAGTAGATTTTTGTCGTCATCGAACTGCACACATGGTGTCATCAGACCTTGTTACACGATTTCCAGACATAAGATTTTTCAAGATTTTTTTCCTGATTTCAGGATTTTCTTCCTGATTTCAGGATTTTCTCAAAATCTTCTTGAGCATTCAAATTTTCTTGAAAGAAGTATAAAGCAATCACCAAATGGAGAAAGAAATATAGTCCACATTGTTTTCCAAACCTGTAGTTTTGTATTTCTGGTGATGCACAGAGTCTGTAAACCTCATGAATTGTAACATCTGGGAGGTTCCGGATCTAGTAGAACAAGGGGGAGGCCAGGCCTGCCAGCCATTTTCAGGAATTTTCACATTCGGCAAATCTCATCCCTGATTTTCTTGGAGGCCAAGGCCGTGTTCGTCCCCTGTTATTGGCCTCGGTGCCCCCCTTCAAACGTTTCCAATAAGACTTCAAGATTGTCCAATTGGAAGTGCCCTTCGCAAAATGAAAATGGCCTTGCCCTCTCAAAGATGAAATTCCCAGGCCTGTATTTTGGCAGGTAAGCACATCAGCCCTGATGCTTCAAGGAGGCACAGAGACAACTGCCTCCGTGCCCCCTGGTCATGGCCTTGGTGCCCCCTGAAATGTTCAAGTAGAAACTTTCATTTCCCTGCAAGTTCCGTCCTCCATGCTTTTATTGAGGAAAAAATGCCTTGCCCTATCATGTGCAAACATACATGTAGTATCAGATGTTATCTTCAAGCGAAATTTAATCTTCAATTCTGATCTGTCAATCCATAGCAACAACAGTGTGATTGTAGGCATACATGTAGTTATAATTATTGCATGGTCCATATCACACCCTGTTCTGACGCGCTGTTCTAACTCCCATCTGCAGAATCCTGTGGTAAAAAATTCACTGACAATTCAAAAGTGGCGCGTTTGCTTGAAGATAAATTCCTGCGATTCATTGGATATGGGACGTATTTAAGTGCTATTTTTTTCCCCCGTATTGCACGAGGGCATGTGTTATAGCTAATAATAAAAATAACAATAAGTTATTCATACTTTTTGGAAGATAACCACAATCTTGATACTCATAGAGTCAATAGACAATAGACCGATCCATTAAGCCCCGCCTACCTTAGCAACTGCCTAGCGACAGCACACGGCGTGACTTTCTTGCCACGGTCGCTGCGGTGGTTTGGTTGCGGCCACACACACGTATCGGATACACACACGTATATATGATTTTCTTGAACGTTATGGATTTAGGTTCGTGGCCTTTTGAGCAGTGCCTCGAGTCCAAAGAACAATGCAGACAGGAACACTGTTAAACCACTTTTACACAACTGTACAGGGACCGCTGCTGTAGGATTTGCACCAACAGAAATACGAGAAAATTAAAACAAAACAAATATAAGTACAGTTGTGTGTGCTGTTGTGTGTCAGAACAATGGCGGCGGTTTGTTTACTTTTCTAATGGAATTTTTAACGTGTCGGACATTTGTCGGACTTTCAGTGGCATTGTCAAGGCTGTGATTGGTCAATACGTTAGTAGGCGGGGCTTAATGCATCGGTGTATTGCCTCTCTGCCCCAGGTCATTGCCTTCATGTACAGGAGCATTCCTGGTCATTGCCCTCATTGCCTTGGTGCCCCTTGTGATGCTCAAGTACAGTAGACAGTTTCATTTGACTTATAGAAGTGCATTGGAAGTGCCTTGTGTCTGCTTCTTGCTTTATGCTTACATGTACGTACTGAGGGAGATAAAACAACTGCCCTCACCCTGACCATAGAGCAAGGAACTGACAAGAACCGGCCTGGTACTTCACGTGGGCAACGGAGGCAATTGCCTCCATTGCCCCCTGGTTCCAATACAAATTTACAATGTCCTCATAGAGTGTGCCCTTTATCAAGAAAGAAAATGCCTTGGTGCCCTTGTCCTATCAAGAACGAAGCAATCAAACCTGCAAGCAGAACATGGTATGAGGTCAAGCTGTGCACTGTTTGACCATGGGTTGGCAGTGTTTAGCTCCTTTACATTGTGGTGGAAATCAATGTTTGCTTTGACCACAAACCACTCCACAGGGAGCTGGTATCCCTCCCACTCCAAACACAAGTGTTAATACTTCCAACAAACAATAGCAATCAATTAAGCTCACTAAGGCCTACCTAAACAGGTGCAGTGTTTGCAGAGCCATTCAGCGATATCAGCATATAACTGTTTACAGTTAGGGGTGGAGTGTGTAGTTTAGTGGTTTGCAACTTGAGATTCATAGTACTTAATCCTTACAGGCCTGGTTGCTTTGTTCTTGAAAGGGCAAGGGCACCAAGGCATTTTCTTCTTGATTAAAAGGGCACCTCTATGAGGAAATTGTGGAATGGAATTTTTTTTTACTAATAAAGATATAAAGGCAAGGGCACCAAGGCATTTTCTTCTTGATTAAAAGGGCACTTTATGTGGAATTTTGTAAATTTGTGCTGGAACATTTTAAGGGCACCAAGGCAATAAATAGGGGCAACGAATTGCCTGCGTTGCCTCCGTGAAGTATCGGGTCTGCAGTCATTGTCGCTGAAGGTCCTACAGAGCACCGGATCAGGGATTGAGCACTTTATGGGCAAACTTCCATGATAACTTGCATTTATTATTGACCACCAGGGCTCACCCTTAACACTTAGCCCGGCGTACATTGTCTGGTAAAAACTGCTATGGGCTAGTAAACACCACTTCTCAACTTGCCCTGTGGGCTACTAGAAACTGTGCAACTTACTTGTTTATAATGCTCATACTTCTTCTTTTTCAGATATGAATAATATTTAAGAAACATGAACTATTTTTGAGTGTGTGAGTGTAACTTCATTTGACCGCTATAAACTGGTTGTGATCGCTACCATTAGTATCAGGAAGCTACATTTATGACAATACATGTTTAAAATTTGGGCAACAAAAACTTCCTGGGGGCAAGTAAAATGCACAGCTTACTAGCCCCTTGGGCTACTTTACAAAAAGCTTAAGTGCAAGGCCTGACCACAGTCACTAAATTTGACACTTTACCTGGCAAGTCTGCTGCCACCTATTGGTACTTAGTCTCCCTTTTTTAACAGGAGTTACCATGAACTTGCTCCTACAGTGCATTGTAAATCATGTCATAATGATGACTGCGAAAAACATGCCCTCATCCATTCACGGACAAAAAGTACTAGATTTTCGAATCCCTATGCAGGACGGAGGTCTTGCATTACGTACATGCAATATTTTTAATTTGACAAGCCCTATGTGTTGAATTGAACAGAAGCCTTAGCATTGCTTTTCTTCTGCTGAGCATTTTATTACCCGGGGGGGGGGGGGAGGTGGGCAGGAAAACAACGCTCTTAGATGACTTCATTCCACAGGCCTGACGGGTTAGAAGGAGTTATAAATAAGGAGGAATCCAGCTGTAGATTCTGAGAAACCTACATTTAGATTATACACTTTTCTGCCTCTGATTGAAGTGCAACATGAGATACCTAATTCGGGTCAAACATGTAGTGAATGCAATTGATGTCATGCCCCTGTCCTTCAGGAAGAAAATCTATTGATATATCTATATAAAAAATGTCTTTTTAATACATCCAGGCCCTCTCAAAGCCTTAACACAGTACTTGTACTGTATTTTGACTACACCAAGGTGCTTGCCCCATCTACATTTAAGCGCAGATGCTGCCATTCATACGGGTTTCGGCGTGGTTGGTAGTCACCAAAACCTCCAGCGGTGTTCAGTAGATTTTTCATTTTCATCCACTCTCATCCCTGTTCTGAAATCCACGACTTAGTTCTCTAATTATTCAAGTATCAAGCCTAAAAGTTTGTTTGTCGTACATTGTGGCAAAAGTTTATCGTAAATCTTTTTCTCTCTCTTGCAGCTTGTCTCGTTGGGAGTGGCTGTGTTCTCTACCCCAATGGGTGGAGTCACGTCCAAGTGAAGGAGGCATGTGGAGAGTCTTCTGGATCTTACCAGCTTGGTGAGTACAGGATACAGATTCTTGCCCTTTGATTAAAAAGCACCTTTCACGTTTGTGTCTATACTGTTGATGGGTTTTTCGACTTACTTGTAAACTATTCACTTCATTAAACAAAAGACCGATCGGTGTGTTGATTGGAATTTATGCCTCTTTGGCATTCCATAGTGAAGCGTCTAGTTCCTAGACTGTACTTGTATGTATACATGTACATACCCTTTACTTCAGATTTAGAGCACATACAGTACACGCATCAATGATTAACCTTTAGTCATTATACAGTACAGAGTGTGATGCTTGTATTGAAAAATAGACACCATCAACACTGTGTCTTTCAGATCAGTAAAGCTTTAGCCCTCAGCAGTGTCCCGGGGACGATCCGGGGTCGATTAAATCAGCTCAATTTTCGGACCGTGTGTTTTGTATTGGTTTAGAATGCACCATCTGACGTGACCTTAAAAAATTAACCTTCGGGAAAGTTTAAGTCGTGACAAATATAAAGTTTTGGAAGTCGGCGGCTTTGAACTTGTGTACCATGCCTTAACTGCTGTCAGTGTTTCTAGAATGGTTTAATTTGTATTTTTCTATGAAAACAAAGGAGTAATTTACAATATAATGAATGGCCATACTACTACGAGGGTTAAGTCTTGCGTTTTGTGTAAAGAACCTTAAGGGACTTTACGTGTTGAACAGTAGGGGTATAAAATACATGCATGCATCCTGTCCGGATTTGCAGCAAAATGTGCGCAAGTTTGGAAACATATTGTACCATCAGGTTGGCCCAGTGGTTTCTTCCCCTGCCTTTCACCTCTGTGGACCCCCGGTTCGAATCCCGGTCTGGAGCCTTGCATGTGGATTGGGTTTTCAGTCCCTGCCTGATTGCGTGGGTTTTTTTTCTCCCCCATTTGGGGTTTTTCCTCCCACATCTAAAACTGAATAAATTCTTCTCGCTTCCTATTCACCATTCTGTCATTGGCGCTTGCGCCGTTGGATGTGTAATGAAATACGCGCTATTTGCATTGACCGGCGAAAATAATCGTAACAAGAAAAGCATGCTGAGCTGAAAAGAATTTCCACTAATCCCAAACAAGAGGGTACGTACAGCTAATGAAGCATTTCAGTAAACATTTTTGTTGTTTTGTTGGTTTTTTTTTACTCGAAAATGATATTTTACAGAAGATTTAAATTCAGGCCTGATACTTCAACGGTGGCAGTTGCCCCCATGCCTCTGACCATTGCCTTGGTGCCCCCTTGAAATGCTCGCTCACTCACTCACTCGACCGCAGAGACATCTGGGGACAGTCGGGCTGATCTCCCGTGTCCGTGGTTATCAGCTTGATTCCTAGAGCCAGTCAACCCTGCTGGATGGACCCAGCTGCTCAATCCAAGATGTTCTCGGGTGACCTCTGGGTCTTGACCACCCAGGTGCTTGGGGGGAGTTTTGCCTCTGCAGTGCATGGCAAGATCTAGTGCCTTCTTTGCATGGGTGCTATCGGCAAGGCGGGCAGTGTGGTCAAGATGTGCATCTATGCTGTGAGGAACTAGTGTCCAAATGAAATGCTCCAGGGCAAATGTTGCCCTCATAGAGGTGGTCTTTACTTGGGAAAAACTGCAGAGCCCCTTGCCCCTATGAAGATCAGGCCTGAAAATGTACAGTTTACATTTTATTTTTTATACAATTTATACTTCAAAAGAAAAAAATTCTTCAAAGAATTTTAACACATTTCCTTTTCAGTTCATGAAGGATTCTTGTATAGATGTGTGAATTACATGTATTTAATATGAAAATCTTATTTTTTGTCTTCTTTCTGGCAGGTGATTGCAGCATCTCGTGGGCATACTATGTGACGGCTGGTGGGTGTGGCCTCCTGCTCTTGGCGTCGTTGCTCTCATGCAAAGCCGGACTGAGGAAATCGGTCCCCTACGGGATCTGACTATCAAGCGATCACCAGTCCACGAGCCAAGAGGACAGCGATGGTCAGAGTACCAGCTATCTTTAACTATTGCATTCATGGACAAAATATCCCAACTGGTAACTGGTTACCAGTGGAACGGGCATGAGAAAGACACAATGGTGGAGTACCAGTTATAGTTTGCTTCGCGTTCATGGACAAAAATTGCTGGTGACCAGCGGAACAGACATGTTTAATGACATGCGCGGAGCACCAGCTGGCGCTTTTTTCTTTACGTTCATCATGTTCATTGGAAAACACTCGGTTGGTAATTGGTGATCGGTGGAACAGGAATATTTAAGAAGTGCTCGAACTACCAGCTGTCTTCAACAATCAGTGCTCTATATTTATGGACAAAATCTGATTAATAAGTGGTTACCAGCAGAACAGACACAGCCAAAGAAACGGGAGTACAGAGTACCAGCTATCTTTAATAACAATGAGCCCTGTGCATTTATGGACTAGACTGGATGTGGTGACCAGTGAATCATCCAGGCATGATTACACATTACCTTTTTAGCAGCGACTGACTAAGATATTCTCTGCACTTTTGGGCGTCGTTGGACACCATCTGAAAGTAGGAAAAGCAGCATTTAACATTCTTCTAAAACAAACGGTGTGAAAATTTGACCGGTGGCATGAATACCAGTGAAGAAGGCGGAACGAGTCACCCCAGGTGCAGTTTCAGTAATTCCACAGAATTAGAACCCTGAGAATGCTGCGGTTGTATCTGTGCGTGTCTGCTTTTGACCAATTCCTGAGCGCTGTCATTTTCAACTTCATGGCGAATTTCAGCTTTCCCATTGGTTGATCTGGTTAATGATGTCGCCATACCGACATGTCACATGGTATTGATACTCCTTGATGTCCACAGCTGACATAGAGGGCGTGCACAGTACACACGAATAACACTAGACAACTTCGCAAAAAATTGTTTACGCGCAATACAGTTAGATGGGGATGCACACACAGCGGCGTAGCCAGAGGGGAGCCTGGGGGGTTGTTCTCCCCCCCAAAAAAATTTCCAGTGCACTTCCCCCCAAGTGTCCCCCATGAAAAAAATGTAGATAATTATAATTCATTAAGAAACATGGTACCTAGGCCCAACTAAAAGGCCTCCCCCTTCCCCCCCTTCCCCCCCCCCTTCTATTGTCTATTGAGCTCAGCATTTTCTCTGTGAACTGTTTCTAGGAGTGAAGTCTAGTGACTCTGCTGCCCTCTTGTGACATATTTTCCCCTCATTTTGATAGTTTACATTGACCAATGTGTTGCTGAGCTCAATGTAAATGGTACGAGTTCTTGTAGATAATTGTGATAAGGAATCCACCTGCAGTTGGCGAAAGCCAGATAGATTCACCCCTTGGGTTGACGTGTCTGAATTGGGCTTTAGTTTCCCTCAATAAGAAACCATATGAAACTCAACCTTAACGTTGACAGTGGTGGTTATAATTCATGACCTTTTATACAAATATGTTGGACGCGATATCGTTTGGTCACGCCCTCAGACCTCTAGGTTCCCTCAAAAACGAGATTACCCACTTTTAAAAATTTGTTGTGATATAATTTTGTGAGAACAAAGAACCATCCCTGTAGTAAACAGTGTGGTCATCAGAGATTACTACCGCACTATTTTATTGAGCAAAATACAGCAAGAATCCTGTCCTGTTCCTTTTTAGAGGGACATACATGTATCAATGGCAAAGTATTCAAGTTCAAGGCTGGCTATGCTAATACTGGGCCTTTTTTATGCCAACTGTCAAAGAGCTTTACATTATTATTACTATCTCTGTTTATCAGCCCCTAAGCATTCCTGGGTTGAGTTTCACAAATTAGTACTATCTTAGGAATGGTCCTAACAACTTATGACTATTCCTATAAGTTAGGACTAGTTACTCATCCTGAGTCGAGATAAGACTAGTCCGAGCGCTTTGTGAAATCCATCCCTGAAACCATCTGAACTCCTCAGGAGTATGCAGCACCGGTATCCAAATGTGCAGACCGAGTGCATATCATTTGAAATAACGATCTCGACCCTCAGAGTCGCATTTGATGCTCGATATGTAGCAGGGTGTACTCCCCCCGCCCCCTCGTATTGTGTCTTCATTGTGTTGTGGAAATCTCAGGAATTCTTTTGAGGGTTTTAGGGGGGGGGGGGGGGGGTTACTTCTGTACAAGAGGGGAAGAGTGTGTTGGAGAATGGGAACATTTTGGGCAGGGGGGGGGGGGGGGGGGCTCCCTCTGCCACATATCGGGCATGGAATATAGAGTCGACCTTTTCCTGGGTGAGGAGAAGCAATTATGATCAACTGTCTTGCCAAAGGACGTGAGCGACAAGACCGGGATTCAAACCCACACACTGATGACTTGCCCATCAGAACTAGAGTCCAACGTGCCATGACACACTTATGCGCACAGACGATTCAATAAGTCAACCATTTGCCCCCAACCCCCAACATAAAACAAAAAAATAAATAAATAAATAAATAAAAATAAGAAATATGCAGTATCACGTGATGAGGCCATTCAATGTAACGGATGTTTTGAACTTTGAGTGTTCTTAATCAGTAAACCCTACATTGTAAGAGCAACGTACAGGACTCAGATTTAGATGTTTAAGATATTACACAGTGAGGTACATGTATTGGCATATGAAATTTGATGAACACATTAATATGATTTGCGATTCAAAGGAAATACTTGAACATATTTTGATGAAGTTTCAGCTCTAGTGGATCACCACCATTGTGTGGTGTTTTTCTCTGCCCAAATATTGAAACAAAAAAACTTGTAAATTTAAATTATTACATATCTGAAATGTATTCTTATTATCCTTTTTAAAAAGACTGTATATTTTTTTGTAGGGTCGTTTGTACATGTATAGTATAATCTCCATTGTTGTAAATTGTATTTATTGGTCTTATTAATTTCAATCATGCATGTTTATTAATATTGTGATGTCGTCGTCGTTGTTGCTGCTGCTGCTGCTGTTGCTGTTGTTGTTGTCATTGTTGTCGTTGTTGTCGTTGTCGTCGTTGATGTTGTTGTTGTTGTTGTTGTTGTTGTTGTTGTTGTTGTTGTTGTTGTTGTTGTTGTCGTCATTGATGTTGTTGTTGTTGTCATCGTTGATGTTGTTGTTGCTGTTGTTGTTGTTGTTGTCGTCGTCGATGTTGTTGTTGTTGTTGTTGTTGTTGTTGTTGTTGTTGTTGTTGTTGTTGTTGTTGTTGTTTTCTTAGAGCTGCATTGTTACCTAACTGATGTTATTTTGGGTAAACAACTGTCAATTTGGGGATTCACAATACAAATAACAATACTGTGAGAGATTTCTTCTTGAGGCCAACTATTTGATGGTACATTTGTAGTGTGAGTCACCCAAAATTAAACTTAGTAAATGTTCACCTTTACAAAAAAAACACCTTTGTTTTACAAAAAAACATTAGTCTAATTCATGTGCATGTACAAAAATAAAAACGGAAACATTGACTATACCTTTTATAAAGAACAAAAGCTAAAAAAAAAGAAACAATAAAAGAGAAATTAAATGAATGTATCTTTAACTAAAAACAGTGGGAGGCCTTCGAACGCTAGATGGCAGCAGACATACTAAATTCCCATCTTTTAAATGGAGAGGTTGCATGGCCCCGGGAAAAGTTCGTTTCGCAGCCATGTTGGGTACAGACATGCACAAACTCAATGGGCGGCGCGTCTGTTGCTGAATGATTTCCAGCGTCTGTTTGCGCACGCAGCATTAGAAAAAGGTCTCAGGTGACGTCACGTGAAACCTGGCTATACTTCTAAAGATGCACACATTTCCATCAAGAACAATTAATTTACCTGGTAAGTCTGCTGCCACCTAGCGTCCCCAGAAGTATTGCATTGCGTTATTATGATGTCAATTATTCACGTACTTATTTCAATGGATAAATGTTTGTTTTAATTATTTTTATTACAACCCATTGGTTTTTGGAATCAATTCATCGCCGGCTTTTTGATGACACACTATCGGTGACTCTCGTCCCCCACTTGAAATGACTCTGGATCCACCCCCATCGGAACAAAAGTATACTACACGTCTTCAAATTAACGTTGAACATTTTCAAAAGAACAATGAATAGATTAATGCACTCCTCCAAAAACCAATGGGTTGTAATTTTAAAAACATTTACCCAGTCACATAAGTGTGTTTTGGTTAGTAATTTTATAATGAACTGATGCAAGCCTATTATTGTCAGGTAATAATTAAGTAAACACACAAAAAATACTTATAAAGACGTTTTCAAATAATAGTAAATCAAGTATTTTTTTGTATATTCTTGAAGCCAAGCAACCAACTATGTAAAAGCGAGTGTGGTCACCACAACTTTTCACCCTCTTGAAGGCGCGACTATAATTATAAGGTATGTGTGTTCGAAAGAAAATCTATTTTGGTAGTTGCGTCCACAAGAATGAAAGTTACAGCCCCGTCACTAGTGACTCGTTTGTAATGCGAGATAGTTTTTCACTTTTTGATACCCACTTTGTAGTTTGTCATGATATATATTTTTGGAGTTGATAATGTGTACAATTTTGATCATGGGTGTGTGTGAAGTACTACGTGATTTATATGTGACGTTTTCTTTATTTTTATCACTCTTGTTCGATGATATAAATGAAATCATGATCAAACCCAGAAGAATGTCAGCGTGTTTCCGTTGTCAATATTTTGAGTCAAATATTTTGTTCAACCGTCGAACGTGTCCCAAGAAGTCCGTAGGGATATTAATTATCTTACGTTGCGCTCGCAAGCCGTTCTTTTCAGCACATTAAAACCTGTTCCCATTCTAGTTAAACATGATGTCGTCATCATTAGCATACTTTAAGAGGTCAGGGATCACATAATTTCCTTACACATAAAGTGGGAACCACGTGCGACTTCGCTTCCATAATTTAATAATGGCTGCAGAGCCCAGAAATATTGGAGAGAACAACCCATTGTAAATAAATGCTTTTTATGAGCTATCGATAAATAAAATCAACTTCATCACAGGAGGGCGTCCTATACACTTGTCAGATTGATCCATAGATCAGGATTGATCAAAATAAACAGTGGCGTATTAAACATAATTTTCATTGTGTGTGGGGGGGGGGGGAGTAGGGGTAAAGACATAATCGGGGGGGGGGGCTGTTTAATTAACTTAATGTATGGAACCATTCATTTGTACATTTTCCTCGATCCCATTTGGGGGAGGGGGACACGGGATTTGAGTGGGGGATCCTGGGGTTACGCCCCTGCAACTAAACTTTTAACTAATTAATAAAAGTAGCATAGTCATGCTTTTTTTGAATTTGGCAATTTTTTTTTCTTTCTTTTTTTTTCTCCCCTTCCTATCATTTTTTAGTCAACATTGCGTAGGAAAATAAACTGCGATGAGGTAGTGGCGTGACTTGGGGTGGGGTGGTGGGTGGGGGGGGGGTCACGATCCACCAATGCTTATGTCCGTGCCTCCACCCCACCCAGCCCCGTGAACCCAACCCTGTGGGACCTCCCCGTTAACAAAAATCAACTTTGAGATTAGAATTACCTGAACATTTACCAACTTTCATTTAGCATAACTCAATATTTAAAAGCATTTGTTTCTTCTATTAATACACAAACAGTGTAAGATTTTCTAATGTAAATAAAACCGGCATAACTATCGGTCACTTCGTAGAATAAGATCTTGTTTTTTTTTTTTGTTTTTTTTTTTAATGAAAATGCAAGCTACACTTTTAATTGGCCAAAAAGCGCCCCTCAGAAAGAATGGTGCACTCCGTTGGGGCCCCACCCCCTCTTTAAAAATTAACCTTATTTTTTTGCTGCTGATGAATACGATTCAGAAATTATTGTCACTTTCTGAATGGGACATGCCCCACTGGTCTTTCGTATAAATTATTAGCAAGCTATACCGTATCCCCCCCGTCGGGCGCCCCCATGGGCCCGGCACATCGGTCGAATACCGCGGCAGATCGCTCTCACACTTCGCTCTCTCCAGGCCTTCGTCGACTTCATCAAAACAACAAAATAGATTTCAAGCCTAGTCATAACCCCGTTTTACATCCAGAAAAGAATTTCTGTTTAAGATTCAAGTATAGATCTCTCCGTCTCCGATGGCCATCTACTCAAGAAAACCTCAGCACCCCATAGGGGGTTTTTGGACAGAGTCATACAAACACGCTGCAATAAAACCGGAAAAAGAAAGGAAGGAAAAAAAAAAAAAAAAAAAAACACACGTCATGTATTACTCCCGAACCTAATGCATTATCTATAAAATGCAAAATTGAGTAAATCAGACGACCGTTGTATTCCCCGTAGGTGTAATCCGTGGGCGTTAAATATCCCACACACTGCTAATCTCTACGACTGTTTTGAAAACGGACCCGGTGGGGAGGTGGAAAATTGCACGTCTTCAGCACCATCGGCTTTCTCTGTTACTTTGTGCCGTCGAGATTTTAAAGAGTTACTTGAGAATACCCACACGGTGTGCTCATAATGAATTTATGGAGAAAGGTTAAATGTGCACCTTTCACGTGCTGCTTTTCTAAATTGGAAATTAACAGTGACGAAATCGAGGTTGTTTGTGTAAAGCCCCTGGTCATCAATTGGTAAAGTGTCTTTTAAATGCTTCCAATAAAGATAAATGTAAACAAAACAAAAAACAACCTGTGAAAATGTCAGCTGATTTCGATGTTTCATTTGCGAGAAAACGGTAAAAATGCGTCTGTCATTTTTGTACACATTCTTAGCCAGAGTTTTGGTCTCATGAGACGAAAATGAATAGGTTGATCTTATTTTATTTATGATTAAAAAAAAACCGATAACACTACATGCACAAATATGTCATGGAAAGTTTTCTACCATCTTAATTTTAAACCATGTAAGGTATATGTAAATATGGGAACATTTTTGTTTTTTCTTTCTTATACCAATGTTGAGCTGGGGGTTTTAAGGAAAAGCCGGCTCTCATTTTTTTTCGCGTGGCTTCTGAGCGATGCTACTTGCGTGCAGTCAATGCAGATGGATGCAGTGCGATCGCTATTTTTTTTATTTTTTTTTATGTGAAGACAGCTTAATTAAAATTTAACATTTTTCATCATTGTTTTATAGAGGATTAACAAATATGTGGTGAAGTCAAACCATGATTGGTTCGGTGTGTTAAATTTAATAGGAAATTTCACCATGGTGCCGTATGATTAAGAAAATTAAATAAAATAAAAATACAAGCAGAAGAAAGCTACGATGGGCTGAAAATAGACTTCTTACACCCCCTCCCCTCCCCCCAGCTTCCTAACCCCACCGTCCAATCCCAACCCCCACCCCCCCCCCCCCGACAGCCACGATGCAATGTAGTTTCATGGGTCCCTGCACATCGCAGCGTCACGCTGGCTAATTGTAGCCGCACGTCAAGGCTGAATCTCTGTATCCAAGTTAATTTCAGTCGCAGATTGAGAACTCGTACATCAGATAATCCACAGCTGTCGCCCCGCCCCCCCCCCCCCCCGCCCCGCCCCCACCCTCCATCTCTTTTATTTGTGCCGTGATGCCATAATGTGAACTGGGTGCTATTTTCGTTCATTCAATATCGAGTCCCCATGTATACCGAATAACAGACTAGCTCAGGAAATTTTGTTAGACGGGGGACTCTGTTCCTTTTTGTCAAGCGGAGCAAAGGTCGGCGGTGAGTGCAAAACAACTTCTCCGTCTGAGGCCGAGTCCCTCTTATCAATAATTTTTTGGACCCGTGTTCAAGTTCAGCGGTTCATCCCCTAACGGCTAGGGTCTCGCAAGCCCAAGTCCTCTGTCTGTCTGCTCACGATCGAATCCAAAGCCACAACGTAGCAATACTATGTTTAGTATAGAGTTGGAGTCCACACCAACGTGTCTACGTGAGATGCTCTGCTCTGATAAACAGTGATACTTTGGCCTCATTATTAAGGTAACTGGTTTTTTTTTGTTTTTTTATTATGTGTTTTCGTTCTGGTGGACGAGACGGGACACGGCCTTTTCAGTCGTTGTTATAGCATTGGGCTTGACTTTGGCGCTAACACACGTCTGTCTCGTGTGCGGTATAGTCTACAGTGCGGCTTTTTGAGGATTGCAAGAAGACGTACATCACCGCATCCAACTCGGCGGTCTGTTTGGTCATCATCTCTGTTTTTGCCGTTTGCATGTCTTCATATTATGCGACGTGACTCTCGCGGAATCTTCAGTGCTGGATCGCGCACAATTTGAGTACATGTTTTTGTCGTTCTGGATTGATGTTGCAAAGTGTGCTGTCGGGTATACTGTGCGAGAGACGGTAATCGATCGGCGTCATGGCTCTGTCCATGTTCAAACGGAAACCCAAAAATTCCATCTCGACCTCCCTGGCGGCGTCACCCACAAAAGAGAAGACTTTTAATGTCAGTTACCTGGGCAGCCTCCGGACCGTCACGGGGAAGGGCAGCGACTGCCTGAACGAGCCGTTGCAGGAGATATGGTCCAAGTCCAACAAGGGGACCCGCTCTGCCAAGGCCCAGCTCACCATCGCAATGGACGGGCTGAACCTGGAGCGACTCGATATCAAGGATTTACCGACGGCTGTTCAGACGTTCCAGCTCCACCGGATCTCGCACTGCGGGCTGCACCCCAAGTACCCGCGGGTGTTCGCCTGGATCCACCGGAACGAGCTGCAGCGGATGCAGGTGGAGATGCGGGTGCACGCGGTGATCTGCAACCGCTCGGAGAAGGCCAAGACGATATGCGACATGCTGACCGAGCGCTTAAAGACGTCCTTCGCCGAGTACAAGCGCGACATGAAGGTCAAGGACAAGATCTCCGAGAGGCGATCCAGCGAGGGGACCCTGGACCTGGCGAGCCTGCAGGCCCTCAACGACCACCGGTCCACCTTCATGCCGCCCGTGGCCAAAAGGGGCAGTGTCCCTTCCCTCGGAGTCATCTTGGAGAGGGGTAAATTGGTGGGCGTGGCTCAGAAGATCGACGCTGATGAGGAGTTGGAGGAGGAAGATGATGACGACGAAGTACTTTAATGCTGGGAGAAAAAAGGCGTCATTAAACTCTGCTGCATTTTTTTTTTTTTTTTTTTTTTTTTTTTTTTTTTGGATTGATTGGGAACAAGTGTTAAGAAATTGTATTGGTCGACAGGCAGGAATTTGCAAACAAATCTTTTTCTCCAATTGAGCATATGGAATGGAGGAATTATCTTATCTTGATATTCTATACAGAGATTTAAAGACATATGGTATAACTTTTTTTGTATAAAGTAGAAATTTTTAATAGTGTTGAATCTGTATATGAAGTTGTCCACAAGCAGATATAACTGATTCACAAGCAAGTTTAATTCTCGAAAAATCCATGCGTCGAAACGGCAAGCTGAAAACCTAAAGCTTGGTCTGCCAGCAGCAGTGTGCTCTAATGTTCTTATATTAAGAAGGTTTTAACAAGTTTTCTATTCAGAAAATCGTCTTAAATCCCCCAGCTCAACATTGATAAACTGACTGTAAATGCTTCCATTCTTTGCACAAATCAAGATATTTGTAGTAAAACCAACCTGTGGAAATGTCAGCTCGTTTCGTTGTCTCGTTTGCGAGAAAACGGTAAAAATGCATTTAGCATTTCTGTACGCATTTCTATGTAGGCAGAGTTTCCGTCTCACTGATCCCATTTCATTTATTATAAAAAAATAAAAAAACGATAACACTTCAGGCAGAAATATTTCAAGGAAAGTTTTCTACATTATCTTTATCTTTATACCATTTTAAGGTATTATGTAAATCTGTGAACAGTTATGTTTTCCTTCTCACCAATGTTGAGCTGGGGCTTTAACCCTATCAGGACCGGGGGGGGGGGCACAATGTGCCCCCCTACCAATTTTTTCACCGTAACTTTTTAACACTTAGTTCGATCACTGCGAAATTTTCTGACTTTTCCTAAAATATATCTAGGATCATATTGGCAAAAAATAATTGATACCGAGGGTTAGCTGTTGTCATGGCAACCATTTGTTTGACCTTGGGTCACACGATTTTGCTGTTTTTTAGTGATTTTAAAGACTTTTTGGACATAATTTCCACTTATTTTATGTTTTTTTGCCAGAAAAGTGATAGTGGTGAGTCACGTGATAGTCTGAAATGGTTTTGGGAATTCAAAATGGCCGCCATTTTTGGCGGCCATCTTGGATTTTGTGTTTTCAGCCTGTAATTAGGGGGTCAAATTATATCAAGTTTTTTAACAATGGAACATTTTCAACCTGCTAATTTATTACTTTTCAGACCCCAAAAATGTTCAGATTTGTCAATCATGCCTTATTATTTCTCCCTGGGCCCTTGGCGGCGGCCATTTTGATTGATAAGTGAAAAAAACGCAAAAAAAACATTTTTTCCCGAAAATGGGATAAATTAATGAATTATTATGCCCCCTAAAGATAAATCCGGTGACTAAATTAAGTTCAAATTATATTTACATTGTTAAAATGTACAAGTTTGCCAAGTTTCAAAACATTCGGACAAAAAATACAGAAGTTATGGCAAAAACACGATTTTTGAACAAAAATGGGCAAAAAACAGTCAAAAACCCCCTCTAGTGACGATTTTTTGAAATTTTGTGACGTCATCATGTAGAACTCGGTGAAATGAACATTTGTGGCAAGTTTCATCAAAATCGGTCGAACACTTTGGAAAATACGGAGGGGGGGCACTATGTGCCCCCCCCCCCCGGTCCCCGTACAACCAAAAAAAGCCCGGTCCTGATAGGGTTAAAGGTAAAATATAGGATTGGTAAAGCTGATTCAACAAAATGATACATAAAAACAAACCTGTGAAAGTGTGGGCTTAATCCGTCGTCCGAGTCGGAAGAAAATAGTGACAAACCGGGCTCACTTTTTCAGCATGTAAACACAATGCCCTTAATTTCGAGTGTTACAGCCGAAATTAGAATCGGGGTCTTCAAAATATTCGGTTGTCTCGCCTTTGACAGCATTTTCAGACAGGAACATTTCTGTGGACGATTGGTACTGGTACGGACTTCATAACTAGAAAGCTTTCAGACTGATACTGATAGAAAAATAAAATGTCGATGAATACCAGTCGTGTATTCTACCTTTAATTACACTGCTGTAAATATTAATTTGCATTTTGATAATATGTAAAAAAAAAAAAAAAAAAAAAAAAAAAAAAAAAAAGGAGACATATTACTGCTTTGACGATAGTACACTTTTTTTTTAAAGAAATCCTATACCACATATAACAACGAAGTTTATGAAGTATTATATTATATATTTTACTTTATTAGCACAGAATACGTAAAGTCTATGATCATCAACGCGTTCACAAAATATAAGTCGTGGTTGTAGTCTGATGGACAGGGGGCGGGGAGGAGCGGGTATGGTGGGGGGTTCATAGTAACACATGCTGGAAAGGGGGGGGGGGGTCTGAAACTGTTTTTAATGTTGGTCTTGAACGTGTAATTGATGTAGAGACAATGCAGGTTTATTCGAGGATGATCTTGAAAAGTAGTAAACTCCCCATATTGCTTTATAAATGATCAGTCTTTGAGCTATGCCCCCTATATACAACCCTGTGTAGAACTCGGCACGTACTGTAAAATAATAATGTCATAAAAGGGTCATAAATTTGCGTCTAGTCGAACGCCTGTCAGTAACAGCACACCCGAGACTGCAAAGCTGTATACAGTTACGTTTGGCACATTCAAGTCCCAGCTCAACATTGGTAAACCGTCTGTAAATGCTTCCATTCTTTGCACACATCAAGATATTTGTAATAAAACAAACCTGTGCAAAATATGTCAGCTCATTTCGTGGTTTCGTTTGCGAGAAAACGGTTTTAAAAGAAATCCATTAAGCTTTTTTGGGTACGCATTCCCACAGGCAGAGTTTTCGTCTCACTGAGACGAAAACTAATTTTTGATCTTATTTCATTTATTATTTAAAAACCGACATCACTTCAGGCAGAAATATTTCAAGGAAAGTTTTCTATTCCATCATTATCTTTATATACCATGTAAGGTATAATGTAAATCTGTGAACATTTATGTTTTTCTTTCTTTAATGTTGAACTGGGGCTCTAAGCAGCGTTCATCACTGAGTTTACATGAAGTTTCTTTCCTACGTCATGATGGAAAATTTACGCAACGAAACGTGATAAAAGAATCAAGCAAAAACAAACAAACAAACAAACAACCCAACAACCCCACAAACAAACAAACAAACACTAAGCAAACTGTTAGTCCTATTTGGTGTTCTATACAGATTTGTATATATCGCTCTGTAAGAAAGGGAACAACAAAAAGTTGAATAAAATTGAAGAAACGAAACAAGACAAAACTATCCAGTTTGGTCTCAATGGTGTGGTATGAAGCGTGTAACCATTTTGTTTTATGGCCATAACACACATGGTGTTTACGTTCATTTTTTGTTAGAGAGAAATGCAGGATTAAACAAGCCGGTAGCAGAAACCCGGATAACCCTGGTTAACCTCAAAAACCCTCGAGGGTAACTTCGAGTTATCGCCAGTTAAAGGTTGCTTTCATTTTCGTTAGAGAGAAATGCAGGATTAAACAAGCCGGTAGCTCGAGGTAACTCGAGTTTAAACCCGGATAACCCTGGTAAACCTCAACAAACCGCGAGGGTAACTTCGAGTTATCGCCAGTTAAAAGTTGATTTCCGCCCTTGAAGCAGAAGCAGAAGGCGAATGGGGGGGAGGGGGTTGGAAATAGCACAACACTCTTAGATATGGTCAAGGTTTGAATGTGTATTCCGCAAAAAAAAAAAGTATTTAGAAAATAAATAAATAATTCTTTCAACTTTTACTGTGTATTTCAGCCAAGAAATTGTGCAGAGAAAAACAATATTCAAAATGTCAATTTAGCCCTCCCCCCACACTCACACACTCTCGCACACTTAGACCACCCTTAGCGATAGGCGATGATATCCGAGTTGGGTCCGCAAGTGATATTTGGGGTTTGTATAATTGGGAAGTTTCATGCCATGAAATGCCATGAAATAAAATGAAAATTTACCATGAAATGCACAATTCCCCCCACATTGATGTTACCTATGTGCAGCTGGAACATTAATATGCTGTAACCCCCCCCCCTTTATTCGACGTTTTGTATAAGACAGTCCATGTCCAGTTTAATTCCCACCGGTGGCATATTAAATTTGTACCGCCTTAGATCTCCACGTCCATGTCTTAACGGATCAAGATGTGTTTATTACGGGATGACGAGTTTTTTTTGTGTGCGTGACTATGTGGGAGTAATTTTTGAAAGTGAAAGAAACGTAATGTGACGAGGCTGTTGAAGGCGAGATTTCGCTATAAGCCTGTCCCTAAGAATTGTTGAGCTCGTTCGGCTCTGAGTTTAAATTAAAGTGCATTTTGGTCGTTAGCTTAATGTAACCTTTTTGATATTATTATTATTATTATTATTGTTAAATGTTTGATTTCCACAATTGAAGGATTTAAAGCCGGTAATAACGTGCGGAGTTTCGGGATGCATTCACCGCGTGATAATACAGGCAGGCAGTAAAACCACGGCAGTGAAACTGGGATTGAAAGGTATGATATTATTATAGCTTTTGATAAAGATCAACTTGTTTTCAGCCAAGTTTCGATCTGAAAGTTTTAGTGTTTGCAAAAGGTGAAACTTGTACCAATCCCCCCTTTGTAAAAAAAAAAAAAAAAAAAAAAAAAAAAAAAATGTCCGTCTGAAATACTGTAATCTTCAAGAAAATTGCGTCTGTGGAGATCAGCAAAAGCGCAATTTACGGTTGCAATTAAAAGCGCAAATCAAGCACAATCTGAACGGCGTGCACATCGTCATGTGCCCGGTAAAATGGCACTTCAAGTATTTTCGTCCCAGTATTTAAAGGACGTAAGCAATATAATGGCCCTTGACATGAACAATGTGCCATTATTGTTACATTTTTGTTGCTGGAATTAACCCAAAAGACACGTTTTCCCATTCCCATGCAGAATTTAACCTTCCTATATCGTTTGTGTTTTCACGAAGCGACGGGCATATACCCGTCGCTTCGTGAAAACACAAAAAGCGTCATTTCGGGATGCCCTTCCTTTTCATAATTTCTCGAATAAATCATAAATAAATTGATGAATTGATCATAGAAAAAAATCACATTTGATGAAAGTTTAACTCATCATAAATCACAGGAGGAAAGTACAGACTTAAAAGAATAAGCATTGTGCTTTTGTTTTGCAATTTTTGAAATGTGATGATGCTCTTGTGTGATTATCTCCAAACACGATTTTTTTTCCCAATTTGACATGCCCGTCCCTTCGTGAAAACATCGACAATATAATAACTTGGCAAAAAAATATATCAAACTTTCCTGCTGAGTTTCCCGTCGTCGTCGCCGTCGCCGTCATCGTCGTTGTTTTTTTATTTGTGTGTGCGTTTTTTTGTTTGTTTGTTTTTTTTTGTGTTTTTTTTTTGTTTTTTGTGTGTGTTTTTTTTTAGGCCACATTAAAGTAAATAGGTTGCCCTGCCTTGTGCGTTTTCTGCCTTTATTAATTGTTTACATCGTGTTTTCGTCTTTATAGTAGAAAGGAAGGGGCAACATATTTCCATCATTAGACTTAATCCCGTTATTAAACGTTCACTAATACAGCCCCCGGTCAAACGGAACACAACTCTTGGTGTGCCTTTTCCACTTCTAAAAATGAAGCCGCAGAAGTGTGTTACGTCTTGCAACGCACGAAACCGTAAGACTGAAAAGTAAACTTACGAAATGATCAGTTTTTGATGACGTGGGGGAAGACTCGCTAATGAGGGGAAACTGAGGTAGGGACTGAAAACACAAGCGAGGATGATGTAAGGCGAAAAGTGGGAAAGATACCACGACATGCAAAAGGAAGATGGCCATAGTTCTTCTTGGAAAGACATAGAAAATAAATAAGACTCTGCCAGGGTCGAAACGTGAGGCCATACAAAAGTCGTATACTGTTAAAAATTAAATGGACACGATGCTTCGGATTGGGCGTTTTGGAGATATAAAAAGCTCTTTTTTTTTAATGAAATGAATATGGTTGGATACCGGTAGATAAAGTAGAATGTATTGATTCACATAAAATATTCCTTGAAATCTTTTGATTTTTGTTTAATTTCGTGACAGAAGACTGTCCACCATTTTGAAGAACCAAAGTTTTGACTCCACAAAATGGCGGACTGTTTTGTTTGTTTGTTTTTTGTTTTGTTTTTATGGATGAAGGGTGTGGTTCCGCTGGTTTGTTTTCCAGAGGCAAATGTATCTTCTTCTTTTTTTCAATCCTTCTCCAATAACAATCACAAGTGTTTTATTGCATCGGCACATCAAGGAGCAATTCTAAACAGCAACAGATGGAGAGATTTGAAGGCGATGTGTCCCTTTAAGTAATTGGACCTCACTTCGTATAAACAAAACATTCAGGAAATTTACACCTGATTTGGTCGGCAGTTTTAGGGTCTTAAACGTGTATCCATGTAAAGGCATTTAAATCTTTGACAATATAAGCAAGAATTCGATCTCAATGTAGTATTCTGTGATGTATACCAGTAATAAATCAAATTAGAAACTGACGTAAACCATTTTGTCTTCAGCATTTCAAAGCTGCCCAACACCTGACGCTCAACAGTACGTAAAACAATTTTGCCCTATTCCGTGTACCTAAATGTAGCTCAGGTCTAAATGTAGCCCCAGTCTTGTACTTAAGTGCGACCCAGTCCTTATTAAAAAAAAAAAAAAAAAAAAAAACTGGCGTCAGCTGGAATTTTTAAAAATAGTCAAAATATTACCAAATGTGGTCATAATTTTTTTCAATGGGCCAATAAGGCCAAGATTCCATGTAATCCTCACCCCTGGTATACCCCACAAGCCTGTAGATTCCTATTGGCCAGACCCTAACCACTGCAGAGTAAGGAGTGTTGAAAGACAACAGCCACCTGTCTCAGTGTAGTAATTGTTTGACCCCTGTGCCAAGAATTCCCTTGGCACAGGGCGGTATGCAATTTGTGAAAACAGCTTGTGCGGCACGTGGATCTTAAATAACACAAGTCTAAGTCTTGACTGGCACTCCAATTCACCCCCACAGTGATTTATAATGGCTTTGGGCTTGCAGGGTGGGTTATTGACCTAAAATCACGGTGGACGAAATTTTAACCTCGTGGATCCAGCAAAGCTTTTTGGTTTTGGGGATGCTCCGAGGGTTTTAATGTAGTCTAAACATTCACCTGCATTAAATCTTATAGTCAACAAATCAGTCTCTGTATAGTATTCAGGTTCAATGTTGGAATTACTTTAAAGGTCCAGGGCTACAGCACCTTGGTCTTGGGCTATCTTTCAGCTGCCGCAGAACTGTCCGTACGCACGCCGTCCTCTCAAAAAGCATAAAGAAGCACATCTTGTAATACTTTGTGTACAAGTTTAGAATCAGTGAAGTTGGATCCAATTTGAACCATGTGTGGCACATTGCAAGGCATTTGGCGTATTTATTTAAAACAAAAATAAATAAATAAATAAATAAATATAGACAACCTGAATGAATATGTTCACCCCCCAAAAATACTAATATTGTATCATTTTGTAATGGAACACAAAAAAAAATGAAAATGCGTTTAGCATTGTTTGTGTACAAACACTCCTGCACATTTAAAAGGAAAACATTTAATATTTCATTATTGGGTTAAATTGACAGCGTTGGAGACAAATATTGCACTTTATTAATACAAGATTAGTTGGACCTTGTCTTTGTAAACATTGAGTGTATGCTTCAGTCAATATCATGGCTGTTTCTTTAGCGTTTTGCATACGTAGATCGTAACGAGTCGCCAAGGACAAAAGTTCAGTGTTGTGGTTGATGGTTGCTCACTGCAAAAACTGGGGTGTTAAATTGATTCTCTTGGTATCTATATGTGACAACTCCGACTTAGTGTTAGTTATCTCCATTGTTTTATCGCTGGTGAAATTAACACCATGTCAGTGTTGTCACATATAGATTCCAAGAGAATCAATTTAATACCCAAATTTCTGCAGTGTTGTAAATTGTTGATTTTATCAATTTCGAAGATTTTTTTTTTTTTTTTAATTGCTACTGGAATTATGTATAAGATTATGGACGTGTAGGTTACTTTTGTCTTTAAACAGTGGGCGGGTTCCCTGGACACAATGCCGATAATCATTGGTGTAAACATCAGTGCCCCACAAGCACCTGTCTAAACAGTCTTTGCTCGTATTACGTACAATACCGTAAACGTGGTGAGCACTAGCGGCCATCTTGTTCATATCGCCGATTTAAACCAATGAAACCAAACTGAGGCTGGGAAGATACATTGGCTGGTCCCTTTGTATGCATTTAAGTCACACGTACTGATTATAATGTTGCACACTTGAAGCAAGACAGTACAGCAATCTGAATATTATAGATTTTAAAACACGGTCGTACTTTTTTTGTAAGCAGAAGGGGCTTAGCTACTTTGCCGATGTGTCTCAATTTTTGACTAAACCAAGTTTTCTTATGATCGTGCAAAATGTGTTATGTGAAAACCGAGGCTATATGCGGAAAACAGACTGGTAACTTTGTATGTTTGTATCATCTGGATGATCCGCTACTGCACGTCAGCAGGGTACCTGACGAAATATTAACCTCAGACTCACGCGACTCCCGCGACGCCATCTTGTATTTAATCTACTTGTGACGATCATAGCGTACCAGAAGTATACTGAGTGTTTGTGCATACGGGGCAAACTCCAACGACCTATCGTTGTATTTGTTATGTAGACCTGGTTTGTGGTGATTGATACGTGTATCAACAAGATAACGCCGGCCGTTTTTTTTTTTTTTTGCTCTAAACCCTTATTTGGTATAAAATTGGTTTACACGGTCGAGACATTTTTCCCGTAAACAATTCCAAAGATTTGACAGGGCACCGTTTGGCTTACATTTCCGATCAACCTTGTGTAGGGCTCCCTACCACCAGGAGACAACCTCTGAAGGGCCCCTGCAAGGTAACGTCTTCAATTACTGATAAACCAAAGAGGAATTAGGGAATGAAAACACAAGCGAGGCTGTGGCTTTCGAGGTAAAATAATGAACTTCATAACGAGAGAAGGGAAATAACAGAAAGGAAAACGAAAACAACACATAACCGTTGATAATCTCGATTGCACAAATTGATGTAGGCCTACACTTGTTTAAGCTCTTCCGGGTCAGAATCGACCCGGATTACCTCGGAGGGGGCCAGACCAATTTCTGGGTCAACATGACCCGGAGTCTGTGTCAAACTGACACAAAACTGTGTCAAACTGAGTCTAAATCCCCATTTTAAACCAGTTTCTTGGTCAGCCTGCTGATTCAGATATAGGTCTGACACCCATTGTAATTCATACAACTTTCAATTTCAGAAGTTGTTATATTAATATTAGTTTATTTCAAATGCAAACATGGCGGCCAAAAAGCCGAATTGCGGATCCAAACATTGAAGTACTATTATTAAAGTTACATTGTTAAGCTCACAAAACAGCACAAGGATAAACATTTACAATTTTGATACACAAAATAGACGTTGAAGAACCACTTTAAAAAAGAAGAAGACTTGAACAGCCAGTTTAATTGATGTTAAGAAATTTAAAACACAGAAAAGGACTAACGTTTGTGGTTAAAGGTCTTGTGAAAAAACAACGTATGCCTATTATTAGAAAATTTGTCATTTTGTAAATTTTTCCATCACATTTATACCATAAAAGTATTATTTTTGAGCATTTAAGGGGGTGCGCTTTGACACGCCCATATCCCTCATTAGGATGATTAAAATTCGTGACGTAGACTGACGTAATTCCCGGTCTGCAATCCTATAGCTGTGGCCCTTCTCGAAATCACGACTTGTTGAAAGGCTTTGGCTTATAGTCTCCGTCAGTTATTCTGGGAATGCGTGCTTTCCTTTACGGGGCTTCAAACAGACAGACGGAGCCCAAGCTGGAGCCCAAGCCGAAGCCGCGATTTCGGAAAGGCTCTACTTGTAATACTGTCATGGTTCAGCAATTTTGTTTTTGTCTTTACAACTCACGTCTGTGTAAACAAGAGAAATTATGCAAAAAATGAAAGAATATAGATACAGGCCATTGTAAACAGTCCACGGCTTAAGAGATATTATACAACAAAATAAAAATTAAAATAGACAGGCCTACATTGTTTTCAGATTTTGATACTGCAATTATGTTTATACTTTCCTTTTCGAAATCATACAAAAAATTACTGTACTGTAAAGCATGGGTGTCTTACCCAAGTTTGATACGGCTTGACCTTTGAGTCAACGTTTATTATTGGTACTGAGTGATGTCCTACATTACCTATTACTTCCCATATGGTATCCGAACACAAATACTTCCAGTTAAATACAAAATTGGTCCGCTATTTTGGTTATTTTCTACGGAGCTTCAGCAGTGCCACGCTACGTATCTGGATAACGAGGTTGTATATTATTTGGTTTGTGGTAACACTGTGTGATTATATCTACTTTGCTATGTAGATTGTTCTTGTGAGAACTTGTCCTGTTATTGTTCTGCTAAACCGCGGTGTAGATTTCGGAATTCGGGGAGGGCCAACTTGGTTCTGAAAAGAACTGTCCTGCTTGTTAAGTACTACCTGGGGAGGTAGGAAATCGGCCGGGACTACTACTACTTTCGCTTTATAGTGGATCGAGGGGACCTTTCAGATAACTTCACTGCAGCTGAGTGAGTTGATTAATTGGTCTCAACGTTTCGACTAGCCTGCTCTAGTCATCGTCAGGGGAGTTAAATGTTGCATTCTTTTAGTTCCAGAAAGTTGTAATTGAGTGATTTGACTTTGCAGTTAATAAGTGTCGATCGAGATGTTGTGTCGACCAGATGAGTCGACTTGGTGAGTCAATAGTCTCAGTTGGTTCTTTCTACAGCTCCGTAGCTATTTGGTCGATAGCACAGTGCGACAAGCTTGTCTTGTGATTCTTATTCAGGACTTGAATGACGTCATACGGGGGCAAACGCGTCATTGAAATACTTGAAGCTCAACTTTGGACTACTCCGTGCGTTAATTATTGTCAGCGCTTGTTTGTCATTTTATCTGCAAAGTTCAGAGGTCGGTTTTTTCCCAATGATGCATTTGCACACCCACACACCCCCACACACACAATCGTGGACCTCCTATTGTCCCTCTTTTGTTTGTACTTTTTGGCAACAACTCCTGTTGGATTGGAACACGATTTCCCAACTATGCGAACCATATTATGTCTTATTAAACTTTGCGAACATTCACCCAACCGGGGACCCAATTGTCCCTTTATGTAAAACAGGTCCCGGTTTGCAGGTGCCTACCTACCCACACATACACACGCAATGAAAAAAATGAAAAAGAAAAATACAGACAAAATAATAACAATAATAAGAATATAATACAAACAAGATTAATTAACTAAACATAAATATAATTTTCTCGTTATTGCTGCCATTGAACAAGAACAAGGGGCTGATGGTTTTGATATTTAAAGCTGTTACTGTTGGCTTCTATTCAATGTCACGAATAATATTTTGAAGAAATGAGGGGAAAAACCATTTACAGACATTCCAAAGACAACACGACTTATAACTTAACTAGAATAATTTTGAATCTGAAAGTGTTTGAAGATAAACTTCAAACCTGTATCAGTGTCACAATAAATATCCAACCGAAACCCCGTTCGTGGAAACGGCCCCAGTACTATATTCCTTGATTTGATGGGCATGTTATTATTTGATTTAAAGGGGCTTTGTTGTCATGATCAAACCAGGCCCGTGGCTGTGCTTGGAAAGATGAACTCTCACCCAGATACTGCACACACACACACGCGCTTACTGGGCTATTCCATTTACTGCTACACTGCAAAAACTGTGGTGTTAAATAGATTCTGTTCGTATCTATATGTGACAACACCGACATGGTGTTCATTTTACCAACGATAAAGCAATGGGGATAACTAGCACCACGTCGGTGTTGTCACATATAGACACCAAGAAAATCAATTTAACACCCCAGTTTTTGCAGTGTAACACGGACGATACAGCCCCTTTAAGCTCATACAAATCGATGCACGATATCTGTGTATTTTTACACAGTTCTAAACCGTCTCTTGGTTTGTTTTTCGGTTGTGCTTCTTCTTGACTGTTGCTTTCACTTTTCTTTTTTTTTTTTACAGATATACGCCCGGACACATTTTTTAGCCGGCTGTAATGCGCAAGATAATGCATTAGCAAGGCTAGGCGTACTTTGGTTACGTGTATTTTGTAACCGTTGCCATAGAAACGTTTTGGTTCCACTTCTAGGCTCTTTCCAGTATACGCAGTGGTAATGATAATAATGACATTTATAATGCGCCATGTCTGGCATAAATGACACTCCTGGCGCCGATTTATCAAATCTGGCGGAGCTTGTTGTTAAAAATGATTTTATGAGGCGAAGCAGCCGTTATACAGCAACACGCTCGCCATTTTGGGAGTCAAATTGTGCGAACAGATTATGGTAAGCGTGTAAACGCCGCGTCGCCTATAAAATGAGCACCACACTGTGTAACATACGAGAACATTGACTCCCCAAAAATGGCGGCAACCAAGATTATTGTGATGATGACGTCAGGTGAATTGGATCAATGTGGTAGTATTTTTTTTGTATGTCCCACACGAAAGACGAAGCAATTATGATAACAAGCGTCTTGCTCAAGGACATAAGTGTCATAACCAGGACTCGAACCCACACTCGGACAACCCCTGAACTTGAGTCCGGTGCACTACCACATGGCCACTACATCCCCACGACGTTCCATGACAATTCGTGGTTGATAACCACGTGTACATATTTTGGATTTCCTACTATAAATACTACAAGAATGCCTTGAATATTAATTTGTTACATTAATTACTTATATTGATCAGCTGACTATGTATACATTTTACAGTATTAATACAATTCAGATTCCCAATGTGTAACTTTGTACAAATATTGACTGCTTCGAGTGCTATGGTTAAAACTGCGACTCTTGGGGTGATCCCAGGCGCCCTCTATCTTCACGAGTCGAAGCCGAGGGAAACTAGAACGCTCCCGGAGCGGGGGTCACCGAAAAGCAGTCAATGATTTATTTTATAACACCCATTATACATAAATATTGTGCCTAGACGTCTCGGTACCAAGCAACTGCTGTTGCTATGGGTAGAGTACACTGGTTGCTACGGGTATATTGTACATTGGTTGCTATGGTATATTACGTTGCTTGCTACGGGTATAGCGCGTCGCGTTCGCGCGGTTTTCTAGAAAGACATATGATGTGATGCACTCTAAACCAACCATAAGGCAGAATATTTGTATGGGGTGTTATAAAAAAAAAACGTACTAATTATTATAATATTTTAAAACACTGAAAAATAATTTGGTCTCATGAAACGTCTGACCACTTTTAATGATTACAATGATTCCGGTGAGGATAACCGGCAATTATTTTGGTTTGACCTTTACCCTTTTCGGTACCGAATTGCACTGATGTGTGGCAAGCGATGTATGTTCGGTATTTAAAACCAAAAACAAATAAATAAATGGTACCCACTGCAAGTATAGGATTCGAACTGGCCTCTCCTCGGGTCTCGGACCTCTACCGGGCTTGCTCGATGATTTGATGGGAATACACTGCCTTCAAATATCTTTAACATTTTGCTTTTGGGAATCGCTTTTTGATCTCTTTTAAGAGTTGTTCATGAAATAAAAAACACATACGGTGTGTTGTTAATGAGTAAGTAGTGATTCAAAAACACACATTTGCCTCTGGAATAATACAATCGGTGGAACCACACTCTACATAGAAACAGACGGTCCGCCATTTTGTGGAGACAAAGATTTGGTTCTACAAAATGACGGACCGTGTTTTCACGATATCAAACAGAAACCACACAATTTCAGTAATTTTTATGTGAATCATTGTATTCTACTTTTAAAATATACATCAAACCATATTCATATCATAACAAACGCTTTTTATAGCTCCCCAAAACGCCCAATCCGAAGGCAATGTGTCCCTCTAAAGCGGTAAGACATCTGCTCTAGAAAGCGAAGGTTGTTGGTTCGAACCCCAACGAATACCCAGTGTGGAAGAACTCGTCTTCAGAACTTAGCAAGCACTAAGTGTACAGTGATTACGTCACACATCGGTGTACGGTAAAACCAAAGCGACAAATTGAGATCATGTTGATTGTGGGTTGGTAATGGTAAATCAGATGTCAGCTCCGTTGCGGACTTGTAGTTTTAGTGAGAATAGAGAAGTTTAATTTGGCTTTAGTCACTGGATTCACCTGTTTGTGAGATTGATTCGGATTTGTCCGTTGTAGCTCGGTTCAATTTCGGGGGGGGGGGGGGGGAATCGTGAGTTTTCACAGTTAACGTCTACAGACCTTTCTTTTGCAACGTCACAGCCGCGAGTTTGCAAAAGTACGGGCGGCCTTCAGTGCAAAAAAAAATACAACAGTTTATTATTTGACCAATAATGCAATTAAATAACCATATTAATGAAAACTAGATTCTACCCCACAAAACTAAAAGTAAACCGAGTCTTATACTTTGTGAAAAAGTTAAAGGGCAAACTTTTACCAAGCTACTTTATACGTTTTTCGATACTCAAGGCTTCCCATACAAAATGGTGGTCAATGTTTGTAAACAAAAATTAGGTCTACAGAGCCGTCTCTCTTCGTACATGATCGTAAGTGCACACGCCGTGACTATAGTCTTGGCCACCCCTGTTAAGGGTGTGGTAACCACGATCGTCCGTACCGACAAAGGAGGGCGCTGTGTAGTTGTTTTCTGTCAGGTCGTCACCCACCTGCATTCGGAGTAAATTCAAGTCGAGTTTGGACTCCTCGAGGCGGACTTTCACGATCAGTCTGCGGTAGTGGCACGCTATCACGGTGACGCCGACGTTGGTGATGACGAGAACTGCACAGGCGCACGAAGTTATCCAGATGTGGTAGCTAGACTCGCAAGAGTCCACTGTTGTGTCTGTGTGGTCTTCATCATCAGCAGAACCATCGAAGGTTCTTCCTTCGAATGCGGCAAAAGCGGATAATGTCACCGGCTCCGCGTCAGAACACAGGTAAAAACCCGGACTGCTCAGTTGTTGAGAATTGTTTGTACATGGTGACGACGCGTTGGGCGATGGAGTGCTGCTGGGAAATGATGACGTATTGAACGACGATGAAGTGTAGGTGTATGACGAGGTACTGGGGCTTGATGATGTCTTCAAATAGGACGAGTTGTAACAGCACAAGGACGAGCTGTCTTCTTTAGAGCCATTCGTAAGAATCCAAATGTTGACCATGAGTGTACGAGATTCAGGGTGTGTCCCGACCACCCGGACACGTCTTACCTTCCGGCAGGGCTTGGGCGTCGAGGGGCCGGTCGAACCTGTCTCCAGTTCCACATGTACCGGGAAACGGGCCCTAGTACTAGTAGTAGGCCCCGCGAAGCCCTCGCTGGCTCGAACCCCCTGAAGTATGACAAGCAGATAAAGAGCAACGAAAACAACCATCGTAAAGACTACAGTTATCCGGCCAGTGCGCACAAGGAGAAAGAACGATAGGTGCTGCTCAAGGCAAAGAAAATGGCTGCCCTTATAGTTGTCTCATCAAACATATTTTTGCCTGCTACTCTTAGCACATATCGTTTCGTTGAATGAGAACAATCCACAACTGCTTATTACAGCTTGCAGTATCTTCTCTGTCGGTCCAGTACCGCTTTCACATTTAGTAACCGTTGGCCTATTTGTCGTGTTAGAATTTCGAAACACATGTCGGTTGGAGTTTCAGTTCTAATTCGATGAGGCTTAAAAAGTGAAAATGGAAGTCTTATCTATTTAATAACAAAAGCAAGTTGTTGTATTTGCTCATGATTCCAGAACGAAAATGAAGAGAAAGAAAAACAGTGGATAACAGTTTGTATAACAGGTACCAACTCAATGCTAATCTCCCGAGCCATAAGCTGTAAACTTTGACCCCCGAGGGTCAAAGCCCCCCCCCCCCTCCCCCAACGCTTCAGAACAAGCTGCGTATGTATTGTAGCGTGCAGGCATTGAGAGACTCCTTTATAACGCGTAAAAACCCTGCTGGTACGCTGAGCTGAGGTTATTGTAGTCTAGTTCCCTGATCAAAGATTCCCTGACGACTCTTGTTAAAAATTTTAGAAAATAGGCAGAGGCTTTGGGGTCCGGGAACAAGACTAAGTTTACTGTTGGTAAGTCATAGCGTCATATGCGCGCGCATTTGTATTACCCACGTTTGGCTTACTTTCGGTTCCAAAGCTGACTTCGGTTTCATGCGTAATATTATTGGGCTCGTTCGAATCCCGGCCACGGTACTCGCAACTTTTGGGATAGCACCTAACATTAATTGCTTCTCATCACCCAGGAGTGGACGGGTATTAAACTGAGAGTGTAGGGATATTTGTTTATTTGGATAATAAGTTAGCTGATGATGCATACTCCTAAGGAGATGAAATAGTTTCAAGAATGCTTAGTTCCCAGTGATAACAAGACGAACTATTCTTTTGCCCCCAAAAATAAAAAAAACAGGTTAATTTTTAACTTCAGTTTTTCATTTTCACTGATTTTTTTATCTTAATCTATCATTTTTTTAATTTTTTTTTCAAAATGATAAAATCATGCTGTTTTGCTTCACAAAATGTTGCTGCAAAAACAAATCAAGAAATGTGCGCACTTTTAAAGATATTTTTTTACAGTCTTTTAATTTATTACCTTTTCTGAGCTACAAAATATGACACATCATTTACTCCAAAATATTATTGCATCATAATATGCGAAGAGAAAATACGCGCATATCATTGATGACAATGCATGCTTCATTTTTGGGAAATCTGGAAAAAAAAAGGTTTGTGTCTCGACAGGTCTGTTTGTGGATCGAGTACTAATAGTTTCAGTATTTAAGGAGGGGATAGATTTTTCTATCCCTTGGACCTCAAACCCAGCCGTCGAAGAGGAGGGGATAGATTTTCCTGTCCCTTGTTCCTCAACCTGGCCGTCGAAGAGGGGATAGATTTTTCTATCCCTTGGTCCTGAAACCCAGCCGTAAAAGAGGAGGGGATAGATTTTTTTCTATTCTTTGGTCCTCAAACCCAGCCGTAAAAGAGGAGGGGATAGATTTTTTCTATCCCTTGGTCCTGAAACCCAGCCGGCGAAGAGGAGGGGATAGATTGTGTTATCCCTTGTTCGTCAAGCCCAAATTATTGTTGTGTTTAAATAGAAAGCAGAAATAAAATATTAAATTGAAGCGTCTTTTAGTAAAACTTAATGTGTACGTACACGATAAGTTACCGTGTACGTACACGATAGTTATCGTATTCGTAGACGTTAATTATCGTGTACGTAAATCAAAAATTACCGTGTACGTACACGAAAATTCCCAACTTATCGTGATTGTATGACCAAAACAAAACGAAAGAAAATGTGCATTAAGTTGCAAACAAATAAGTGGAATTCTTTCACATTGAAATTGTTAGCCTTGCAAAATGAGATTTATTTGTAAAATCTGCAGCATGATTTTAACAATTTGGGGAAGAAAACGGTAATCGAAAAATTCGTATACAGCTATAACTTATTCTTTTTTTTGATACATTTTTGTACTGAAAAAAAAACACAAATTTAAGATGTAAATTTGAAAAATAACCCCCAAAAAATGCAACATTGCAGTTTAAAATGAACGTATTGAAAAGAGCTAGTTGTAGATGAATCTTTACACGACTTGATGATATTAAATTTAGCAACCTGCTGTCGTCCGCAGTAGGGAACTGTGAACTTCAATAAAGGCACGCCCGATGCCAACGCTTAGGCTTGGCATTATGGCCCGGGAGTTAGGCAATTGTCAACCAGTTTGCCAGTGCCAGTTTGTTATTACACAACCTTGGTTTCGAAAGCATCATGCACGTATGCCGGGATCTTACCACTAGAGGGCGTGCTAGGTGTGCTTTTTGAACGGCAAGAAGGAGAACCTCCTGTTGACAGAGGGTCTGATCTCCCCTTTCACCTGCGTATATGACGTCTCCTCCCTGGCCCTGGGGATGGTCTCATACGAGCGAGGTGCTAACATGAGGTCGAGGTACTGAATGGGAGCGGGTTCCTCCTCGCTTTGGCATCCCTTTTGGTCAGTGTTGCTTGAAGTCGGGATAGCATGCCAGACTCCCATGGGGTTCGGGCCGCTGTCGTCTTCCCCGTCAGGGTCGTCCAGTTGGGTCTGATGAAGATCATCGTAAACGTGCTCAATGGCGCCCGAGATCCCTGGGGAGAATGAGTCGGTGGGATTGAGCCTTCGATAGCAGCAAAGGCAGCAGGCACTCACCATTATTATCACCCCCAGAGCCGAGGGTAAGATGAGACACACCGACACCCACGTCAACCTCTGAGATAGATCGCTCCCCTCATCACCGTCAGTGGACTCCTGGCCTACCCTAGCATGGATTATAGTAGATCCGGCAGTTAGCCCCTGACCAGGATCGCGACTCTGTTCAACTCCAGTTGAATAATTTGCAGTTACTGTTCCAAGCTGGATGCAAATCAGAATCAACATGGAAGGTGTGGTTCCGTGATTACGGCACATCTTTGCGTGTAAAACATCTAGTAGATACTCCAAGACTCTTAATTCTTTAAGCTTCAACGAATGGAGCTGAGGCAAAAATGAATAGTGTCAAGCCTCCAGATTTATCCCCCGCACAAATAAACAAAGCAAAACAAAACAAACACTTTTAGATATAAGCGTGACTTGAAACTGGTATCACAAAGTGAAGTGGTTTTTGTTATTTGTTTTTTTCATGATTCATTTTTGTTCCGAAACCAAAACCAAAGATGGGTTTTTTTTCTGACTAATTCATTATGAAAACACAAGGGTGGAGTGAGTCTTACAACAAAATGTGTCATTCAAGATAAGGATATAAACTTGTATATATATTAAATATTAAATAGAACCTTCGTGGTTTTGGTGCTACACCACTACACCAGAAAAAATGTAAAATACGAAAGCACTATTGTATTATAGGTAAATCCCCTGAAATGTGCGCATGCTTAGAACTACGCAAACAACGGACATTAAAGTACCTGATAAGTCTGCTGCCACCTAGCATTCCAAAGTTTCCCATTGGACGTTAGACTGATTCCCGGTCCCTACATCGTTTTCGTTCTGACTGTATAATAGGGACCGGTAGCAGGTAATGAAAATTATCATATACCTGGTAGATTTCTGCCAGGTATATGGTAATTGGAATTAGCGTATATGTCTACGTAATCCCATAATGCAATTCGGCCTCTACACAAAACATGACGGACACAGAACATCAGAGTCTCCCTTCGTGCAGACGATGTTCTTCTAAAGTTAGCTTGGAGTTAGTTCTTCTAAAGTTAGTTGAAGGTTGGTTCACTGCAACCGGGTGAAAGGTTACGATACACACGAGTGCTAGTGTCAATCAACAGCATGACACGTCAAAAGCACAGCCAACGTCAATTCTAAAACTAGAAAGATATTACTGCGCCCGCGCAAGCGAGGGCCTATATCATAAGCGCCATACCGGTAGTACCTCAGTCAGAACAAGAACGATGTAGGGACTGGGAACCTGTCTATAAGTATTGCCACAATTTCCGCCTTTTTTTTTTACTCTGAACTGCAGCAAACTATTTGATTTGCCTATCAGAATGACCTCTTTAGTCAAATACTGATATGGCTATTGTTCACAGCTGCTTTTAAATATTAAAAAAACCGCTATATAAGAACTGCGTATCCTCAATAAATTGTGGTGTTTTGCAGTGAAGGCCGCCGGAAATGTCAATTAGATAATAATTGAAACTTTGAGGTGTTACTGTTCAACATTAAATGAAGGAAACATCTCGAAATTTCTTGAACACGTGATGTAGTTTACAGGCTATGTAAGTAATTTTACTTTATTTTATTTTAGATAAACTAGATGACTTGAATAAATACTTAAACAACTCTTATAAAATTAAACCAATTATCATGACGTATTAAAGGGACATGTTGCCTTCAAATCTCTTAAAATGTTGCCGTTTGGAACTGCTCCTTATCCTTTCGAAGAGATGCTCATGCAATAAAACATCCACAGTGTGTTGTGACTGGTGAGTTGTGATTCAAAAAACAAAAAACAAACAAACAAACATGCATGTGCCTCTCTGAAATAATAACCAGCGGAGCCGCACTCAACGTAGAAACATACGGTCCGCCATTTTGTGTGGAGTCACAAATTTGCTTCTACAAAATGGCGGACCGTGTTCTGTGACGAAAAATTAACCAAAAAAAACACACGATTTCAAGGGATATTTATGTGTATCATTACATTTTACTTTATCTACCCAACCTTAATTGTTCATTTTATTTAAAAAAAACCAAAAAAAAACCACGCTTTTTCTAGCCCAAAAGCGCCCAATCCAATGGCAACGTGTCCCCTTAAACCTTGCGATTAAATGTAGAAATGATTATATACAATATGTTAGACTCATGTTTTCTGCTTTAAGAAGTGTACAATGGTTGCAATTTGTGAAGTATTCTACAAAAAGCATTTGCGAGAACAGTCATTTTGTAAGTTATTATAGTCTAAATTTCGGCGGATCTCTGAGAATGTCTTGAGCTTCGCTTTGATTCGTATTCGGGAGAGCATTCTTAGTTGGGTGATATTGGCGCATCTGTCTTAAGTTGCCGGCTGCCTGGTGGCACAAGCGGCCGCTGTCAAAAATCAGAATCAGTTGAGTGTCAGTCTCATCTGGGTCAGTATTCTTAGTTGCGATATATAGTCAGTGGTGTATTTACCAAGGCCTGTAACTCCCCAAGGATTATTGCGTACTCGGTTTTCTCTTCCCGTAAGGGTACAGCAAAGTCTTTCTGCGCACTTGGCACTAGCTCCAGCTGTGCGTACTGAAGCACCGATTCGCCGGATGCCCCTACTACTGCATGACCCGAGACTGACGGGGGAGGTGGAGGACTGTAGCACGATCTTTTGGCGCCACCCCGAGGGGTTTTCTCTACGGAATGGGGCCTCGAATTTGCCCCGCTGATTGTGATGTCGTCGGAACCATCGTCGTTAAACGAGCCCCCGAGAAACAGCGGTCCGATTTCGGTGATGGTGTACGCCAAGTCGTCATCAGCCCCAGCCGGTGTAAACGTCGATTCCACGCGCTTGGCCCCCGGGGGTGTGGCTACCACCGGGCTACCACCACCAGCAGCCTGTTGCTGTTCCCCGTGGTGTGCGGCCCCGTGATCCATCACCGTTTGGACGTTGGGCCTCCCCTTCGTGCGATGAGAACCTCCCACCACCGCCACTGCAAAAACGACGAGGAGCCCAATTCCGACGACCAACTCCACTCCGAGGCAGGTTAGGAGAACCGTGAAGCTTCCGCTCTCCTCCGCCGTGGAATCATCCTCCTCTCCCGCTGTTCCAGTGGTGACCTCCGCAAGACTACTATTTGAGATTCCTTCTCGCAGTGCAGCAACCTTGTTCAACCAAGCTGCCGCCGGTTGCCCGATGACACAAGACACCTTTGTCAGAATCAGGGCCAGTAATACATCCAACCCAGAGGCCTCCATTTTCTTCATATCTGACACACCGATAGTGTTATTTTTACAGGAAACTGATCTCAGTGAAGACAAAACAAAAAAGAAAAATTCCAAGCACAATTACGTCAGTTGGAAAACAGCACATTTTCATTTTCGTAATGAAACACTGGTACCATTATATTGAAGTGCTTGGCCGACTGTGATAGTGTACAAAAGAGAAAGTATAATTAACATTTTCTCGTTTAAGCTTCCAAAAATAATTGCATACAATCATATTGCCGGTTGAACCAAAACAAGGAAGTGCTTGTAAATTTGTTCTCTGTTCGGGCCTCACGTAATTAATAATGTAACAGTATACTGCTGTGTGGGATGTCGATATGTCATCAGACATTTTGCTATGATCGTGATGATGCATACTCCTAAGGAGTTGAGATGGTTCAGGGGCCGATGGGCAGAGGTTGGCCTAATAATAGTGTAACCCTTGGGTCATCCGCAATGAAAATTTTACGCTGTGTATCCACAAGCTGATTTTTTTTTTTATAACCACCCTGTCTTTTAGGTCAATAACCCCCCTATGCAAGCCCAAAGCTACACTAAATGACCATGTGGGTGAATTGGAGTGCCAGTCAAGACAATAGACTTGTGTTATTTACGATCAGTGTGCGGCCGCAAGTTGTTTTCACAAAGTGCATACCGCCTTGTGCCAATGACCCTTAGCACAAGGGTCAATCAATTACTGCACGGAGACAGGTGGCTGCTGTCTTTCAACACTCCTTACTCTGCAGTGGTTAGGGTCTGGCCAATGAAAGTTTACAGGCTTGTGGAGGTATACCAGGGGTGAGGTTTACATGGAATCTTGGCTTTTTTGGCCCATTGAAAAAAGTTATGGCCATATTAATTTTGGTAGTACCTGCTGAATTTAATCATCACGTGGTTTTACAATAGAGTAATGTGCTTTTGAGGGGCCTATTCATTTGAAAATGTTGATACATACAAATGATTATTATAATTATTATTCTTCTTTATTATGCTGTCAATATAACGCTTGACCCTAGAAAAACGTAGACTTGACGCAGTCTTCGTAGCGTGCGTAGTGGCATGTCCAGGAATATGTATAGATAAAGAAAGAGATGCTCCATGTTGGACTTTTCGCCTCGGCGCCAACCCCTAGGTGATTTAAAGGGTCTGTATAAGTTTGGTAATGACTCTGAAAATTTATGGCAATAATAACTCACTTGGTAAAAAGTACAGCAGCTTTGGATAGTATAATGCATTTTGAGAAACGTTTCACTTTGAAGTACTGCAGTTATGGAAAAATACATCACTTTTTATCCCCCAAAAATTTGAATCTGAGAAGCGTTATGGCCGTAACGCTTCTCAGAATGTGTATTCCAATGACGGATACTTCTGCGTGAACACAACCGCTCCAGATTTTTGGTGATATCTCAAAAACGCTGCCACCTTTTCAACTGAAATTTACACAGGTTAGTTTTATGGCATATATCTACAACTATATAGCATTAAGGCAAATGTACGGTTCCAAAAACCAAAGGTATACTTTGCCTTTAAGCAATTTTTCCGCTTAAAAGCAGCTCTATGAAATTGGGCATGTTGCCAAAAAAAAGTTGCCTAAATAAAAAAAAGATGCCTCACGTGACCCTCGTTTTCAAGCAGCTTGGTATCGTGTGACTAGTACTAGCTCAGAAAACAAGGAAATCTAAACCAAGAAATACATACTTACTTAAAATAACTAATGTCACGTGCTCCCAAAATATACAGTTATACAGTTTTAATATATTTATATATAAAGCATAAAATGAAATGTTTTGTTTTTGAATTGATAAATGTTATTGCTCTCAATGAGGCGGGGTAGAATATTAAACCAGCAGGTTGAATATTTTTTGATTGCGCATTTAGCAAGACCTTGACTTTGACTAAACAAAGTACATGACAGCAGAAGCAACCACTTCAAAATAGAAGCAGGGGAGCATCACACCACCCAAAACAGCAGCAATAACAACTGCAGGTGAACCGCCACCCACGATATCAACAGCAGAACAGCAACATCACGACACACATCAACAGCAGCAACAACAACACCAGTAACAACATCACGACACACATCAGCAGCAGCAACAGCAGCACCACGTCACACATCAAACGCAGCAACACCAACAACAGCAACAGCTGCCTCGACACACATCAACGGCCACAACAGCAGCACCACGTCACATATCAGCAGCAGAACGACAGTACCGCGGCACACAACAACAGCAACACCACTGCACCATCAGCAGCAGCAACAACAGCACCACGCCACACATCAAAAGCAGAAGAGCACCACCACAATACAGTAATCAACAGCAGAACTGCAACACCACAACACACTTCAACAGCAGAACAGCAACACCACAACACACTTTAACAGCAGAACAGCAACTCCACGACGAAAAACACCAACGGCCTTTTTTGAAATCGCATTTGGACAGGTTTTTTTTTTATAATGGATGCAACAAAGTCACTCGTCTACCAGGCAGCATTCCTGGTTTTTATTATGTTCTCCCAGATCGATTCCAACCGTCTCTCGGTTACCATTGGTTCCCCCTTCGACTTAAGATGCCACTCCGACCGCGGCGTGTGCAGGGAAGGGGCCTTCCACTCGTGGGTCAAGTTCGACGGGAAAGCTTTCCTCGTTTTAAGCCGCTGTGAAGAGCTGCTTGCTGCTGATGGTGATACCAACCAGCCATCGGTCTCCGTTCAGGGGGAGTTCTACTGGTACCGGATGAAGGAAGCCCGCCTTCAGGACTCTGGTAACTACTCCTGCTGCAACTTCAAGTCCTGGACTTTTTCGAGCACAATAACAGTGGAGGTTAATCGGCCGTTACCCACAGCCGTTACACCGTCTCGCTACACACAACCCGGGTCGAAAGACGGATCAGGCAAGACCCGGGTGTATGACTACACACAACCCAGGTCGCAAGACGGAGGCGAGACCCAGGCGCCTGGCTACACACAACCCAGGTCACAAGACGGAGGCGAGACCCAGGCGCCTGGCTGCACACAACCCGGGTCGCAAGACAGAGGCGAGACTCAGCCGGATCACGTCACCCAACCCGGGCCACCAGACAGGAGTAACTGCTCGGGTTACTATCCCGTCGTCTGGATCGCAGCCTGCTCTGTTCTCACCATCTCAAACGTCTTGGCCGTCCTCGCCATTGCCTACTACTGCCGCCAGGCAAAGCGTCCAAAGAATCCTGGAGCAAAAATTAGGATGAGAACCTGGAAACCGGCTGAACGTCTTCCTCCATCGAAGAAATCTAAAGAAAAAGAAGAAGCAGAAGAGGCCGCATATGCAGAAATCAAGACCGATGAGAAACTCAACTATGCAGAGTTGAATCTGTAAAATTCGATTTACAAATTCAACTGGATATTAAATTTAAGTAATACAAACGGAGCTGCAAGAACAATTTCGCTAAAGAGCCAAAATAGCAATGATTTGCAATAATTTGTGATATTTTCAGTCTCCTTGCGGCGACTAGAGCACGCCTATAATCTAAACCGAGAGGTTCAGTGCGCCAGACTTGCAGTTCTGGTGGGTAAGAGCTTAGGGTGTGGGTTCGAATCCCGGTCATGCATGACACTTGTCCTTGAGGAAGACTCTTCACTGTAATTTCTTCTCTTCACCCGGGAGTATACTCCCCCGGGTGGAGAGATACCTGTGAGGGGCAGAGATGGTTCGTGTTGTTGTTAAGCTTGATGTGACACTGAGCGGCACAGCTTGTGTACTCCACAAGGAACTGAGATTGTTTATCAGGGAATGGAATTAATGGCCCGGGGTGACCAGGGGTTATATTCAAGCACCATGACCGTCACTGCGTGACGGATTTGGAGCACTATACAAGACGAAGCCACTATTATTGCTATTCTTATAAAACTGCTTAAAAGCGCAAAAAAAAGTTGTTAAGCACAAAAAGATTATGCTAACCAGAAATAAGGTTACCAGCCAAAAAATACCATATCACACGTACCGTCGTTGACTGGTTTCTTGCTATTTGATGGTAAGCAGATAATGTTTAAGCAATATTTTCTCCATTACTAAGAGCTATGAAATTGGGCCTTGCATTCCTATACATTGTGTAAAAGTAAAAAGGTTAGACTTGTATCTGTCTCTAGGGCTAAAAAACGAAAACCTCAAATACAACATTACATTTGTAAGGAGGCGTATTGCCGCCACATGAATAAAGAGAAATCCCACTCTTATCATGTACGTACACGATAGTTATCGTGTACGTACACGATAACTATCGTGTACGTACATACACGATAACTATTGTGTACGTACACGATAATTATCGTGTACGTAAACGAGAAGGGTGAGTTTGTTTTTTATTCATGTGGCAGCAAAACGCTTCCGTATACAAAAATGTTGTCGCTATATATATATATATATATTTTTTTTTGTAAGGGTCACACTATTATGAACATTCTTTAAAACTTGGAATTGTCTGATTGGCCAATAAGAATGACTATGCAAATAAGGTGTTTTTAAAAAGCTTTTGATTACAGAGTCCTGGACTGCAAAACACAAATTAAAAACACATTTTGTGTTATTTTAGCTAATGCTCTATCATAAACTTGTTCGCATGTCAAGTTTACCTTTTGGACTGAAAATTAGACCATGCATCTCCAAAGGGCCCATGACTTTGACATTTTTTCCCAGCTTAAACTATAAAATATGCACTTATTAAATGCAGGTTTGTACAAAACATATATATAGGAGGTTTCACACACAAAATATTAAGAAGTAAAATTAGGGTTGAAACCCGCGCGCCTAAAAGGGGAAACATTCGTGACGTATAGACATAGGAACATGCCGTCGGTCGGTGCGGGGGTGATCGATTGTGTGCGGACGTGATACAGCGTGCAAACTTGTCTAACTTCATGTGATCAGTTTCTTGGGACAAACCTCAATATGATATTTGGCTTCTATTGTATCGAAATTTAAATGTCGATGTGTGTTGTTGCTGGTTGCAACACAACTAAAATATGGTAGTGTGTCTGCAAAGATTTTCACCGGATCCAAAATACTGACAAAATTGGACGGCTGAAGTACCATACCAGAGCTAGTGTATAGGTCAGGAATGTGCAATGTCGGTACGTTTGCATTGTCATTCGGTGTCTCGATCTACGTCACGAAAGCGAGCCACCAGGCTATTGGATAAAAAAAATTATGAGGAGTAAATTAAAAGGTAGTGCATAACCCATAACAAACTGATAAAATAGTATTATTTTTTTTATGAATTAATATCATAATAATAATTAAAAAAAACTTCGTAGGACCTTTACTAGGTGACTTTCTTGAGAGGTATGTTTTGCTATATGTTGGTCTGTAATACTAGAATGTTCTTCTTTATAAAGCTATATAAAGCAAAACGTGAGGTTTGAGGAGGGTATTTACAAAATATTCACAAAGAATATACAACAATGAAAAAGGACCCACGGAATCAAGAACGAATGACGCTAACTTTACATGCCGCGAGAGGGCGCTTGAATGCATATACACGGACGCTTTCTTTAAGGATGTAATATTCCAGATAAAATACTTTATATGATTAAAAATATTGCTTCTCAAACCAAAAGTATTAATGGAGTGAATTTGTTTAATACTTGTTTAGTGAAGATACTAAACATATCCAAGTTTATGTATTTAATTTTCTCTTTAGTTTTCATATGAAAACGGCCATCGAGAGTTGAATGTTTCTTTGTATATTCAGAGCATGTTTGGAGTTTTGCCCCCAAAGGGAAACACAATTTAACAACGTAACATAAATAAACAGAAATGCCTGTGATATTCCAAAAGTAGATTGACAAAATTCTTCTTTTCTTTCAGACGCCAGTCCTTGTTTTTCCGCAGATGCAAACATACGTACAATGGCACCCACACGGTCGAGCATTTTGATAAAAGTACAGGAACTGTTTTCATTCCTAAATGTCGATTCCTAAATGTCGATGGCATTGAAATTGACCTTTTGACTGGCCCACAAATTCCTCTTTGGAAAGTACAGACCCATTTGTTGTTGACACCCAATGACGTCATGTTTCAAATTTCATTCTGAACGAGTATAAAATAAAGTGACATTTTACACCATTTTAACGTGAGTGTAGAGACTTGTATTTTTTTCCCCCACCGTCTTTAAGGACTTCTGTTGGAGAAAACAAATGTGGGTGCATCACAAAATTGATTTTGACCTGAGAGCCACTCTATACCCAACCTCGTGTCCTTGGTTTACTTTGTAAACCCTGGGATGGAAACTCCTTACTTGGACCCTGATTGGACAACGACTTAACAATATTAGCAACGAGACTATGACGAAGATGTGAAGTTCGAAAAGCAGCCAGACTATTCTAGTTTGCATACGTATCAACAAATTTTGGATATGCAAATGATCAAATACCAGGGTCAGAGAGCGGTCAACCACGTACTGCTCGACACACCCCGGGGACGAGGTTGCTCTATAACGGGGCTGTACGATTATAGCAGTAATACGCGCGCGTGCGCGCCGGCGTTCTCATCACAGTCTGACAATGCAAAGACGGCACGCCCCCTTTGTGATTTGACTGCAAGCGTGCGCGTGTGCGGTATATGGGGGAGTGGACAGCCACAGGCCCGCTATAGACCTTATGCATTGACGTCATCAAGCCGCCATCTTAGAGGTAAATCGATGATGTAACAATGGAAACGCAGACATTTGTACGCACGGCGCACAGGATTGCCCAATGAACAACCTCATTTTGACCTCTAGACGAGGGCGCCCTACTCAAATGACGTCATGTGCATAAGGTCTATAATCATGACGACGCAGCTTCTCTTTAAATTTCAAAACGTCCATGCCCTAAAGGGTTTTTGGTGGGAGAAAATAAGAGGAAGAGATAAAGATTGATTTGTACCGGTGCGTATGAACCCTCACGAAACAAATAGTTAAACATTTCAATTTCTAGAGAATGAAGGCACGCATATAAATTGACTTCTTTCTGTTTTGTTTTCACGAAAGCAACAAGGAAGTGTTTGACGGGAAGATCTCGATAAATGAATAATGTTTATTGTTATCGTTTTATAAGACTTAGAGTAGAGGACATAGAATAATGTTCTTAAAATAATTTGGTCGTATACTTCCTTATTTTGCTTAATGATTAGAAATTCATATTAAAATCCTGAAGCTCTGCTCTTCTCTTTTTGAAATGCACAATAAACCGCAGAAATTGTGGGCAAGTCAACAAAAGGGTTCATTTGTCAGTGACGTAGGCAGAGGGGTTGGGGCTGGGAGGGGCAAAGGGAGGGGGGCGGGATCGATATTTGATGTCTAACAATACTTTTATTCAAAACAGTCTGAATTTTACAACCCAATCATAATTGACACCTGAACGTCAATGTGAGCGTGACGTCATGTAAACAACATACGCTTAAGCGTATCGAACTTACCATTTTCACGTCATTGTGTCCACACAGTCGACCATACGCGAGCTGGAATGGGCAAACAAGTGATGACGTCATCTGGCAACGACACAAACGTTTCGCCTTCACGTTGACGTTTTTTTGTTTCTTTACGTAACGTGCAGCTAAACCTCCCTGTATAACAGGTGGTAGGCAACGCACTTCGTGCGATTTGCCATTTCCAGTAATTCCCGTTTTCGAATGTTTGAAGGGAGTGCAATCCAACGAAATCTGCATATTTATTATTCCAACCAAACCCCACAGCTCCGTAATGCATTCAGAAATGTATGGATCAGGATACATTAATATACTTTGTATTTAATTGGGAAAGCATGGAGAAGCCACCCTCCCCGAATTATTCCATTGCCCCCGCCTACCCCCATATGAAAATCCTGTCACCCCCATCGTGTGGTCCCATACGTTGCAATGCACCACTTGTTTCTTTAACTGCACCATCCCAAGAAATAATAAGGAACTATAATTAAATAGTAAGCTTGCGGGTACAACCATGTATGACAAAACTCTTTTAGAAAGGAGTGGTGGCTCTGAAAAGAGCCGCTGGGGTCTCGACGTTTCGAACAGTATACTGCGTTCGTCTTCAGGAGAAAGAGCCACCACTTTTTTTCTAAAAGAGTTTCTCATACATGGTTGTACCCGCAAGTTTACTATTTAATTATAATTCCTTATTATTTTTCACACCATGCAAAGCTTCAAACATCCCAAGAAATAGTTACGCAGTAATATTTACAATTTTATGGTTACTCTCCTTGATGCTCTACATCACACTGCAAAAAACCGGGGTGTTAAATTGATTCTCTTGGTATCTATACATGACAACACCGACATGGTGTTAATTTTACCAACGATAAAGCAGTTTGGATAACTAACACCATGTCGGTGTTGTCACATATAGAAATCAAGAGAATCAGCTTAACACCCCCAGATTTTGCAGTGCGGAATAAGTAAAATCACTGAAACCAACGACGTTCTTAACATTGGGTTGTAAACTTTCTGAATATCACATCGTACAATACGTCGCGAATTCTTGGCCCAGCCCAATTGGCGCAAGACTAATTCCATTTTGAAAGTAGGGCCTACAGAACTATTTGAAAACATTAAAAATACAAATTTTCCGAGCAATAATATCTTATACTGATTACATTGTAAAACTGGCAACAATATAATCCATAAAGATGGTGTATTAACTGCTTTATTAGAAGTCAAATGCATCTGGTTTACCACACTATTTCGATGGTTCGACCCCCCCCCCCCCCCATCTACCCCCGAAGGGCGCCCTCTTGCAATCAAACAATAAGGCCTATTCCGCAGCACCTTTCCATGTTTGCAGCTGCATGGGCGGATCAAGGTTTTTCAGATCGGGGGCGCAAACTTCGAGGGCCATTTTCCAAGCTGAACATTTCCAATAATCCCAAAGTGTAAATGCAGGTGATCTAATTTGTTTTGAATTCTACCCTGTAGATGAGGTGTCGTGTACTGAGAGCGAAAACTGGATGGTCATTAAAGCTTCCGTACATATCGGTAAGTGTGACGTCATTTCTAAAATCACCCTCCACTCTTGTATAATAACGGTCACCCCTACAAACTATAGAGAAGTCCAAAAGTATTTCTTTGTCATATTGACCCCACGTGATCTGGTTCAATGTATTACATAAAAGAACATTAAAATGCGTTATTTTAATAAAAGAAAAAAATGACAAATTGCAGTTCTCAAAATACCATTCTCGGTTGGTTGCATTTTATTTATTTCAAATAATCTCGAGAACTGATTAATTAAGTTTGCGGTGACACTATATATGCGTTGAAAATTCTGCCTTGAGTTGTGGTGGTTCTAAAAAAGAACCGGCGTAGTATTAAACAACTCGACGTTTCGATCATATGGCTCTTATCGCCCTCAGAAAAAGAAAATGTTTTCCTAAAAGATGATCAGTGCCTTGACTGATTAAAATGTCGTCGAGTTGTGCTTACAACCTGATCTTTACAAAACCACCACAGCTCAAAAGTGGGGCAAACGGTGTCACCGATAACGTCACTGTGCAAGATCTATGCTCCCACAATACGAAGTTTACAATTCTTCTCATTTCAAATAATAATGTTGTCACAAAGGACAAAATTCTACCGCAAGCGTACAAAATAACGTAAATATGTGACGTCTCGATACAATTACTGCGAAAAACATGGCTGCCATTTGTAATAGTAATTAAATATTAATGGTTTGCGTTAACACCACGTGATTATATCTGTACTTTGCTATACAGTAAATTGTTCTTGTGAGAACTTGTCCTGTTATTGTTGTATTGCGGTGGAAGAAAAATTACAAGACAAGTTCTCATGAATAATCAACTGTATATAAAAGTAGATATAATCATTATTTTGTCACTGTGATGAGACAAAATAAATATGACGCTAATAATGACATTAAGTATGACTCTAAAATATGTAATTAATGCAATTACTCAACGAGAGTTAATTCAGTTCACATTGAAGAATCTCTGGGTTTGCAGTTTCAATAAACGAGTAAAATATCAAACGGGAGCAAGGTTTTATTTAAATCTGTAAAACGACCATAGTGCGGTGATTTCTTCTACCTTCTCTGGCATCGAAGCAAGGCGTCAGATCTGGCAGGCCTTTGAGCTAATTTGTATACCTGTGTCTGCCGGGGATTTGCAGATGAAGGGATTCTTGTTGTCGCACCCACGGTCATCCCAAGTATCCCCGTGTTTTAAAAAGGCACAATCATCCCCACCTTTGGTTGGTTCATCTCCAGCCCAATCGGTGTACCCAGGTTTGGTACCGTCTACCCAGTAATAGTCGTCGGTCGTGTGGTTCAGGATAAAGCCGATCCGGACTTCGTTAAAGCTGAACGGTTTCGTATACTCCTCGATGAAGCCTTCCTCCTGGCTATCGTTGACTGAGACGAGATGGGCGTCCCGTCCTTGTCTCGAGAGACTCTTGCAGTACCCCTCAGCCTCCCAGAAGGACTTGGGGACATCGATCAGGAGATAACAATACCCTCTGAAGGATTGCCAAGGCGGACTGCACTCCGAACAGTACTGAGAAGCTGCCATCAGGAGTGCAAAGTTGAGACACATGACGTAAGCGAGACGTGTCTTCGCCATCTTGAGATTAGTTCTAAGTCTTTGAATACGGAAAGTTATAAACAAGGATCTGGTTGCTGGGCTGAGAGGGTCAAAATGGCGTCGCCCACTAGTGCGTCACAGGAGTCAACAGCCCCAAAACCAAACCAGCGGTAGAGATCGACAGCAGCCACACTATGACGCTATATTGAACAGTGTGGAGATGAGAGTAGCAGAAGGTCCTCAGACGCTCAGCGAAATCTCTCCGTATCAATAAATAAAGCGAAGGGCTCATCAGAGCGATTGTACTGATTGTCCAGTGACTGCCAGTCAAACGATGATGATATTGACATTAAACCTCGGTGATTACGGCAGAGTTGAGGTTCTGTCAGTCAGGGTACGTTAAGCCACTTAAAATTTCATTAAAATTGGATCGTAAAAGGGAAATCTTTTCTCGACAGTATCTCACTTTATTTCACAGCGGCCGAAATAAAGCTTAATGACGAGCACCATCAAAATTAAGCTGCACAAAGGGTTTAGTCCGGTGGGTTTATGATTAAAGGAACAGGTACACCACCACCACCACCACCACCAACAACAACAACAAAAGCAACAACAACAACAACAACAACAACAACAACAACAACAACAACAACAACAACAACAACAACAACAACAACAACAACAACAACAACAACAACAACAACAACAACAACAACAACAACAACAACAACAACAACAACAACAACAACAACAACAACAACAGCAACAACAACAACAATATCAACAGCAGCAGCAACAACAACAACAACAACAACAACAACAACAGCAACAGCAACATTAGCAACAACATCAACAACAGCAACAACAGCAACAGCATCAACAACAACAAAACAGCAATGACAAAAACAACAGCAACAACAGCACCATCTAATCAACCTGTGAAAAGAGGTTTTGAGAATTTGTTCATTACTTTGGGCTTGTTTTTAATTGTGCCATTCAAAAAAAATCAACTGTGATTTGCGGGTCTTCAAATGCTTTTTTGCTCGAGTCTTTTTCAAACGGAAATAGTTCTCTGGAGGATTGGAACTGGAATGGACTTCATTATCATTGAGCTTTTAGAATGAAACTGATTCCGAAAAGACTTGTCACAACGTTTACCCATCCTAAACGGTGTATTTAAAGACCGCGTGAACGTATTACATGAGCATCCAGTCAATAAAGTGGTGCAAATTTGTTTGAACAATAACATTTAAAAAGAATCGCAGTTTCGTTTGGCGCGTTCGCCGAGAGCTCAAGGATCCATAATCGATCCCCAATTACTTCCTATTTTTAGTAACCTTTTTTGATGAGATGCCAAGGCCGCGGAGACGTGAGCTTATAGTAATCAAAATTTAATGATATTGGCTTAGTATGATTGAGCCCTTCACTATCAAGAAAATGGCAAGACGGTTATATTTAAACCCTTAATTGGAAGCTTTATATAACGCTGTGGTTATTATCAAAGGGAAAAAAATGTGAAAAATGAAAAAGAAAGAAGGGGAGGAAAACATACCATAAAGTGAATCGTGCGTTCTTACGTACATTTGTTAAAGGAGTGGCTCAACATTTTCGCAATCACAGAGAAAACCTTTCCCCCCCCCCCCAACTTTTGATGGGGCCCAGTGTATACCACAGCTATTAATTAAATCCCCAGCTCAACATTGGTAAGAAGACAAACATAAATGTTCACAGACTTACATAATATACCTAATACATGGTATTATAATAATGATGGCAGAAAAACTTTCCTTGAAATTATGTCTGCCTAAAGTGTTATCGTTTTTAAAAATTAATAAATGAAATAAGATCCAAGATTAGTTTTCGTCTCACAGTGAGACAACAACTTTGCCTACAGGAGTGCATACAAAAAATGCCGAATGCATGTTTACCGTTTTCTCGCAAATTGAAACGACGAAATGAGCTGGCAGTTGCTCGGGTTGGTTGTATTACAAACATCTTGATGTGTGCAAAGAATGGATGCATTTAGAGTCGGTTTACCAATGTTGGGCTGGGGTTTTAAACGCAGAAATTCAAATCTAAACTAGGACTAAAAGCCATATATTCTTGCGTTGGTTTCTACTGCAGCTTCGGGGGGGGGGGGGGGGGGTGAGAAGCAATGCCAACAAAAAAAAGTCTGACACTTGGGTCCAGATCTCAGTATATGTTGCAATTATGGCGTTACCATCAGTTTTAATAACACACGGAGTTATAGATTTCAAGGAGTTTTGGGGGACAGCATCCTTAAAACTAGATTAGTGGATTAAAGAGCAGGAATTCATCTGAAAAAAATTGCAGCCCAAAAGCTGTACATGATTGACGACCTAATTTAATGTTTATAAATGAAAAACAAATACTATTTTTTTTTTTGGCAAACATACTACATACATATAAAAAACAAATAAAATCTACATCTAGGTTCTGATTGATCAAAAATTTGAAAGTCAACAATTGACAGATTGTAATGCTACATCAATTAGAGCTAATTAATGTCCTAACACTACAATTAAAAAAAAACAAAAAAACGATTTAATGAAGATTGTCCTCTTTTTCCTGTTTTCTCGAAAGGTAGGGGTACAACTTGTTCCCTTATCATCCTCATACCCTTAACTGCTCCACTTCACTCTTGGGTTGTCCCCTGATCCCATAAATTTCTTTCCATTTTGGGCTGTGGAAAAAAAATAATGAAAACGGAACTAACATTGTAATCATGTTATGTCATTTAAGTAATATCATATCATGTCATTTTACTCAAATTAATGTATTTTACTTAAATTTATAAAGCTCATATTTTTGTACATAAAAAAATAAATAAATTAAATAACTAGCCCGATATGAATCAATAACACATTTTGCCATAAATTTCTCTTTACTTTCTTTCATTGCAACTATAGAAAAAGAACAAAAATAATTCAATATTACATTGCTCCTTTGGATTATTTGCAACATTTACGGCAGAACACCGAATTTTCGATCTGCCATCACTTATTTAGTTGGTAGAATCGTTTGCCCTAAGGGGGGGGGGGGGGGGGGGGGGGGGGGTCATGCCATAGTATTTATTGCACAAACGATCTTTGGTTTGTACCCACCTAACGACAGTGGGCGCACTTCCACCCACAGCCATTTTGCGTTTCATGTTCCCACAAAAAAGAGTGGCCCATCTTCATTTTATAGCTGCTTGGCTTTCACTTTCGGCTTATTATTGTTTTGAATAACACCAGGAAGTTGGCTTTTGAATTATTTGATACTGCCACACTTCCCGTTAGCTTATTCAGCCGATTTAACTCGAGTATGACATGTGAGCGGTTACTGTAAACCTTAAAAAAAGAGAGAGAATACTGCAAGAACATTTTGGACATGTCATAGTTACAGAGATCGGGAAGGACTCGGGGTAGGTACCAGTTTATTTTACAAGTTTCGATTGAGTGAACTCTGGCTTCAGGCGTTTCCAATCATCGCGTCTGCTGACATTTTCTTCGCGTCCATCGACTTGGGAGTTTCTGATGGATAGACGTTGCTGATGGTTGACGTTTGCTCTGTTTCGGTGCAAAGTCCTGACAGGTGTTTTGTGTGTGTGGGGGTGTGTGTGTGAAGCACAATCCACTGGCAGTCACAGTTGCACCTCTGGCTGTCTAACCGAGGAGTGTGTCCTTAAACACAGTTGATGGCTGAACAAAGATGTGTGCGAGCAAAAAGCATACATAACGCTCACACACTCCACTCTGACTGTTCTCCCGAGTTGGAAACTGTTTCTGTAAAAGGCTAGTGCTTGAGACAGTGTGAACGGAAGGATCACAATATTGGGGGGTTGGTTTGATATGACACTCTCGGATTCAAAGAGACACGCGGTTCGGTGTGAATTTTGGCTAGATTTTACGAACTCTTGCGATAGTGACAGCTGCTCTTCTTCGTCGTAGTGTATTAAAGTTAACCGCTCTGGCTAGCGCAGAAATGATGGATGATACAAGCACTGTCCCCTCGGAAACCGCAGCAACGGGACCTCTACTGTGGGATAAACTGTGGCAGTGGCTTATTGATGAACCATGGAGGGTTGTCATTGTGGCAGGGGTCCCCTGCGTCATCATCATCCTGATTGCTCTCGCCGTAGCCTGCTGTATGACCAGGAGAAGTAAAAGAGGGTACCGCTCAGCAGCGTCATCGAAGGAAACAGCCGCGGACGATGATGCCGATTCGAAGGGTCTCCCCTCGGTGGTCAACGGTGCGCTGGAAATGGTCACCATCAACTCCGAGGAGGAGAGCGTGATGGCCGCGGACGCCGGCGAGGCTGCACACCCAGCCATGGGTGCTATGACCAACCCACGGCCTGCCGACGCAGGGACATTTACCCCCAAGGAACCAGACGACTCTTCCATGGGTCCCCCTGTCGTCTCGACCCCCAGAAGGCCGACCGAGGAGGAGCACACCGACACCGAAGGCTCGCTGGTTCCCAAACCACGCTCTTTCAAGCAGTCCCGAACCAACTCGACCAACAACAGTCAGCAGAGGACACTGGCTTATGTGGAGGTCGAGTTGAACCCCGTCTCCGGGGAGAACAAGAACGTCATCATTGCGACGGAGAAGCCCACACAGTACACCAAGATCGCTGGTGTATACAAACCGTTCAGTCAGAACTAGCCTATATATAATGGATGATAATAACTTTGCTTACTCTGCAAAAACAAAGAATTTTTTTTTTAGTTTAAAATTCCTACGTCTACTTTAATCTAAGAGCTAAAGTAGAAAATAAAAGTTAGTCATACCTTATTATCTAAAGGCAACCGATTTAAGGCGCCTTAAACTATTACTGATGGGCTCCATTGTGCGCAGATGCACTAAATATTGGAACAATCTTAACTCCTTTGGAGCATGCAGCACCGGCAACGTACGATGGTTTGCGCGAATCAACCCCAGTAAAGATCTCTAAAGATACTGATAATAATAAATCATTAAACAAATTGCTTTTTCGGAAATAATGGCAGCAGCAATTGCAAAAAGAAAAGCGTTAATACGGACGCCGGATAAATAATCTAGATCATTTTCTCATCAAAAACAAAAACAAAACAAGTCAGACTACAAACGTAATGATTTTTAAATTATTGGAACTGTAAATTCTGGTCATTTTTAATGCCTGTAGTTTGGGCTATTTTCAAGGGGAGGGGGGGGCGTATGATTCTTAAAGGTGTACCGGTATATTTATTTATTTATTTATTTTTGTATTCCTTATCTTTAATCAGGGTAAATCGTTCACAATGTGGTCTCTCACGGTGCCCTGAGGATAACATTTAATTAAACTTAAATTATCATGTACAGTTTAAATTAAAACGTAATTAAAAGAGCACAATAATAGACTAATTACAAATGCAGATTAACAGTACAACAATGCATTGAAAGATAAATACATATAAATATATAAATGAAATAAAAAAAACCACTAAAATAAACCTATAACCTTAACTTATAAGATGATACAGTAGATATATATATAGAAATAAAATGACACAATATTAGCATAAGTGATTCTTAACCAGATTTGTAAAACAAACAAAAACTAAACAAAAATGTGTCAGTGAGTAAAATCAAAGATATTAGGTACAGCTAAACAATTTTATTCTTGAGCATGGATTTAAAAGACGATATCATTGTCGCAGATCTAGTTAGCTATACTCGAGTTGTTCCAAGCAGTAATTCCTGAAACAAGTGGACTATGTTTAAGGCAACCAATTTTTATATTTAGGAACGAAAAAGGTGTGTCATCAGTCGCTCGTCTAGTGGTGTAATGATGCATATCTGATAGTTTAATTATATCTTCTGTAGGTAGGAAGGGGCAAGAGCGTTAGTACATTTGTACATAAGTACATATAGGTATAACATTCAAGGATTTGGGAAGAGTAACACAAATCCCATCCTTGGGTAAAACCACACCACGCCACCAACGTGTGATGACGTTTAAGTGTAACAACGGTTTATGTCCTGTCCGGGATTTTGTGCACGTTAAATACACGTGCTTATATCTGTTGCAACAATCGAAATAACCAATGATAGTATTAAGAATGCCTTTTTACCCGTTGCCTTACTATGGGTTGCCCGGTCAATTTCAGCCAAAATTAAACCAATTTCATAAAAACGCATTCAAATTTACGCATTTGTGCCTCATTCAATCAAA